>OY757904.1:134799082-135024037 GCA_963585895.1 Sepioteuthis lessoniana
TGAACTTGATCCCTATAACCCAGTATTACTATTTAAACGGTTTTTATCTTATTGGCCTGAAGGTTGATTCGTAATGTTACTTGATACTTCCTTGCTTAACTTCCAGCATTATAAAGTAAGGATCAAGGATAAAGTGGAGCAATCCAGGGAAAGGAGTTGCGCCCTCCCCAATTCCTCGGTGTAGGGAAATAAAGTTGGCGACCGTAGTCGAGGGCGACCTGAAGGCTCCCTTTTTAATAGCAACTACACCGAGGTGTAGGGGAGGTCGCTACTCCTTTCCCTGGATTACTCCACTTAACCCTTGATACGTACCTTAAATTTCTGAGTAAAGCAAGGGGGTATCAAGTACCATTTTTAAAGTCTTTGGTATGACGTGACCTGGGATTGAACCTAGGTCTCCCGGACCTTTGGCAAACACTCTACCCTCAAGGCCAATAGTTGCTTGGGATGTAGTAGCTTTTGAAAGGAAACCTTTCGGTCACCCTCGACTTCGGTCGCCAGCTGTTACACCAGAACTTGCAAGTTCATCGAAATAAAGTGAGGTTTCTGGACTTGTTGTTTTTCAAAATAGTCTTCAATTTTTTAATGCTTATCAACCCCTGATGGGATAATTGTTGAGTTTGGTTCATTTCTAAATGTTTGATTGTTATCATATTTTAATTTTATCGCATTGTTTTGATTACTCCGTTTTTGGTTATAACCATTTTTTACATACACATGTATGCTTTGAAGTATTTCTATCCAATTCTAATAATTTATGCACAGCTACTTGCTGTCATGTATATATGTGTTTGCACACCTGTATAGTTACAAGTAAATAGCTGCAAAAGCCGCCCTAAGGACCAATTATATTTTAGCGAAAAATCGTTATTACTCAGCAGAATAGCGAGAGCAGTTTATGTGAAGAAATAGATGAAAAGAGTAATTGCATACTAAGCAAATCTATAAAACTAGAAAAGAGTTGGCATGACCGGGAGGGAAAGGTGATCTATTAGGAAATTTGTAAAGATTGAATTTAGACCTTACTACTAAATCGTATAAGCACGAACTAGAATCAATCCTAGAAAATAAAACGTATAATATTCTCAGAGATTTAAAGAGACAACCCTGTCCACTTATCCGAGTAGAAAACTAAACCTAGTGCTAATTAACTTAGTTGTAATTAACCAATAAAAAGGAGAACTTGACGACTTGTTGATTCTGCCGTTCCAGTTGACCACAGGGTGAAAATAAAACAAAGTGAAAAGAAAAAACAAAAACAAACAAATACTTTGACCTTACCAGTGAACTAAAAACGACTTTGTAACATAAGGGTTACAGTGATATCAATTGAAAATACTGCACTGGGAACGGTCTCCAGATGATTGGATAAGAAATCAGAAAAGGGGAAGATCTGATGAAAAATCTAGATTTTTCAGAACAATGTATAGCTGAGATTAGCCAAAATTCTGAGAAGAGTCCTGGCGACCAGAGGGATTTACTCTCACTCCAATTAACCATAAAAAAATGGGGTGAAAAACAATTCTATGGACACCTCGAGCGACAAACTGACGAAATCTTCCACGTGAAACATTGTACGTGGCTAAGAAATGGTAACCTTTGGAGAGAAACTGCATCTCTTCTGACAACTGCAGAAACAACATCCAAAGAAACAATTATATCAAAGCAAGATCAGATAAGACGCAGCAAAATAGTAAATGTAGGTTACATAGTAATAGAGACGAATCTATAAACTACATAAAAAGCAAATTTAGCAAATTAGCACAAATAGAGTATGAGACGAGACACGACTGGGTGGGAAAGGTTATCCTCTAGGAATTGTGTAAGAAATTGAAATTTGACCATACTTACAAATGGTATATGCACAATTCGGATTCCGTCATGGAAAATAAGACGCACAAAATTGTCTGGACTTTGGGATACAAACGGATCAACTAATCTCAGGCAGACCAACGTCACTTTCATGTTTCATAGATTTTTCTGTTCTCTAACAATGTCTACGTCGTTATCTTTCTTTTCATTTGTTTTCCGTTTTACCCTATGATCTGCCTGAACGGCAAGTCCAGAAATCAGCAAGTCCTCTTCTTTTTAATGACTATTAACTGATAGTCATTGAAAAGAAGAGAACTTGAGATTTGTGGAATTTGCTGTTCCGGCTAATAAGAGGGTGAAGCAGAAAGCAACAATAATCAACAAAAAGAAAAAAGAGAATTTGCAAAATTGTCGACTTTGCTGTCCTGACTGACCACAGAATAAAACTGAAAGAATGAGAAAAGAAGGATAAGTATCTCGATCTTGCTAGAAAATTGAAAAACCCGTGCAACATGAAAGTGACGATTGTACCAATTGTAAGTGGTGCTTTTGGCACAATAACTAAAGGATTATTAAAATGCCCTCAGGTCTGGGAAGTTGGCGAACGGGTAGAGACTCTCTAAATGACAGCATTACTGAGAACGGCCAGAATACTAAGAAGAGTCCTGGAGACGTGAGGAGAGTTGCTGTCACTCAAACTCCAGTGAAAAACAATCAGTTAATAATGATGTGAAAAACTCTAAAAGAATAAATATTTATAATAATAATAATTATTATTATTATTATCATTATAATTATTATTATTATTCGTAAAAATAATTAGCATCGAATAACTACTTCTAATGCAATTGATTTACACATTTATACAGTATAATATTCCTATCTCTAGAAACAATTTTAAGGTTCTGTTGTTGTATGGAATATTGAGTATCCTTTCATTGACATAATGTCCAGGTCCACTCTGTCCCGAAGTGGTAGCACTTGATTAGGTCCCATTAATAAGTAAAATAGATCTGTTTGAAAATTACAAATATTGGAGAGACAATATTCATATGTGCGTAAAATAAAGATTTTTAAATAGAATCTTTATTAAATAGAAACATTTAATTGAAACAAAATATGTACAACAGAATAGAATGATATAAGTTATTGAAAACATTGTTATGATTACACTTAAACATTTTTCATAAACTAATAAAACATTGACATGAAATAGTCCATTTTTACGCGCTAATCTGGCACTTATAATTACATTTACTTTAGAAAGCGCAATATATGATGATGAAATGTAAGATTTTATTATGTCAAACTTGGATGTTAATGATACCTGAAGTGCAAGGATAAAAATAGTAAACATTTCTCTCTCTCTCTCTCTCTCTCTCTCTCTCTCTCTCACACACACACACACACATATGATGTCTGCACCTTTGTAAAATATGTTATTATATTTAGATGACAAATGCGCACGAACTCATACGCACACAAATACAGACGCACCCACGCCTGTGTGTATATGTTTGGGTGTAGTGCTGTGCTTCTGCCAAAGAGCAGCGGTTAGCTAGACACTTGTTTAGAACAGAGTATCAAAAGTATTTTGATTATAAGTAGTGTTAATGTGACTTTGAGCAAAATATTTATTTTCCATCTGAAATAAAGAATGCTGGAACACTGAAGTACAAGAAACTTCTCCAAAGTCTAAAATGTGTTATGATAAACCCTAAGTAAAATAAACTTTTCCCATCCTGCTTTTGAAAGGAACCATAATTTCAGCAGATGGAAAACAAACATAAGAACACTTATTTGCTTTATTTGGTTTATATTTGTTTAGTTTGGTTGAGATTGATTTTATGGCATATCAACAATTGTTTGTATTTTAATGCCAAATTCTGTTTTTACATGTATATTAACGATATGATTTGTGAACATATTTTGTAGTATTTACGCAGTTAGATGATACAATAATTCTACGTTTAACAGTTAAATGAGACAACAAAGTTTAATGTTCCATGTATTGCTATGTATCACTAAATATTCAATAAAAATCAGTCATTTGTTTAAGAACAGTTAAATGATCCGTCAGTTCTATTTCTAATAGTAAAATTTAGCATGAGTCATTTGGTAACATTCAGTTTGAATGTCAAACAGTTCTATTTAATCTATTGATAGGACACTGTCAGGTGCTACCACTCAAGGCCAAAGTGGATATGGGAGTGATGGCAATGAAAGGGTACTCCGTATTCCCCAAAGCTCCTGCATTACTGGAACTTCACCATCAGATTGTCTAGTGTCATATCCAAAACACTCGCTGGTTGGGGGGATCAAAGATTGAGTTGCAGTATTCTACCACACCAGCCAACTGGGCTAGGGAATATTCAAACAATTGCTTTCATGTTCATTGTTATTCTCACAATGTCTAAGAGTAACGAAATAGTTGCTATTAGAAGGTTGACCCAAAGTGTTTTGCAATATTTCCGTGACGTGAGGCACAATTCTGCTGCCCTGAATGATTTTACCGAGGTTTTGATGGTGATGTACCAATTGGATTATGAGATACCGAAATCGCCTCTTACTCTCTGCGTCTTAACTGTTGGAATTATCCCTATGACTAACAGCAAGGCCTCAGAATCCACGATTTCCCGCCAATCTTACGTTGCTTAATCGTCGATGTTATTTCAACCAAAGCCCGAGATACATAAGTTCCGAATAAGACAACGTTTAATGTTCATCGCTGCTGCTTTCAAATCACTCACGGCGTGAAGCAATTTTCAAAGTATCAGCGTATGAATCACCACATGACTACCATTCAAAACGGGTACCTACTACGGTTAAAACTGCTTTGGTCAGATGATTTTCGTGCCGTACTTTAGAACGAATCAAAATGTAGCAAAATCCTTAACTCTTCCGTGTATATTACTTTTATTCACAGTGAAAATACGTGCAACGTTTGCAAGTATGTAGCAATATTTTTGACGAGTTAAAAAATATTTTTACTAAATGGTTTAGTAAAGTTTTTGGAATCTTACATAAAGTTCAAACTTAATTCAACTTTGATTATTAAGTTGTGAATGTCTCCCTTTAAACACTTTCTTAAAATATGCAAAAAAATATCATCCTTATTTTCATAAAGGAACTAAAGACATGTAAGCAATATATTTTATGGAATAAATGTTATTAGATAAAACCCTTAGAGATATTCTGCCCTCTCGGCAGAGCGTAGAATACGCTGATTGTATCCCCAGCAGAGTAGTAGAACCATCCCTAAAGATTTCCTTGTGTATAACACTAAACTAAATTTCATGAAAACACTCCAGCTGTGTATATGTCGGAAGTGTCGAGTATTCCTTCCTTGTCATTACTTTCATGTCTGGGGTGAACTGAGGTTGTAGAAACAGTTAATGTTATCTATAATGCATCAAATAGACCTCTTTAAGATACTCGTGTTCAAAAGAAATGCTTGATACGAGTCGAGGTCTTTTTGGAAAGTAAAGGGACTGGCGTAATAAGCAATTTATTTATATTCCAAAGTCGAAACTATAAGGTTTACATTTCAAACTAATCCTTCTTAAAGGGGGTGTAATGGTTAAAGCGATGGACTGCGGAATCGTAGTACTCCAGTTGCGCTATTACGTTCATTTTCGGACAAATGCCCTTGGGAAATGTATGAACCCCCTTATCCTACCAGCTATGGGTTACATAGTACCTCTACTGTTCTTCTAGGAGCATGGCCTTGGCATTAAATATGCTAAAAATAGTTGATATGCCATTAAACAAAGAAACCAACCTAATCCTTCGTAAGTCTAATGCACCTTCGTCTCTTTCACTGCTATTCTCCTACTCTCTACTTGACGGATTCTTCTAAATTGACATTCAGCTCCGTCCCTATGCTTTCAACACTGATCCCCTTGATCTTGTCAAAAGGAAAAAGTCACACAGTGGAAGATCAGGTGGATATGATAGTCTTTCCAGTACAGTGATGTTCCTCTATGCGAGGAACTGCTGGATGCCCAGTGCATGATGAGTAGGTCCATTTGTCTTGCCACAACTCTTGTCTTTATTTGTGCACTAAGCGAAAGTAATGCTGCAGAATTTCCTCATTGAATTATTGTGACAAGATGCTCCGCGCATAAAAAATCGTGATTGACTTGATTTAACTTCAGACTGTCTGCCTTGCATTCTTTCGCTTCAGTGATGACGGTTATTTCCACTTACTGCTCTTGTGCTTGGTTTTTGGATCGTAGTCAAAGATCCATCTATTATCTGGGATAAGAGTACAATTTAAAGACGCTCGATGATTTCCTGACATACCAGCTTGCAACACGTCTTCTGATTCATTATTCTGTAGTCTTGACACCATTTTACGCATTGGTCTGCCGAGTGGGACAGTAGAATACACGGACTGCTTCTCTGCAGATAGGTAAGACCTCCCAACGAATTTCATGGACACTAAACAATTTGATAATGAGGTTCGAGTAATGCTGTAGCTTTGGGGAATGTGGAGTACCCATTCATTGCCATTGCTCCCAGGTCCAGTCGAGCCCGGAATGGTAGCACCTGATAGGGTCCTATATATGGGTCAAACTGTGTACTTATGTTAAACTGTGAACTTATGCTAAACTGTGTACTTACGCTAAACTGAAGAGAACTGCTTTTGGTATTAAAATGCTACTTGGGCTGAACTGAATTGTTTGAAATAGAATTGATTTGACATTTAACTGTGATTAAACAAAAGGTAGGCTTATACTAAACTGAATTGTTTGAATCTGAACTGCTTAACTAAACTGAATTGCTTGAAATAGAAATGTTTTTGACATTTAAACTGCGCTTATGCTAAACTGAATATTTTAGAATAGAAATATTTATTCGTATAAAAATGGATTCGGCATTAAATAACTTACGAAGGTTTATATGCCATAAAAGCAAAATAAACAACCAACATTTTCCGCATGCCAAAATATACGATGATGTTTTTTTTTACATGTCCAGTTGAATTGCCATCATGCGTACAGTCAACTGACTTTAGTATCAAAAGACCCTCCTAACTTGTTCGATGTTGACTTCTGTCCTAATAGTTGAAGGCCTTTCGCTTCTGGGTTCATCTTACACCTCCTCGCGTCTCCCTTTGAACCTCTTCTGTTACTCAAAAAGAAAAAAAACTGTACTGACCTAGTGAGGTCTCCACATAACTACTGAAGTTTTTCGTGTGCTTATTACTGAGGTTGCCCTGACCGGTCCAATAATTTTGGCTTTACTCATTGCTTGGTGTTCATTGTTCGTTCTTCAGTGCTCAAAGATGAACGACCAGAAAAAAGTGAAGGGAAACAAAAGGATATGAAAATAAGATCAATGATTGCTGAAAGCTAAGATTACAGTTATATATTCTCAATATATCATATTAGATGATAAAACAATCCGCTTATCCCCCATTTGCTCAGCGCCCACACAGTAAACATAGTACGGACCTCGTATTGCTGTAAATTATGTTTTAAAATATTTCTTAAGTTTTTGTTTCACTCGGATCATTATTAGTTACTTGAAACAATAGACAATTGTGCCAACAAGTGACAATTATTAAAAATAAATACTTGCTTGGAACCATGAAATTATAAGTATTACTTAAGAATAATTGAGACATACATCAAAATATGAATTTTATCTCTGAGAAGAATACTTGATTTCATATAATTGTGTGCAAAAAATCACAAGAAAAAGCTACACGAAAAATGCATATATAAACGTACATAGAACGCAAGTAACTAATCCTTTGGCATAAAAACAAAACTAGGCATGTTGATGTGTTCTTTAAAATCAATAGATCAATAAACAATTTACAATTTTAAAGAACTCAGTTCAATCAAAGTCATTGCTTAATAGCGGGGCAATTGTTTGATTAACATATCCACGTGACAAACATGAACTTGACAACAGAAACTAGTTTAATTTTTTTAGAACCAAAAAAATTCGAAGCTTTCTTATGAAAAATGAATCATAACACTGCACCATATTAAAGTTTGTTAAAAAAATATGTGCAATGTATATAGCTTGGAAGACACATGACTCGAAAAACTACCACTGAGATATATAGAGTGCTTCCGTTTTCATATTAGTTAATTAAGAAAAACTTGTAAACTGGCGACTTATTACTCAACGCAAAAAAAAAAAAAAAAAAAAAACTAATTTCCAATTACACAAAGAAAGGTAGGGTTGAAGTATGCTGACAAAAATTTGAAGGGATCGGAATGCGGAAAGAATCATCTTGAAAATCTATACCATATCAAATTAGATTACGGATTCCAAATACTAAATAAGTGAAATTTTGTCAACTTTTACAATAATTGGAGGGCACATTAAAACCGTCCCAACAAGTTAAGATTGGTTTCAAACAAGGCTATGAGAACAGAGTATCCCTTAATATCGAATTTACTAACAATCGTCAGAAAATTGAGCTTATCAACCATTGTGCCGTGTAAGACACCTAACTGAAATAACAATTAATGACTCTGATATCTTATCTTCTCTTGAAAAATATTTCATTTAGTTTAAGAATAAATCAATAGATACGTATAAAAGCAGATGTGGATTCTTTAAAGAGAGCAACATACAATCTTATTCTGTTGTAAAATGAAGGCAACTGGGACTTATTTATAATTTTAAATTCTATTAATTTAAAACACTAAAAAGATTGCTCAAAATTGTTTAAGTCAAATATTTAAAAATATATATATTTTTAAATGTGATATTTATATAAACGGTGAATAAAACTGAAATGTTTAACAGATTTACAGTAACATTTCGAGTGAAATAAAATCTGCCATGATCTATTCGAGAAAATTATGAAAAATAATCCTAACAGATGTTAATATAATGATACCATGAAGTCTAATTAGACTTCTCTTGTAACTATAGTTTTTTTTTATAATATTAATTCAGTTGGGCTATTAATAGCGAAGGGTCAACGATAAGGGAAGAGTTAGAATGTTTATGCATTTTGCATCTCCTATGATTTATGGCCAGAAAATCAGTTTTGGAAACATTACCTTTTTATCTGATACCAATAGGAAATACCTAAACTATTTCAGAAAACAGTTGAAAATTTTATTGCTGTCATTTAACTTCTTTTTTCTACAGAACAATTTGAGCTAATCGAAGATTTTAAAAACATCTTATTCTTAAGGCATACATATTTCAAAGTTATATGTCCTCTTCAATTAGGGAATGTTGCATTTGCCTGTAAAAATATCGAAATCTGAGCGAATATATTTTGGAAAATGAGGAAAAAAACCTATTTTCTGTCTAAAATAAATCATATGCTGAATATAGGGATGGAGAAGAGGATAGCAGAATATATATAGTTCTAAAAAGAATGAAGAAATACAAAATAATATTGTCTTAAAAAAACAAGGGACGGTATTTGCAGTTCCATATATGGTATTTCAGATAAAATATGGCAAGAGGGAAAAATATTCAAAGCAAGGACATCTCTTCAATAGGATCAGTAAATAAATATCAACAAACAATACAATACTATGTATCTCAAGAAAACAACCACATGCTGTTGATTTAGAAATAGAATTCTGTTCGGTATGATTATATATATATATATATATATATATATATATATATATATATATATATATATATATATATATATATATATATATATTTCTTAAAATATTGTAAACATACTTAAGAATAAAAACCAACACGAAACACGTTGCTGTTCATTAAAATGAACTTGGGTCATAGGGAGTATCATATTCATTAACGCTAAGGAAAAAGACATTGACTATTGCTACATGGAAGATCATGTTTGATTAACATTTATATGTCTATTGGTGCGCATATTTCTTTGTAAAACAAATTTATTTCATTAACAAGTCTAAAATTCCCTAATCTGATAATAATAATCTGATGTAATATCTGCGGTTGATGACTATTTGGTCAATGGGATCCTAGCACTGCAAAACCGACAGAAGAAAAAAATCGAAAGTCCAAGTATTCCATTATAGTATCTTGGTCATCTTAGGACATTTTTTGCCCAGCCTGGTATACGCAAAAACGCACAGCCTGCACACAAACATATATCGTCATCCACCGAGAGATTTATTTCGTTCTATCAGAACACATCAGTATGGTTTGACATACTAGCTTCCCATAGCTGGGATCGGTTAAACGCTAATCCGAGACTCTACCCCTCATCCACGAAGAACTAGTAGTGGGTAAGTAAATTTTAAACGGTTATAAATCACAATTACTATTGTTTACATACATCTGCTTAACGGCTACCAAGAGCTCAATTCATATATGAAGAGCCTTGCAATAAACGCTAATGGCAACGCGATTATTTCATTCACTAAAGAACTCCACCCTACGTGGGTAGGGGAGTATATATATATATAGTCATCCACAATATATACACATATATATATATATATATATATATATATATATATATATATATATATATATATATAATAAACACTATACATCCCCCGCACTCAAATTTATTATATATATATATATATAAGTATCCCAAAAAGTATATGTATATCTATATAAAGTGCCCCCCACATACATACACACACGTGCATATATATATATATATATATATGTGTGTGTGTGTGTGTGTGTGTGTCTGTGTGTGTGTGTATATATTTTGGAATATAGAGTTAATATATAGCTGACTCATTGGTCCAGTGGGTAGAGTCTTCGCCAATGGTCCGGTAGACCGGAGTTCTATCCCAGGTCGAGCCATACGAAAAACACTTGGTACCTCCCTTTTTAAATTTATAAGATACGTATCAAGGGTAAAGTGGAGCAATCCAGGGAAGGAGTAGAACCCTCCCTTACTCCTCGGTGTAGTAGCTATTGAAAAGGGGCCTTCGGGTCGCCAACTTTATTTACTTTATATATATATATATATATATATAGAGAGAGAGAGAGAGAGAGCGAGATTTGTATATATATATATATAGATATAGATATATATATTTATATATATATATATATATATATATATATATATATATATATATATATATGTAGATGATATAGGCATTTGTGGAATAAATTGAGATGTTAGTTAAAGCATTGCTAATTCCCAGCACCGAGCTTTCTATTTTCACTGCATGATGCTATACTGATTCTTAATAACGTGAATCATTTAAATTTTTTTATGACCAGAAATGAATATTTCCAAATGTCTGGCCGAAATCTTCTGCTTTCATACTGAGAGGATTACGTTATGATTTACGGACAAAATCAATAAACTATATTTTAAAAATATTCTCACATGTCAAAGTCAATATCTGTTAAACAAAATACTTAGGCACGATTATTTTGTTCATGTTCCTGGATTTTGACTCGTCGATATTTTATTTTTAATATGCACTATAAACTATGGAACAGAGATCTCTATTAAAAAACACTTTTTTCGCAATTTATGACCACTATAAGAAGAATTGTGTGACTAATTTCTAATCCAAAACCAAGAAATCTGTTTTTAGAACGTCTTTTCCTTTCTCGAAATAGTATTAGTTTCTATATACAAATGCCTTGCCTGACCGATAAAATGATACCCAGTTTCTTCCAGGCAGCGGTCGTATCGATACTGCTATATGGATGAACTACTTGAACGCTAACTAAACAGCTGGAGAAGAGACTAGACGGCAATTACACAAGAATGTTGCAAGCAATAGTGAACAAGTCCTGGCGATAACACCCCACAAGCCACCAACTATACGGCCACCTGCCTCCCATCACGAAAACTAAGCAAGTTAGACGAACCAGACATGCAGGACACTGCTGGAGAAGCAAGGACGAGCTCATAAGTGATCTACTCCTATGGACACCTGCATATGGCCGAGCAAAAGCAGGACGACCAGCTCGAACATACATACAGCGGCTATGAGAGGATACAGGATATAGCCCTGAATACCTGCCAGAGGCGATGAATGATAGGGAGAAGTGACGAGAGAGGGTCAGGGATATCCGTGCTAGCGGCACGGCATGATGATGAAGCTGATGATGATACCAGTCGACAGTATCCTCTGAAGAGTGAATAAGTCCCTCCGCAATAAATGGCTTGCCCTGCATATGATACTAAACTGCATCTATTCGTAAGGCATCAGTTCTGGGTTTTGGAAGAGTGTAGCATACTCTTTTATAGCCATATTGCCACGTTTAATAAAAAGATTGAGTGATAGTACTCTTAAGGATCCCATCAATAGTTCAAATATATGTTTGAAACCTGTCAGTATTGGATAAGTTTGCTTGAAACTATGTAGCAATGAGCAGTTTTTTTTAATTAGATAAGAATATTTCATATAATGTAATGATTTTTATTGAATAAGAATAGGTACTTGAAACCATGTAAGTATTGATTGATTGACAGATTTATTTTAACAGTGTGTCAAAACGCGTTAGATTATTTTATGCATAGAGGTTAGAAAACTGCGCTAATATTTACATTTGCGTACAGGTGCTTATGGTATACGGTCCAGTAAAATGATTGCCAAGTTGACTGGGGCTGTAGAATTCACCGACTGCTTTTCTGAAGAGGAATAAGACTCCCCAACTAGTGTCCTGGTTTTGACACTAAATAATCTGATGTTGAGGTTCCAGTAATGCCGGAGTGTTGGGGAATACAGAGTACCTCTTCATTTCCATCGCTCCCAGGTGTACTCGGGCCCGGTGTGGTAGCACCCGATAAGGTCATATCTATGGGTTAAATAAAACTAAACTATATACTTATGTTAAACTATATAGTTTTAATTATAACTGTTTTGACATTTAATCAGCGTGCTTACGCTAAACTGAATGATTTGAAATATAACCGTTATTTTTTTTTACTTTAAAACTGTCTACTACATCAGTTTTGACATTTAAACTGCATACTCATGCTAAATTGGATCGTTTGAAATAGAACTGTTTTCACGTTTAACTGTGTGTAAATAAAAATCTACACTTATACTAAACCGAATTGTTTGAAACTTTTAACAAAAGTTAAATGACCTAAAAAGGGTTCATACCTCGTACAACAAAACAATCAACAAATCAACCTAAAAAAAGTAAAGTTGGCGACCGTAGTCGAGGGGTCACCAAAGGCCCACTTTTCAACAGCTACTACACCGAGGTGTAAGGGAGGGCGCTACTCCTTTCTTTTGATGGCTCCACTTTCCCCTTGATCCTTACCTTATAATGCTGAGAGTTTGGCAAGTTGGTATCAAGTACCATTTTTTGAGTCTTTTAAAATGTTACTTGATACCATCTTGCTTGACATTCAGCCATATAAGGTACGTATCAAGGGTAAAGTGGAGCAATCCAGGGAAAGATGTAGCGCCCTCTCCTACACCAAGGTGTAGTAGCTTTTGAAATGTGAGCCTTCTGGTCGCCCTCGACTACAGTCGCCAACTTTACTTTATATGATTGATAGTTACTTTTTCACTGAATAGACGGATTCTTCATATTCTTTTGTCTTGTGTGTCTAATAGAATTCATCTAGGTTAGAAGTCATCGGAAATCAGTGTCTTTTCATGCGTCATTTACGTAACTGTATCCAAGTTATCTTGTCTGTTTTTTTTTTTAATTTTGTTTTTCTCTCGATAAATGATTGGAGTTATTTTTCTTCTTGTTTTAGTTTCATGTTTTATGGCTTTTACATTCAGGAGTAATCAGCTTGTCTGTCCTGCCTAAGGAACCAGTCGTAATCAAAGATTCATTACTATGACGTTTGTAAACCTCTAGTATTTGATAGCCAATTTGACAGTCATGACATTAAATCCTTATAAATCCAACCTTCTTTGACTTTAACATAAAATTTGTCATCTTACTCTGAACAGTGGGGTACCTCGCGAAGTGTAGTTGTTTGCCAGATTCGAAAAGCGATGTTAATGAATCTGATCTTTATTGTGTGCCATTTGTAAGAATGACTAAATAAGTACGAACAAATTAATATTTATAGGGTAAAGTAATAACCATCATCATAACTTTTCGAGTTCATTTAATCAATTTTTTTTTATAAAGTTTAAATAAAGAGAAAATTTACCAAATAAGAATAAAACCATGACGTATTGAAAGATGATTTTTGCAGAATAAATAAAAATATTGATACTGTGATTGCTTTGAATGACCAAGAAAAATATGTATTTAATTATACCCAACCTAATGAGCTTTATATAATCTAATAATGTGATTATCCCAATTTGCGAAAGTCTTTCTAACATATTGACTCCTAAATGAGAGTTGAAGTAATCCAAAGAGGATAAATGACAACATATATATATATGTATATATATATATATATATATATATATGAAATTACGTTTCGAATTTTTTAGACTTTTTAGTTTTATCAATTATTTAAGTTATTTCAATGTCCAATGGCAGTATTTTGCTTGATTTTTTCAAAGCATGACATCTCTTCGTAAAGTACTATCACAAAATGATTTTTTGAATAACTTAACAGAATTCTTTTAAAACTTTTTTCAGGTTCTTTATAAATGCTGGAGATCGTAATTAATAGGCATTTTAACTATGGGAAATTTGATATAATTAGAAAAAAAACTCTTATATTCGTTTATTCGTTTCCATGAAAACCTAATGGAAATCTTTGGAAAAATACAAATTTATGCTTATCCAAAAATTCAAAATTAGCTTTAAATAGGTCTTATTAAAATTATTTCAGTGGTCCTACAAAAATATTTTATTCTAAGTTTAACACCAACGAAAGCAGATTGATAAATTATCATATGTTATTTTGGAATACAATCGAAGAATCCAGAACACAAGACCTAATGTCAATTGATAAAAAAAAAAAAAAACTTATAATCTAGCGGACTTTGCCGATCCAGTGAACCATCGGGTAAAAATGAAAGCAGATGAAATGATAGAAGAATAGAAGGATTGTGAAAGCTGAAAAAGCTATGGGACATACAATTGAAGAAGATGACAATTTTAGTTAGTAAACGATGAGAGTGTTTCCGAAGGATTTTAAAGAAGCCGGGAGGAATTAGAAATAACTGCGGGAATTGTGACGTGGCCTAAAATTTTTATCCGAAGACGGGAGTTTATTTCTCGCACGTGTGAAGACGGGGCAGCCTGGCACTTGATCCCTCGCAAAATAATTTCCAGTTAAGATTCCCTTTTTGGGCGTAGGGGAACTGGCAGATTATGTGCGGGTTAATTTGGGCTAAACTGACCACCGCTTGCAAGGGGTTTCCAAATTTCACGTTACACACACACCCGTCAGACCACTACCTCTTCCTACTCCTAAGATAATGGAAGATATGGGCCTCTAGGTTTTTATATAATATTATTATTTATCGTAGTCAACAATTCCAATTTCCCGTGTTATATTTTTAAAGGTGAATGGAACAATTTAGCGAGAATAACATGAGGTGAATGAAGCTGAAAAGGGAGCATGCAATAGACAACTTGATAGGCAGACAACACAATGAATAAATTTCAACACGTGGGACATTAAAATATAACAAGGCTTTTAATACACGCGGACACATATATTTAACGTGTCGGCTATATTATCAGCGGATAATACATAAATACAAATGTCTTTCTTCCTTATTCCTTTCTTTCTTCCTTCTTTAAATTGAGAGAGAGAGAGAGAGTATGTAATTGCAATACTTAGGAAGGGTGTAGGGAGAAACAGTTTTAAGATTTACTTAGTTTGTTGACGGGTTCCTTCTGAGAGTATTTTCTCTTTCATGGGTTCTATATATAGCTTGGCTTGAAGGCGTCTGTTATCTTCTTGTCCCAGATTCTTTCCGCTTTTCCCCGGAAATTTCGGCGGCAGTTTCAATATATCTTATTACCTCAACTACAGTCCTGAAAATCCTGGTTCTACTTCTTCGCCCGGAGTTTGGCACGAGATTCGCCCATCTGTTCACGCCGATAATCTGTCTTCAAAACTGATATTCTTTATCCCTATTTCCGCTGACGAAAAAAGGATGCTACTTCCGCTTTATGATTCTGGCCAATCATGTAGCTTTTCTTCTTCCTTCCCCTGTCAGGCGATTCGTTCTGACTACTATCTCTTCAACCTGGGCGAGGTTACGGGGTACAGATAGCTTGATCCACATTCTTTTCTTCCTTCAACGGCCGGCCGAAGCTGACCTACATTTCTTATTCGCCTTTTAACAGTCAGTCTTTGGTGGCCTGCTAATTCAAACACGGAGGGGTAGGGGAAGTTTCTTATTTCTCTCCTCTCAGTGATAGACCACGTGACAGAATCGGGACTATATATACTACAGTGTTGTTTTTATCGGTTTGAATACTAAGAAGAGTTCTGGAGACCTGAAGAGATTAGGTATCACTCAGACTACAGTGACGAATCCCCAGCTCCCGCTAGAGTAAAAAACAACAAGAGTGAAAAAATAATACCTTTTTAATTATTATTTAAGAGCCAACTGAAAATAACGTATCAATTATAAATTATTAGTGAATACTAAGACCAAGAAATAAAAACTTTAAAACTGCCGCTGAGCTTATAGCAGTGGTAACTCTGGGTATGATTAAGAAAAGGTTATACAACCAGATTAACAGGATAGTTGGCAGTACCAGTCGATTTGAAATACAAATAATGGAATTTTTTGGAACTGTTAATCTTTTTATGAGAGCACTATCAAAGTTTTTAGAAAGGTTACCCTTGAATGTATACATGGAACTTTGAATTTAAAGGATTAATATCTACACTCAGAAGACAGACGGAGGGATTTTTATAAAACATGAAACGAGCGTGCATTTGTATACACACAAACAAACACACACACACACACACACACATATATATATATATATATATATATATATGCTCCCCACTATTGGGGTTGAACCCTTTGGCGAATGAATTAACCGTTGCCTCTTGCGTAATTCAAAGTTCATTGAACGAATTGATTACTTTAGTCTTCGATAGCGTAAAATGTACAGAAAAAGATATTAATTCATATACGTTAAATTCCGGACATTTGATTGGATCTGGTGCTAGCTGTGGGGTGTCGTTATCAGGTTGATGTAAACTTTGCACGGTTTCGATCCTAGCTTGAAGCGTCTCGTGTGTCGAATCACACTGATGAGTAGTGACACAATGTAACAGTCTGTCTGTGGATTATATATATATATATATATATATATATATATATATATATATATATATTCTCCCACCAAATATGGGTAAATAGTTGGGCAGACTAGGTTCTTCAGCCTTGATGAGGCAGCTAGTCTAGGAGAAGGAAAACTCTGAATTCAAACCTGTTAAACTCCGCTTAAAAACTGACCTTGTGTCATATCCTGCCCGAGCGGAGGGGTTGGTAAATAGGATTATATATATATATATATATATATATATATATATGTAAAGAATCACGGGAGTTGAAAAGATTCTAATATACTTTCAAAGTCTCTGAATCTACAGAAAATTTTTTGATTATAGCTAAAATGTAATTCTTTTTTTTTTTATCAAACCTTACATTTTTAGAATAGTATAACGTTTTTGAATAATTTTGAAGATTAATGCTAATTTCTCAGCCTTTTACAAAGGTAATTTAGTATTGTTTGACTACAAAATAAAATATTTCTTTAAAATGCTATTTTCCATTTTTTAGATAAAATCAATTAATCTTTAAATATCCAGACATGATGTAAACAAAATAAATTCTGCTATCCAAATACAATATTCCAAGATATATGTTTAAGATTTCCCCTTTCACTGATGGCATATCTTAATTTTGGTCATATTGTTTGCCCTAAGCTCGAATAGTCGGTCGGAGTCTATCTTTCTCCTCGTCTACAACTGTTTTTCCTTCTCGTAGACCGCTTACCATACCAATTTTAAATAGACCAGTTTACCATCGTCTTTACCCATACCTGGCGAGAAAATAAGTGCTTTCTGAAATACATGCAGCCACGTCAAGTATTTGAACCCTTGTTGCCGAGTACACTTCATACAACGTTAAGCATTAACTAACAAGCGCCTCCAATGTCCTACTTTGTGTATAAGTCATGGTTCGTTGACCTTTAAAAAGTGAACATATAATGTATTTATACTGGATAGAAACTTGCCAGTATTACTGAACTGGTTTTGTAAAGGATTTTGTAATTAACACTTTCCAGGAAAATTTGTTGGAAACACCCTCAATGCTGACACTAAGACCACACAAGTTAACGCTTTTCACTTTAGTAAAAAAGGGCATCTGTTTCTTATAGTACTGAATTTTATGTGCATTGATATTAATCTCCAAGAGAGAAAAAAGCCAACATCCTACATTCTCTTAATGTTCTTCTTGTTATCAGATACCAATGAACTTTGGATATAACAGAGTTCACAGATGTAAATAAGATAAATAAATATAAAATGGTTTTTGGCATATTGCTTTTGCGAAAGATAGACTTGCTGTGTAATTCAGATCGTGATATTTTAGTTCACGAAGAAAACGTACTTTTAATAAACGCTTAGGGCACAAATTGATTAGTCCTTTGATAATGTATTGGAGAAAGAGAACAATTAACATATTTTATTTTAAGAAAAGCTATTTTAAAAACAGTCTGCTCTTTGAGCACTACATTTATACACAAAATAGATGCATAGATTTTTAAAGTGATCTTCTGAAATTAGAAGTTTTAGCATTAAATATTCGAACTCTTTTTCTCATGAACTCTTGCGCGTATTTCGTTAAATTTCTGTTGAATTTTCTCGGAAATCTAATGACATTATTCTACATTCATTGATAAATTATCTCATTTCTCTTTCTTTTTGGAAGCTACCGAAAATAAAGGTAAGATGTGGAAAAGACAAGTTCACCGAAAATGAAACAAGTTTAACACATAGTTCCTAGAAAAATACCACTCAATTTCTTCGTGTTTCATTTTTCCATATCATCGGTCTCAAATTAGAAAAACGAGAACTGTCATTTTTTAATCGATGATGGAATCATCTTATTGTTAATTAATGACAGCTCACTCACAATTGTAGGATGGAGTTGAGCAGTCTTAGTAGCGTCGAGATTTAAGATTATTAATTGTCTACTACCTGGATTCAAATCATGGATGATCAAATAATTCTTTAGTGATATGCTTGTGTTGTATGGTCCCTAGATAGTATATTTTCTGAATTAAACCAGATAAATGGAAATGATTTCTATCAAAAAGAAAATTTATAATCAAAGAAAAGAAAAAATACATGAAGACCCATACAAAAATGTACAAATACCTTTGCTTCGCAACTGCACCAAAACTCCCTCTAGACAGTATATTTGTAAGGCTTACATACATCCCAAATAAAGATATCATCGACGGACAAAAGAAATAAATAGAATATAGCGGTACTATTCTTTTTCACCATATCAGTCATATTTATTTATTCAGATTTACATGGAATTACAAATTCTACGTCAGTAGTAGCAAACAAAATAATTTAATCCATGAGGGAGAGTTTTACAGACATCTCTAAAATAAATGTTTTGGGTTAATATGTTATCTCTTTTAGTGAGCGTATTCATGAGAATTTAACTATTTTATTTCTCTAAATTTTTTATATGAAGCTTGATAATTGTTATTACTTACAATGACACGTAGTGTTGGATAAGGCTTTTCTTTCGAAGGAGTCCTCTGAGAGAAATCATCTGAAGGTGGCTGGTTCAGTCCTATCAATAGGTAAGAATAACAAGGAAAACTTACGTAACACTCGGTCATGGTTAAGAGAATTGGAACAGTCCAGCCCCATGGATGAAATCAAGGGTTCATTTCGAGGTTTAGTGTGGGCTTCTAAGTTCGACATGAAACACTTGAAGAAGACCGAAGTATATATCGGCAAAAACGTTGTGAATATAACAAAAAAGATAAGGTCAATAGTCCGAATATTCTAAGTAATAACAATTAAGCTAATGAAGGTAAAATAAAATGTATTTATCGATAGAATTATATTTGAAACAATAAAGATCTTTCATTCACGCCTTCATTTACTTAAACATATTGAATAATTTATGATTATTGGGCTGATGTATGACAGAAATAATTTCCAAAATCGTGACTATAAATACCTTTCGTAATTTGTCGAATTCTTGAAGGTGTACGTGCAAAAAACCTTGACGCAACAATATAGTTGTCGATTTTTCATAGGCCTTTGACTCCATACACAGAGGGACAATGGAGCAAATACCAATTGACTACGGCCGACCTAAAGAAATCGTCGCAGCCATAATGTTGCTATATAAAAAACACGAAAGTAAAAGTCTGCTCATGGGATGGAGACACAGACTACTTCGACATTATAGCAGGTGTACTGCAAAGAGACTCATTAGCCCCATACCTGTTTATCATCTGCCTAGACTGCGTGCTTTGAACGTCTATTGATATGACGAAAGATAAGTTTTCAAGCTGACAAAGGAAAGAAGCAGAAGATACCTTGCACAAAAAATAACGGACGCGGACTAAGCCGATGACATAGCGCTTGGGCAAATACGCCTGCCGAAGCCGAAACACCGCTACATATTATGGAATGAGCAGCTGTTGAAATAGGCCTACATGTCAACGCAGACAAGACAGAATACATGTGCTTTAATCAAAGAGACGACATCTCCACATTAAATGGTAGTTCTCTGAAACTAGTGGACAAATTCACCTACCTAAGAAGCAGTGTCTCATCAATCGAGAAATATATCAACACGCAACTATCAAAGGCGGGGACATCTAACGATAATCTATCAGTCATATGTAAACCAGACCTGACTGATAAAATAAAACACAGTTTCTTCCAAGCAGCTATCATGTGGATCCTGCTATATAGATGCACTACATGGACGCTAACTAAACGTATGGAGAAAAAGCTTGACGGAAATTACACAAGAATGCTGCGAGCTGTATTGACCAAGTCTTGGAGGCAACACCCCACAAAACAGCAGCTATACGGCCAACGATCATCCATCACGAAAACTATCCACGTTAGACGAACAAGACATGCAGGACACCGCTGGAGAAGTAGGGACGAGTTCAAAAGCGTTATACTCCTCTGGACCCCTTCACATGAATGAGAAAAGGCAGGACGATCAGCTAGAACCTAAATAGAGCAGCTCAATGCCGATACAGGATGTAGCCTGGAAGACCTCCATGGAGCAATGGATGATAGATATAGTTTTTGAGAGATGGTCAGGGAGATCTGACAACGCGAAATGATGATGAGGATGATGATGAGGATGATGAATAAACTTATGCTTTTATTACTTAAAAACCGAACATTTAAATCAAATCACATACATAGTCTGTTTTTGAGGAATTTCTGCTTTTAGCAAGTGCCTGTGAATTATGGTTCCTAATATTTTATAACTAATTGAAACAATGGCTATATAAGTTGTTGTGGGTAATATTTCCTACAACAAAAGTGTATTCACACTTTAGTTTTCAAATATTCTGATCAGGGATGATGTAAAATTAGTTCAATGAAGCTCTCAAAAATAAAACGTAAACACATGAATTAACACCATCGACCAAATCATGTATTGTGCCTAGAGCCAAAAGTTTTATATCTATGCAATTTTGAATAAAATATGATTGAAAAATTAAACTTCATATTGTATTTCAGCATATAAGAAATGATAACTATTCGGTATGATTTATATTTTAAACAATTCATCTCTCTATATCTCCCTGTCCCTCTTTTTCCAAATTCTCTCTCTCTCTCTCTCATTCTCTCTCTCTCTCTCTTATATTATAAAATGCCTCAAAATAGTCTTTGTGTTTTCAAGCACATTGTAGATTTGTTGAAGTTCTTTCCGGTATTAGGCTAAATGTCAGAGCTTGTGAAACCCAATTTCATTTTCTTTCCATGTACTCGTGTCTCTTGGGTTGGTGTCGTTCCTGAGAATGCTAATTCTATTTGCTTTCTTGGACAAATAAGATAGGCTGGTCAATTTGAAGCCAGATTGTTCAATGACTTTGGGGTGGGTGTTTCTTACACCTAATCAATTAAAAGGTCCCTCTACTGTCAAAGTATTTCATAAACCAACTTTAATCAAGATAAACACAATAGCGAAGATCTACGAAGATAAAACGCTCGCAAGCCAGCCAGAGGATAACACACACACACACACGCAAGGATCAGTCTTTTTCATCCCATCTATGAGAAAATAATCAAGCAGACTAAGTGTTTTTTGCCTATTTGGGCAACCAGGCAAAGAGAAGGAAAACTCTATATTCAAACTAGGTTTACTGCTCTTAAAAAAGTTATCTTGTGTTACATACTTCCCATTAATGAGGGGTTAGGCAAATGCACGCACATTTAGATATAGAACGTTAAAATTATACATTCACACACACGCACGAGCAAGTGTGTGTGTGTGTGTGTGTGTGCACGTGCGTACAAGTAAACAAAACATTTCTTTAGAAAGAAATTTCACATTTGTATGTGATATGACATGAATAACGTCTCCATAGGACGATCGAATCATTTCCTTTAGTTCAATTTTTAGACTTGAAAACTCTACCAAGATCAACATAAAAATATAATTCTTTTTCTTTGCACACATAGAAGAGTTACAAATAAAAAAAAAAACAAAAAAAATACCAGAAAAAAAATATATATATAACAACTAAAATAACATGTTCGCTGCTCTTACTGATCTTTCAGACATACCCGCTAGCAGATGGCATATTTTTTGTTACATTTTTTTATTTAATAAAAAAACGTTCCTGGTAAGCGAAATGAATAGCGAATGGAAACAGTAAGAAGACGAGAAAAATGCACCGTGTATATCTCCAGTAGATAGACGACAGATGCTACGTAAATTTTTACAAGAAAAAAATCACGAACTTCTTATGCGTTCATGACATGATATAAGCGAGCTTTTCTCTAAAAAAAAACTTTCACCGAATGATCCTCAAGTCATGTACGACAATTGATTTTGGAGACTAATGGATTAAAGTATAAACGCGAAGTCACAGACACACTCTCACGCTGAGGAACTAAAACTAACGATCATTTGAACTCAAGCCGGGCTACTTAAGTCATCTGTTAAACATCTATAAAGTGATCACTTTTTTAAGATGAACGATATTAACACGACAATTTGAGGCAATAAAGCTTAACATTCCGAATTCTCCTGGATATTTTAGTGGTAATATGGTAATGTTTCGTAATTCTATCGATTTACGGCATATACTAAAGAAAGCTTTTACAAAAAATACATGAGTTCAAATATGCGTGTGTTTTCCCTGCAGGCCGATGATAAAAATACAGTATTGAATGACACGCCTCATCTCATGCTCAGATAGATAGATAGATGGATAGATATAAATGTATATAAGTTCTGGGTATTTTCTACATATGCCCTTTTGTACTTGTTCGTATCTCCTCGAAATATTCGAACCAAGTATCCCATGGTATGATGGTCCCATAGACGAGAAAATTAGTGTCAACAGGTTCTTTTTTCGCTGTAAAGGTTATTTTAACACCCCCATATATATATATATATATATATATATATATATATATATATATATATATATATATAAACTTTACCATGAAAATCATGAGGTAATTATACAACAGTATTATTTTAATAATTGATAACTCAACAGAAGAATCTTGCAAATGTTAGGATTAATCATGTATATTTTTTATCATATGAATTCGTAATTATTTATGGTGGAGCAATTTTGAATGAGAGTAGGAAAAGGCAGACAAACTACAGAAATATAAAATATCGTAGAATTTATTTTACTTCAATGTATCATTGCCAACTTTTTAACTAAACACCCCCCACGCACACATACTCTCTGTCTGTCTGTATGTCTGTCTGTCTCTCTCTCTCTCTCTCTCTATCACACAAAAACACCCACACAAATACACGGACACAAAACCCACAGATAGACAGAAAAACACACACACACACACACACACATAAATACATATATATATATATATATATATATATATATATATATATATAGTACGTATTGCTTTTCGCTTTGAGATTTCACGCTAAATGCTGTGGCTAAAATGTAGTTTAGAATACAATCCAAATGAGTCGAAGTCAGCACAGATAGGAACTATTCAATAAGCCATGTTAAGCTTGGAGATGACCCATAATTCGGCTCAATATGATATGATATTCACCTGGACCATAACAGTGGCTTTAAATTATTGTTCTTTTTGAAAGCAATTGTTTATCAAGAATCCTACGTACAACATTTTCATTGGATCTAAGCTAAGACATTTACTATATCTGTGTGTTTCTTTTATTTTTACTGGTAAGAAGAAAAGTCTTTATATAATATGCTACTTAGTGATTATATATATATATATATATATATATATATATATATATGTGTGTGTGTGTGTGTGTGTGTTATTTTTTCCTTGCTTGGTTTTACTGGCAAAAAAGATAACATTATATAATAATAACGAAATTGTAATGCAATAAACATCTCAAGGCATACACTTAACCACGTTTTGTAAATTCAATGATGAATTTCAGTGATAATATTTAAAGGAAAAACATTCGTAAAGGAAAAAAATTATTTTTTTCTATCATCTATTTCTTTTTTTTATTTGAATGATGAGATTGAGAAGATGGACAATCACTGTTGTTAAGAAAAGATTGAAATAATTAAATTAATCCACATTGCTCAATCTTGTTTACGACCAAGCCAATTATTAATTTAAAAATACAAACGAAAATTCGTATTTTCTACAGGTGAAATATGTATAAAAATAAAAGATCTTCATAACACTTAGAATATATATATATATATATATATATATATATATATATATATATATATATATATATATATCACTGTGTGCGTGTACACAATTTTTATTTAAATAATGACCAGTGAAATATTAAAATTAAATTGAAAAAATTGTGAATGAGTTTTACATTACCGATTTTCAAGTGAGATATTATTTGACATTGGATTTTTTATTATACGGTTTATATAGAGAGAATATACTTTAAATTAGCGTAGCCAGTAAATTTATGAATTGAATATTGAAAAGATTTTGAAAAGTAAAAACGGTTTTATTGTTAAATTTTAACCAACCTTTTGACATAATAGTTAGAATGTTTGCCAATCGGCTGGGAGACCGGGTTTCAATCCCACGTCGAGTAATTCCAATGACTCAAATACTGGTACTTGATGATTCATTTATTAATATTCAGCATTAAAAGGTACGGGTCAGAGGTAAGTGGAGCGCCCTCCTCTACACCTCGATGTAGTTGCTAATGAAAACAGAAACTTTGACTACGGTTAGCCAAATTATATATATATATCATCATCATCATCATATCGTGCTGGCAGCACGGATATCCCTGACCCTCTTTCGCCACTCCTCCCTATCGTTCATCGCCCTAGGTAGGTCTTCAGGACAACAACCTGTATCCTCACATAGCTGCTGAATGTACGTTCGTGCTGGTCGTCCTGCTTTTGCGCGGCCGTGTGTGGGGATCCATAAGAGTACATCTCTTATGAGTTCATCTCTGCTTCTCCAGCAATGTCCTGCATGTCTGGTTCGTCTAACTTGAATAGTTTTCGTGATAGGGGGCAGGTGGCCATACAGTTGGTGTCTTGTTGGGTGTTGCCGCCAGGACTTGTTGAGGATTGCACGCAGCATTCTTGTGTAATTGCCATCTAGTTTCTTCTCCAGCCGTTTTGTTAGCGTCCATGTAGTGCATCCATATAGCAGTATCGATGTGACCGCTGCCTGGAAGAAACTGCGTTTCATTTTATCGGTTAGGTCTGATTTCCATATAGTCGATAGCCTATTGATAGCTGTCCATGCTTTCGTTAACCTCGTTTCGATGTCCTTTTCGGTTGATTCGACGCTGCTTCCTAGGTACGTGAATTTGTCTACTAGTTTAAGAGGGGTTCCTTCTAGAGTGGAGATGTCCCCCGTTTGGTTATAGCACATATATTCCGTTTTATGTGCATTAACATGGAGGCCTATGCTTGCTGCTGTTCGTTCCAAACTATGCAGAAGTGTTTCGGCTTGGTCAGGTGTATTTGCCAGTATCGCTATGTCATCGGCGTAGTCGGCGTCGGTAATTGTTGTTGCGGGGTATCTTCTGCTTCTTTTCTTCGTCAGTTCGAAGCCATTCTCTTTGATTTTGTCAATCGATGTTCTAAGTACGTAGTCTAGACAAATGATAAAGAGATACGGAGCCAGCGTGTCTCCTTGTAGTACTCCTGCTACTATGTCGAAGTATTCTGTGTCTCCATCTGGTGATCGTACTTTTACTTTAGTGTTTCTATAGAGAATCGTTATTGCCGCTACGGTTTCTTTAGGTATGCCGTACGCTAGTAGGATTTGTTCCATCTTTCCTCTGTGAATGGAGTCGAAAGCCTTGGTAAAGTCGACAAATATTAATGTCGCTTGTAGGTTCTTTGCCCGTACACCTTCAAGGATTCTGCGGATGGTTAATATTTGTGAGGTCGTAGATCTATTTCTTCGGAAGCCATTTTGGTTTTTTCTAAGTATGTTGTCGATTTTGGGTTCTATTCTGTTTCGTAGTAGGGCATTGTAGATTTTGGCAGCTATGGATGTAAGTGTTATGCCTCGGTAGTTTTTGGCTAATCCGAGGTCCCCCTTTTTAGGGAAGGGGAGTATGCATCCCTTCGTCCATCTATCTATCGGATTTTGATTGTATACTGCGTTGCAGTGTCGGAGCAGTATGTCGTCGAATTGTCTGGTCTTCCATACTTCCGGGGGAATTTCGTCCAGTCCTGCAGCTTTTCTATTTTTAATTTTTCTGAGAACCGAGTCGAGTTCTTCTTGTGTGAACGGTCCAAGTTTAATGTCTAATTGTTTGCTAATTATTCTGGTGATTGGTTCAGGCGTTATTTTTGGTGGGTTTCCACAGTTTTATTCTTTCTTGTTGGTTTGCTGCTTTAAGTTTTGCTTTGGCCGTGTTCTTTCTTCTGCTCACTTCGTTTATTGTTTGCCAGGCAATTCTAGATTGTCTATCTTCCACCGAGTCTCTAATCTTATCTATCTGATTTTGAATGTATTCTGTCTGTTCCTTTATATATATGCCTGTTAATTGATATTGTGCCGTTTTTAGTTTTAAGGCATTTGTGTTTGTTGGGTTTTTTCGATAGTTTTTGGAGGCTGTTTTCACTAGTGCACGTTTTTCTCTCACCGCTAAAGTTTCCCATGGGACTCTATATTTAGTTTTAATTTTTGTTGGAATGTATTTTGCTGCTGCCTCGAGGTGTGCATTGACGAAATTTTCGTATTCGTCGTTTGGTGTACTTTTTTCCGTCTTTTCTTGTAGTGTTTCGAATCTGTTTCTTAATTCTAATACGTATTTATCTCTTACATCTTTGTTGTTTAATAGGGCCCAGTCATAGTGTTTGGTGGTCGCTGTTCGTTTGTCGTTTTTTCGTAGGCTTAACCGTATTTTCGCCGTGACTATTCGGTGATCGGTGGACACACCCTCAAAAGAGGAGTATGCCTCGCAATTCAATGCACTATTCTTCCATTTCTTGTTTATAAGGACGTAGTCTATCTGAGCTTTAGTATTGTTTGCGTACGTGTATGTCCATAGTTTGCCCTCTCTTTTTTGGTAGTTTGTATTGAGGCATGCTAATCTATTTTCTATCATGAAATCTGTTAGATGTTGCCCATTTCTATTTGACGTGTTGTGGAGGCTGTTTTTGTTGTTTCCGTTTTTCCCGATTTGTGCATTCATGTCTCCGCCAATGACTAACATGTTGTGTTTCGGGATGCTACGCACTAATGAGGATAACTCATCGTAGAAGGTGACTATTTCATTTTCTTCACTAACATTGGTGGGGCTGTAGCATGAGACGATTGTTGCTCTGGGGTTTCCGTTAAATGTAGCTACCATCATTCTAGGTTGTATTTTCTCTATGCTATTAAGCGTTTTTAGTGCTCTAGGTCCTATAAGCAATCCTACCCCTCCCACTGCGGCGTTGACAGAGTTTTTCCATGCGGATACAGTGGCGAGCGACCATCCATTGCTAGTTTCGTGATATTTGATATCTTCTGTGTGTGTATATCTGTGTTCTTGTATGCATATTATGTCTATTTTATGTTCTTCGGCCGATGCGATTAGCTCTGGGAGTTGTCCTATTCTATTTAAGGTTCTTACGTTAAATGTGGCTATTTGTAGTGTTTGCTTGCATTTTAGTAGTTTTGATTGTTTGAGCTCTGTAGCTGATTTTTCGAACACCGAGGCCAGGGCTCCAACCTCAGCAGGACGCGCCCCTTTTTTACCCGCGCGAAGAGCGATGCGGTTTGTGTAAGTGGTTTGAGTGTGGGTCATGGTTATCTTTCGATGGCTGTTTTATTCTCTTCTATAGAAGCCACTCTTATAGAGGAGCAGCAGTAGTTCCCCGATCGAACTGTCGATCCTGAGCGAAAAGTCTTCAGACTCACGTCCAGGACCCATTTGGGTATTGAGTTTGGTCGTCCATTGTTTTATTCAAATACCTTTACGTACATCATGCTGCTTCCCATGTGTACATTTAAATAAAAAAAATAAAAAAAAAAAATAAAAAATAAAAAAAAAAAATAAAAAAAAAAAAAAATAAAAAAAAAAAAAATAAAAAAATAAAAAAAATTTAAAAAGAAAAATAAATAAAAAAAAAAAAAAAGAAAAAGAAAAGGGTGGGGGAATTTGTTTTAAGTTTTAACTTAGTTAAAGTCCAACATTAAGGTACTTTCTTAAGACTTTCACTAGTACTGACTTATACTTTTACGAATTTTTAAATTATTCGATAGAAGATATTCAAAAACATTCTGCCTTGTTCGCTGACATGTGGATAGGCTTAATATCAAATTGGCTTTATAGTAGAGTAAGCGTGCCTTTACATTTAAAACGCATAGTTTAAGCATTATTTCACAAACAAAATACAGCATAACATTTTGTAAAATTCAGCATTTTAAATTGGAATTAAAGACATACTGACCAATATTGACATTTCTTCCACTCGGCTCCTGAGTTCAAAAGCTCTTCTTCGTTTGGACTTTTATTTACTACTGATATTTTAGGTAGCTTTGGGGGTGGCGGTCTACTGGGGTGGAGGGGAGAATTCGTTTTTGTTGGGTTTTTTTTTTTTCTTTTTTTTCCTTTTTCCCTTTCTGAGGGGGGGGGCTGTGGTAGCATTCTAGGCTTTTCTTCTAAACTACTGTTAGGGCTTTCTTTACGAATTTTTAAATTATTCGATAGAAGATATTCAAAAACATTCTGCCTTGTTCGCTGACATGTGGATAGGCTTAATATCAAATTGGCTTTATAGTAGAGTAAGCGTGCCTTTACATTTAAAACGCATAGTTTAAGCATTATTTCACAAACAAAATACAGCATAACATTTTGTAAAATTCAGCATTTTAAATTGGAATTAAAGACATACTGACCAATATTGACATTTCTTCCACTCGGCTCCTGAGTTCAAAAGCTCTTCTTCGTTTGGACTTTTATTTACTACTGATATTTTAGGTAGCTTTGGGGGTGGCGGTCTACTGGGGTGGAGGGGAGAATTCGTTTTTGTTGGGTTTTTTTTTTTTTCTTTTTTTCCTTTTTCCCTTTCTGAGGGGGGGGGCTGTGGTAGCATTCTAGGCTTTTCTTCTAAACTACTGTTAGGGCTTTCTTTACGAATTTTTAAATTATTCGATAGAAGATATTCAAAAACATTCTGCCTTGTTCGCTGACATGTGGATAGGCTTAATATCAAATTGGCTTTATAGTAGAGTAAGCGTGCCTTTACATTTAAAACGCATAGTTTAAGCATTATTTCACAAACAAAATACAGCATAACATTTTGTAAAATTCAGCATTTTAAATTGGAATTAAAGACATACTGACCAATATTGACATTTCTTCCACTCGGCTCCTGAGTTCAAAAGCTCTTCTTCGTTTGGACTTTTATTTACTACTGATATTTTAGGTAGCTTTGGGGGTGGCGGTCTACTGGGGTGGAGGGGAGAATTCGTTTTTGTTGGGTTTTTTTTTTTTCTTTTTTTTCCTTTTTCCCTTTCTGAGGGGGGGGGCTGTGGTAGCATTCTAGGCTTTTCTTCTAAACTACTGTTAGGGCTTTCTTTACGAATTTTTAAATTATTCGATAGAAGATATTCAAAAACATTCTGCCTTGTTCGCTGACATGTGGATAGGCTTAATATCAAATTGGCTTTATAGTAGAGTAAGCGTGCCTTTACATTTAAAACGCATAGTTTAAGCATTATTTCACAAACAAAATACAGCATAACATTTTGTAAAATTCAGCATTTTAAATTGGAATTAAAGACATACTGACCAATATTGACATTTCTTCCACTCGGCTCCTGAGTTCAAAAGCTCTTCTTCGTTTGGACTTTTATTTACTACTGATATTTTAGGTAGCTTTGGGGGTGGCGGTCTACTGGGGTGGAGGGGAGAATTCGTTTTTGTTGGGTTTTTTTTTTTTCTTTTTTTTCCTTTTTCCCTTTCTGAGGGGGGGGGCTGTGGTAGCATTCTAGGCTTTTCTTCTAAACTACTGTTAGGGCTTTCTTTTCGAATTTTTAAATTATTCGATAGAAGATATTCAAAAACATTCTGCCTTGTTCGCTGACATGTGGATAGGCTTAATATCAAATTGGCTTTATAGTAGAGTAAGCGTGCCTTTACATTTAAAACGCATAGTTTAAGCATTATTTCACAAACAAAATACAGCATAACATTTTGTAAAATTCAGCATTTTAAATTGGAATTAAAGACATACTGACCAATATTGACATTTCTTCCACTCGGCTCCTGAGTTCAAAAGCTCTTCTTCGTTTGGACTTTTATTTACTACTGATATTTTAGGTAGCTTTGGGGGTGGCGGTCTACTGGGGTGGAGGGGAGAATTCGTTTTTGTTGGGTTTTTTTTTTTTCTTTTTTTTCCTTTTTCCCTTTCTGAGGGGGGGGGGCTGTGGTAGCATTCTAGGCTTTTCTTCTAAACTACTGTTAGGGCTTTCTTTACGAATTTTTAAATTATTCGATAGAAGATATTCAAAAACATTCTGCCTTGTTCGCTGACATGTGGATAGGCTTAATATCAAATTGGCTTTATAGTAGAGTAAGCGTGCCTTTACATTTAAAACGCATAGTTTAAGCATTATTTCACAAACAAAATACAGCATAACATTTTGTAAAATTCAGCATTTTAAATTGGAATTAAAGACATACTGACCAATATTGACATTTCTTCCACTCGGCTCCTGAGTTCAAAAGCTCTTCTTCGTTTGGACTTTTATTTACTACTGATATTTTAGGTAGCTTTGGGGGTGGCGGTCTACTGGGGTGGAGGGGAGAATTCGTTTTTGTTGGGTTTTTTTTTTTCTTTTTTTTCCTTTTTCCCTTTCTGAGGGGGGGGGATGTGGTAGCATTCTAGGCTTTTCTTCTAAACTACTGTTAGGGCTTTCTTTACGAATTTTTAAATTATTCGATAGAAGATATTCAAAAACATTCTGCCTTGTTCGCTGACATGTGGATAGGCTTAATATCAAATTGGCTTTATAGTAGAGTAAGCGTGCCTTTACATTTAAAACGCATAGTTTAAGCATTATTTCACAAACAAAATACAGCATAACATTTTGTAAAATTCAGCATTTTAAATTGGAATTAAAGACATACTGACCAATATTGACATTTCTTCCACTACGGATCAAGCGAAAAGTGGAGAAATCCAAGGAATGGAGTAGCGCCCTCCCCTACACCTTAGTGTAGTAGCTATCGAAAAGGGAGCCTTAGGGTCACCCTCGAACATGGTAGCCAACTTTACTTTACATATATATATATATATATATATATATATATATATATATATATATATATATATATATATATATATAAGGTGCTTGCACAGCAATCGTAATTTTTGTATGAAATGATCGCGTTGACCCGCTTCAAATTGTGAACGAAGCTGTTCATGTTTTGCGTTTTGCGTTATACTAATAATTTTAAGAAATGAATGATTCTGACAATTTTCTCACTACTTATGACAAGTTCTTTGATCTTTGTATCGCGATTGGTCGAAGAGAAAGACAACTCTGAATTACAACCTGTTAAACTTCACCTTCAAAATGACGATGCGTTGCACCTTGCTTGTGACGAAGGTTAGGGTATTTATCAATGACTAGCCACACAAGCGCTTGCGCGCACTCTCCGTCCCCTCCTCTCTCTCTCTCTCTCTCTTTCTCTCTCTCTCTCTCTCTCTCTCTCTCTCTCATCGTCGTAAAAATGTAAGTAGCGAATTAGTTCATATCTTTGATTAGGTTGTTTGTGTTTGACATTGAACTAATGCCTTTGGCAAAATCACGCATCCATCTGTTCTCTCCCCAAATAGTAAAACATAATGTGTGTTTTTTAGTCTTGATCATACTATTACTCTTGAAAAGAAAACTCTGAATTCACGTTAGTTTTTATCTGCTGTCCGTGGTGAATATGTTGGGTCAATGTTACACGCATTTCTCTCTTACGATTCTTCACAAATAGCAGACCTTGTGGGTCTATATATATTGCATATACTAAATAGAATTATCAGTTCAGATCAAGTAGGTATATAACGAGATGATGGTATAATGTATATCCCGAATAGTAACGGCCCAAATAGCTCTTGTATACAAAAGAAGATTATAAGAGCCTTTAAACTCTTAGGTTTTAAAACAGAAATATCATCAAACAATAAGATAGTCAATTTCCTGGATGTGACCCTAGACCTTTTTAACAACACCTATAAACCTTTTATAAAAATGGATCAGTCCCCTTCATATATTAACATCAATTCAAACCACCCTAAAGCTATAATTAAACAAGTTCCAAAAGCTGTAAATCTAAGAATAAGAAATCTATCAGCAAATGAAGAAATATTCCGAAAGGGTAGTAAAATGTATATTGATGCACTAAAAAGTAGCGGGTATAAGGAAAACTTTACCTATAAAGGAGAGAAGATGCCTAATGATAATAATAAAGAAATAAATAAAGAAAATAGACGTAAAAATAGAAAAAGGAAAATAATATGGTTCACCCCCCACGTTCTGTAGGCTAGCTAATATAAATGTAGGAAAATATTTTTTGGAACTAGTAGATAAGCATTTTAAACATGGAAATAAACTACATAAAACATTTAATAGAAAAACCTTAAAAATTAATTACTCTTGCACGAAAAATATTTTTCAAATAATTAATAGCCATAATAAAAATATTACTAAAGATTTTCAGGATCAAATAAATAATAATAATAATAATAATAATGATAATAATAATAATAATAATAATAATAATAATAATAATGATGATAATAACTGTGTAAAAAAAGAATGTAATTGTAAATCCCGAGACAATTGTCCTATGAATGGACTATGTAATTTAAATAATGTAATATATCAAGCTATAATTTACCCAAAAGAGAATATTACGGATAAAAAAAACTTATATCGGGTTGACTTCCTCGAAATGGAAGGAGAGGTATTCAAACCACAAATTTACCTTCTCCCACGAACACCTAAAACACCATACGGCACTATCGAAACAATTCTGGTGTTTAAAAAACAAAGGGTTAACCCCTGAGATAGAATGGTCTATTTTGAAAAAAATCAAATACTCCAAATAGTTTTGACTGTAGATGCAATTTGTGCTTAGAAGAGAAAATACATATAATGACATATAAATTGCCTGAAAAGTTATTAAATAAGAGAAATGAATTAATAGCAAGATGTAGACATAGGACAAAATTTAAACTATAGACTAAATTTTAAAAACATAGAAATAAATAGTGAAACAAGACAAAAAAAAGTATCCAATATACACACATGGAAATAATAGGTAGCTAAATAAATAGTATCGAAATTAATATAAGCATTAATATTCCCCTTACGAAAATTCATTACATTGACATAGAACATAAAAGTTAATTATCGAACTTAACATGAAAAGAAAATAAATAAAATAAAATAAATAAAAAAGTTAAATTACCGTAATTATAAATGACAGAAGAATTTTGAAAATAAAATAAATAGGTAAATAAAAAAACGGAAACTCAATAAAACAAGGAGGTAACTCTTCAACTCTCTTCCGTCCCCGCCCCGTGTCTATTCTGTTTTATTTATCCATTAGATCTGAAGAAATCCTGTTTTATTTTTCTTCGTGTTTTTGGATCACACCAGAAACGAAAAACAGGATGGAAATAAATTTATAATCCAAAAATAACCGGTCTTTGTTTTTTTCTTTAAAGAAATATTGCTCTGTAAAATGAATTACATTGAACTCTCTACCAGGAAAATTTAAATGTTCAGCTCCTGAATGATTTTCTTGCCCTCAAGAAATTAGTCCCAACTCTGGTTTAACTGGACCGAATAATACTATATATATATATATATATATATATATATAGCATCCGAAGATATTGGGTGTGGATTATTCGCACGTAGAATATATGAGGAATTTAATATAAATCTATGGGAGTGCTCGATGCATTGTTATATATCCCCTCTCTAGGTTTATATGATAAAACTCACATACACAGCGTAGACAATGCAATTAGAAGTAAGCCTAGTTAAATTGTCATAATAATTTTTTTCTAGCGAAGAATATCATTATACTTTTCGTCTCATCTGAAGACTTCACACTTCTAATTTTTCAACCTCAAATTAAACGTGTGAAGTCATCTGATGAGCCGAAGGGTATAATGATATTTTTCGCCAGAATAAATTTATAATTACAATTTAACCAGGTTTGATTTTTCATCTCCCTTATATATATATATATATATATATATATATGTATATATATATGTGTGTGTGTGTGGGTGTGTGTGTATATATATATATATATATATATATATATATATATATATATATATATATATATATATATATATATAAATCTGTGTATCTGTTACTGTCTGTGTATTTCTGTAACTTGTTTAAAATCAAACGAATGATCTTGTTCCTATTTTTATTTGGTTCATTTGATTTTTTTTATTTCCTAATTAAGACTTAACATTCTAAGTTTGTCCATATTCAAGTAAATATTTGTTTTTTCTTCTGTGGTGCTGTATATTCTGTAAAAACAGTAACGGTAATTCGTTTTCATTCAAGTTTTCTTCTACTTCCACTCAATGGATTATTTTCAACATATTTATACGTCCTAATTGTGATGCAAACATATATCATATTGTTAACATCCAGTAAACTATTTGTTTTGATAATACTTTGGTCCAAATTGGGCCACTTGGAAAAAAAAAAAACATATTCAAAACAGCTTTCTTAAAGCTATGACTGATCGACCATATTTCTCATCACTTTGTGGAAAAATTGTTTAATGAACTCATTAAACGCTTGTGAAAGACTGCATTAGTGTACACAAATATGATTAAAATTTCTCCGTCTAAGCACAAGATAAGCTTTATACATACGTGCTTATATTTGTATATTGGAATGTCAAAATCAATAATAATGTCAGAATAATAACGAATTTGATGTGAAATTAGGACGAACATCAAAGGGGTTATATACAACAATTTATGTTTATTTTTGTGAAAATAGCGCATAATTAGGCAAACGGAATTCATAAACAGTGCAATTTAGAATAAAAAAAGTGTTAAAAACTACATCTGCGGAAACAGATAAAACATTGTACTCTATAGGAATAAATGCCGTTAATGAGCGTAAAAGAGCAAGAACAATTAAATCGGGTGGGCAACGACAGCATTTTAATAAGATATGTGGAGATGACCTCTGTTAAGTCGTTCAAACAAAAGGTACAATTTCATGAGAGAATCGTTGGAAACGATGATGATTAAGCATAAGAAAGGCATGAATCCATCTCGTCTCCCTTCTACTATGGGTAAATAGTTGAGTTGACTGGGTTCTTTAAACTTGAATAGGCAATAAGTCAAAGAATAGGAAAAAAGTGAATTCAATCCAGTAGTAATCTTCTTTAAAGGGGAGCACGCTTACGGGAACAGCTATTATCATGTTGTGTATTGTGAATCCATCCCCCCAAGAATGTCCATGCTGCAGCTAGCGAATTGGATTCTGACCCCTGACATGACTTTTAGAAAAGCATACCATTCGTTTCAGGTGTCTGAATATGACATCTCCTTTGGTCTAAGTGGGGTGACCCACTTTTGCTGGGTCAAGTTTATCAACTGCCGCTCGAGGAATTCTTTTTAGAGGGCAACCGACGGGACTAATGGCATTTTTAAAACCGGCAGCGTACTTGAGCTTCGGCTCGAACACGGTCACCCACATTAAAACGGCCTTCTATCATAACTCAACGTCGTTGGATGGTGACCCTAATACACATAGTAATTGCATACTTACAGTATACTGTATTCCTTGCTTGTACATTTATTCCAAGAGTAAATACCAGTTAGCTTATAGGTTTCTTTAATTTTATTATTAAGAAATAACATATGGTAAGAAATACAATTAGCAACCCGAATTCAAACCCTAGCGTTTCACTTGGCGTTTCCTATGCGCTGATGTCCTTGAGAAGGCAAGGAGTCTGATCTCCCCAAAGTTATTGGTAAATCCATGGGTACAATGGGTTCTTCGTTCGATAACAAATCTACAAGAGTAACTGTGAATTCAGATCCGTTTTTACACAACTGAAAAATATCTTAGTGTCATATCATGTCCATAGAGGAGTGATTGTTTAAATAATGATCTCCTTTAAAGTTGATCTTATTATGCATCATGTCTATAGATGAGCGTTTTGTTAAATATATAATCCTCTTAAAACTGAACTTGTGTCATATCTTGCCTGTAGCGAAGAAGTTTCGTAATTATTGCACCCCTCAAAAGATGACCTTGTGTCAAATCCTATCTCTGGCAGAGAGATTTGTTGAATAGATATATTTCCTAAAATATAGCACTGTGTTCCAACTTTCCCACAGTGGAGGGATTGGGTTAGTAGGAAAAATTATCAGATTTTTTTTAAAACTTAAGATTCAAACGTGTTCGTCTGCTCAAAGCAGAATATAATACATTACATTTAATGAATTTAATCGTTAAATCTAGAATAGTGAAGGAAAAATATAAAACCACGAAAACTTCGGCTGCTCTATAAATACCGATGCACTTTTCCTCGTCTCTAAAACATCTGTGAAAAAGTCTGGGAAATTGTAAATCTGAAGAAGTATTGAAAGAAAATAATCAAGTGCATTATTGATATCATCAAGAATATTGATGCATGTACTGGGATATTGATGAGGCTTGCTGTTACTTAATCCTTCAACAGGAGCCATTGTGTTCATTTTATGTTTCTGGAGTGCCAGGCAAATGCCAATTCAAATAATACATATCTTCAGTAAGATTTTCAATAATATTTGCTGACGGCCATATCGACAGAATGGCACTATTTATTTAGAGAATGTAGCTCGATGGAATAAAACAAAAAAAATATTAAACGATTCTCATTGATTTATATGCTGACATTTATCATATTGGACATACCTCGACAATTTTAGATCGTCCAATAAAGAAAATGTCCGGAAAATTGCATTTGTGCTTTATATGCAAAATGATCTGGTGGTCAAAAGAAAAGTACGAATATGTGGCAATGTTATGTCTGAAAAAGGAAAAAAAATGTTTTAAAACAAGCTCACGGCGATTCTATAAATTATCATTTTTATAAGACACTTTTCTGCTTAAATCATGGAACAGAGGCTATTTTCTGGAAAGACAAGAGAATAATCATTACTGTAAAATACTCAATAATATGTACAATATCTATTGTAATTTTTGATATTTGTTTCAATCCCAATTACACACTGAATTTTGCGTAAAAATGCAGTTGCAAGATAAAGGTAGATCAATGACATAAAATATTCTATCATGACACTTTTTAGGGGCCAGGAGGCCGTTTGTCTGCAGTGGGTTTATGTCCAACCTGTAAGTGACCAGGGTCTGGAAATGGTAATGTTCACCGCTAGATGAAGAACAGAGTCAGTCTACTGTTAGAAAGGGTAAGAGACTGATCCAGAGGGCACACAAAGGTAGAGGGTCAAAACAGATGACAGTCAGAACAAAAAAGTCAGATTGCCACAAGAAGGGATAGAAGACAGATTCTGAATAGTCCCGAAGGACAGATAGATATGCCACAAATACAGAGATGGGCTGACAGAACAGATAGAGAAGAGATAGTGAGGAGACCTGGAAATATGGGACAGTGACAGACAGACACGCAGATAGCCTGAGTAGTTTTTAGTTAATGGATTTCGTTGCAAAATGTCCCACAAACCTCTTTCCCTATTGAAAAAAACATTCAAATTTTTGTTTACACCATGTTCTTTTTTTTTTGTAGAACCGTCTCTGATTCATGCATATCGAGTGGACCAGCTGAGAATCAACAAACTAGACGAGGGGCCACTCGATCATGCGGCCAGAGATGCATGGCCCGTTCGTATTACCATAAAAACAAATACAATTGTTGAAGTAATATAATTTTTACTTTATCTTTTATGGTAGTTTATTAGAAATCCTTTCTTTGAATAATTTACTTCTTTAGAAAACCTGTAATACATATTTCAAAATAGAGATATATCATAACCTCATAAAGCAGTTTTGAAAATAAGTCTCCATAACTAGACTTTGCTTTATCAGCAAAGTTTATATCTTCCGTATCTGTTCTCTTGCGCATCTTTATATATGTGGTCCATCTACCGGTCCTTCCGAGTCTTTTCTGTGTGTGTCTTCTATACCTACTAGTAGCAAATGATTAGGTTCTTCTAACTCTGAAATCCTCTAGTATAGCTTTTCGTTCTAGAATATAATATTAATACCTCTAAATACGTGACTTTTAAAGAACATATGAATTGTTCTTTGTTATTAGTGACATAGCAAGAAAATGAGTTGAGACTTAGTATTTTTGAGAATAGTTTTAAAGAACGTTATATGTTTTTGCATATAATGCTGAACTTTAATTGGAGGTTCAAGATTTCACTTCGTCTTTTGACCATTCGCAAAAAAGTTACGATCCCAAAATGAATTAATTGTACGCTCTGTAAATAACGCAGCAATTTTCTTGGTTATAATTGTCATGGGTATCTGTATAAACTGTTACAGTCATATGACAATACTAAAGATATATTTGCACACATGAAAGCATAAGAATAATCTAAATGAATCCTCTGAATGTTGACCATAGCTTTGCTTACTTGTTCTTAATCCCCTTAGAACTTCATTTAATGTATGGTTTTAGGTCATCAAACTTGAACCGTCAAAAGTCATTTACTTGTTTTTTATATAGATCTTTCGCATTTTCAAGACACCCTTTACTAAATTCTGCTTCCGTTGGCTTTCATTAATTCTGAGTAGAAGAGTACATCATTTTGCATGAATCGTCTGATTCAAAAGCTGAGAGAAACCAGTCTTGTTATTTATTCATTAGAAATTCATTCTTAAAATTCCATTTCGAGCAGCTATTATTCAAATGCTCTCCACTGCTTTAAAGGTCACATATATGCCAATGCTTATATTGCGATAATAACAGACAACATCGCTAGGAAGTCGATCAAGCAGAAGAAATATGACTTCAGGACAGAATTCTCTACATAAATATCAACAAAAAGAAATACTTTTTCCTGAATGTTTTCTCTACTTTATTCAATCGTTATCATGGTTTTACATTGCTTTAAAAAAAAAAAATGTGTCCTAATTTTATATATACGATAACCGATACGTTTAACTCATTCATATTTAAAGAAAGTCTACTATTGTTGAAGGCCCGTAAATCACAAGTGAATATTAATTTTAATAGCTTGAATATTATACAGAAATAATCTCAGATAAAATCTTTAAAAAATTCCAATAAAAAAAATTAGATTTATTCAGGTGAGCAATTAAGTGTTTGCATTTACCAACCCTACCACAGCCACGTGTATGATGTGACTCAAGATCAATTTCTATGCCGAGTAAAACTCGTTTAATTTCAAAGTTTTCATTTTCCTAAACTGGTTGCCTAACTAAGTTTGAGAATCCTGTCTGTTCTATTATTTAAGCATAGACGGTGAGAGAAATGATAGATTCACGCATTTCCAAAAACATTAGTTCGAAGGGAAATCCAAACAACCCTACCCAGAATTTGAACTTGGGTCACTAGTTCCATTTCCTATAATGATAAACATTTCAAGAAAAGTTCCCAACAATTAAGTCTTAGGTTTTTAACGTTGGCATTTGAATAAAATTTTATCCGCCGGCGAACCATTATATACTTTAGAATGTTGAATGCAAAAATAGTGTACTTGGTATGAAACTTAACCATATTTACCAACCCCTCCGCTCGGGCAGGATATGACACAAGGTCGATTTTAAGCGGAGTTTAACAGGTTTGAATTCAGAGTTTTCCTTCTCCTTGACTAGTTGCCTCACCAAGGTTGAAGAACCCAGTCTGTCCTACTATTTACCCATAGATGGAGGGAGAAGAATTGGATTCATACTTTATCCCAAGGGTATTAGTGCTATGTGAAATGCAATCAGTCTCGTCCAAGATTTGAACTCGTGTCACCGTGTCCATATCCTACGACAATAACCATTACACTACAGGCACCTCCTGGTATAAAACGTAACTGCATCTGATGATGAAGTTTCGGTAATGAATGTCTTTGATGGAGGATCCCTTTCATTGTTACTACCACTAGGTCCGTTTTAGATCTGTTTGGACTGTGTAAAAAAAATCTTAATATACCAATACACAAAAATGCAAAAATCATCGTTCTATACAGTCTATTCACTAAGAGCTATGAAGGAAATAACACTTGATGAGTTGAGATGACTTAAAAAACAATCAATAGAAATAGATGACTTGAGTTCTCCTTAAAAACAATCAATATCATTAGATGAATTGGCATGCCATTAAAAACAATAATAAGAGATGAGTCGACATGCCATTAAAACAATAACAATAGATCAGTTGACATGTCATTAAAATAATAGAATTAGATTAGTTGATATACCATTAAGAACAGACTATTTTATTAGGTGCGTTGAGATATCATTAAAAACGATCAATAATACCAGATAAGCTGACTTGCCATTAAAACAATGTAAAATAGTAGATGAGTTGGCATTTAATTAAAAACAATCAATCAATCTGAATAAACTGACAATGCGATTTCATATGATTAACTTAATAGACATCTCATTGATGAAACATTAACTATTGGAACACATGGGAAAAATTTCTACAAATCATTCCCGAAAAAGAATTTCGAAAATTGCATTTTGGAAAATGCGTTTATGGTAATGTCCCTCCGCTTATTTGTTTGGGTTTCATGGCATATTAACCTTTGTAGCTTATCTAATGCCAAATCGTTTTCATACAAATAAATCGTTCCATTCTAAATAATTCAGTTTAGCATAAGTACACAGTTTAATTTCAAGCTATTCAGTTAAATCAAACAGTTCTAATTCCAACATTTCAGTTTAGTATGAGTATAGATTTTGTCAAAAACAGTTCTATTTTAGCGTTTGTATAGTTACAATGTCAGAAACAATTCAATTTCAAACAATTAAGTTTAGCATAACTACACAATTTATTTCTATTTGCCCCAATCAAGTACAACCACTCAGGGTCAAAATATACCTAGAAACAATGGCAATGAAGGCGTACTCCCTGCCCCTCTACAGCACATGTTAAGATTAACCTAATTTCATATTTTAAATTATGCTCTCTTTTTAAACGTAGATAACTTGAAATAGAGAAAATGTGTTCCTATTCATACAATATTTTCTCTTGTAAATTGTCTAAATAAAAAGAGCTACGAACTTGAAAGTCGCAATGTACTTTTCAACTCCTTACGACAAAACAAATGATTACAATTCATTGAGTCTAACGTGTATCCGATTGGAAAAATGCCTGTTTGCAGTGATATCTTCACACAAGAGACGAGCTTTGAAAGCAGGCGAAACACAAAATACAACAGAAATAAATTTGGCAGTAATACGCCCGAGGCATAAATTCTTAAAGCAAAACTAAAAGCCAAAAAACCGACGGTGCAACCAAGCTGTAAACTTGCCAGCAAGTGGTTAAACCAAAACTATATGAGCCGAGGGTGTACATATGAATACAAATCCCACGTGTGAAGAAAAGCTAATATGGATTATTTACGTGGAAATTTGTTTGTTTAGATAGTTATGGTACCCCGGAGAATAAAATAAATAAAACTTCTTTTTTATCCAGTAACTGTTCTTTGGCTTTAAATCTGATTTTCATATATAAAAGATGAGAACTGAGAAAACTTTTCTGCAAAACTCAGGAAGAATTGGTTTCCACTATTGTTGGTTTATTATCTACGTGTTATTCAAATAGAAATAATAGTTTTCATTACCTCAAGCTTTGGGATTTATAACTTTCTTCATCTATAATACATGACAACCACTAATAACATTTACTTTTAGTTTTCGATGTTGTGATTTGTTGTCTTGGAGTACAGACTTTTTATAATTAAAATAGAGCAACAGGGTGAATCGCTGGTAGACACCCGGATTGATGTTATCAAAGCAGTTTTAATGGTTCGACTTTTCAGCATTTACTTGAGAATAGTAATATGTTGATTTTAGGCATAACTTCGAACTTTTGTGAGAAATTTGCACTCATATTGTTGTATACTCACATGCATATACATCTACATATACACATGCATATACATGCAGAGAGAATCACAACGACACAATGATAAAGGACGAGTGAAGACTTCTTTAAAAAATATATCTCTCACTTTATTGTAAGGTTTGCGTGCGAGAGGGAGTTAGAGACCGAACAACGACTGCAATATATTAACCCCCACTCTAATGGCCATCAGCGTTGTGTCTTTCTCGTTCTCCAGGGCTGCTCAACCGGAGGCCCACTCTGCTGGGTGCGGGCTTTCTCTACCGCATCTTGTCACCAACGGGTGTCCAAATTACTGGGGGGCTCCGAGGGCCCCTTCTGCAGGGTGGTGGCTTTCCCTACCACATCTTCTGATCTCCACCTTGCTAACTTCCAGTCAACACCGAGTTATATCGCCCATTCAATCACCCACGCAATCTTTGGAATGGCATGTTTGATCGTCATCAAGCGGAAATAACTGTCATGCAGTACAGAGGTCACTCTCTTTCGGTGCATCAGTCTATGAGTGTATCATGGGCTTTTACTTTGTCCTATTTCGTCAGCCAAATCCGCCTACGCGATTTCTTTCGATTACTGGCCATTGGAATGTGTCATTTCCTTCCGGTGCGTCACTTTGGAATGGCATGTTTGGCCGGGTTGGAGGTCAATATACAACAATATTATTAAATAGTTGTAAGAAAAACGTAAAAAAAATTAACAGGAGTTTATGTATGTCATTCTCTAAGACGTATGTTGGGTTGTACATATACCATTCGTTCGTATGTTCAAATTTAAATTTCTTGCACATTTCCCAGTGGATCACCTGTCCACCCAGTCGTGTCTAGTCTTATAGTCCTTCTACGCAAATTTGCTGCATTTGATTAATATGTGATGGACAGTTTCGTCTCTAACACCACATAACCCACGTTTGCTATTTTGTTGCGTCTTATCTTTTCTCGCTTTGATATGATTGGTTCTTACGGCGTTGTTTGAGCTACAATTATGAGAGACTATGTTTCTCTCTTAAAGTTTGTTTTTCTTAGTCAAGTCCAGGTTTTCCCGTGTGAGATGTTGTTTATTAGTCATTTAAAGCACCCATAGAGTTGTTTTTTTTTTCATTTTCCCTAGTTATTGTCATTTTGTTAGTAATTGTATCCTCAGTATCGTTTCCGAAGGCTGTAATCAATACTCCTTCGTGCTTTTCTATATAGTCCTCGATTCGTTGTATTGATGCGCCAACGCTATCTTCAATGCTCGCAAGTCCTCTCCCTCCCGCATTTCTTGATACACATAATCTGTCAACGTTGCCTCGGGGATGTAATGCCTTATGCATGGTCATTACTTTTCTGGTTCTTTGGTCCATCTGCTTATGTTCTTCTCTGGTCCAGTACAAAAAGTGTCCCCGATATCAAACGAGGGTACAGCCAGGATATTTATTTCTTTGATAAGGATTTAGCTACATAGTTTTCTCTAGAGTTGCTTTCTTGTTCTCCGGGGATATTTGTTCTTAATTTTTTCTTTCATCTCCATTTGTTTGATGATGGTCAGCCTCCAAGATGCCCAAGTATGTGTTCGTTTACTTGTCTTCGAGCGTTCTAATCTTGTCTTGATTTGTTAATTCTTTTCCTTCTGTCAGATATCGTTTGGCTCTTTTCATTATTAGCAGTGCACATTTTTCTCTGTCAAATTCCATTTTTATATCCTGACTGTATATTCAAACTGCGTGTATTAGAGTTTACAGTTCTTTTTTATTTTATTTTTTTGAAACAGTTTGATGTCATCCATGTACATTAGATGATTGGTCTTTTCTTGCGATCTACTAAGTTTGTATCAGGCTGAGCATTTTCTGAGTATGTTGTTGAGTAGCATTATGGCAATTATGAATATTAACGGTGATCGTGCATCTCCTTGAAATATACCTCTTTGGATCTTTGCTTCAGCTAAGCTTCTTTCTCCTCCTGTCAGAATCCACTCGCTAGTTTTTCATGGTTTTCGCGATAAAGTTTATGGCTTCATCTGACAGTTTGTACATTTTGAGACAGTATACTATCCAACTTTGTGGGGATATATATGCTTTTTTGTAGTCAATCCAAGACATACATGGACTTTTCTGGAAAAAGCTTTCGTTTAGGATGTGCTGATCTATATAAAGTAACTCTGCTATGCCTCTTGATCCTTTGTGGAATCCTTTCTGTTCCACAGGAAAAAAAGTCGTGGCTTGTTAGTGAGTAGTAAGTCTCTTCCTTTTTTGCGCAATTAATATTTTCCACATCAGCAGAAGGCAGGTTATCAGTCTGTAGTTGTTTGGAGCAGCTTATTTGCTTTTGTCCCTTTTGACTATGTGATCTTTCCTTAGGTCGTCCATTCGGGTACGTGTGCTCTTTGTAGGCATATGTTCATTTCTAGCGCCAGTCTTTCGTGAAGAGAGGCGAATTTCTTGAACCAGAAACCCTGTATTCCATCATGGCCAGGTATTTTACAGTTTTATATTTTTAGTAAATCGATGTGTGTTTCCGTTTTCAGGCCCTCTTCAAGTCCTTCTAATTATTTTTTTGGTTGCCATATTTTTTTCCAAAAACGTTCGGTTTCATTTGCATTTAGTTGTTGGTATGTTTTCGCGTCATTTCCTCCCAGTTGTTGATAGAATTTTCTTTCGTTGTTTTGGAATGTCCTGTTTCGTCTGCATTGTTTTACCCTCTGTCGATATCTCTTTAATCTTCCTTCTTTCACGAGTACTTACTGGTTTATTTCCTCAAGTTGTATAGCTATTTTTCTTGTGGTACCTTTTCCTTTTTGTCTTTACATGTTCCAGCGTTTTTTTTTTCTTTGTTTTTGGCCCGTTTTCGTAGATTTTTTATTTGCGTTTCCAGTTGAATTTTCCATCCTTGTTTTGATTTTTCTTCGTGCTTTTTGAGGGAATTCCAATTTTCTCACAAACTAATAGACTAGTTCCTTTAATTCGGTTATATTAATCGTTGCTATATAGGGTTGTACTTGATTTTTCGTTTCCGTCTTGACTGCTCTCCATTCTATGTTTTTAGTGATTGTAAGATAGTTTTTTCCCCGTTCATAATTCTTTTAAAATTTTCTAGATTTACTTTTTCTTCTAGTGTTAGTGTTTGCTCTCGATTGTTTGCTTGTATGTTGTTTGGTTGTGCGTTGTTTGGGAATTAAAAAAGTCTTCATTTAAAATACAAATGTTCACCAAAAGATTTTACGAGTAACGAAAAACCAATGCTTTTTTCAAATTAAATGCAGATTTTAATGACCCGACTTTCTCCGAAATCACATAGCAAAGATTCCTTTATATGCCCAAGTTGTTCGATTCATGCCTTCTCCCTATTTATTGTTTTCATTTTATAAATAGATGTCACGTGACATTCAATTTTTTTTTTTATTTTAAAATCATTCTTATTATCAGTATCATTATGATTCTTTGAGAGTTTTTCATATCAGTGTTATTTGATAAGTTTTCCCTGGAGAATGAGTGGTAACAAGTCTATTCAAGTTTCCCAGTTTCAGTATTATGGCCGATTTTAGCACTGCTGTAGTTTGGATTGTCCCCACTGGTTATCTTATTTCCATGTCCTCTAGTTCTTTTATTTCTTGATAGTTGTTCATAATAGTGTTAGCTGCTGGACTTTCTGTAGAGTCTGAGAGGCAGCATATCACCTCAAGTCTCCATCTCTCATCAAAGTTATCTCGTCGACCTCAACGATGCTGTAGCCTGGATGATGTCGATAATTCCTCTTTATTCCAGTTCCTCTAGCCTTTTTTCCTGGCCTTTAAAAACTATTCCCAGTGCAACCATTATAATTGGCATTACCGTTGCTCTCATTTTTTTCACGTTTTTTTTAAGTTCTATGGTTTATTCCAAGTACTACTAATACTTAATTACTTGTGACTTTTTCACCCAAGTTTTAAACTTTCTGTAGAGTCTGAATGATAACGAATCTCTTTAGTTCTACAAGACTCATCTGTGCATTTTATTCAATCATTTAATGTTGTGGTTTTCATGATAACGATACTTTTATCTAAAAATCTCGTCGAGCCTTTACAAGCCTTTAAGAATTGTTGACAGTACATATATGCTATCATTATCACCATGCACCATCGTGTTCCACGGCATTTTCAGTTTTCTAACAAGATCCAAGTATGTGTTTATCAGTTCACTTTCCCTAATTTTCACTTTTTTGTCCGCCTAAATGGTAAACAAGACCAGGTGATAAGTCATTTATGTATTGTTAATTAACATTAGATTTGGTCCTCGAGAGTGATCCATTTTTATAGAAAAAAAACAAAGAATTTTTATAGTCTAGATTTTTGGTAAAGATTCTAGTTTGTGCATATACCATTTAGATGTATGGTCAAATTGTGATCTCTTGCACTATTCCCAGTCTATCTTCTTTTCCACAAAGCCGTACCTATTTTTGTATTCTTTTTAAGTTTGTATGCTGCATTCGCTTATCATCAATTTCATCTCTACCGCTACACAATCTTCACCTGCAAATTTGTTACGTATTATAAATTGGCACTTTGATATAAAAGGCCAATGGGACTATTTTAAGCAGCTATTCAAAGGAATTAAGTTTCTCTCTTAAATTCTCCATTTCTTAACCATACCCAGGTCATCGGATACGCAGTCTCCCCTGTTTATCATTTGAAGTATTCATGTCGTTGTTTTACTTCCCATATTTATTTTCTAAAATTTGTAATTTACCATTTGTCTTTGTATTAGTGGATGCAGTAATTAGTATTTATTTTCCTTTTATGTGCATTTATCAAGCGCTTCAATATTTGTATAATTATTATTTCTATAATGTTGGACAAATAAAAACAAATAATAAGCTCTTTAAAATATTAGATAAAACTTTTAATCATCGTAGATATAAAAAAAACACGAGTTAAGATATTCAGTGGCATAATCACAATGTCACCCTGAATTTTGTACTGTATTGTCAATAAATAGCCATCTATGTAAAAACTGATACAGTTTAACGTATGGGAGCATTAAATAGATATCTTTGCATTTATCTTCGCCATCATTATCATTATAATATTCCTTGAGAATTTTCCTTCCAGCGTTGAAGCATGATATGGTAGGTTCAAGTTATAAAGATAGGGTTCTGGGGAAGAAGAGAGAGAGAGAGAGAGAGAGAGAGAGAGAGAGAGAGAAGAAAAAAGTAAGAAGAAAAATCAAACGCATAGTCTGCGAGAACCACAACTTCTGAGTATCTCAGGCCTGTGTACTTGTTTGGGTCAGCCAGTCACGGGGGAATGACTATGGTAATAAAAAATGATCAGAAAAAACGCGAGGTCCAGTATCCTTACCGGATTTAGCAATGCAGGGGGCTGGATGGTCTCTATTTAATCTCTGATCTCCAATTCTACAATTTTTTCCTTAACTTTGCGGACCGTTCTACGTTCAACAAAGAAAACTGAAAATGTCTTCAATCAATTAATGTTCTTGTGTTCTCAACTCTTAAGTAGGGCTGAAACTACAGTTCCGAACCCATGCCAAAAGCTATGTGTTAATTTATACGTAAATTACCCCGTCATACATGTTTGATTGATTGATTCAAATGCTAGTCAACACGTATAGGCTTGTTTTATGCATAGATGTTTGGGAATAGTGTTCATTGTAGGTTCATATTTACATTTTTTCTGGAGTTTTTCTCTTCGGAGTTGTTTGCTGCACATGGTCGAATCGAATTCGAATTAAATCTTAAACATATCAAGATGACCCATGGATAAGACCCTATCAGGTATCAGCACCCCGGGCTACAGTCAACCAGGGAGTAATGGGAGAAGAAATGTTATCCATCATTCCTCAGATCTTCAAAACTTGCGTCTCAACATCAGATGCATTTTAATGTCAAATGTAGGACACCCATTTTTAAGGGTCTAACATTTCTGTCAAGAATACAGTCAGCGTATGCTTAGACCCCCTGAAAGGGTAACCTGTCATTTACGGGGACATGTTGAAAAATAAATTTTAAAAAATTGCATAGTAAAAAAATCATTACTTTTGTAGTCTTCGATAATACCAGAATGCGTGCTGCTCGAACAGACATTTTACAAAGTGATATATAAACAAAAATTCTTATACGTTCATCTTCAAAACAGCAAAATCATATCATTTTTCTTCTAAAAAAGTTTATTTTAGTTGGGACGTCCGACCATATCCACAATAGTTTTCTTTTGTTCTATTCCATCTTTATTTTTACCAGTCATTAAAACGACCCACCGGCAACCCACCAAATTTTGTTACCTCATTAATATATTTGCATCAACGCAAAATGAAGCCATGTGTACCAGAAAATGACAGTTAATTGATTTCGTCTCTCTTGAGTATCCGAGCAACAAGAGCGGTTCAATTAATATCATAGAATAAATGTCTCTCAATCAGTGGCCGTCGACTTTCATCTCTGCTGGGAGCGACAAATTAAGTTGATTTGGGGATATTAACGAAGAACGAGATGCCATTTCGTTCATCAAGTTTTATGTTTTGGAATTTTAAAATAAAGGCTAGAAAATGTCGTTCTTGCTATTAATAAATGAAACCGTTCGGTAATAAGAATATCGAACTACGGACGCCCATCTTTTAAATCAATTTCTTGATTCGGTATTTAATGTCAGTTAGACATTCATTGTATCAGCCGAGAAATTATCAATTACAGTTGGCTTTTTCTTTTCTGTTAGCATACTATGTTTTTTTTTTTTAACGACTGAAACTTCTTCTGATTGGAGTGACTAATATGTCCATTGCTAATATGTAAACCATTTTTATTAATATGTACTGACCTAAGGTTAGAACTGAACGTGGTAACTTCATGAGAAAATGGAGTACGAGGGTTGTGCTACATTAATTCTACTTCGATAGAGATGTTTCTGTTGAGACAATCATCATTATGATGGCACCATTTCATACGCTGGCATCTGACAATGGAATGAAATTTGCAACTGTCAGTTTTATAAAGCAACTCATTATCCGTGCTAGCGGCACGACATCATGATGATGTTGATATAATGAATATAATATTACATATTACATTTAATCATATATACCAACCCTTCCGCTCGGGCAGGATATGACACAAAGTCAATTTTTAAGCGGAGTTTAACAGGTTTCAATTCAGAGTTTTCCTTCTCCTAAACTAGTAGCCTCACAAAGGCTGAAGACCTCAGTGTGCCCGACTATTTACCCACAGCTGGAGGGAGAATAATAGGATTCATACATTTCCCAAGGGTATTAGTGCTATATGAAATGCAACCAGTCTCGTCCAGGATTTGAACTCGTACATATTACATAATACATTTAATAATATATAATTTATTTTGAAAAAATTCGTGTGTGTGATGCAGTTTAATGCATAATCAGTAATGTATTTTGTTTATTAGGGATTTTAGGGTCTTCTCAACATCAAAGGACCCCACGCTAAAGAAACCCGGGCAAGATTGACCATGCTCCTCAGAGTGAATCCCTCATCGGTTTTTATCAGTATTTTCTACGTTGCAAGCTATTTTAAAAGTGCTTCGGAATTTTTTCCTTTATATATGGGGTCAGATTTTTATTAGACCAGTGAGTTGCTGCTTCCGGTTTTCTAAGATGGTAACTTTCTCTTTAAATATGTTTTCCCGTTAGTGTATCTGTTTTGGCTGACTTAACATAGGTGATATAGTGATAATTATATATTAAATGTATTTATATTTCCACACTAGACGGAACCTCTCTGAAACTAGTAGCCAAATTCACCTACCTAGGAAGCAGCGTCTCATCAACCGAAAAAGACATCGACACGCGACTAACGAACGTATGGACAGCAATAAATAGGCTCTCGATCATATGGAAATCAGACCTGACCGATAAAATGAATCGCAGTTTCTTCTAGGCAGCGGTCGTATCGATAATGCTATATGGATGCACTTCTTGGACGCTAACTAAGCGACTGAAGAAGAAGCTAGTCGGCAATTACACAAGAATGTTTCGAGCAATATTGAACAAGTCCTGGCGGCAACACCATACAAGACACCAACTATACGGCCACTTGCCTCCCATCATGAAACTATACAAGTTAGACGAACCAGACACGCAGGACACTGCTGGCAAATCAAGGACGAACGCATCCGTGATGTACTACTATGGACCCCCGCATATGGCCAAGCAAAAGCAGGACGACCAGCTCGAACATACATACAGCAGTTATGTGAGGATATGGGATGTAGCCCTGAAGACCTTCCAAAAGCGATGAATGATAGGGAGAAGTGGCGAGAGAGGGCCTGGGATATTCCTGCTAGCAGCACGACATGATGATGATGATGATGATGATATTACCAAAAATGATACAATTTTCAATTGATATTAAAAGTTTAGAATCAAAATGATAAAGATCCACAGCTTAAACTACCTATGTAAAAAGTTATAGATTATGAAAATTAAAAAAAAAAAAAACAACTGGTAAAACGTGTGAAGGATCATGAAAAAAATCAAGCACTTATCAACCATGCAACTAAATTAATGAATCTTAAGTTATTGTACATCCTGATAAGAAATCCCATCATAGATTTTTTGTTTTAATTATTGAATTGAAAAAGATCTTCAATAAAAGTTTAATATGACCGCGGTTTAAAGCATTTTTAAACCCCGTCTGCATTTGTATATTTAGCTTAGCTTAGCACTTTCTATTACTGTAAAAAAAACAAACTCTCAGGCACTTTTCGAAACAGACTTTACGTGATATCTAACTTGATGTAATGAATTTATGCAAAGTAGAACATCGATAAATTGTCAGATGAAGTGAAAACAGCATGGCATTCACATGAATTAAAGCAATAATGATTATTATAAACAACATAAAGAATATCTTAAAATTATTTGATTAAGGTTCTATAAAAAATCTTTCAATAATTTTTCTGTTTATGCAAAAGTTTGAGGAAGTAGCTCAAGCAAAAAATTGTAGACCGTTTAAAGTAATTCTACTGGATACATGCTGTAGTCCATCATGAGAAACCTGCTTGTTATAGGATATAAGTACATATGTGTCCCATGAATTTTCTTCCTATGATTCTATCTTCTCTGAGTGATATTGTTTAAAATGATATTTGAGACAACGAGATGAATTTAGACTCATTGGAGTTAGATTTTATAATTATAATAATGAGTTACATTAGTCGTGCATGATAACTATCCATGGTACTTATCCCACACCATAGCCAATACCATTTAAATAATAGGAGACAACATGGACAAACAAAATAGTTATAAATATTGCCTTGAGAGCAAATATGTTTAAGACGGAAACCATAAATGTATATAAGACAGTAACTTAAAAGCTGTATACATGTCAGATACGAGACAACAGAACTACAAAAACAATTTGGGCTTGACTATGCAGATAGATTCGATAAAATACAAAATCTGATAAAATGTATCTCCATTCTGTTGTTATATTAAATAAAAACAGAATTCATCGTACAAGTCCAGAAATGGTTGTTAAAGTAAGAAAAAACAAAGGATGTAAAAATTACACTAAAGGACACAAGATTTTGTAGACGAAAGAAAATAGATAAAAAGGAAAGTGTTGTATCTACTCCAAAATTAGTTCAAGTGTATGTGAGTATAGATGTGTTTGGTGAATGTTTTGTAGAAGGATGTGTTCAAAAGTTTAAAAAAAAAAATTGGAACAGTTGGTTAATGTGAAGGCAAATAGACTAAAATCCCCAAACGGGACTTTATTTCGCACGTGTGAAGACGGGGCAGGTTGGCACTTTTTCCCCTATAGAATAAGTCCTCGTTCAGAGTTTTTCTCTCAGGCATAGAAGACCTGACATATTACGTGAGGGATTAATTTAGGGCCAGACTGACCGCCGCTGGCAAGGGGTTCCAAATTTCACACTATCCACACACCCACCAAGGCCACTAAACTTCCTCGCCCAGACAACAGAAGATATGGACCCATAGGTTTAGTCGTAAAGTAAGTAAGTAAAGTTGGCGACCATAGTCGAGGGTAACCCGAAGGCTCCCTTTTCGATAGCTACTACACCAAAGTGTAGGGTAGGGCGCTACTACTTCCCTGGATTGCTCTGCTTTACCCTTGATCCGTACCTTATAATGCTGAGTGTTAAGCAAGGAGGCATCAAGTACCATTTTTTGAGTCTTTGGTATGACTCGACCTGGGATTGAACCAAGGTCTCCCGGGCCATTGGCGAAGTCGGCAACTCCGGTTTCCCGTGTGATATTTTAAAGGAATTAATAGGACAATTCTAAGCAAGATAACATAAGGCGAATAGAAGCTGAAAAGGAAATGTGACACAATAAATTCGTAGCAGAACTGCAAAGAACAACTTCGACCACGTGGTAACATAAAAATATATGAATCCTTTACTATACAAAGAGATACACTTTCAAAGCGTCAAATATATATAATGAATTGAACAGTCCATGGACATAAATGTCTTTCTTCTTTTCTGTTCTTTCGTTTTCCTTCAAATTGAGAGAGAGAGAGGGCGGTATATAAAATTTGGGTATAAAGAAGAAATAGTCCCAAAGTTACTTATCTTATTTTTCGACGGGGTTCCTCTGGAGAATCTTTCTTTTTTTACGGGCTAATAGACTTTATGCTATTTTTAATACTGGCTTGAAGAACTCTGGTCCCTCGTGTCTCAGATATGTTTTTGTCTTCTTCACCCGGAGTAATTGGCTTTGGGTCTGTCTGCCACGAGCCCCTTCCAATAACTGACTTTCTTATTTTCTATTTCCGCTGACGGAAAGGAGTCCCTACTTCCGTTTTAGGGTCCCAGCCAATCGTTTGGCTTCTACCTTCCTCCCCACCCCCGCCTGGTCAGGCGATTTTGTTAGGGCTACTAGATATCACCCAAGTCAGGTTACTGAGTACAAACATCTGTTGGTCTTCACCCCGACCTACATTCTTTCTTAACGGTTTGCCACTGTTCATTCCGACGGGAGGATAGTATTAATCTTATTTCTATCGTCTCCATTGGATATCACGTGACAGCTAATCATTACCGCAGTGTTAAAAGAAGAAAAAACATGTATCCCTTATAATAATACTTATACGCACACAACTATGAATGTATACCTCTATTATTGGTACACGGAAGTATTAATTTGTTAGAATGGAGTGAAAAATCATCTTTTAAAAGTAAGATGGCTTTGCAGGTAAGGCGAAAAATCGTAAATACCACTTTGTGATTATCATATTCATATTTTTGATAAAAAAAAATTAACCAACGCCTGTTTTGTTTTACAATGTTATTGATCACTCTCTCGTATATATATATATATATATATATATATATATAAGTGTGTGTTTGTGTGTCTGAGTGTGTGTGTGAGAAAATTGGTGTAAATCCAACGGTGTGTAAATGCAGAAGTATTATTTACCTTCTTTCTATATAGCGTTGTTCTGTTAAATTTGGTCATTTAAAATTTCCTCAACATTTTTGTTAGCCAAAAAGGAATAAAATAAGAAAAAAATATTTCCTGGTGTTTGTAAGTAAGCAGAGTTTTTTTCTGTCCTTCGCAAGGGGAATTTTGTAATTGTAGACAAACATTTTTTGGAGTGTGGGGTGGGGAGAAGAAAAATATCCTTCAGACCGAAGTGAAAGAAAAAATGCTTGAGATTTTTTTTCTTTTGTTGTATGAGAACTTATTTTCTTAATTTTTTTAGAAAAGAAAAAAAGCTCGCCTCGCTGAATTTGGTAAATAGTTTTTCCAAAAGCTTGAGTTTGTCAATTTGTTTTGAGAACAAACTGGCTTTTTTCCGTGTAAGCAATCGTTCATGATATTAAGTTGACTGTTATATTATTTGGACAAACTTTAATAATTTTAAATGTTCCGTAGGTGTCAAATCGCAAGTTCCTCAGTAATGTTGGTAAGCGGAAAATCTTTGCATGTAGTCGCTGGTGTAGTGATGCCAGCTTACTTTTCTCCTTCAACACTGTTGTGATTAAACGGGTCCTCTGATTTGGCGTGGACGTAATTCTAGAATATTTCTGTCGCTATTGAATGTGGGACTTGTAAGGCTTTCGGCGTGAGTGCGTTTCTCGATCCGTACGTCGCCATTGATGTGGACCCAAAGTCGGTACACAGAATGAAAACACAGAACAAGTTTAGAGGTAAGAAAGATATATTTGCAAAAGTTACAAAGGATAGTGTCCAGTATTAGTACTCGTACTTCTAGTGCTCTTGGACTACTGCTACGGCTGATGCTCTTTTAGGATTTTACTACGCAAGTAATATAGTGCTGGAAGAGTCCATGATGCAGGTAAGCTTCGGTCTCTCAACACAGTTGTATTTCAAACAATTCAGTTTAGCAAAATACAGAGATTAATTTTTAAAGAATATTTCTATTTCAAGCTAATCAGTTTAGTCAATCAGTTCTATATCAAACAATTAATTCAGGATATGCATAATTTTTGTTTACACAGCAAAATGTCAAAAGAGTTCTATTTCTATTCAGCTTAGGGTAAGTACAAATCTTCTACGAAACCGCATAGAACCTTAGATTGAGAAAATAATTAGGAAGAACTAAAATGGCTTTCGGAAAAATCGATGCATGACATCACAAATTTTGACTATCCGTCAAATTCTGTAAGGCAATAATCCTTGAGGCAACATTAGTATATGTTGTCTTTTTCCAGTCCTTTGATTCCATACACAGAGGTATGATGGAGCAAATACTACTCGCCTATGGCCTACCCAAAGAACCCGTCGCAGGCATAATGATGCTATATAAAAACACGTAAGTAAAAGTGCCCTCCCCGAATAAAGACGCACACTATTTGGACTTTGTAGCAGGTGTGCTGCAAGGAGACACATTAGCATCATATCTGTTTATCATCTGTCTAGACTACGTCCTTAGAACGTCAGCCAAGGATAGATACGCAATTTACATATGAAAAGAGTTCTATTTCGAAACAAATCAGTATAGCGTAAGTACATTGTTAAACATCAAAACATTTATATTTGAAGTAATTTAATTTAGCATTAGTATGCAGTTTACTTCTTTTTAACACATAGATTGGATCCAATCAGGTGCTTCCACACCGGGTCAGAGATGACCCTGGAGTGATGGAAATTACGACGTGTTCTGCATTCCCTAAAGCTCCTGCATCACTGGAACCTCACCATTAGATTGTTTAGAATCATATCCAGGACTCTTATTGGGGAAGGGTGTTACCCCAATGCCGAGGTGCAGTCGGTGTATTCTATAACCCCAGAGATTATTCTTATTATTTTTGAGTTATTTGCTAACGTTAAACTGTTTGGTTTTAGATTAAACCTTCATTAGTTGATTTAGATATATGATGTTATATGGTCTAAATTATTTCAATTTTTTTATGAATTTTTAAATGAAAGAAAAAATGAGGAAGTTTGTAAAATTCCATTTCTGTTAGTGGTGTTCCATTTTAAAAATGTGTGATGTAATAAGCTTTCGCCGTTTATTTAAGCCAAAAAAACATAACGTATATCCTTAAAAACATGAAAAGAACACACACACATATATATATATATATATATATATATATATATATATGAAACCCAACTATTTAAAATAAGCGATTATGTAATTTTGAGCACTAATTTGACCAAATAAATTGCTAGACTGAAAACGCCAGGTTTTTTGGTGGTATGTAATATTATTTAGGATTGTAATTAATTTCATTTGTTCTTTTGTTTTATTTGTAATAACAAATTCTGAGGTTAGCTAAGAACTTTGAGTTTAAATGGAGATCGCATTGAAAGGTCGTACGGGTGCACATGCCACGACCGGCTGCCAAAATTTCATAATAAAATTCTGCTTTGAAATTGTTTGAAGACAGGATGTTAGAGATAAGCTTTTTGAATGCAGTGACAACAGACTTAATGGTGACGTATTTATGGAAAGTTTTTAGTTATTACGTAAGCGGTAATCAAAAGATACATTAGAAGGAAATATAAGAATATTTTGGAATTGGTTCAATGTCTGGTTGGTCAGAGATGTTTGTAGTTGTTTGCAGAGTTTCGGGTCCAGAGTGACGAACACCTCATAGGGGCTGCGCTTGTTCGGGGTTAGAAAACAGAAGTTGATTCTAAGTAACATTAAAATCTTTGACTCACTTTCTCTCAGGCTCGTTGACGACTACGTGAATGTGGCAGACGTATCTAAGGAAACCCTAGAGTTGCTTTCTATTTAAAGAAAGGTAGCATCGATTCATTTTGAGTTTTATAAAGTATCACTTTACTATATGCATGTGAAGAATTCATAGTCCTGTACCGTTGCAAACAAAAAGGTTGCTATATTAAACATGTTTTTAGTTATGCGTATAAACTAACTTCTTTGAAGATAAAGAGATTATTTAATTATAAGTTATGTCTAGCCATAACAGAATTTATGTTTCCTTTCATCATGTCTCTTTTAGGTTCAATTTAAAAAAAAATATTACGGAATGTTTCAACAACGGAATTTTTTTTACAATCAAGATATTGCAGCGCTTAAATGCCATCATCAGATTTGATATGCGCATTCATATTCTAATCTTTTATTACAGTCTTTTGCTATTTTGCTTCCACTTATTAGATTAAATACGATTCAGAAGTAATAACATCACATGTTTAAATACTCTGATGAAGGTTTACTGTAAAACCGAAACTTTAAACGTTAGCAAATAATTCAAATATGAATAAAATCATCCACGGAATAGTTTAATATTTTTCAAAGTTGTACACACAAAGACTCACACACAAACATTCACAGAGGCGTATGTGTGTGTGTGTATGTGTGCATGTATGTGTGTGTGTGTGTGTGTGTGTGTGTGAATGTTCAAGTTTTGAGATATTAATAATTGAAACAAATGAACCAGTTCCAAAAACATTAGGAAAGAAACTAAAACATAGACACTTTTCATGCTGCTGGCGTTTGACCGGAAATTGAGAAATGCTATGGAAGTTCCAGTAAAATAAATGTATTCTGTCTTCAGCACGAAAATCCACTTAACTGGTGTGGATAAAGAAAATGAAACACGATTTGAGAGGCAAACGTTTAAGGAGGAAGTTGATTTTGTTGGATTTTATTTTTAAATATTCAGTGATCGTAAATATTTTCTTCAAGAATAAATAAGAAAAAAAACATTTGATAACTATTAGGTATCTATCAAAACCTTTTTTTCATATCGGATAAAATATACTTAAGATGCTTTTTTCATATGAAAATAAATATGTTTATATAGGTTTTTTTTTTTTTTTTTTTTTTTATCTCGGATCAAATATGTTTCGCAAATACTTTTGTTTTATTTAGGATAACCTATTTTTTACATATCTTTTTGTTATCAGATGAAATGTAACCAAGGTTTAAGATCTAATTTTAATAAAATTCTATTTAAATTGGATCTATATTTAAACATATTTTTTTTTAAAAGAGATCAGATAGTTTAAATCTACGTATGTTTATTTGTGAATAATTGATACCACTCAGCCTTTTTAATCATAGGCTTTCCATTGATGTTACTTTAACACGTTTACTTTCTAAAAGGATTTTTTTATGAATGACTGGCAAACATGAAGCTGATTCTCAAATAAAATATAATGAATTAACGGTAAATCAGAGTTCAAATTAATATTATAAACTATTATTACACTTTTTCGAACCATGGGTAATAGTTTTATTCCTCTTTTGATTTGTCAAAGCCATTTTTATGGCGTGTAATTAGGGTGTAAAGTGAAATAAATGTCTTTCCATTCATTCGATTATTATTAAATAACCCGAAGCTTATTAGGAGAACCACACAAGTACATTACTGATTTATCGTTATTATGAAGGACAAAACACACATTTTAGATGAGCTGATAACAAGATAATAGTGCACAACTGCTTTACATATTCTCCGATAAGGACACCCAATGTTGTGAATTTAGGGATTTCCTTTTCCTGTACTACCAACCTTACCAATATCAAATAGTTTTTATTTTTTGCATTATTTTCCTATTGTTTGTAAATGATGGATTCATGGTTTTCACAAGGAAATCGGCTTAAAGAGAGACCTTAAGAGCCACCCCCTGGACATGAATTGGCTACACAAGTCCATTTACTATAACGATAACAATTACGCTACGATCGCCTACAAAAAAGTGAAACTTTCAGAAATACCTCTTCCTAAACCTTAACTTTTCTTCCACCAATAAAAATAAAACTTTTTAAAATTTGACATAAAGACCGGCTGGTCATTTTTGTTGCATATTGTCGGTACCCGAATGCATTTCGGAAAATTTCGCCTCTGTTTTGAGATTAATGACCCATTCGAAAGAGCTTATTCTAAATAATATGTTCTAAAAAATGATAAATTAAAAGATTTCACAACGTTGTGTTCTCTTGCTATTTCCGAATTAATGGATTTCAATTGGAAGCAAGGCATAATATTAGAAATAGGTAAATTAGTCTGTAACATTGCCTAACTATTACTGGCTTAATAAAACGAATTTTGAAAAGAATCTACTTTTGAAATCTGAAAGTCAGAGACATAAAGAAATAATTTAATAGCATAAAAAGAAATCGACGATATGAAAGGTTCTTCATTGAAAAATTCCTCTTAAGAAAATGCAACGAATGAACTGTCTTCTTTAAACTAAAAATTTCATTGAAAATAAAAAGACAGAAAAAAGTAAAATGGAGAAAGTAAAAAATATTGTCAACTGACAAGGTATCACTTTTATGGGTTGAAGATAAGTATTCGTTAAAGGAGTGAATAAAATTTCAGAAGTGTACTCAGTAGAAATTCAAAGCATACTTAATGAAAAATTTCAGATTAGCATAAAAGACAGTTCACCACAAGATAGAATGCATCGGGTTAGATAAAATGAGAACAGCAAATCAGACCGAGTGTTAATTCACAAGAAAAAAAGTGTGTATCATCTTTCAGATATTGCTCTTTCAGCGGTCTACAGATTGAAAAAAGAAGAAAGCGAAAAGATAATCCCATAATTGGACTTTACCAAAGAACTAAATAGCGAATGGAAAGCAAGGGTGACGGTGATACCGATTGTGGTCGGTGCACCCAGAATATCTCCAAAAGCTTGAAACAAAGACAGAGAAAATTATGAATTAAAGGAAGAATGGAGACCACCCAAACTACAGCATTGTTATGAAAGGTAAGGATACTCAGAAGTGTCAAGGAGATTTGAGGAGTGAGAAAAACTCGCAATGAAAGACGAGACACGACTGGGTTGGCATGGTGATCCACTGAGAAAATGAGCAAGAAATTTAAATTTGACATACGAACAAATGGTATATGGACAACCCAGCACCAGTCCTAGAAAATGACACACATAAACTCCTATGGGACTTTGACATACATACGGATCACCTGATCCCGGCTAGAAGACTAGACCTTATAATAATTAACAAAAGAAAAAAAGAGAATATGCAAAATTGACGATTTTGCTGGAACCAGCTCACCACAGAATAAAACTGAAAGTACGTGAAAAGAAAGATAAGTACCTTGACCTTGCTAGAAAAAAGAAAAGGAAACTTTTAAAAAGAAACTGAATGTTTCCTAATAGTAGCTCAAAACAACGCCGTAAGAACCGATCAAGTCAAAGCGAGAAGAGATAAGACGCAACAAAATAGCAAACGAAGGTTATATGGAGATAGAGACGAAACGATCAATCACAAAATAAGTGTATGCAGCAAATTAGTTCAGAAGAAGACTAGAGACGATTGGGTGGACAAGGTGATCCACTGGGAATGCGCAGGAAATAGAAATTTGACAGTCCGAACAAATGGTATATGCACAACCCCGCCGTTGTCCTAGAGAATGACACACATCAGCTCTTTTAGGGGATTTTGACATACACATGGATCAGCAAATTTCGACCGGAAGACCAGACCATATCGTCATCAACAACAAAAAAGAGAACTTGAAAAATTGTAGATTTTACTGTCCTGGCTGACCACAAAATAAAACTGAAAGAAAGTTTAAAGAAGGATAAATACCCCGACCTTGCGAGGGAATTAAAAAAAAAACTATTGAACATAAAGTTGACGATTATACCAATCGTGATTGGTGCATTCGGTACAATAATTAAAGGACTATTAAAGGGACTGGAGTATTTGGAAGTTGGAGGACGAGTGTAGACCATCCAAACTACAGTATTGTTGCAAACGACCAGATTACTTAGAAGTGTCCTGGAGACTTGAGGAGACTTGCTATCACTCAAAATCCAATGGAAGACCACAGAGAAAACGCTGATGTGAAAAACGTTATAGTCATATCAAAGCGAGAATAGATAAGACGGAACAAAATAGCAAATGTAGGCTATGCGGTGACAGAGACGAAAAGATTAATCACATAATAAGCGAATGCAACAAATTAGCACAGAAGGAGTATGAGACGAGACACGACTGGGTCGGCAAGGTGATCTACTTGGAAATGTGCAAGAAATTTAAATTTGACCTTACTAACAAAAAGTTAATGCACAACCCAACACCTGTCGTAGAAAATGACACACATAAACTCCTATGGGGCTTTAACATACAAACGGATCACGTATTCCTCGAGAAATTAAGCTGAATAATGTGCCCCCGCCAATTTAAACAGAGTGCTGTATTATCGTGCTGAAACCCAAAAAGTGATGTCCCCGTCAACGTAATTTTATTTTTTATCTAAATCATGGTATTACCAGCTTGCTTTTTTATTGTTGATGTTAGTATTTAATTTGTAATATAAATTGATAGCAACCTGTTTGTTTGAATACATAACCGTGATTTCTCTTAATTTTACTATAGTATATATCATACTTCTGGGTTTCACTAACTACATTTTCTACCTTTATCAGCAACAAGACTCAAATGATCCTAATTATCAACACAAGTATACCTACAAATAGCCTAGGATTTTGTAACATCAGTTTTACTGTAGGTAGTCGAACCGTGGACTTTAATTAAGTTAAAATTCATCAAGTTTGAAATATTTTTTTTTTACCCAAAACGAGTTCTCTGGCCATGAGGGAACCTGGTAAATCCATTTCAGGAGCGCAGATGATAAACAACCTCTGTGTCTCGTAATACCACGATATACTACCCATGATAAACATGACAATTATAAACGTAAAATAATGTAGCGAGATAACAGGTCTGGCTTTCATGATCGGCATGTGCTACCCGGATGGCCAACTTGGGGGATCCAGTTGCATCCTGCGAATGTTGGTTGTTATTTTTCCAGGTACACAAACACTGACCTAAGCAACATTCTCATCAGAGACTTCCACGCAGAAAATAGACAAGAGAAGATAACAAACTTGCACTGCTATTTTAGAAGCAACCCTTCCATACGGGAATATAAAAAAAGGATGAATAAAATCTGTGATGATTGTGATAGATTTAAAACAAGCCAGAATTCCTGACGAAGCGAGATTGATAACAAATGCTCATTTTCTGACCTTAGAATTTTAGGTATACATCCACAAATACATTAAGAAACGTGTCAAGAATACCTGAATACAAGAACCTAGCTAGTAATTATCGAAAAACCTCCTATTCAAACTGAATATCAGAAGAGTAGCAATCTATTATAAACACCACACTTACAAACGCAGAACCAACACTAACAGAAAAAGAAATTTAAATGTTGAGGCTATATAGAAAATGATGTCAGAAAAGAAAACCATATTACCTTATCTCAGGAAATAAGACTGAAAAATAGTCAAAGTAGAAACGGAAAAAAAAGGAAATAGTAACCATATCTCAATGAACATCACAGAATCAACCGAACTAATCTATGAAGGGGCGAAATTAGTCTGCGGAAAATTTGGAGTTCCCCTAAAAATCACTAACAAACATTCGAAACCTGGATCGGAGATCAGACTAGAAGCACAGATAAGAAAGCTTCGACGACAGGCAAAAGTACAAAAACAGAAGAAAAACGTCAGAATATGGTGGAACGAAAAGAGCAAAGCAACTCGACTAAAACAAATTATACAACTTGAGGAGATAAATTAGTAGGTAGAGGCAAAAGAAGGAAGATGAAAAAGATATCGAGATACAATCAAACAATATAGACAAAAAAAGAGGACATTCAAAAACATCTAAAGAAAAGTCTCAGCGATAACGTAGACGGGCAATTCGTGTTAAAGAAAAAAGAGGGAAGAGTACTCCCCAGCATTCAAAATAGCGTCGATACAATGATACAAGAACTAGAAGAGTACATTAAATATTCAGAGAATACTGATTACAAGCACCAGAAACAATACAGGCCATACAAGCATCAATAGAATAAAATTACCTGAAAGACAATGGGAAGGAAAACAACTCTATGAACAATTCAAGGGACAAACAAGTGAAATATCATACGAAAAAATCGGATAACCTTAAGAAAGAAACTGAATCTCTCGAGATATAAGTACAAAACAACGCCATAAGGACTAAATATGTCAAAGCAAAAATAGACAAGACACAGAAAATAACAGATGTTGGTTATGTGGTAATATAGACGAAACGATCAATCACATAGTAAGCGAATGCAGTAAATTATCACAGAACGATTATAAAACTAGAAACGACTGGGTGGGTGAAGTGATCCACTGGAAACTCTGAATTAAATCTAAATTTGAATATACGGACAAATGGTATGTGCACAACACAAATTCTTTCATGGAGAATGACACACACAAAATCATCTGGTATTTTCTCATACAAACGATCACCTCATCTCGGCCAAACGACCAGATATTATAATAATCAACTAAAAAGAAATAAAGAACTTGTAGAATTGTGGACTTTGCTGACCCAGCTGACCAGAGAGTAAAATAGAATGTAAGCGTAAAGAATGATAGGTACCTCAACTTTGTAAGGGAATTAAAAGCAATGAAACATGAATGTGACGGTTATACAACTTGTAATAGATGCTCTTTGTACAGTCACCAAAGAATAGGTGAAATGAACTGAGGACTTGGAGATAAGTTGACGAGTAAGGACAATCCAAACAACTGCATTCTTGAGATCAAACTGAATAATGAAAAGGGGTGTGGAGACTTGAGGGGATTTGTCACTCCAGTGAATGACCATCAGTTAACACTGATGTAAAAACGATGAAGAAATAATAATAATAATAATAATAATAATAATAATAATAATAATAATAATAATAGACAGACTATGCGTCTGAAGAAAAGAAGGAGGAAGAGGATCATTAGCATTGAAGATGCACTAGTAAGATTATTCAAAGACTGCATAAAAAAGAACAAAGAAACACTAATTACAGTGAATAAACAACAAAAACAATTCAAGGATCAAGAACACAACAAAATCTAGGAGGTAAAAATGCGAGAAAAACAAGTGTTTAGATATTTCAATGAAAAATGTGAAATCACACATTAGAAGACTTGGAAATAGCAAAAAAAAAAAAAAGGAAAAGTTGAGTGAAAAACTGAATCACTTCTAATTGCAGCACAAAGCTATGTCATAAGGACAAATACGCTAAAGCAAAAAAAAAAAAAAAAAAAAAAGATAAAACTTAACAAAATCGTGCATTTAGTTCATGTGGTGATGTAGACGAAACGATCCATCACATAATTAATGAATGCAGCAAATTAGCACAGAAAGTGTACAAGACAAGACAAAACTGCATAGGAAAGTTGAACCACAAGGAATTAAGCAATATGTTAACAATCGACCATAAAAACATCTGGTATTAGCACAGTTCGGAATCCGTCCAGGAGAATGAGACAGACAAAATTCTCAGGGATTTGGAGATACAAACGGATCACCTAATATCGGCCAGACGACAAGACCTAGAGTTAGTACAAAAAAAAAGAGAACCTACCCAATTGTGGACTTTGCCGTTCCGGTAGACCAGAGAGTAAAATTAAAAGAAAGTGAAAACAGACATAGACTTCTTGACCTGGCCATAGAACTGAAAAAAAAACTATGGAAAATGAATGTGATGATGGTAATTGTAATTGCTGTACTCCGAAAAAACCACAAAGGATTAGTAAAGGGACTGGAAGAGTTGGGAATAACAGGGAAAATGGAGACAATTTGACAACAGTATTAGGATCGATGAAAATACTGAGGATTACCCTGGAAACTTGCATAGAATTGCTCTTGCTCAAACTCCTTTGAGAAATCATCAGCTAACCATATTTACCAACCCCTTCGCACGGGCAGGATATGACACAAGGTCAATTTTTAAGCGGAGTTTAAGAGGTTTTACTTCAGAGTTTTCCTTCTCCTAGACTAGTTGCCTCTCCAAGGCTGACGAACTTAGTCTGCCCTTCTATTTACCCATAGCTAGAGGGAGAAGAATTGGATTCATACCTTTCCCAAGGTATTAGTGCTATGGTAAATGCAATCAGTCTCGTCCACGATTTGAACTCGTGTCGCCGTGTCCATTTCCTAGGACGATAACCATTACACCACGGGCACCTCCATACTCATCAGCTAACGCCGGTTTGAAAACTTTCAAAAGCGTTTAATAATAATGATAATAATGATAATAATAAAGACTGATGACCATGCATAAGGTATCACACCCCAAAGACGACGTATATGTATCAAGTGAGAACGGAGGACGAGGACTTACCTGCATTGTAGAAAGCGTTGATGCATCAATACAACCACTCAAGGACTACAGAGAAAAACACCTCAACGGGCGTTTTAAACGACCAATAAATGACACCTCCTACGAGAAAACATGGATTTGTCTCAGAAAAGGAAACTTTAAAAGCGAAACAGAATCTCTCTTAATAGCATCAGAAAACAACACCATAAGAACCAATCATATCAACGCGAGAATAGAAAAGACGCAACAAAATAGCAAATGTAGATTACGTGGTGATAGAGACGAAACCATCAATCATATAATAAGCGCATGCAGAAAATTAACAGAAAAGTAGTATAAGACGAGACACGACTGGGTGGTCAAGGTGATATACTAGGAGGTCTGCAATAAATTTAAATTTGAACATTTGAACAGCCCAGCATCTGTCCTAAAGAATCACATATATAGACTCCTATGGGACTTTGACATACAAACTGATCACCAAATCTCGGCCAGAAGACCAGATCTTATAATAATAAAAAAAAACAAAACAAAACAAAACCACCAAAAAAGAGAACTTGAAAAATAGTGGACATTGTTGTCCCGGCTGACCACAGAATAAAACTGAAAGAAAGTGAAAAGATATATATGTGCCTCGACATTGCTAGGGACTTGAAAAAAACTATGGAACATGAAAGTGACGATATACCAATCGTGATTGGTGCTTTTGATACAGTAACCAAAGGATTATTAAAGGGACTAGAGGACTTGTAGGTTGAAGCACGAGTGGATACCATCCAAAATACCGGATTATTGAGAAAGGCCAGGATATCAAGAAGAGTCCTGTAGACTTGTGGGACTTGCTGTTACTCAAACTCCAGTGAAAAACTATCAGCTTAAACTGCGGTTAAAAACCCCCAATGATTAGATAATAATAATAATAATAATAATAATAATAATAATAATAATAATAATAATAATGCTCTTAGAACGGTCTTGTTAAGCCTGGAAAACAGACTTGAGAAACTGGAGATGATAAGAATAATCGAAAACATCCAGACTACACTAGTTAGATCGTCAAGAATTCTGAAAAGACTCCGAGATACTTGAGAATACAAATAACCATTCATGGTGAAAAACTTGAATTGACTGAAAATGATAAGACCATACAAGTATACATTGTTGACTAAAAAATATCATTGAAAAAAAAAAACATTTGAAAAACAAATGTAAACAATCCAGTGGTTGATGAATTAAAAAAAAGAAAACAAAACTAGAGCACTATCAAATGGCCCAGTATCTTAAAAGAAACAAATACGTCAAGAAATTATAGCTAGTGAATATAAATGTTTATGGGACTGAGAGAGAGAGAGAGAGAGAGAGAGAGAGAGAGAGAGAGAGAGAGAGAGAGAGAGAGAGTTGAATTATACATACAAAATATTAAAGCATTATTACAGTAAAACCTAATTTCACAAACCGTAGAAAGGTAGAAACTATAGAAATATTGAACGATTGGATACAAGTAAATGGAATCCTGCCCAAAGAAAATAATGGGAATACAGTAATCATTTCAACAGAAAAGTGAAAAGGAAAATTGCAACCTGGAAGCTAAGTGATGGTTGTGAGAACTATGTTCTCTTTCAAAAGATTATTTTTGATGAACGACATCCTAGATGGAATAGCCTAAATGATGACGAAGCTAAAGATTACCGTCAATCAAAAATATGCCCAAAATAAACAATTGTAAGCAACGACATGTCTATAAAATAAAGAAATCATCACTTACAAAACAGATATAGCTCGCAAGTTGACTTGAGAAACAGAAAAGCTGTTTGCAATGAAGCTGAGGAGGTACGCGCGAAGATTTGCGGTATCTCCCGGTAGACTGGAATCCATTTATTCAATGAAGAAGTTGAAGAGAAGATGTGGCCTAGAACTGTGATGGCTTGGAAGGCCGTTCGATTGGGACTCTTTGTCCGCTTAATCTCGTCTGTTACAAGAAAAACATAGTCATTAGCTGGTTGTTAAACAGAATCAGATAAGAAGTATTAACTTGCCGTTCAAATCGCTATTTAGAGGGATCAGAGATCAAGTTCTATTTGCGAAGTTTCTTACACAACCGCATCGGAGCAGGATAAACCAGAAATGATATTATCAGCAATAAAGACAAGTGTACTTATGTATTTTGGAATGAGTATTTGTTCCTCTTTTTTTCTTTGAAGAGCTGGCACATGGCTTCTGCATCAGTCACTAAGCCGAGCGACCGATCGGCCTTTTTGAACGTAACAGGGTTGGAGAAAATATATCATCTGGTCGGCAAGACTGTTCTGACTGCGACACTACCCACAGTAAAAAAAAATAGCAGAAAATAGCTCAAGTCAACATAGTGTCTTTTACACTGCTCTATAAAGGAAACATATTGTTATACTGTAATTTACAAACATATTAGAAGAAAGTGAAATGGAAATAAAAGAACAAATCGAATACTCACTCTAAATTAGAGACTTTAAAGTCTTTGATGTAAATAATCAAAATTTGAAAACTTTGATGAAAAGATTTCGTAAGAGAAAAGAATGCCATCTCGGAAATTCATAAAGGAAACAATGAAGTGATATCTTGTCAGCATGAAGTATGAAAAGTCACATAGAGAACAAAGAGATATTAGCACTTTTATAGCCTATCTAATCACGAAGAACGAAATTCATGAAAGGAAGAATTTAGGATAAAATTTGAATATTGGAAACTAATGCTTACAAAGGAAAATATGATAAAACCAATAAGTAATTGTTCGATATTCCAAATCCCTTCCCAATTGAACTGATGATTTGGATCAACATAATAACTACTCAAATTTAAAAGGTTTTAGACGACTCTTTTGTCAGGGTAATTATAGTACTTACATGAAAAGCGAAATAATCGTTAATTATATCCCTTCAACTTCCCATGAATATTTTCATGACACAATGTCAGTCAAAAAACTTCCGAATGTACAAAAGCAAAATGATGTTGTTATTGTGTTACAGCAGTTTATTATGAAAAATACATTATGTGTTCGCTGGGATTTCCTGTGATCAGATAGCTACTGCAAAACTTCCGGAGGAATGTGATTTCAACAAGACAACAAAAATAGGTAGAAATTCAATAGTCCACGCACTGTCTACGATGCTATTAGTGCCGTACTAGCGTTAAGCCAGCCGACCTTTTTTCGTAGAGAATACACAACTGCAAGGTGATTTAGCAGTGGATCAAAAAACAGTTTAGTAGGGGTTTCAAAATTCAGACTAGCTCAGCAGTGGTAAAACACAGCAGATTGGCTTAACAAAATCTTCATGATGCAGGGGTCCTGAAAGATAAATTCAGTTTTATTCTGTTTCGCTCGAGAATAATTTTCACTACGAAAAGATTTTAACAATTTAAACAAAGACAATAAAATTGAGGATTCTGGGATGAACACAGTCCATCACATCACGACTGTCCGGGCGAACTTCCACGGGCAGTTTCATCTGCGCTTATCAGGCAAAAAACCTCTTGTATTCGAAAGTGAACTCTCCTCCTCTCAGACTATGACTCTCTCCAATCACATTACAATACAGTAACATATCACGTCGTTTCGCTGGTGGAGACACAAAGTATGTCTCCATCACAGACTTTGTTTTTCCTATCCTGAGAAAAATAAGCCCATAAAACACTATTTTATCATGATGCAGTGGTAGATATTCTTGGATACACATGTTGCTGACGCTATACAAATCAGCTTAGCTCATTACATGAGAAATTTTTTTAATTCTCTCTATCTTTTTCTTTATGATATATATTCTAGCTGAAATGGTGCACGTGAGACTTATCTTTTAACTGCCTAGCATTAGTAATGGATGGTGTGACAAATCTGTCCCAAGGGAACATCATTCTTTACTACGTTTCTTTACTTCTTTACTACATTTAACTAAAGAGATAAATGAGTACGTGTGCATAAGTTTATTGTTAGTTCTGAATGTTATTCTTATAACAGAACATCGTGGCAGGTTTTTCCTTCTCATAAAACTCTTTCAGCACTTGAACAAGCTTCCATTGTAGTTTTAGACAGAAAGCTGAAGTTTAGTAAGATAGATGAAACAGCTCAATCTTAACCTTAAAACAAATCTATGTATAGAAGGAACCTCATGAGCATAATAAGTATATCATGGTAAAATAAAAAAAAATAAAAATGAAATGTGCAAGAAATCATCATCATCATCATCATCACAAGTCACACTGATTGTGAAGACTTTCCCGTCTCTCAATACCAATTCATTTCTATCATCTATTGCTCTTAAAATGTCATCAAGACTGTATTGACTGTCTAAGCTGAGGTTATATATGAAAATCTTTGGTAGTCCGCCAACTCTGTCGCGTCTATTAGAGAACCTCGTTATTGAGGTCACCATTGCTTGTCTGGTTCGCTTTTCTTTGATGGTTTGTTTGTGCAAAGGTAAGTGGCCTTACTGATGTTTTGTTGGGTATCATTTCTATTTGTTCAAAACACTACGCAGTCTTTTTATGTAGTTACCATCAAGCTTTTTTCCCCGTGCAATTCGGTAGCGTCCAGCTGCAGCATCCAGTCAGAATTATTGACACGATCACAGCTTGAAGAAATCTCATTTTCTATCATCAGAGATCGGATTCCATATGTTTGTATGCTAACTTCATTTCTCCTTTTATAAGGCTAGGTCATTTCTCATCTGCAAAAACCGATACTGTTACATAGCGGCCGAATGAATGAAGAACTTATAACACCTGGTTATAGAAACATACGTCTCTCTTCATTACAAAAGAGTCCAAATTTATATAAGTGTGGGAGTGACATGGAGTGACAGACAGGCTGAGGACTTGTGTATTTACCAATACCTTCTTAGCCACGTTGTGATCCATATTCAGGGCTGCATGTCCTTGCTTCTTAGATGGAAGGTTCTCAACAAGGGTCAGCTGTGAGTCCGTGGACTTCCACTAGGGCGATGCCCAGAGCGGCTTCTGCCCTGACTTTGCTGTGCCTACAACTGGAGACAGTGACTGGGACTCTGTGTAACTGATCGTGTGACGTGGGTACACGTGAATATATGCTTTGATAAGCCCTAAACATTTCGGTTGTAATTCACATGATCTACTTCCGCTTGTTAACCCACGTTAGCTGTGTTGCTGTTTTCACAGCTGGGACATCCTGTCCAATAGATCCCCGACTGACAGATCTGTGAAAGGTCAATATGCAATAAGACAGTAAATGGCACTTTTACTGATTAATATAAGAATGTCTTAAAAATAATAAAAATCCCTGGTAGATATACAGTTCTGAATCATCGGTTCAACTTTTTCACAGTAAGGCATTACTAATTTACAAATTAAATATTTTGAAATTGAACGTTCTAACGAAGACCATTAGACATTTAATAGTTAATAATTTTGTACCAAAGTTTATTCGCTAATATATTTGGAAGCAGTCGTCGGGAGAAAAACCTTGAATTTTCTTTCTGGGTTTCTGTTGTTGTTCTAACGTCTTTGTTTGGTACTATTTACCAATCCCTCCACTCGGGCAGGATATGACACAAGGTCAATTTTTAAGCGGAGGTTAACAGGTTTGAATTCAGAGTTTTCCTTCTCCTAGACTAATTGCCTAACCATGGCTGAAGAACCTAATCTGTCCTACTATTTACCCATAGCTGGAGGGAGAATTATTGGATTCATACCTTTCCCAAGGGTATTAGTGCTATGTGAAATGCAATCAGTCTCGTCAAGGATTTGAACTCGTATCGCCGTGTTCATTTCCTACGGCGATAACGACTACACCACGTGTTTGTTTGGTAGTTTCGTCTTCGCACGTTCGCATCTGGTGTGGGACCCCTATTCGGGTCTCAGCTCAACATGGGGGTCGCAGCATTCGAATATATTCACTTTCCTGGCTAGTGCTTACTCTCGTCTTTTCCTCGTCACGTCTCCGAGTCAACAAACTTTCAAACTCGATTCGTCCCCTTACTTCCGTCTGGTGTTGAAGAGAGGACAGTGCAGAAGATTTAGGGCCTACGGCTTTTTTCTGGTCATTTTTAATTACCGTAGACATTCACTGGCAGACGGACAACGAGAGCTTTTGCCTGACTCCCTCTGGTCAGCTGGCTGCCCTGCACACTCTCTGTCTGCTTTTACAAACTATTATTTTTACAAACTATTTTTTCGGATGTGTCCGTGGTGTAATGGTTATCGTCGCAGGAAATGGATACGGCGACACAAGTTCAAATCCTGGACGAGACTGATTGCATTTCACATAGCACTAATACCCTTGGGAAAGGTATAAATCCAATTATTCTCCCTCCAGCTATGGCTAAATAGTAGGGCAGACAAGGTTCATCAGCCTTGGAGAGGCAACTAGTCTAGGAGAAGGAAAACTCTGAATTTAAACCTGTTAAACTCCGCTTAAAAAATTGACCTTGTGTCATATCCTGCCCAAGCGGATGGGTTGGTAAATAAGATTATTTTTTCATCTCTCTCCTCTTCCCCTGAAATTATCTTTTGAACTTGGATCGACCATATCACTTTCCTCATTTGATAAGCAGCATTTTAAACACGTTTGTTTAGTTGAATCGCATGATTATTTGGCTTAATTCTCTAGCAATAGTACGGATATGACTAAATGTAATATTGTACGAGAATGTGAATAGATGATGTATTAAAAAAGCTTCCAGCCTGAAAAGAAAAACGAGATGATAAAGTACAAAATATCGTCTGGTAGGTCAGTGTAATAAGATATACTTGATCTAGCATACAAGACTAAAAACAAACAATTAGAAGATTACTCGTCATGGTCACCTGCCTCTATAGGCTATCTGAATGTTGGCGAACCTACAAAAGTAGATGCAGAAATGGGATGTTTTGTGAACTCCAATAAAAGTGGCTAGGGTACTTTGAATCATTCTATTTTTTGGTTTCATGTGGAAACGAGGAGACCTATTTTTACAGTTACCTCATTGCTTAATCTAATTACTGATCAGACACAGGAGATTAAAAACGAACAAAAAAAATTAACTCTGTTATTTATCTGCTTTAGAAATATATAAATTGATTTTTTCATACTTCATATCTTGAAAAAGAAACAAAGAAAAACACCTCCTCGATTTGAAAATAAAAATATGATAATTACAGACAGTTTGAAACGGTGGTGAATTTGATTGTTATTAGATGTCTCAAACGTTTTCTTTGTGCAGTATTCAGTTCAGGTTTTTAAATATCGTTGGATATCCAACATGAAGTAGTAGTTAGTTAGGTATGAACTTGTAGTTAGTAAGCTTGTAGGGGGACTTGAAAATAATTGAATTTTTAAAAAAACAAAATAAGCAAATTGTAGAATATGGAAAAAAATAACAGAATAACAAAATAAAGCAAAAATGAAATGGGAAAAATAATTGTATAAATTTTTCTATATTTTCAAATTATTTTTCAGTTTCAAATCAAAGAACAATATTCTTGCGTTTGGACACCATAAGGATATTACCTGAGTTTTGCATCCTCTAAAAGTGAGCAGTCCAGACTCTCAAGGATTCATATTATAAAATGAAATTATGATTATATATATATATATATATATATATATATATATATATATATATATATATATATATATATGTGAGAGAAGCTCATAAGCTAGAAATGTTATCACAAAAACTTATTCAATGGAGTACTATGTTTTGTCCTTGTGTCATACTAAGATAAGTTTTATAAACATATGCAGCTTTTGAAAAGAATGACAAAAATATTTGTGCAAGAGGTTAGAATTTGCTCCTTATTTCTCTCAACACCCGTAACACCCCGTTTTGTCGAGAACAACACCTATCGCATGAGGCACAAATATAAATAGACAATGGAACAACTATCATGCAATACTGACTTTGTTTTCATCTTGTTTTATTTTATTGGTGTTCCCTCGAGCAGTTTGCTAAGATGATTATATGCGTGACACTGGAACCAAGAACAACTGATCCAACGTCTTCGGTGAATGACTTTTTGAAGATAACTGAACGGCAGCTAATAGATGAGACGCAGCGTTAAGCTGAATAGCTTTATCTAGGGGAACACTACGGGAGCCAATAACAGCGATCTTAAGCCTGCCAACACCCGAACTAGAAACATCACGCGTACATCACGTGACCAGACACATTACATAGTTCTCTCTCTGTCCTTTATTATTTCTCTTTTTTTTTGTAGTGCTTCAAGTAAAAGGTTTTCTTTTTTCTTTCTTTCTCCATTTCATAGGAATTGCGAAAAAAGTGTTTGTGCACTTCAACATTATATAAAGAAATCAATTGATTTCGAATTGGAAAAAACAACAACAAAAAACAAAAACTGACAGAGATAAAGAGAGAGAGAGAGAGAGGGGGGGATTTGTAAAATTCAAAAGAGGCGACATGAATGTGGTGTATTTTTTGTCAATAGCATGAAGGTCGGGTCGATCTAAGAATAAATAGCGTCATTAGAAAGGGGTTTATAAAAGGCGATCATATTTAGAAAAATGTGTACCTTATTGGTATTTACTTGATTTGAAACATGAGGATCGCATGCAGAATTGTTGATTATGGAAGACATTTCTGATATGGGTTCAATAACAGAATTTATTTTGCATTAGACTGAGGGACGGCATTCGACTAAAGGACTGTACACATTGTCAAAAATTATCCTGGTTTAAGAACCGTGTACTTCGACGTATTGATACGGATAAGTTCGTGAGCTAAGGTCAAAAACTGCGAGTTAAACAACGGTTAGTTGATAGGAATTTGATTATATCCTCTGACTGTATCCTCTGCTGGGTTAAAACAACCACTCAAGAAAACGGGGTGTCCAGGGTATAAGTCAAATGACAGTGAGGATCTAGTTCAGAAGTTCTTTGAAATTTGTTGTATACATTCATTGCCATTACTCTCAGGTCCACTCTGATCAGCGTGATAGTACCCGTTTGGGTCCCACCTTTGAGTCAGATAGGTCTGTTAAACATAATTTGTATTTGATTGGACCTTGTGCAATGAAACCCTTTCATTGAACAACAACTCAAAAATGTAAATAGGAACATAAATGAATGCCATCAATAATCTTTAGACATGAAATAAATTGACTGTTTCATACGAATCAATCGATAAATCAATCTGATATGTTCATTGAGTGAGGTAGAATATGAGCTACACAATATCGGCTAAATTCACTTACAACCTTTTCCTTAAATTGTACCGTACTCACCGAGGACTGTTATGTCGGTGAGTGTCACTCATCGGATGGTGGGGTGCGGACATAAAAACACAACCCATCTTAAGTGATTTAATCTCTGATGCTTCATTCTCTGCATTCAGTTTCTAAAGCAGTGGAAGAAAAGGAAAATGTTTAACAAGCAGGCACAATGTGCAAAATAGCTTTTTCGCTTAGTATCAACCGATATTCGAAAAGTTCATCTCCCACTACTTTCAACTTATGTGGGTGGCATCGTCTGATCAGTCCCAGTAACAATTTAGATGATTCCTTGAGGTTAATTAATTCAGTAAGTCCTGATAAAGTTGTATTTTACAGCCTGGTGTTCTAGATCAAGCTTTCCTGGTTACATCCAGATTACTGAACAAGATGTTGAACTTGGTCAACTCGGTTATCTTCGGGTTGCTGGCGTTATTTTATTTTATTTTTTCATCTACTACACTTTGATACCGTTTGCTTACGATGTTACAATATGATTACCAGCAAAATTTCAGACTTAAGCTTATTTTATTTTACCGTTTTAGAAAACAGACTTTGATAGACAACAATTGATGCTAAAATCAGGAAGCTCATCCATATTCAGTCAGCCGTCCATTTTAAGAGTTTACCAAAATACACCATTCTCAGGGCCTCTGTCATGTCTGCATGAATTTCCAGAGGTGATGTTCAGAAAGAATTAGCGTTGAATGGATTTTATTTTCTATTTTCTTAAAAATTGCAACTGAAAAAGATAGAAAAGTAGATTAGCTTCAAAAGATATTTTCAAAGGGCGCAACAGAACTAGAACTTCGTTACATCACCGCAGCGTATGCCTTTGTATGTTATCTTAACCTTGCAATCGCCTCTTCTAAAATCAATTTAATCGAGGACATGGCTAAATCAGGGAAATGATAGTTCGAATAAATCTAACGTCAATCTTCTCAATGGAAAGCACTGAATGCCTTCCCAACCAGTAATCTAAACTGATTTTATTTCGATCTGAATGCTAGCAGCCACTTGTGAAGTAACGTTTACTACCTGAGAAAATGAACTTAGAGACCTGGGTTCAAATTGTCAACGAGAATGACTGCATTAATATCTGGCCTTAATATCTTTTGGAAAGATAGCATTCCATCTATTTTCTACCCTGCACCAATGGGCAAAATATTAGGGCAGGTTTGGTTCTTTAACCTTGGTTTGTAAATGGGTCTAAGAGATGGATAACTCCAAATTCAAACCAGCTAAACGTGTATCACATCCTGCTCGAGTTGAATACATACAATACGTCTGCTATAGGAAGACTCAAATAAATGCGAATGAGGATTTGAGATTTATTGATATGTGTGGAAATATTGGAATTTCTAGGATGATTCAAAGATTTTTCGGACGGTTTTTCTAGGTATTAAGTTTGATAAATTCTATCTTCTAGAATCTATATGCATTTAGCTTTTTGTCCCTCAATCAGTCGATATATCTTAGTTTTTAAATAATTATATATGGATACTGTAATTAACGGCATAAAAGACACAAACTTAACTTTTACATAATTTAATAACAATAGCACAACACATCCTATAACAGGTATTGTGACTTAAAGATTATCTACTGAAGACTGAAATCCAAAGCTATGAAGCTGAAGAGCATGTAGTGAACGGTCACACCCAAATCATCTTGGCAAACAAAATGGCTTAGATGCCGGCCATACGATAGATGTAAACACATTGAAATTCTCAGTCCTTTATCCAAAGCACTGTACATCTATCTATCTATCTATCTATCTATTTTTGAATTCAATTAATGAAAAACACTGTTTTTGTTTTGTTTCCATCTACGATTTCATACTGTTTCCTTATCTTATTATGTTCAACACAACTTAACGTTTGTTGGTCTAAATATGCATATATATATTTATCTAATTTAATAATATACAATATATAAATGAAAATAAATAGCATGCAAACGATACACTGCAACCAATGAGTGGGTATACTGACTGGCAAATTGTTTGTCAAACATGGAAATGGATATCTACATGATTTAGATGAGCTGTAACAAAAATAGTGCCTCAAATACACGAGTTAAACATATGCATCTCAGCAAATACGGTTCCAAAATTAATCGTCTTTCTCATATATATTCACACACTTATATATATATATATATATATATATATATATATATATATATATATATATATATATATATCAATGCATACTCATATATATATATATATATATATATATATATATATATATATGTATATGTATATGTGTGCTTGTTTATCCGTTGTTGTGTGCAATCATTACATAAAATTGAGCTGTCAAAATACCTGCCGCCCATGCCAGTGAGCTGTCTTTTTTTGACATCAATCATTTCTCTCTAGCAACTTTCCTCTTCTATGTACATAAACACTACAGTTCTTGCTTAATAGCGATATCTGATTTGCACATTTAGCCCAACAAGTACATTTTTTACTTGACGTTTCTGATATGGTGTCTAGCATTTTTTAAATAAATAAATAAACAATTTGTTTATTGTGCTTATAATTAAATAATTTGTTTATTTAAATAAAGCCCAGTAACATCAGTCTAATCTGTGGGGCTTAGAATACATTACTGCATTATCTGCAAAGGGGTTTTCTTGGTATGACACAAATCTTCCTCTGATGGGGTGGCTCGTAATTTTGTTGTGCAGGTATAGTGCACCCATTCTTTCATATTACACCGAGGTCTACTTAGTCTAGGAGAGGTAGTACCGGTTTCAGTCCAATCGATGGATCAAATAGATCTATTTAAAAATTATTCATATACATTAGTAATAGAGGTGCCCGCGGTGAAATGGTTATTGTTGTAGGAAATGGACACGGTGACACGAGTTCAAATCCTAGACAAGACTGATTGCATATCACATAGCACTAATACTCTTTAGAAAGGTATGAATCCAATTTCTCTCCCTCCAGCTATGGGTAAATGGTAGGGCAGATTAGGCTCTTCAGCCTTGGTCAGCCAACTAGTCTAGGAAAACCCTGAATTCACACCTGTTAAAATCCGCTTAAAAACTGACCTTGTGTCATATCCTGCCCGAGCAGTGGGGTTGGTAAATATGTATACCATAGTAATACTTGATACCATATAACTAGTGTTCAACAATTGTCCTGGAGACCGGGGTTCAATCCTAGGTGGAATCATACCAAAGACTTAAAAAAAGGGCACTTGATACCTCCTTGCTTAACACTCAGCATTATAAGGTAAGTATTAAGGGTAAAGAGAGCAATCCTGAGTAAGGAGTAGCGCCCTCCTGTTCACCTTGGTGTTGTAGCTACTGAAAAGGGAGCTTTTGGGTCACTCTTGTTTACACTCACTAACTTTACTTATAGTTTAATTGAAACCAGATAACCAAAATGTACAAAAGTACAGATGTACAAAAGTACAAATAAATGATTACTATTAAATAGATATAATGACATGAAATCATATAATTCTTAGTATTAGAGAGAAATTCTTGAAAGAGTTCAAGTGTGTGCAAATTATTTGTATTGCACAGGAATATTCATATAACTACAAACAACATATGTTAAAAATCAATTACGCAAATATATAAAAATATACGAACAACTAACGCAATTTCCTAAACTCTGGGCGTAAAATAAGCCTAAAGGGGCTGTTAAAATCTATCGAGTATGAAAAGAATCTGAAACTGGAAATGATCTTGCATTAAATATTTAAAGAGAAGTAAGTGACTGATTATATTTTTATAAGAAAGTTTTAATAAGTTAAAATAAATGAAATTATGAATCTATATATTTATAGGAAAAGCATTTAACCTGATAAAAAGAACATCGGGTTTATATCTCTATCAAATTATCTTATGACTGACAAGACATTCGGAATAACATAATGGGCTCTTCATGGCATTCCTAGGGGAAATGAAGGTTGTCCAGTTAACGGGTGAGTGCTATCTCTAAGGAACATGCAAAATGATGTGCTGGTTGGCAGAATATCAGCAGCAGATATTAACCTCTAACTTGACCTTTTTCTCAAGAGCAATAGCGAAAAAAAGAAAGGAACCAAGTTTATCTCGAATTTGAATTCGGGTCAGTGACTTTATTTTCGATGCACCTTAATGTTTAGCCGACTTGCGTTTCTTAATTCAATATAAAACCATTGTTTTCTGCTTTTGCACTTTCAGTTCTTATGCAATGATTTCTGTAAAATTAAACTCATTTGATCAATATGAAAATTGTTTGCATTATATCTAAACTTATTCAAACAGGAACTTCTAACATTTTAAGTCAAATATGATTTGAATAATAACAGAGCAATAAAATCCTTTAAAAAAAATTAATTAAATAAAACAGTATTAAAATTGAAATCAAATTCTGATAAATGTACATGTTAAAGAACACACTTAATATAAAACTGATTTTTGAGTACCGAGATGAAATGAAAATCAAGAAGCATGCCACCTACTAATAAATATTTCAAACGAGTACGGGTTTTTCATTTGGCATTTTTGAAAATTCTTTCTACTTTTTATATCCTATACATAGTTGATTTTCACTAATTTAGACTTCATTATTTGAATTTAAAGAAGGCGTATCGTTACGTGCATCAATTCAATTCTACAAATAAAGGAATATAGCTTATCAACATGATAGTATTAATATCTAATCCTGAGTTTAAGATTACGTAAGTATCTATTTACAAAACCCCTTTACCACAGGGAAGATGTGACCATATTTACCAACTCCTCCGCTCGGACAGGATATGACACAAGGTCAATTTTAAAGCGGAGGTTAACAGGATTTAATGCAGAGTTTTCCTTCTCTTAGACTAGTTGCCTTACCAAGGCTAAAGAACCCTGTCTGTCCTACTATTTACCCATAGCTGGAGGGAGAATAATTGGATTCATACCTTTCCCAAGGGTATTAGTGCTATGTGAAATGCAATCAGTCTCATGCAGGATTTGAACTCGAGTCACCGTGTCCATTTCCAACGACGATGACCATTACACCACGGGCACCTCCAAGATGTGACAAAAGGTAAACTTTTAGGAAAAGAAATGCTGGTTGGAATGCAGAGATTTGCTTTTCTTGGACTTTTCTTACTAATGATAAACACCCAGTCTAATAAACTTTTTACCTATTGCCAGAAAGGAGAAACAGAGGGATGGATACTATTCCCAAAGGATATTTGGGGTAAGTGAAGCGTAAACAGCCTCGTCCAGAATGCGAACTCGGATCTCCGATCACAATTACAAAAACTGCAACAGTTACCCTGTGAGCGCCCCCGTTAAGAGATGAATAAAATCAATGTAAGTAATGACAAAATAATGTGGCGTTCAAGTAACTATTAAAAGACTATTTCCTCTAAAATCTTTGAAGTTAAGTAGCGATGAAACTGCCTGTTATATTGATGAGTGACAACTTTGTAACTGCAGGTACGGTAAGAAAGCTGACACTAGTGTATCAAACGAAACAATGTTGTTTTAATAACTAGTTGTATAGAAAATGATTTTGATATTCGTTTAAAACAGGGATTACAACTGTTTGTAAATGTTATTCGGACTTTAAAAAAGAAGAATCACTGCGCAGCAAAAACATTAAAATATTTATTAAATGATTGATTTTAACGGCATGTTAACCCAATCTCGATCCATGCTTTAGGGAATTGCATTCATTAAAATATTTGAATTCATAGTTTCATGAAATTTTTCTAAAGATATTTTGTGCAAACAAATAGGTTTAAAATTGTTCTATTGCACAAATAAATGGGACCCTGTCAAGTGCGACCAATTCGGATTAGAGTTTTTCATGGAATAATGGCAAAATAAAGTGTACTCAATACACCTTAGATCTCTAGAAATGGAGCCTCACAAACACCTGCACTTTAGTGTCATACCCATGACACCCTTTTTTCGAGGAGGCGTCTTACACCTCTTAAAGGGTACAGTCAACATATTCTACGCCCCGCTGACTGGGTGAATTACACATTTCATGGAAATGCAAATATTTTTTTCAACAGCTTAAAAATCCATTTGAATCTAACACTCGTTTTATCTAGGTTTAAGATTTATTTTTCTTTGCTTTTCTGTCAAATCAACCATTGTTAGTTATTTAATGCCAAATCCTTTTCTTACATACATAATATATGATTTGTAAACTCATTTTATATACACACAGGTAAATGATCAAACAGCTCTATTTCTAGCAATTATTTTTAGCAAAGTAAACATAGGAAAATTGTTCCAAGTATTGCTACGTATCATTAACAATTAAAATCAAACATAAGTCGTTTGTTTACAAACAGTCAAAAAATTGCACAGTTTTATTTCAAACAATTCAGTTTAGCTTAAGTCATTGTTTGCACTCAGTATAAATGTCAAATAGTCCTATTTGACTGATAAATAGGACCCTATCCAGAGCTACCACTTTTGATCAGAGTGAACCTGGGGAAAATGGCAATGATGGGGTACTTCGCATTCCCTAAATCTCCATCATATTGTTTAATTTCATGTCAGGACACTCATTAGGGAGGGGGTCTTAATTCTGCTGCAGAGATTCTATCGCCTAAAACGACTGGACTATTGTTTTGAAATTTTTCAATTTACTTCAGAGAAGATGAAAATGAGAGGATTTTCATTTGAGTTTGTTAAGATATCATTCCATTTCTCATAACATTTTAAACATTCTTTACACCTATTCTTGCAACGAATGCCAGCTTTAGACGCATTGCACCAGTAAGTATCGAATACATGCTGGTGGTGTGGGCGGTAGAGAGTTACTCTTTTATTGATGATCGGCCCATGACAAGAGATTCGTGTCTTCTGAAGGTTCAAAGCGATCAAACAAGCTCTGTCCGATCGGAAACCATCAAGTCACGCAACATGAATGGTAAACATTACATCAGCAGATGAGTATATAAAAAAAAGAACCTTTAGGCCACGTGCGCGATCGTCGGTAGAATCAATTCTCTTACACCTCATTCTTCTATTGAAATCTTTTACTTAATGTCTTCACACACACACACACGCATACACAGACACCTTATATATATATATATATATATATATATATATATATATATATATATATATATATATATATATATATATATATGAGGACGGTAAACTTAGAAGCATGTGTTTTCTGTTTGACAAAATGGTTAGGCGCTGCGTGCAATCTTGAACAAGTCCTGGCGACAACACCCCACAAGACACCAACTGTACGGCCACCTGCCTCCTATCACGAAAACTATTCAAGTTAGACGAACCAGACATGCAGGACACTGCTGGAGAAGCAGGAACGAACTCATAAGAGATGTACTCTTATGAACCCCGACACATGGCCGTGCAAAAGAAGGACGACCAGCACGAACATACAATCAGCAGCTGTGTGAGGATACGGGATGCTGTCCTGAGAACCTGCCTAGGGCGATGAACGATAAGGAGGAGTGGCGAGAGAGGGTCAGGGATATCCGTGCTACCAGCGCGACATGATGATGATGATGAAATATAATCCACCAGAGTTAATGAGAGCGCTCTCTTACATGCTGATTTTGCTTGTCAGGATATAGCCATAAATGTGTATATTATTCTGTAGTTTATGCATATCGATGTATGAATGGGTCATTATGTTGTATGCGGCATTTACTTTTGCAGTGCTTATTGATCGCATGTTGTGCAAATAGAAAATGTAAACATTACGGAATAGTTTAAGAATATCAATTTGCACACCAGATATGTGTCAACTTAGCGTGTTGTACTGGAATTTGCGGCCGGAAATATGGGTATTAATCTCAGAATCGTAGTAAATGTTCTAACATTGATATTTAATAATCTTGGTAAAGCGCAAAGTCACTTATATTGTTGTGGGCTTCTGGAAAACATGAGAAAACAAAGAATTTCTCACGGCTAAAGTAAAAATAGATTGCAATGATAAAAAGAAAATTGACCGATAGAAAAAGAAACAAGCAAGTTACTCATATATAAATGTGTAATATAATTGTGGTGGGATTTTTTTCATATTATCATATTTCGTTTTACATATTTTGCCTTTCGGTTTAGTTAGGCTGAGAACCTTACTTGAGATTTGACGCTAGAACAAGGAAGTCGATTTTCGGAGCTCGCCGAGGCAAGACCAGTAGTTTACGGGGGGGGGGGGGGGGTACGCACGTGGTGCGGGTCAGATGGAAAAGTCAGCATAGAAAGAAATTATGTCTCTCTCTCCTCGTGTCGAAAAATCTTAAACTCACAAAGGAAATAAAAAGTTTCGTACTTGAACCAATTTTGTGTTTTTCGGATTCCTATGTTTATGAACATTTGTGAACGTTTTCCGTATCCGTATGAATATGTCTATTTCACGTGTTCGTATCTTGGTCGTATATTTTTGGACGTGGATATGTTACAAATGCATGATTACCTGGAGACGTCAGAAAATATGGGGACCGAAGCTTTATTTACCAAGATAGAAATTAACCATGAATAAAACACTAATTTACTTCGAAATGCAAAATATGTTCAAAAAGCATGGAAACTGAAACTCTATTTACTGTGACAGATGTGAGCAAGAAGTGAAACGTTTATTTTCTTCAAAATACAAGTTATTTTCAAAATGATCGTTACTAAGGCAATATTTACATTGAAAACGAATGATTTCTTTAATTTAATATATTAACCTCCGTGGGTTTTCCTCTGTTGCCATAGCCATCCCCTTGAAGTGCAACAGTAGTAGGCGCCCATACCGTTACCAAGGATATTCATTAAAAAGTGAATGTAATAGCTCGTCTAGAGTTCTAACTCACTTTCTACAATGTTCTAGTCGATCATATTTACGTACTACGTCACAAGAACTTTTATCAAAAGGAAAATGAGTGAAACATCAATTTTCTTCAAAATACGAGGTGTGTTCAAAATTATCGAAACTGAAGCTGAATCTACAAATACAGAAATGAACAATGAATACGATGGTAAAAATTTGAATCTCAACTTTAGAAATCCATTAAAGTTTCGGCTTGGCCACCATTGTGAGTTTCCGAACTCTATTCCTTGTTTAGAGAAAAGCCGTTCCAATCCAAAAGCAAATTATCTCAACTCCTAAAAAGAAGCATAAAAAATGTTAAGCTCCAAAACACGCTTCCACGTTCTGGTGCACAGAAATCTAACTTCTAAATTTCAGAAGGCGAACTCTATCATCTATTGTTTTAATCAAATTTTCCTCTAATCTCAGAGAAATAAATATACTGGACTGCGTCTTCGAGGTGAGTTCGAACTCCAGTCACGCAACTAAGTTTCCTTTACGACTAATATCCTTTAGAAATGTTGAACACAATTATCCGCTACCAGCTATGTGATCAATAAAATCACTTCTCTTTTTCTTTGGGGATGGCTTTTGGCTTTATGTTAATATGTCATTGAAGAAAGAAAATTATATATATATATATATATATATATTCTTATTTGACTTGGGTCAAACGCTTCTAGACGTCTGCTCGAGAAATAGGGGTGTTGATGGAAGTTGATATAACATAACACGACCACAGATTGCTGTGTGGGTTGTAATATTTCAATTATCAGTGGAAGAAATGTCCGTATGCAGAGAGAATCTACAATTGACATACAGTCAATTGCATGGACTAATACACGATCACGCTGAAGTATAATGCACAAAGCTTGATGGTTTTTTTCTTTACACCTTTTCACTTGGTATAAAAATATTAGGAAATGTTCTGATGCCAAAAAATATTAATTTGTTTGTGCGACATATTTTCCGGAATTACTCTGATGGTTTGGTTTGGTTTCTTTGTTTAATGGCATACCAACCTTTGTAGGTTATTTAATGCCAAAGCCACTCTCCTAGACGAATAGTGGCGGTACTATTTAACCCATAGCTGGGAGTATAAGGGGGTTCATACCTTTCCCAACGGTATTTGCCCGAAAGTGAACGTAATAGCGCGACTGGAGTACGAACTCGCGTACTACGATTCCGCAGTCCATCGCTTTAACCATTACACTACGAGGACACCCCCGGGATTACTCTGAGTTATGAATTAGACAAATACTTAGTGTAAAAAAAGGTTACCCAATTAATTTATTAATTTAGATCGGTGATAACAAAGAAAAATAGCCAGAGTAAGCAACCTGAGATCTGAGCAATAGACCAACCAAAGTTTGATAAATAGCAAGTAAGGAAATGATGAACCAGATCAATACTTAGTTGGCTGACTAATTCGGAGAAACAAGCTCCGATATTTTCAGCCATTCAAGACCTGTGTGCCACAGTAAGCAAAGCTATGTAAATAACATGCTAAGCAGTGAAGAACCTGATCAATATATAGTTGGGTGACAACTTACGAGCAGATGTTCCATATATTGTAAGCAACCCAGAACTGTATGACAAACTAAGCAATGCTTAATAGATAAAAAGTTAAACAACGGTGATCTGGATGAATACTTAGATGGGTGACCACTAAGGAGCAACAGACACTGATACTGTAAGCAAACCGATATCGTTTAGCCAAACTAAAGAAAATTTAGCAAATAACAAGTTAAGCCATGATGATCCAAATCAATTTATAGATAGATGGGTGAACAAGGACAAAGCAATGATAATGTACGCTAACAGAGACATATGTGTAAAACTAAGCAAAATGTAGCAAAAATAATTAAAGTAATGATGGACCTTATCAATGGTTCGATAGATAACCGCTTAGAAGAAGCAGGCACTGATATTGTAAGCAGCCTGAGGCCTGTTTGGTAAACTTGGTAAAGCTTTTCAAATAAGTTAAACAATAAAAAATAAAGTTGGCGATCGTAGTCGAGTGTGACTCAAAGGCTCCTTTTTTTAATAGCAACAACACTGAGGTGCAGGGGAGGGCGCTACTCCTTTTCCTGTATGGCTTCACTTTACTCTTACCGTATAGTGCTAAGCAAAGCGGTATCAAGTACGATTTTTTAGGCTTTCTTAAGACGTGACCTGGGATTGAACCCCGGTCTCCTGGACCATTGGTGAAAACTCTACTCATTTGGTCATGTTGTTTAATTTCAAAAGATTTTCAGATTATGCTTCTTGAAATTCCTATTGCATTAGAGATTTTTCCTTTGAAAGCTTTTAAAACAAAATAAAACTTTTCTTACGATGTTTCATCTATTGATTTTGCTTAACCCAAAAATAACATTTCTTTTTAGGATATGTAATTACATTTAATTTCCCTTATGCAAGACATATAGGAAGAGAGAAAGATACTGAAAAGAGATTATACTCCAGAATGTATTAAAAAATTACTTTTTCAATACTTTTTCTTTAAGCCTTATTTTGTGTAGAGATTTAAATGCTTCCTATCTATCTATCTATCTATCTATCTATCATTTTACTTCTTGAATTTTTTTTTCCCACCGTAGAAAATATTGGTTTTCATTGAAGTCATAGTGACAGCAAATCTCAGCTCTCTAGGACTCTTCTTAGTTTTAGTACCTTTCACAGCAGTGCCGTATTCGAAACGGTCTCGATTCTTTCTCGGATTTCTAGTTTCGCAAAACTTTTCTGTACGTTCTTGGGGATTGTTATGAGTGCTTCGGTTATGATAATACAAAGTTATATTATTCTATGGAAAGTTCCAGAGATTTCTCAAGTATTTCACTTTCCATTATTTAAACATTGTGAAACGGTGACATCTGCTACGTAACATGTTTATTCCTTCGTACTTGATCTTGTTTCCCTGGTCGGAATTAGACGATCTATTTTTATTTGTTTTTAGGTACAAGAAAATTTAGAGAGCTTCATTTTCTGCGAAAGTGGAATTTTTGTATGTGTCATTTCTCTCCTTGATCAAATATCAGGTATTTGCACAATGCCTATTTGATAACTTTCCCCACTCAATATTTCCTGTTCTTGAACTGTTTCTAATGTGGTATTCCTATGTTTGATACACTATGGGTTCTTCCAAAAGGATAAAATATTTATTGTAATCCACTCAGGAAGTAGGTAGCAAGAGTCACAGTAACGATAAAGTATTACCTCTTTTACTCGAATATATAACCTTTATTCTTCACTCTTAATACCTGTTTGTCTTATCTTGTACCCTTTTTCCGAGGACATAACACTCTGTGAGTTGACCTATTTTTTCTCTCTCCTCGTATTTTACCCTTTATATCCTCTTTCATACTATCAAAACTAGTTCTTCCTGGAGCACATATTAATAATGATTCTCTTTCTTTCTTTAGATTTCTTCTGCTTAGCCAGGCTTAATTAATTTCGGGTGCAATAACCATAGTTTGTCAACTGAACAGTATATTACAGTTGCTTTTATTTGGTAATAGTCTTATCGGTTCAGTAATTCTTATTTCATTATTGTATCGTCTGTCCTTGTATTTTTGCTATAATGGGCTGTTATAATTAACCTTTCTTTACTTTTGTTGGTATCGACCATTCGTCTTTTAATCTCCTTTTCTTCTCACATATTGCCCGGTTGGCTGGGGCTGTAGAATACACCGACTGCACCTCTGCAGAAGGGTAAGACCCTCCACAATGAGTGTCCTGGATATGAAACTAACTATCTGATAGTGAGGTTCCAGTGATGCAGGAGCTTTGGGGAATGAGGAGTACCCCTTTATTGCCATTGCTCCCAGGTCCACTCTGACCCAGCGTAGCACCTGATAGGGCCCTATCTATGGGTTTAATAGAACTAACTGCATACTTATGCTAAACTGAATTGTTTCACTAAACTGAATAGCTTGAAATAGAAATCTTTTTGACATTTCAACCGTACTTATATTTAAACTCTGTGCTTATGCTAAACTGAATAATTTGAAATAGAACTGTTTTTGACATTGAAACTGTATTTACACTAAACTGAATTGTTATATATAGAACTGTTTTGACATTTAACTGTGTAAACAAAATCTGCACTAAAACCTACCTGAATTAGAACTATTTGAACAAACTGAATAGTTTAAAATAGAAATGTTTTTGACTATTAAACTGCGTACTCATGCTAAATTTAATTTTTTGAAATAGAACTGATTTACATAAAAATGGATTTGTCGTTAAATAATCTACAAAGGTTGATATACCATAAAACCCAACCAACAAACCAACCAACCTTCTCTCATAATGTCTGTCAATATCAGATTTCGAGAAGGCGTAAAGGCATCTGAAAATATATCAGTTTCTACTTTCTGTGGTTCATAATATTGAGCAAATCTCTTGTCTAATGTAGTGTACCATAGCCAGATTCGGCTATGTGTGAAATGGACATATAATGTTCATATATATATATAACATAGAACATAGGAATCTCGAAAGACGAAAAACACTTACGACTTCTTTATTCAGGTACGAAACGTTTTATTACCTTTGAGTTTAAAAGTTGTTTGACATAAGGAGAAAGATAAACATTCTTTCTATTCTGGCTTTTTCATCTGCCCCACCTCTCGTGCAACACCTGCCCAAGGCCTCCGCGAGCAAGCGAAAGTCAACCGTCTTCTCCCGATGCAGGTCTCAACTCAACTAACTGACTTTTTCAAAATCCCCAAATGCTCCGCGCGCTTTCGTTTCCCATCTGGGCTATTGTGACATCACTGAGTGACACGTCTGCTCCGCCCGCACGCGCGTGAACACCTGCGTTAATGTTGCACCTAAGTAACCCATGCACTGAGCCGAAAGATTCTCAGCCTAACTAAACCCAAAGGCATAAACGAAATTATATTACAGTAGTACAGGTCCAGATGCTTTATTTAGATATTGTCCAGGTGTTTATTTTTTTATTAGCTTCTCACTGAAAAGTTATGTTTCTAATAGCTGCTGTGTCATCCGGGAATATTTTCAAAAATAATCTTAACTTCAGAAGCAAAAGAAAATCGACAAAATCAATCAAAAGGTTTTTTAAAACGTGTCAGGTAATTCTTTGAAATATTTACGTGAAATTAAATTATATATGTTGTCGATTATTAATCTTTACAACGAAGGTACAGTCTAACAAGATCATCAAGAGTTAAACATTTTCAAGACTGCCAGGTTAATGGAAACATTTCATATTTAGAGCATTATATACCCATAAAAAAGAAGCGTTCTTAGCGTACCTGTTAACATCGTAGGAAATTCAATTGGCAATGTAAGTTCAAATCATGAAGACGGTTGTTGGCATTTCATTTCACTTATGTTTTGATCACGAATCCATCTCTTCTTCTTTGCCCAGTCGGCTGGAGCAGCAGAATATACTGACTGCTTCTCCCCACGCCCCAACGAATGTCCTGTATCTGATGGTGAGATTTCGGTAATGCTGGAGTTTTGATGAATGCGTAGTACCACTTCATCGTCATCGTTCCCTGGTCCACTCTGGCTGGTATAGTAGCACCTGATAGGGCCCAATCTATATTTTAAAAGGAACTAAATTCAGTAATTATACTAAACTAAATTGTTTGAAATTGAACTCTTTTTTGGCAAGGTATCTGTATACTTATGCTAAATTGAACCCTCTGAAAGAGAACTGTTTTGACATTAAAACTGTGCACTTATACTAAGCCGAATTATTTGAAATAGAACTGCTTTTGTAGGCAGAACTGAATTGTTTAAAAAAAACTGTTATTGATATTGAAACTGTGTACTTATGCAAAACTGAATTGTTTGAAGTAGAACTGTTCTGAAATTTCACTATGTAAACAAAAAAACTATACTTATAGGAAACTGAATTGATTAAAATAGAACTGTTTATATGTTTAAAATGTATTTGGCATGAATAACCGACAATGGTTAATATGCCAAGAAAGCAAAATATCTCTTCTCCCTACAGATATGGGTAAATTCTACTGAATACTGGGTTATTTAGCATTGTTTAAGCAACCATTCGAAGAGAAGAAAAATTCTGAATTTAAACCTGTGGTAGACCGGTCAAAAATTGACCTTGTGTCACATCCTATATGTGACTGAAGGGTTTGGTAAATACATAAGAAACATACTATAGCTATTTTTTTAATCCTTACTATCTTTCTGCTGGACAAAAATCAAAAAGCTTTGTTACACCATAAGAACTTATGATTTTTTGTCAAGACCAGTGAACCCAAATGATATAATGGTATTTGATTATTCTTAAATTATCAAAATTAACATCTTTTTTATTATCCTTTAAATTGTGAGTATTTGTCATTATACCTATGATTTTTAATCTTGAATGGAGGCTTATCGGACTCCTAAAAGATGGAAAAATATTAAAAATGGAAGAAAAATATTTTTCGAGTTACTCGATGTAATTAAACTCTGGGAAAATGTGGAGAACCCAATAACTGAAACAACGTGATCTGGTCAACTGAAATGTGATGAAAAATTATAAATATGATTAATGATATTAAGAAGAACAGGTAGGGAGTCACCGTTTCGAAATGCCTAAATTATTTGACTGCAGCATTGAAGTAAGCGAGTTTGAAATCAAATCGTACTGTTACGTCCATTTTAGTGCTAATGGCCCTAGAAAAAGTATTAACCCTTTTATTTCCACAGTTATGAGTTAAATAGCATCACTGCTGTTCACTTACAATGATGGCTTTGGTCATATATATTTTAGAAAGGTTGAAATGCCATTAAACAAAGGAACCAAAACGAGCCAAATTTAGAGGATGAAAACAGAAGGTATAAAAATAGAGGCCTGAATAATGAATGAAATTATGCAATTATTTCAGAAAACTCCAAAAGAAAAATAGGGAGACCTTCTAAAATCTAAATATTTTTGTATTTAAGAAAGAAGAAAACTGTTGTTGAAAGAATAAATCAAGTGATGGCGTTACGTAATACAAAAAATTCGCACAACAGTGATTATCGAATTGACAGCTCATTTCAAGAATACAATTAGACATTCAGTGAATGAAATGACTCCCTATTAATTTATATTGTTATCGACGGCTAAAATACACGTGACGTGCCAAGTTCAAAATGCGAGTAAGTGTGTTTTTGTTTCATTTTACACTAATGCCAATAGGAAAGGCATGAATGTATCTTCTTCAGCGTAGAATTCTACTACGGACAACATTTTTCCTCTCTAAATACTTAACTTCTTCTGACTTGGAATGAACTTCCTATAAGACAAGAATATTCTTTGTATGTGTTCTAGAACGAGTGATATGGTTAAGCCAGTATCAAATTCTATTTGGATTGTTTTTCCTTCTGGATCATGTTTAATGAAAAGGGATTTAACCGGTACGTATTCATTTTTTTATATTATACAGCATAACTATTCATGTATGAGGAGGACAAACTTTGACGACTTTTTAGTCTAAAAGTTTGGACTGCGAATTATATATGAGAATGATACTACTTTTTCGGACACATGCCAAACCAATTTCGGGACCGGCTGTCGAAAAGTAAGTTATGTCTATAGTCCAAATTGATATATTTTACACCATTACAAGGAAATTTTCACCTGAATATAATTTTTTTAACAATTTTCTTTTTCCTAATTTGATTACTTGGTTGGTTGGTTGTTTTTTTTTTAATTTTACGGTTATTTAATGCAAAATTAAGTAATTTTGATAAAAGTTTCAAACAATCCAGTGTAGTATAAGGACATTTTTTGTTAACATGTTTAAATGCCAAAACAGCCAATGCCAAAAATACTATTATATTCTAAAAAGTTCAACCTATTTTTTATTAGATTTTTCTGGCGTATCCGGTCGAACGAATATAATGCTCCTTTTTATATTATATATTATGAATGAATTAGAAGTATTTGATCATTAAACTTACCTCCATTCCTACGTAGAAGCTCATTCCCTTTGTCAAGAAGATAATATTAGCTAAGCTAGTAAAATTCTTTACGTTTGGAAGCAAAATATGAGACTCAATCCAGTTCAGCTTCTCTTTATGTCAACCTAAGATTATTCCTATGATTATCTGATCATTTGATCGTTTTAATGAGGAAGGTCAGCTACCAGACGAAACTCAAACGTGCGGCCGGTTTCAAAAATGTCTTGGATCCGGTCGACATTTTCCTCAATGGAGCGCCCCAGGTGCTAGGCAATAAACCTGACCCAACAAACACAGGTGAAAGTCGGGGTGGGGAGACTATCTGAGGCCCTAGGAGAGCCGGTCTTATCAGTGTGACATGACTGTCAGCTTTCCTTTAACTATATCAGGTGGTCTTGACCGGCGTGTACAATGGTAGTGCATGACACAATCGCCTTTAATCAACACTGCAATAAAGCTTGTTGTTTGCGAATAGATGTGTGAAAATCTAGCATGAATCATTTGTTTGCACTTAGTCTAAATGTCATACATTTCTTTTTGACCCATAGACAGGACTCTATCAGGTGCTTTCTCTCCGGGCCAAAGTGGACCTGGAAGTGATGGCAACGAACGGGTCCTCAGGATCCTCCAAAGCGCCAGCATTACTAGAACTTCACCATCAGATTGTTTAATGTAATATCTGGGACAATCTTTGGGGGTTCTTACCTCTTTGGAGTGAAGCAGTCGATGTATTCTACAGCCCCAGTCGACTGGGCCATACGACACTCTTTGAGGGTTCTTACCTCTCTCGAGAGAAGCAGTCAATGTATTCTACAGCCCCAGTCAACTGGGCCACAGGACACTCTTTGGGGTTTCTTACCTCTCTCGAGAGAAGCAGTCAATGTATTCCACAGCCCCAGTCAACTGGGCCACAGGACACTCTTTGAGGGTTCTTACCTCTCTCGAGAGAAGCAGTCAATGTATTTTACAGCCCCAGTCAACTGGGCCACAGGACACTCTTTGTGGGTTCTTACCTCTCTGGAGAGAAGCAGTCAGTGTATTCTACAGCCCCAGTCAACTGGGCCACAGGACACTCTTTGGGGTTTCTTACCTCTCTGGAGAGAAGTAGTCAGAGTATTTTACAGCCCCAGCTGAATGGGCAAATTTATTCTTGATGTCCTTTTATGTTCACGTTTACTTAATGGAAATTACTAGGTGGTTTGAAGCCGTTTTCATCAAAAGGGAACTGGAATCCCGATCTAAAATTAAGTAGTTTTGCTTATGGTGTATATATTCTGCTAATCGGTCTTAATATTTCTGTTTCCTTCTATTTTCTGTTATGCTACATTATATATTGTTCCTATAATATATATTTTTTCAGATTGTTTGATCATCGTAAACATTTGTCTATGAACTTTCTCAAAAATTTTTGGTACATAGATTATCTAAATACTGTCTTTCAATCACCAAGCAAATACCACAATTCATCAACAATAGATAATCAGATATCTCTCAAAAAGATGAATATGAAATAGCGCTAAATAATGGATTTGCAATCGTACTAACATTTAATACACAGAGAATAGTAAAAAAATTAACAAAAAACCCATGAGGAATATCATTTGGTTCAATCAACCTTTCAATAGACACATGAAGGCAAATTTAGCTTTTATATTTCTTTGTTTGAAATGTCGCTATCTTTCATATCCCATTTACGTAATTTATTTTCATCAATTTATTTTGTCTCTTTAAATTCAATTTTATGCTAGTGGCCACTTCCGTTCTCCCTCGAAACAAACCTATTCTCTTTCTATATGTTAATTCTTTATCTCAGCAAAACGAATATTCAGGGGATTTCTGATTTCTTTGTTGAGTGATGACATATAAACATTAGTTGAATAATACTTTTGTCGTTCTAATCCAATTTTCTTACATTTCTTTATCTACAGTTGCATTACGCATTTCTCTCGGTCACTCTTCAAGGACACTTTGTGCCTTAATCACTCTCTACCAAGTTTGATTTGCTGAAGAAAACGCTAAAGACTGAATTCCCGGGGACTGTCACCATGTAATTGCAATTTTTATAATTATCAGGGTTTCCTTTTGAATAATAATTAGAATCATATACTGTTTTTATTTAATCAGCTATCAAACATATAATAGTGTATTATCTTGATTTCTAGCAGTTTTTTTTTTTGTTAAATAGCTTATAATTCTTTGTGGGTTATTTGATTTTAAAGCTCTCCTTGTAAAAGAATAGTAATGGAATTATATAACCGACAGTTGGTTATGTATTATCTTATTCTATGTTGCCATACATATATACCAACCCCTCCGCTTGAGCAGGATATGACACAAGGTCAATTTTTAAGCGAAGTTTAACAGGTTTGAATTCAGAGTTTTCCTAGTTGCCTCACTAAGGTTGAAGAACCCTGTCTGCCCTACTATTTACCAAAAGCTGGATGGAGAATAATTGGATTCATACCTTTTCCCATGGGTATTAGTGCTATGTGAAATGCAATCAGTCTCGTCCAGGATTTGAACTCGTGTCGTCGTGTCCATTTCCTACGACGATAACCATAACACCAAGGGCACCTCCATATCGTAAATGTTGCCACATCTCTCTGAAGAACATCAAACGCCTATTCTTGCTTAGCATCCGATGATACTTTTCCTTTTCTGAATCTTATTCTTATATTCATGAAATAAGTTCTTATATTTGCTTGCTTTTATGCTTATCAGATCAATATATATTTTGTTTTATTTATAATCATTAGTTTTCTGTTTTTCCATTTCTTTCTTCAATCAGTCAAGTGAGTGTCAAAAGGTTTGGAAATATTTTGGTAAGGTAAGGCACCATTTGACTGCAGAGGATGCTTTTATCAGGTACGTGAAAGTAACTAATTACAATTGACTATGAGAAGCCGAACCTGCCTGCTACTCTCCGAGTGCTACTCATTGTATTCAGCTTATCTCTTGGAGTATAGCCTTAACCTACACGGTTTTAAGCATAAGAAAACTTAACAGATAATCCTGATTCTTTTAATCCAAACAAAATTTCTTGATTGCTTCAACTTTCTTTTAACAAATGTTTTTTGGTTCTTTTCGTGGTGTTATGGCTGAGTTCGAACTCGTACAACAAAAGTTACCGACTTAGACTACAGTACACGCTGCCCGTTCATCATTGCTATGTTCAGCTTACAAAGAGAACGAAGCAATGTACTACGTAGCAGGCTTACTAACTAATACGTTGTACAAACTAAGGTTTGACCAACTTCACTCTGGTGATACACGCACGGTAAATAAACAAGTTATATAAGATTGCAAAAGTTTTGACTTAGCATAATATATATTCGTATACTTACGTATTAGTCCGAATATGAATGGTTGGTTGGTTGGGTTTTTTGCGGTGTATCAACTCGTTTTGGGTCATTTAACGCTAAATTAAATTTCAAACAATTTAGTTTATTATGAATATAGTCTTGTTTACAAAAGATTTAAATGTGAAATACTTCTATTTCAAGCAATTCAGTTTTGCATAAATACGCAGTTTAGTTCTATTTGACTCATGAATTGGACCCTATCTGGTTCTACCACTCTGGGCCAAAGTTGGCCTAGGAGAGATAGCAACGAACGGGTCCACAGCATTTCCCCATTGTTCCAGCATTCCAGGAGCTTCGCTATTAGATTATTTAATGTCATATCTAGGACATTCTTTGGGCGGGTGTCTTACCCCATCTGCAAAGAAGCAGCCGGTGTATTCTACAGCCCGAGCAGACTTGGCAAAGTATTGTTGATACCACAACTTCAATCTTTTCTTTTTTTATTTTCATATATTCATACATTTACTTTCCTTATTTTTCTCAATCACTTAATTAATTAATTACTGTTAAATGATCCAAAAATAGGAAAGAGGGATACTCACTAAGACACACATTACACACACACACACACGCACACACACACACACACACGCACACATACACACACACACACACACACGTATATATATATATATATATATAATTTTAAGCTGCAGGGAGAATAAAACGTTGGCAAAAAATACTTCGCCAGTCTGATGATTATGTCATTCAGCACATGAAACCTTTCGTAACAATGTGAAAGTGAGGTATTCTTTTTAATAATTATATTCATACATACCCAAAAATCGATATATACTGGCCTATTTAGGTGGGGCAGCCGAATACACCGACTGCATCTCAACGAGTGTCCTGACACAAAACAATCTGATGATTAGGTTTCAGTAATGCTTGAGATTTGGGGAATGCGGAGTACCTCATCATTGCTATCCACAGTGGCCCAGAGTGGTAGCACCTGATAGGGTCCTATTTATGGATCAAATATAAGTAAACAGTGTACTTATGAATTGCTTAAAATAGAATAGTTAATATGTATAAAAATGGAATTGGCATTTAATAACCTATAGTTGTTGATATGCCATATAGCCGAAATAACCAAACCTATATATATATATATATATATATATATATATATATATATATATATATATATATATATATATATATATATATAAAGTTTATTCAAAAGGTAAAGTTATTTTTGACAAATAAATTTGGCTTATTAATGCAGGAATCCAATAGTAAGTCGTCTTTTCGTTTCTCAAAAGGCAGTCAGAATGACCTCCTTAACTGAGCACTGCGCCTGGAACATTTCCTTTATTGAAGAGACAGTGTGCTTCCTCTCCATGGAATGTCTTTTTAACTCAGGCTCGTAAAGGCACATGTATGTTTACCACATTTGATTTTTTTTTTTTTTTGCTAAAAAAATGCTTCTCAGTATATATTAGATATTCTTCTAAGATTCTATTATGCTTTGTATTTTTCAGCCATCAAATATTTGATGAAAGACATCGGTTCGAGACTGCAGAAGTGTTTGTTTAGCAGCCATTTTGAATGGCCTTAAGTTCAATATTTTCGTAAGATTAAAACAATTTTGCTATAAATAATTTTAAAAACATTCTGGGTTTAATATTTATTGAAAAGAGTTCTGGAGAATAATTTGTTTTGTTCTTTTTTATAAAAAGTTGGCTTGTCAGTTGGATTTTTTTAAAATGTAATATGCAACTTACGAACGAAACACTACTGCCAAGCCCTTGTTGTGATACGGCACGGAAAAGAATAATCCTCATGTTTAGCGTGCAAGGATTTAAGATTTGTGGTCGTCCGGTTGAAAAGATTGGCGGGTTCTAACCAAAACGGTCCTCATTTTTTCATCCTACCCTTATCGTTGACGTTGACTTTCTGTGCGAAAAAGCCTATGTGATGTATTCAAGGTTATGGAGAATGAATGACACATTAATGTCTCTAGTGAGGACTTCCTGGCATTCGGCCAGATCACTTTTTCAATTCTATTTTAATTATCACTCTCTCTGTTTATCTAATAAATCCCTCATTCTATTTTTCCCTTTAAAGATATCTATGCTGGATAACATTTAACGGAGTAAAATGGCATATTTGTCTCGATTTCGGTTTTAATTTTGGTTTTGCTTTTCAAAATAAATCTTCTGTTCATTTTGATTCTATAAATCCATTTCTTAAAATACCTTTTTGCAAGAATGAAAATATACACATCAAACTATTGTTACTATTAGGTAACAGGTTTCTTTTTTCTCTATCCATTAATCGTGTCGTTCTTTTTTTTAAATGCAGACGATTATCTCGACGTTGATGTGATTATTTATTGAATTATATCGAAGTTTTATAATTTTATTGAAAAGTAATTTGTTATTGGTTAAAATGACCTCAGTATAATGCGTCACTCTAAGTCTTACCATATATTATTTATAAAGATTTCCAGGGAAACGCCCAATTTAACGCAATTTCACTGGAGAAATAGGACAATGACGTCAAAGGAAGTCAATTATTACATAAGCAGTTCGTTTTCCATGTTAATGGATAAATCAATTTGGTTGAAAGAAATCTGTGCTCAGGATTTGGTAACAAAGAAATTAGTAATTGAATGAAAGCCCGTTAAAAAGAAATCAAGCTTAACCTATTGCTAACAGCGATACCTTTGAAAAAATAATTAAATACAAAGATGGGCTTCATTTTGCACACAACTGTTTGTTAAGAGATAATCAAAATCTAAGAGATTGGGAAAGGTCACTGAAAATACTCTCTGTTACCGGTATGTATGTCAAGCGTGATGTGTAGCCGCTGATAACATATATTGACGGGGATTCCCTAAGGTGTTCTGGCTAGCGTAATTGACTGCAACATCCTAGAAAGTGGTCCTATGTGAGTCGCGGAGCCCGATTTGGTGTGACTACTAGTCACAGTACTTGTTGTGGCTGTTTTATTCGTGACTACCACATTTGCTTCTGACTGCTTGCTTTGTCAACTTCTTCCATACCCACGCTGTGTTTGAAACATTCCCGAAGGAGGGTTGATTCAATTCAACCGGATCTTTTTTCTGACGATCAGGTAATATAAGTGGCTAGATTGTCTAGCAACTCAAATAATTGAGAAAAACCGCTGTTAACGAATTAAAAAAAAAAGTTGTTTTTTTTATAATTGAAACACGTTTGTTAGACAATAAATAACAAGCAAACAATGGTTGGTTTTCAGGCAAAAAGAAGAAGAAAGAATATTGAGAGAGAAAGAGTGAGGATGAGGTGTTGTTAGTATGACACTAATGTCTGGGACTTTGAAGTTCTGTAAAGCCTGAAGGTTGTTCGAAGTGCCTCGGGTCTCGAATTGAAGATATGCTTCTTTGACAGTGTTGAGTTTCTTCTTGGTCTCTTTTTTCATCCTCTCTGATGATTTGTTTTTCCATCCTATTTTTATAGATCAATATCTGAACTAAAATGTTTTCTGATTAGTTGTCCAATAAGAGACAATTACGTGTCATATTCCCATAGATTAGCCAATCATAGTTCAGGATTATACGTTACAGGTGTAGTGAAAACACTTTTTTAGATGCTTTGAGCAAAGGAAACAGGTTTAGAGCAATGGGGTTGAACTAAAAATTGTTAGCCTCACCTGACTGGATGAGACATCCCCAGCTAACCTTTATTTTGAGTGGAACAAAATTAAATCTCCCTTTTGATATTAACCTTTAAGATAAGGACTAGAAAAAATATGTTTTACGTAATGGCCTGTTTCATCGTTATGATCGATGCAGTTATTTGACAATGGAAAAATCAAATAAATTTGCTGACCTCTAAAATTAAAAACAACAGTCTCGCACTCAACTAACCATTGGAAACAATCAACCAGCTTTTTAGGTCAAGTTAAGCCTTGAATAAAAAGATACTTATTTTAAGGATCTTTTTGTTTTATATATATATATATTTTTATATATATGTATATATATATTTCATAAATTTTAATTTTTACGTATTGATTAAGTATTTAACCGCACGTTGTATTGTACCTATGTATTGCTTAAATAGAACTAAACAGTGTACTTAGGCTAAAGTGAATAGTTTGAAATAGAACTAATTTTATATTTAAACTATGTACTTATGTTAAACTAAATTGCTTGAAATAGAACTCTGTATATGTGTAAAATGGATTTGGCATTAAATACCCTACAATGGTTGATACGCCATAAAACCAAACCGAACCCAAACCACTACTGTCTTTGTCTATGAATAATGTTGGAATCAAATGACGCACAAATGTTGATATTTTATCGGAGAAAACAAAACAAACCATATTCTGATTCCTCCATAAGACTGCAGGTGATAATTTAAAGAAATAGAAATATTTCATCGAGGATTTAAAATGTGACAACTCAACAATAAATTGACCAATCAGTAATTGATACATTAATGAATGGTGACAGTGGGGAATATAATACTTTAGAGATATAACGAGAAATGCCAAGAGAATTGTTTCTCACGTCCTCTGACAAAGGCATATAGAATTTGTTTTCATTTTAACTCTCTTTTCCCATCTCTCACAAACAGGTTTGCTTTATATCCTCCAGCCAAAAACCACTATCTTTCTGCTTAACTTTCCACGGTTGTTGATAAAATACTGCCGTCTGTCGCTTTAGATAAATCTTTACGTACACAATAACTTATGCATATTTATAAGGAATATTAAAATATGCATCGTCGGAAATTCACCAAAAATGTGTTACCTCTGGGAAACGTATAAACCTCCTTATCCTCCCAGCTATGGACTAAATAGTACCACTACTGTTCTTCTAGGAGAATGGCTTTGGCATTAAATAACCTACAAAGGTTATTTAATGCCATTAAAACAAAGAAATCAAACCAAACCAAACCAAAAATGTGTACCATATACTGAATCGATATTTAACTTAAAGAAGCATGTGGTAATTTATATTTCTTCTAAGCATAGTTGTGTTAAAAGTAATTTGGAAAGCTAAAGGAAAGTTGATCTATCATAAAATAACAAGAAAAAATGAAAACAAATGAGACTTTTTTCTTTCTTTCAATAACGTTGTTGTACACATTTTGTAAACATAAAAGATTCATGTCAATGTATTTAAGTTGAACTTCATATTTCTCTCATATTTCTCTTATATTAATATTTGTTTTTCTAAATTAAAAAAAATTCATTTGCTCAAGCGCCCACAAAATATTTATGGGCATCGGTCTGTTATTCTATTAGATTTTTCCTCGTCAGCACTTCGGTGTATATACGCAGTCGTATATTTAACCAGATAAAAGAAGCTTCGAAACAAATCAGAATCTATTGTGCTCTGTCGATGGGGATCAGAATATGACAACTTCATTCCCATGCAGAGGGTTAAGGCACCTTAAAAAGACATGCCCAGTGTATGGTATAAAAGAATACCTGATGGCAATTCTCCAATCCTGGAAATCTTTGAAGTGTGATGTATCTTTTCATTGCCATTATTCATAGGTCAACTTAGACCTGAAATGTCAGTGCCTGTTAGGGTGCGAAATATTGGTCAAATAAATGGTCAAAAATTATTCTTGTTCTCAGGTAAAAAAAAAACCCTAAAAATAACTACACAAAAATTTACATATGAGGGTACACGAACATGGTTCCAAAACCTCTTGGCATAAAATAATCCTAAATGAATTGACAGGCCATTAAATCAAAAAATCAATATTGAAGGGGACTTTTCCTGTGAATTACAAATTGATTTCCGTTTGCAATCACCGATTTGTTAATCGCGAGAAATATCTCTTTTGTACATCAGAAGAGATCATTTAAAATTGAATAATTATTATTATTCTGCTGACGAGTTTATCGAGTCAGCATTAGCTAATGATCATCGTCTAGAGGTTGAGTGACATCAATTTTCCTTAAGTTTCCTGGACTTCTTAATAAAAATGATCGATCTTAACAATGCTGTTATTTGGATGTTCTCGAATAGTTCTATTTAAAACTCAAGAGAAGATTTGAACGCTCGGAAAAAACGAAACCCACAGATACTTGGGCATCATAGAGGCTGGCACCATCAAATAAGTGGAAATGAAAAACGACATTAAAAAAGAATATCTCAGGAGAACTAGAAAACTCCTAGAGACAAAACTCCCTAGCCGAAACCTTATCTAAGGAATAAATACCTGGGCTGTACCCCTCGTTAAATATTCCGGATCCTTTCTGAAGTGGACCAGAGATGAACTTAAACAAATGGACCAAAGAACAAGAAAACTTATGACTATGCATAAGCTATTACATCCCAGAGACGACGTTAAAAGACTATATGTATCAAGATAAGAGTGGGAAAGAGGACTTTCCAGCATTGAAGAAAGCGTTGACGCATCGGTACAACGATTCGAACACTATACGCAAAAACACGATGGAGGGCTTAATACAGCCATCAGAAACGATACTGATAATACGATGGACAACAGAATGACAATAACTAGAAAACAAAAATTGGGAAGGAAAACAAATATATGTGCGTTTTAAACGGCTAGTAAACAACATCGCATACGAGAAAGCATGGGCATGGCTAAGAAAGGAAACTTTTAGAGAGAAAAAGAATCTTTCCTTTTAGCATCACAAAACAACGCCGTAAGAACCAATCATATCCATGCGAGAAAAGATAAGACGGAACAAATTAGCAAATGTAGGCTATGCGGTGACAAAGTTGAAACGATCATATCACATAAGCGTATGCAGCAAATTAACGCAGAAGGAATATAAGACAAGACAAGACTTAGTCGGCAAGGTGATCCACTGGGACTCTGCGATAAAATTTTATTTGACCATACCAACAAATGGTATATGCACAACCCAGCACCTGTCCTAGAAAATAACATACATAAACTCCTATGGGACTTTGACATATGCACGGATCACCGAATCTTGTCCATAGGACCAGACCTAATAATAATAATAATAATAAAGAGAATTTACAAAATTGTCGACTTTGCGGTAACGGCTGACTACAGAAACAACAGAAAGAATGTGAAAAGAAAGATATGCTAGAGATTTATAAAAACTTTGGAACATGCTGGTGACAATTATACCAGTTGTAATTGGTGCGTTTGAAACAGTAACTATAGGATTACTAAAGGGACTGGAGGAGTTGGAAGTTGGCAGACGAGTGGTGATGATCCAAACTACTACAATTCTGAGAACTGTGAAGAGTCCTGGAGACTTGAGGAGACTTACTGTCACGGAAACTCCAGTGAAAGACCATCAGCTAACCCTGATGTGAAAAGTAGTAATCGTAAAAAGACGCAACAAAGTAGCAAATGTAGGTTATGTGGTGATAGAGACTAAACAATCGTTCCCATATTAAGTCATTATCATCATCATGTCGTGCTGGTAGCACGGATATACCTGAGAATCTCTCGCCACTTTTCCCTATCGTTCATCGCCTCAGGCAGTTCTTCTGGAACATACCGTATCCTCACATAGTTGCTGAATGTATGTTCGTGCTGGTCGTCCTGCTTTTGCACGGCCATGTGTGGGGGTCCATAAGAGTACATCACTTATGAGTTCATCCCTGCTTCTCCAGCAGTTTCCTGCATGTCTGGTTCGTCTAACTTGAATAGTTTTCGTGATATGACGCAGGTGGCCGTACAGTTGGTGTCTTGCGGGGTGTTGCCGCCAGGACTTGTTCAAGATTACTCGCAGCATTCTTGTTTAATTGCCATCTAGCTTCTTCTCCAGCCGTTTTGTTAGAGTCCATGTAGTACATCCATATAGCAGAATCGATGCGACCACTGCCTGGAAGAAACTGCGTTTCATTTTATCGGTTTGATCTGATTTCCATATAATCGATAGCCAATTGATAGCTGTCCATGCTTTCGTTAACCTCGTGTCGATGTTCTTTTCGATTGATTCGACGCTGCTTCCTAGGTAAATGAATTTGTCTACTAGTTTAAGAGGGGGTGCAGTAAATTAGCACAAAATTTTAAAAGACGATTTGCTGCGTGATGTCGACCCAGGGTTGGGATCACGGAAGGAAAACACGGAACAGAGATCAGAGGTAAGAAAGATATATTAACATAAGATTACAAAGGATAGTGTAAAGGTAAGCGGAGTTTACTATCTGGTGGTGTCCAATATTGGTAGTCGTACACGGCTGGGTACTACTAGTACTCCTGCTAATACAACGGTCTTACGAGACTGCAGTATTTGTTGCACGCCTCACCTAACGCCCACCTAAGTGTGGCAAAAGGCCTTTTAGGTGGGTCCGGGCGCAGGGGTGTAGCCCACACGCGCCCGGCATTCCTAAAAATTCCTACGGCCCCGTCGGCATTCCCTTTACTAGGTGTGCCTCAGGCACTGGGCGATGAACCAAGCCACTCCGAAGGGGGTAAAAACCTGGGGGGAAGGCCCCCTGAGCCCGAAGGAAATCTCCAGGTGCCGAGATACACTTGGCCGGATCCGTTCCGCAGTAAACACGGCCGACCGAAGAGGTGCAGTATTACGATACTGTTCCCTGGAAGTGTTATCTCACTCAGTAATTTAGTGCTGGAAGAGTCCATGATGCAGGTAAGTTTCAGTCTCACAATACTGCGGAAGATGAATAGCGGAAGAAATTATAATTTGATCACACAATCCAGTGTTATAGACGCAATCCAGATTCTATCTGAGAGAATTAGAAATACAAAATACTCTGGGATTTCAAGATACAAATAGATCACTAGACGAGCAAGTCTACTGATATTCTATAGTAAAAACCTGTCAAATAGTAGATTTTGCCACCCCGGCAGAGTAAAATAGAAAAAAATAAAGAAAGAAAAGAGAGATAAGTTAGTAGACCTGGTTAGAGAACTAAATAAAGAATAAAACAAGAAGATGACAGTGATACCAACTCTAATTGATGCACTTGAAACAATCTCCTAAGGATCGATAAAGAGACTGGAAGATTTGAAATAAAAGTGCAAGTGGAGAATATCTAGCCTACTGCACTGTTAAGATCAGCCAAATATTACTTAGAGTCCTGGGAACTTGGGGAGATTTGCTCAGACTCCAGTGAAAAACCATCAGATAACGTTGCGGTGAAAAAAACGCAAAGGAATGAAATGATCACTACGTTAATGAATCAATGCATTGACTTTAGGGATACATTACAAGAGCAAAGAAAGACTTATAGCAGCAGCCAGTGACAGCAATGGTATCATGACAACAAAGAGAAAATAACAAAAAGAAGAAAACATAAATTGGAAACAATGCGACTATATGGATACCTTAAGCGGCAAACTAGCAGGATTGCACTCAGGAAGACGTAACCGTGATTAAGAAAGGAAAAAACACAAAAGAGAAAACTGAATCTCTGTTAAAAGTAGCTCAAAATAATGTCGTAAGAATCCTTTATATTAAAGTTAAAATTGATATAACGAAACAGAATAGGAAGTGTAAATTCTGCGAAAAGAGCGTATGATAAGAAGTATTCACTGATGCTATAAACCAATGGAGTGTATGAAGAAAATGTAATTTTCCTTTTATCATAACATTAAAAAAAACTTATATACTCGGAAAAAAATTGAAAAGTCAGGGTTTGGTGTTTGTTAGTGCGTTGCCACCATTTAAATCATGACATCTCTTGCCCACCTGTTGGTGTAAAAAGCTCAGATATTCGCTTTTTGTTTTGGTTAAAGTTAAAAGAAATACTCCCCTACAAGGCGTAGGCTGGGATACATAATTTGTCAAGCTCCTATAGTGTGGTTTAATTGGATGTCCAATCAGAATCTGATACATGGAAGCGACACTCTTCTCACAGACGTAGATAAATTACCTGTGATTGGTGAGCAGTCAAAATGTAGAAAAAGTATGCAAAATGATCTGTGATTGGTTAGCCAACCGAGAATGTTTGTTCCCAGGGGAATCGTCTATAAAAATAGATGTTTTCATAGTTAGATGAGAGAAGAGATCCAATGTCTATACCAAAGACAAGAGAATAAGAAAAGAAATCTCTCCAAGAACTAAAGCCTCTCCTGCAAAAGCCTCACTCACCGAAAAATTGAAGAAGATAGAAATACAGTACCAACAAAATACCTCAATTATCTATCTCTCAAACACAAGAAAAGCGCCAATTTCTCTCTAAAAATATTGTATGTATTATTGTTATACCATTTTATTTAAATAGATAATAGTTAATTGTTAACGGATAGTTTCTCCTGTCTTTAAGATGTCAGCACCCAGGCAAATTGTTCCAAAACTACTCCAACCGTCAAAAGTTCCGGATAGATTGTGTTATCCCTGATCTGCGGATCTTTCAAACACAACGCAGACACAGAGAAAGTAGATTATTACTCAGAAACGTATGTGGTAGTCTTGGAAACAAGGCCATAAGAAAATACCGTGACAAGCACAGTACGACAAAGTTAAAACAGTTACTCATATTCTAAGCGAATCAGAAAAGAGGTAAAAGAAGTGGCACAGCCGAGCAAGGAATATAATCAGTTTGGAATTGTGCCAGGGATTAAAATTTGATCATACTACTAAATGGCATATGAACAAACCAAAATACGTCCTAGAGGAGACGCATGAAATTTTCTTCACTTTTAAGATACAAGCATATCATCAAATCCCTAACAGTAGACTAGATCTTGTGTTAATTAAAAGTAAATAAAAACTTGTCATTTAGTGGATTAAACCCCTTTGGTGGACTACGAGGTGAGGAATAAAGAATAAATGAAAGCAAAAACAGAGATAAATACTTGAACCATGCCAGAAAACTAAACAAACGGTGGAAAATGAGGGGGATTGTAATACCAATAGTACTCTTGAAACAATCCCCAAATGCTGAGAAAAGAGACTGGAAGATTTGAAAATCTGACGAAGAATTAAAACCATCCAAAACACTTCACTGTAAAATCAGCTTGAATACTGAGAAGTGTCCTGGCGATATGAGTAGACATGAAAAACGACACTAAACCCTGGTGTTAAAATCTCGCAAGAACTGAAACAATATACTATTAACTTAGGTTTTAATGTATTTTATATTATATAAAACCAGCTTTATACTAATTTTTGGGAATGGAAATCAGTTTGTGCAAAAAACAAAAAAAACAAAACTTTGCTGCTATCAAGAATTTTCATGCACAATAACTTAATATGATAACATTAATTTGATTTATATAATTTTTTCTAATTGGTTTCGTATATTTCAAATACTGGTATTAATATTTTCTCGTTCGATATTTAGTTTCACTTGAGGACGGATGAAGTATTAGATTTATATGTGATGCTTTTAATATTGTAACATTGCCATCGAATAATTCCATGACGCAAAAAAAAAAAAAAAACAATCAAAAAAAGTAGGCAAAAAAACAATCAGAAAAAAGATTATATCAGCTAAAGCTAACATCATTTCCAGATGCAAGGTGTGATAAGATACCATTGATCTTGCAACCCGATCCCTGAAACTTGCCGAGGTCACAAGATCTTAAGGGGTTACTGGGGCTAAACATATCACACACACAAGATGGAAGTGGGGGTTAGGTTATCCGTGAACGCCAATATATACAAATCACTTTTTTCGTCACTCTTTTTCTCTTTTGATTCTATGGTTGTGCGGAGAGAAACAAAGAACGAAAAACGGAAAAAATTAAAGACACGAAAGCGACCGATGTAGAAATTAGCCCTTACGTGTTGTTCGTTGTTGTTTTCTTCTTTAATTCCGCGGTCTTTGTGACTGAATGGAGAGAAAGAAAAACGTAACGATAGCACTAATGCAAAAAAAAACTTATGGTATTTGTGTGTTTTCCTCTTCTTAGCTGACAATTAGTCGTCACTGAAACAGTTGTCATCGTTGACAACGCTTAGGCTTCCACAGTAATTCTTCATTTTATTTATACACATTTTATAATTTATCCTTTTTGAAATTAATACTCGCAACATGTCATAATAAATAAAACAGTTTACAAATAAATGGGAAAAAATCACTCGGGAAATTAAATCGAAGACATCTCCTAATTTCTTGCAATATAATTTTTGACAGGTCCAAACAAATTTAGCAGTATTCCAGCTGTTTTAAAATATAAAAACTGAATATGTTAGCTTTTAAGATGAAAATTCAGCTTCCCAGTTATCTTTGATATTTTTGCATACCTTTTTTTCAAGCGATAACAGTTTTAATTTTTTTTTTTCGTTTTTCCCCCTGTATTTCTAAATCGGATATCATCGATTAATTTTTTTTTTTTATTTCATTAATCTTAGAACGGAGAGGACCTATCAATTGGAGTTTCTTCGCATTTTATGTTGGGATGAATTTAAGCTGGGCCATAATGAAGCTGGAAAATAAATTCGGTAATGTTGGAGAATAGTGTGAATAAACGAAGAAGACAAATCCAATCTTAAAAACAAAAGTTAAAAGAACAGACTTCCGCACTGTTACCAGGACATGGATCGTCTAAATTTTACAACCAAAATTTAGAGTATTGATTGATTGAATAATGTAAAAAGACATGTTAACCAATTTCGCGATATTTTATGCCAAGAGGGTTCTCCTTTATTAGACGATAATCATCATCATCATCATCATCATCATTATGCAGTCAGCGCAGATCTCTCTGACACTCTCCTGCCATCCTTCTCTATCGTCTATCCCGCTCGGCAGGTCTTCAGGGCTACATTCTGTATCGGCACAGAGCTGTTGTATGTAGGTTGTAGCTAGTCGTCCTGCCTTTGCACATCCATGTGAAGGGGTCCTCAGGAGAATGTCGCTTATGAGTTCATCACTAATTCTCCAGCTGAGTCCCGTATCTGGTTCATCTAACTAGTTTTCGTGATGGGTTGTAAGTGGCCGTACTGCTTCCCGGGCTTGTTTAATATTGCTAGCAGCATTCCTGTATAATTACCGTCAAGCTTTTTCTCCACATATTCTGTTAGAGTCCACATAGTGCATACATACAGCAGTATCGATACGACAGCTGGTTGAAAAAAGAAAACTGCATTTTGTTTTATCGGTAGGGTCTGACTATAATAAGATCAATAGCCTATCCTGGCAGTGCATGCTAGTCACGTGTTGATGTCTGTCTCGGTTGATGAGACACTACTTCCCAGGTAGGTGAACATTTCTACTAGTTTCAGAAAAATACTGTTTGCTGTGGAGATGTCGCCCTTTGATTAAAGCACATGTATTCCGTCTTGTCTCTGTTGACATGGAAACCTATACCAGCAGCTGCTCGTTCCAGACTATGTAGCCGGGTTTCAGCTTGGGTGGGCGTATTTGCCAGTAGCGTTATGTCATCGGCGCAGACGACGTCCGTACTTGTATGTGTGGGGTATCTTCTGCTTCTTCCCTTTGTCAGCTTGAAACCGTTGTCTTTCATTTTATCAATAGGCGTTCTAAGCACTTAGATGATAAAAAGAGGTATGAATATAATGTGTCTCCTTGCAGCACATCTGCTACAATGTCGAAATAGTCTGTATCTCCATCCAGGGAGTGGACTTTTACTTTGGTGCTTCTATATAGCATCATTATGGCTGCGAGGGTTTCTTTGAGTAGGCCGTTGGTGATTAGTATTTGCTTTATCTTCCCTATGTCTCAGGAATCAAAGGTCTTGGAGAAGTCGACAAATAATATTTTTGCCTCAAGGTTTTTGGCAAGTACACCTTTAAGAATTCGACGGATAGTCAGAATGTTTGATGTCATAGATCAATTTTTCCGATTCTCCGAAAGCCATTTTGGTTCTTCCTCAGTTTCTTCTCAATTTTGAGCTCTATGCGATTGCATAGCAGACCTTTACATAAATTGGCCGCTATATATGTAAGGGTTATACTTCGGAGGTTCTTGGCTAATCTGAGATCGCTCCTCTTAAGGAAAGGGAGGATGCATCCCTTTGTTCATCCTTCTATTGTGTATTGATTAAATACGGCATTACAGTGTCAGATCAGTACATCGCCTAAATCCCTGGTCTTCCATACTTCTGGGGGTATTTCATCAAGCCCTGCTGCTTTTCTGTTTTTAATTTTTCTCAGTACTGAGACGAGTTCTTCTCGTGTAAACTGTCGTAGTTTGATGTCTAATTGTTTACCATTAATTCTCGTGATTGGTTCATGTGTAACTTTCGGAGGCTTTCCAAATAAATTCTCGAAATGTTTCCATATTGTATTTGTTCTTATTGGCTGGTAGCTTTCAGTTAAGCTTTCACCGTGTTACTCAATCTGCTCACTTCCTTTACCGTTTGCTATAATCAAACAGGTGACATCTCCACACGAGACAGAACCTCTCTGAAACTGGTAGAAAAATTCACCTACCTAGGAAGCAGTATCTGATCAACCGAAAAAGACATCGACACACGGCTAACGAAGGTATGAACAGATATCAATAGGCTATCGATCATATGGAAATCTGACCTAACCGATAAAATGAAACGCAGTTTCTTCCAGGCAGCGGTCGTATTGATACTGCTATATGGATGGACTATTTGACACTATGTAAACGGCTGGAGAAGAAACTAGACGGCAATTATACAAGAATGCTGTGAGCAATATTGAACAAGTCCTGGCGGCAACACCCCACAAGGCACCAACTATACGGTTACCTGTCTCCCATCACGAAAACTATCCAAGTTAGACGAACCAGACATGCAGGACACTGCTGGAGAATCAGGGACGAGCTCATAAGTGATGTACTCCTATGGACCCCAACATATGGCCGGGCAAAAGCGGGACGACCAGCTCGAACATACATACAACAGCTATGTGAGGATACGGGATGTAGCCCTGAAGACTTGCCAGAGGCGATGAACGATAAGGAGAACTGGCGAGATAAGGTCAGGGATATCCGTGCTAGCGGCACGACTTGATGATGATGATGATTATGCTATCCTAGATAATCAATCTTCAACCGAGTCTCTAATCATATTTTTTAGACGATAATATATACTTTTCTTTGTAGTCTCTTTAGATTTTATTTTCTTGCGGAGGGTCACTTCGAATTCGAATAATTTGCTAAAAAGATCGATCTGAATTATTACTAACAAGTAATACAACTCAATCACTGGGGGATAGTAGGAGAAATGATAATGACGGCTTATACCACAATCACCATATCCCAGAACTGAAGCCTCACCATCAGGCATAGTTTGCTATCATATCCAAAACCCGCCGTTTAGGAGGGCCTTACTTCTCTATAGAAGAGCACGTTTTCTTAACTCCACAAACAGAACGACCAAGCTTTAGTTGTTAAAAATTTCAACAACACTCCTTGTACTATGGAGACCTTTTCATATCCCTGAAAGTAACCCGTAAAAACATTTAAATGAAGCTAAGATAAATATATATATATATAATCATCATTATGTCGTGCCGCTAGCACAGATATCCCTGACACTCTCTCGCCACTTCTCCCTATCATTGATCCCTTCTGGCAGGTCTTCAGGGCTACATCCTGTATCCTCACATAGCTGCTGTCTGTATGTTCGAGCTGGTCGACCTGCTTTTGCTTGGCCATATGCGGGGGTCCATAGGAGTACATCACTGATGAGTTCGTCCTTGTTTCTCCAGCAGGGTCCTGAGTTTCTGGTTCGTCTAACTTGGATAGTTTTCGTGATGGGAGGCAGGTACCCTTATAGTTGGTGTCTTATTGGGTGTTGCCGCCAGGACTTGTTCACGCGTGTGTGGGTTTGTGTGTGTGTGTGTGTTCAGTGTATGGAGAATACAGCAATTATAATCAAGTGCATGGAATGGACGCTAGAATAAATCTTTCACTGGCCTCTAATAATTATATAAAAATTGTAGCTCACAGGCCTATACAGTTTTTTATAAAAGAAACTGGCAAGAACAAAGTATTACTGTATTTTTCTGGTTCTAAACGACTAATAGCTAAAATCAAGTGACAGCAAGTATCATAATTCGATTATTTATTAGATGATAGATAAATCTTACGAAGGCACCCCATAAAATCGGGAGCTTACTTATTCAATATAGATTAAATTCCGGCTGTTTTATTTTTATTTATCTATTTTTTCATTCAAAATATGCTCAGTATTGAACCGTTCTATTCGTGTTAATATTAGGAGTAGGAGTGTGCAATTAAAAAACGACCATTTTTTTTTTTAAACATTAAAAACATTTTTAGAAAATTCAAACCATTAAAGTTGCAACTATTTTCAAGAAAATGGAAATAATTTCAAAAATAAATTTGAATAAACGAACATAGAAACAGTTTTATTTTCCAGAAAAAGAAGAGATCATTTAGATTGTTACTATCTTCTGACTATATTTACTGCAAAAAAAAAAACACACCTTCTCTCCTGGTAATTCATTTGACAATGATATACAATTGTGCTTTTTAACTTTTCTAACTAAGGCCGACATTATCATTAGATTTATTTAAATTTAAATACAAATACATTATTTAACATTTGCGACTATTTCCCATATTAACTTTTGTCAGCCTCTCTTTATTTTTAATTCATTTTTTACAGTCTCAAAAAATAAATAAAAATAAAACTGTCCTAGAAAATTCTGAAAAAGGTTGTTTAAAAATTTCAGTTTTTCACCCTAATTTTGATAAGTCATAGCATTTTAAAAGTGATGATATATTCAATTGTTAACATATTCATTTTCATTATTTTATTAAGAGGTATTTTATAGACTTTTTTTTTTTTTGGCACCGGAGTTTTTGTTGCCTCTTTCAATGAAGTAGCAGAAAATGGTAGAAAATATAAGGATAAACATATTTGGGGATTTTGATTTAATTAATATTAACAATTTTGCTCTAATATACTATAAAAAAAGACGAAATTTATTTGGTTGATTGACTGATGAATTTTAACGACATGCCAATTCATCTAGGGTTATTTTATGCATTAAGGTTAGTGAATCACGTTCACAATTACATTTTTGGTGTAGTTTTTTGTTGTTGTTTATGTTTGTGTATGTGTGTGTGTTTTTACACGGATTGTCCAATCGAATGCAAATACATTTTGAATACTTATATTCAAACCATACATGAATTCCCAAGAGTTACTCACACTCCAAGGTAGAGTGGACCTGGGAGTAATGTCAATAAACAGTGCTATATTCCTGGGATTTCTGGAAGTTGAGTCTCTTAATCCACTGTAGTTTTGTGTCACACGCAGGACGCCAATTTTTAATTCAGCTCTAAAGAAACTGCAAAGGATACTTTCAATGTGTTCTTAGCCTCCTTAATTGTCTATAAAATCTGGCCTGTGTCTACTAGGAACAAAATAATAATAAATAACTGTATCTTAGTTTTGAGTAAAGATGGAGAACGAAAGGCATATGTAAATATGGTTATGAAAACAGTTAAAACTTCTACATTCTTTGGCTTAGCTTATCTGAGACCTATTTAATGAAAGCAGAGGTTGTAGATGATCTATTATCTATTGGGTTTAAAACCCATTTATTTGTCTCCATTGTAAATTGTCATTCTTTCTCTATTCTATCTATTTTAATTTTTCTATTAATTCTACTTTCATCGTTTTATGTAGTGTGGTGAAGTCGACCAAATTTGTCTGCTCCTCGATTAACCACATTAATACTAAAAGAATCTCCACCTTAACTGGACCACAGTTAAGTTATATTTAAATAAAGCTTTGATAAAACAATTACCCCGTCCCTCTTTTATTACACGAGGCTTCTCTTTTAGATTGCGAGCATCTTTAGTCCACAGAATAGTGGAGGCCAGGAGAAAATGTTTCTTTTCTTTTCTTTCGACAAAATTTATAGGAAAGTTTAATTGCGTTCTCTCTGTAACTTATAAAATGAACCAGCAAGGTTATTTTGGCTGGGCGTAAGATATTTTTATTACTTCCCATCTAAGACTGGATAGCTATGCATAAACAGTGCCATTGCTACACATCCCACTCAAGAACCCACTGATATCATGTCTCTTAAGATGACTAGCTTAGATGACGGCCGCACATGTTGCATTTATAGAAAATGCAAAAATTGCAATAAAACAATGACCACACATTTATAATTCTCTTGCAATAAATCAGTGAGTCTCGATTTTTAATTCATATCATTCATATTAGGAACATGTTGTTTGGAAACCTTATGAATATAAGTTATTTATATTTTATTAAACAGTGCTTAGGAATGTTAATTAACTGCTGTTTTCTGCACACTGTTTCAAATATTCAGTTGACAAAATATTTACTGACCCAGTAACAAAATATTATACCAATCTTCTTTGGACATAAAGTATTTTAAGCATTCCTCTTACCTAGTGTCTATACTATTCTTGTATCATTATTATTACAAAGTCAAAAGGTTTATTTACGATTTTAGCTTTATTCTTTTGTTTTACTATTGACACTTTCCAGAGCCAATCCATGTTACTCATTCAACGTTTATTTTCTGCTTTATGTATTTATTCAATCATTCCGTCACTGAAAGGATGTGACACAAGGCCAATTTTCAAATCGAGTAAATGTTCTGACTATTTATTCGTAGTTGGAGAGAGACCCCATAGAATCATAATTTTCCCAAGGACTTTAGTGCTTAGTGAAACACAAGCCGTTTCGTCCATGATCTGAATTCGGGTCACCGATTTATTTTCCGACTAAAATATCTGTTAGGTTATGTAAGTGTATTTTATGTTGTTAGGGCCACTTGTCACCTTATTTACTTTTGTTTTTTTAAAGGTCGGGTGTGACAATGACTCTTTGCTTGTGTTTTATCTTTTATAGACCTCAACTGTTTGATATAAAACCATTATAACCATATGACAATGAGGATTACATTCTAAAATCAAGCAACCGCATTGATCCTTTCAGTGGTTCTATATTAATACTTCTGTACGATCCTTTACTATGATTCATAAGCACCAAAGATGTTATAGCTAATGACCTGGTAGTTGTCTAGACAATTATCAACAATAGACTGTAAATACGGTTTTTATAAAGCTCTTTTTATTTTTATTGATTAAAAATAAATTCAAGTACTGAAAGTCTTACTGTCAACATTAAAAAGTAATAGTCTACTCAAGGAGAATATAAAAATTTTGATATTTTCTTTTTAGAATAAAGATGACTCTCGCATTTGTATAGAACATTTTTTTACAAATCCTGTCAAATAAAGAGAACGTTAAAAAATGTATAGAACTATGACTACCTAACTCTTTTCCGGTTAGTTTTGAGATAACTAAAACTAAACTCCCACCTCTTTGGGTGGGTAGGGGGCTTAAGATACAGTAACTGTATGATCTACCGAGGAGTAAAAATCTCACACTCCCCAAAAGGTGCGTCCTTGGTATGACACTAAACTGCATATAATGATGAGGTTCCAGCGCTGGAGATCTATAAATCATGGTATACTCGTTTTTTGTCAGTACTCTGTGAACTTACGTGGTTGTAACTGCTAGTCTTCCATCTATGGATCAGATTTGTTTAAAAATGTGTATAAACAATTTACGCAAAACATGTCAATATGAACGTACAGTAAATATAATTCTCTAACCTCTAAATATAAAACAAACCTAGAGTATTTGCTATGACATTAAAATCAATTAATTAATCAGACCACATCAATAAAATATGAATTTATTCAAACTGAAAAAAAATGAGTGGTCGGTCGGTCTTATAGTATATAAACCTTTGTTAGGTCATTTTATGCCGAGTATACTTTTTCAGTTATATGGTTGCAAGTAATTATTTCTAATTAATAATAGTAATAATAATAAACAACCAGCTGAATAGGTGACTTTGGTGGACCGGCGGATCACAGAGTGAAAATCAAAGAAAGCGAAAAAAGAAATAAGTACTTAGATTTTGTCAGAGTCAGAGTGCTAAAAAAAACTATGGAGCATGAAGGTGACGGCGATGCTATCAGTAATTGGTGCGCTCAGAACAATATCTAAAGGATTGGTGAAGGCATTGGAAGACTTAGACAAGCAGAAGAAGAGTAGAAACAAGCCATATTACAGCATTATTAAGATCGGCTAGCATACTGAGAAGATTCCTGGAGATTTAAGGAGACATACTGTCAACCAAACTTCAGTCAAAGACCATCACCTTGCGCTGGTGTAAAAAAAAATCTCTCAACGATTACCAATAATAATTATAATAATGGGAAATTCAACTGGAAACACAGTTTAAAAAAACAATGAAAACAAACGAAAATGATTAAACAAAGGGAAATAAAAGCTGAAACATGTTCGAACAAAAATTTAAAAAAAGCAATACAAGAAAAATAACAATACAACTTGTGGAAATAAACCATAAAGTACTGGCAATAGAAGGAAGATTTAAAAGATATCGACAAAGGGTAAAGCAATACAGATAAAACAGATAATTCCAAAACAACAAGAAAAAAATCTACCTACAAGTTCGGGGAGATGACACAAACACATACCAATGACCGGATGCAAGAGAAACTGAACAATTCTGGAAAAAAATTGGCAGTCAAGAGAATATAACAAAAAAGTCAAATGACAAAAGAAGTAGGACTTCAAGAAGGACCAAAAGCGAAAATAAGTATGAATTTACTGAGAATGATACTAAAAAATATCGAATTGGAAAACACCAGGTTATGATAGTATACATGGATTCTGGTTGAAGAAATTCACCATCGTTCATGACAAACTAGGTCTCGAAAACAACAGATTTCTACAAGAAGCACCCGAATGGATGACCAAAATAAAGACCACACTGATCCAAAAAGACCACTGTAAAGGTATCGCCCCAAGCAACTGCAGACCAATGACGTGCCTACCTATGATATGGAAATTACTAACGGCACAAATATGGGAAGATATTTGATCCTCTCTAAAAGCCACAGATTCTTCCCTAAGGAATAAAATGGATGCTGTAAAGGAAAAAAAAAACAAACAAACAAAAGAACTAGTCTACATTGATCAGCTTATCCTTTAAAGAGAGCAAGACAAGACGGAAAAATTAGCTATAGCCCTGATTGACTACAATAAAAAAGGCATATGATATGGTGCTAAAAAGCTGGATAATAAACTGTCCCAAAATGTACAAAATATCAGATTAAGTCATAAACTTTATCATGAAAACCATGAAAACCTTGAGAGAGGAATTGACAGCAGGAGGAAGAAGGTTAAGTGAAACAAAGATCCAAAGATGCACTATCATAATTACTATTTATAATGGCGATGGCGCTAATTAACCACATACTCTGAAAATGCACAGCCGGATACAAACTTACAAAATCTCTGGAAAAGATAGATTATCTAATGTACAGAGAATACATCAAACTCTTTGCCCAAAATGAAAAAGAACTTGAAACTGTAAGATACGCAGTGAGAATATGAGGACATACGAATAGAATTTGGCATAGAAAAATGTGCCATGAAAAACGGCAAACGACAAATTACGGATAGAATGGAACTACTAAATCAAAACAACATAAGAACGCGCGGAGAAAAAGAAACCAACAGATTCTTGGGCATCATCGAAGCTGACACCACCGAACAAGAATAGCAGAAATAAAAAAAAAATCAAGAAAGAATATTTTATACGAACCAGAAAGTTACTCAAGACAAAGCCATATAGCAGAAGATTTATCAAAGGAGTAAATATCTGGGCTGTCCCACTCATTTAATATTCGGGACGCTTTTTTTAAATGGACCAGAGAATGGACCTGAAAACAAGAAAACTAATAACCATACAGAAGGCATTATATCCCAGAGATGAATTTGACAGAATATATGTACCAATAAAAGAAAGAGGAAGAGGATTACCAGCATTGAAGTGAGTGTTGATGCATCGATGCAACGACTTGAAGACTACATAGAAAAATACCAAGAAGGACGGATTACATCCATTAGAAACAATTCTGACCACACGAGGACCAACAGAACGACAATAACTGGACCACAAAATGGAAAGAAAAACAACTTCATGGACGTTTTACGTGACTTATAAGCAACATCATACACGAGAAACATGGATGTGGCTAATAAAAGGAAACCTTAAGAAAGAAACGGATCTCTCCTGATAGCAGCACAAAACAACGCTATAAGAGCCAATCCTATCAAAGTGCGAATAGATAAGATTTAAGAAAACCGAAAATGTCGGTTATGTGGTAATAGAGAAGAAACTATGAATCACATTAAGCAAATGCTACAAATTAGCGCAGAAAGTGCATAAGACTAGACACGACTGGGCGGGTAAAGTGATCCATGGGGATTTTTTGCAAGATACTTTAATTTCACCATATAAACAAATGGCATATGCACAATCCAACATCAATCTTCGAGAATGACACACACCAACTCCTCTAGTAATTTGACATCCAATCTCGGTTATAAAAAGGAGACCATGCAAAATTGTGGACTTTGCTGTCCTGGCTGACCATTGATTGAAATTAGATGAAAGTGAAAAGAAGGATAAATACCTCGAACTTGCTAGGGAACTGTAAAAAATGTGTAATATGAAAGTGACGTTTATACCAATTCAAATGAGTTCTTTTGGTACAGCCACCAAAGGATTAATAAAGGGACTGGAGGACATGGAAAGGAAAGAACGAGTGAAGACCATCCAAACTACAGCATTAGTGCGATTGGCCATAATACTGAGAAGAGTCCTGGAGACTTCAGGATGCTTGCAGTTACTCAGACTCCAATGAAATACCATCAGCTAACGCCGATGTGAAAACTCTCAAGGCGTAATAATAATAATAATAATAATAATAATAATAATAATAGTGTATTTGCACCCATATAGTTCAAAGTATTCTTTTATAATACCAATAATTTTCAAGCATATCGATTTGAACCAAATGTAGGTTCTTAACAGGTTCTACCACTTAGAATAATAGGGAACCTGGGATTAACAGAATTACTTTCTACTATTCTGAGCCCTGGAACTGGAGCCTCAACCATGATGCGGTTTTTGATTTACCAAAAGCAAAATCTGAAGAATTAAATTTATTTTTTTACCAAAGTGTCATTTGCGATAGGAATTGACCACTCACCCAGCATTATTGCTCTTTGAGAAATTGATAGACATTCACGGCATGTCAACACGTGAAGAGTTATTTTAGGCCAAAAGATAACGAAATTGCATTCATTGGATATTTCTTTTTACACTTTTTTTTCATGATAGTTTTTGCATATGGTTATATGATATCAAGTATTTCTATCTATTACTAAAAAAAACTAACAGTGGAGCTAGTACTTTTTCTAGTTGATATTCGTCAACTTTCATGTTTTAAACTAATTGATAATAATCCTTTGTGAACAATTATGGCTTCAATTAACAATCTCTAATATGAATATGTGCTTTAATCAAACAGGCAACATCTCCACACTAAATGGCAGTTTTCTGAAACTAGAGGACAAGTTCAGATACCTAGGAAGCAATGTCTCATCAACCGAGACAGACATCAACACGCGACTACCGAAGACATGGACAGCTGTCGATTGGCTGTCGGTCATATGTAATTCAGACCTGACCGATAAGATAAAACACAATTTTTTAAAAGTAGCAGTTGTGTCGACACTGCTATATGGATGCACTACATGGACGTTAACTAAAAGTATGATGAAAAAGCTTGAAGGGAATTATACAAGAATCCTGCACGCAATATTGAACAAGTCTTCGAAGCAGCACCCGGAAAAAAACAGCTGCTGTACGGCCATCTATCACCCATCACGAAGACTATCGAATTTAGACGAACCAGACATGCAGGACACAGTTGGAGAAGTAGGGACGAACTCATTAGTGACATACTCCTGTGGGTCAGTCACATGGACGAGCAAAGGCAGGACTACCAACTCTAACTTATATACAAGAGCTCTATGCCGATACAGGCTACAGCCTTGAAGACCTATCGGGAGCCATGGACGATAGGGGGTGTGGCGAGAGACGGTCAGGTAGTTCCGTGCTGGTGGCATGACAATGTCACGTAAAGTATTTCAATGAGACACTAATAAATTTTAGACATCTATTTAACTCTTAGATAAGACCATAACAGATTTCATTATTCATATCTGAGCTGAACTTGGAGTAATGATAAAGAAGGATTACTTTATCTTACCCTGATCCCCAGAACTGGAGCTTCACCATCTTATTTAGTATTTGGTCATAACCAGGAAACCTGTTTTTTGCAAGCATATATATATCTGCAGTGAATAGTAAAAGTAAAGTTAGCAAGCTTAGTCTCAGGGCAACCCAATTGCTCCCTTTTCAATAGTTACCACGACGAGGTGTTGGAGAAGGCGCTACACCATTCCCTGGATTGCTTCACTTTACCCTTGATCCTTACCTTATAAAGCTGAGTGGTAAACTGGGGGCATCCAGTAGTATTTTTTTTTTAGTCTTTGGTATGACTCAACCAGGAATTGAAACCTAGCCTATAATAAACCTTGACTGCAGTGTGCAACATGGAGGGTTAATTCAATTCTCGCAAATGATATTTTTTATTCCAATATAACAGGCTAGTTAAGAAAAAATATTCCAGAAAATTTGAAAATGGTGGTAATTTACTAAGCTTTTTGCTTAGATGTGGCACAAGGCCATATGAAAGGGGCACCCAATGAGACTCGAACTCACTCGTGTAGGTTTGCTAGTCGAGCATCTGCATCTAAAAAAGAACATTTTTATATTTTAGTTTTAATCCTTTTCTTTTAATTAGCATTAAAATTAATTTTAACTTTAAAATGTTACGTACATTTTTATCTCTTTATTTTCACGCTCAGTGTATGTAATATTATTGCTATCTCTCTTATTTAATCAACAATAAATCTTTCAGTGTTAGTTTGTTTTTTATTTTTGTCTTTTCAAATATGCCAAAACATTGTCGATTCTTTTTAGTTTTTATGCTTTCTCTAATATTTCTTACAAATATTTTTTTCATGGTTTCCTCGTTTTTCATTTAACTGTTTTTGTTTTTTTTTTGTTTTTGATTTTCGTTCATTGATTTTTCTGCAGGTTTTCTTATTTTTGATTTATATATTTCATTGACGATCATTTTTTTTTTTTGTAATTCAATTTATTCTTTTTCCATTTTACCTCCAAATCCCAGAGTTTTATGTTCCGCCTCCGCTTATTTTAAAAATATTCCATATTTTTCTTCCACTGTTTACCGTTAAATTTGAATATCGCTCTTTACTCAGCTTTTAACATTTTCTTGATAATTTCTTCATAATCAAACCACTTTTTTTTCTATATTTTACGTTTTGTATTTTTCTTTTTTCTCCGTTGTCCAATTTTCTTCTTATCGCTTCTTTCCTATAAAGAATCCATACAAACAGTTAACATATTCCTTTTTTTTTTCTTTTTTAACACGTTTTTAAATATCTCCTTTAATTTCATTTTCCATGTTTTTACGTGTGATTTTTCTTCAGCATTATTCCTACGTTTTTTGTTTTTTTTTACACTTGTCCATTCTCTGTTTTTATGATACAGTTTTTTAAATTAGTTTTTCTATTGAAAGAGTTAATGTTTTCTTCACAGTTCAGATGCACTTCTCGGTAGAATTAATTGGGGAAAAAAAAAGAGGGCAGAAATTAATGCTGTCTTGAAGATGTTTGATTTCAGTTTGAAATTTCAAGAGCCAGGCTTCTACGATTCTTGAATACTGCGATCACAATTTAATAAAGTACACATATTGATTTTTCAAATCAATTACAACTTACTCTTCTAAACAGTCATCGTCTAACCTTTCTAATTCCTTCTCGGTGTCATAAGCTAAGAGACAGCATAGATTAAATTACGATGGCTACATTTGCTTGGTAGAGGGTCAAAGGAGGAAAGATCCATTAAGGATAGAATACAAATCATTATTAAATTTGTTAATACTCGTATTCAAGGAAGATTTTTTAATTTTAAGGAACGGTTGGCCTACTATAGATTCATGCTTTTTCAAAGGTACGTGTGAAATGTGTACCCACGAAGTCTAGGATTTTAAAATCAGCATAATGATAATATTCTTCGTGCAATTACGTATTATGCAATTCACATATCTATCTATCTATCTATCTATGAGACTGTCCCTTTAGGTTTCTACGCATTCTAAGCTGTTTTAGCCTGCTGCTCTGAATCTATCAGCAACCATGCATATACATAGACAAAGATACAGGTTCACATATTTGCATGAACATACACAGACACACGTGCACACACATTTATACACATACACATATGTATTTATATGAACACAATCTTACTTATATACATGATCGAACTCGTGGCCATGAATAATATATCGGAAAGAAAAAAAAATGGTCAGTTTTACGTTATACAAAAAAGAATGACGCACACAGTGTCAAATCTATATATTACCACAAACATATACTCCAGAACATCATTTCCGCAAAAATCATCGCGATTTTAATAGAAATGCAAATTAACCATCACAGAACTAATATAAAATACATATGGGAAAATAATATACTGATAATCATTACACAAAGAATATAATTGGATATAATTTTCACAAACACTGACCCCAAATGATTATCATCATGCGGAACCTTTCTCAAAATATAGCTTTGGAATATGAATCATAGGTTAGTTTGGCATATAAACTCATAAAAGGCTCATTAAAAAAGTTTCCAGACTTTTTTCGTATGGGCACTTTTATTGATAGTACACACATAAAACTTTAGTACCCTTCGAAGTAATCTCCTCCGGTTTCTATTCACTTGTTGTACCGTTCCAACAACTTCTGGACGGCTCCAAGGAATTCCTCTTGTGCGAGCATGTCAATGACCTTCGTCACAGCTTCTTTCATCTCCTCAATTGTCTCATAACAACAGCCTCTAAGTTTTTCCTTGATCTTAGGGAATAACATAAGTCACAGGGAGCAAGATCTGGACTATAGGGAGCGTGAGGAACTGTCTTGATGCCCACCTTGGTTAAATAGTCAGTGACAAGGATGGAGTTGTGGACTGGAGCATTGTCCTGGTGGAAATGCCACTGACCCGATTTGAAGAATGCTAGCCTCTTCCGAGGGAATCACTTCCTAAACTCCATTAAAACCTCAACATAGTATTTATTGTTGACTGTCTGTCAAGTGGGAACCCAGTGCATATAGATCATGCCAGAGCTGTCAAAAAAAAAATAGGGATCATCAAAAGTTTGTGGGTGTATTTGCTCTGTCTGGCCTTCTTGGGTTTGAGAGAGCTAGCATCCTTCCACCGGAAACTCTGTCTCTTGGTCTCTGAGTCATAGCAGTAGATCCATCTTTCATCGCAGCTCACCAGAGCATCACGAAATGTGGGATCTGAATTGATCAGCTTGACCATCTCCATGCTGTCATGACAATGCCTTTCTTTCTGATCTTTTCTGAGCACCCTGGGGACAAACTACGCGCAATTCCTTCGTATATTCAGTTCCTTGCGAATAATTGTGTGTACAGTTCCCACACTGACATCAAACTGCGCACTTATTGTCTCTATAGACTCACGACGGTCCTTATCCATAAAATGCTTTATTTGGCCAATCAACTCTGGTGCTCTGACTTCCTTACTCCTCCCAGGCATCTCATCACCCCTCACAGACTCTCTTGAATCTCTTATGCCACTCAAAAACTGATGTTCGATTCATGCAAGTTGGTCCAAAAGCAGTCTGAAACGTCCCATACGTTTCTGTGGCATATATTTCAAGTTTAAAACAGATTTTTATAGCATATCATTCTTCTAAAGTGTCCACACGTCCAGATTTCATTTTTGAAATTCACCAGCTGTGACAATCAGGTTTTAGTAGGGAGTATTCCGATTGCTGCTGTAGCTGTGCATTTAAATCTGAAATCATAAAAATTGTTCAGTCATCTCATAAGATGTATAGCAATAACAGATTGAATTTACAAGAGTCTATGACAATTCTAAATACCTGTACAAAAAAAAAATCTTGAAACTTATTGAAGGCACCTCGTAATTAATTAAATGTTTGACCTAAACCGTTTCTACTAATTGGAAATAAACCTCGCTCATGATTTATATACATATATATCCCAAATGGAGAGCTCATTGACAAATGTCTACTGTAGCAGAAATCGTAAAAGGACAATTGAAAATACTCGAATATCAAAAAGAGTACCTCCAAGGAATATCTACAAGTTGTTCCCAGTTAATCTGATTATAAACAAAAATACTTAACAATATTTTATATATGAAACCCTTTCACACGATGATGACCTAAGGTTGAATATATCTGATGACAATAAGAAACACAAGAGGGATATTCTTTTTTCCTAACATTTCATTCCTCTCTCTCTCTCTCTCTCTCTATATATATATATATATATATATATATATATATATATATAACTTAGCTTATTCATATCTTTGGAAATCTGAAACCCACACAAGATTATACCCCATTAAGGTTTACCTTCCTTCAGTTTACTTGGTGGCATCATTTAGAAAATTATGATCTCAATTCTGAAAATATCTAACGAAGGAACTACTATATTTGCTAATGCGATGAATATGACGCACAATTTGGAGGCATCGATATGCCTCCAGAATAACAAATCTCAGGATATATTGAGCTTTAGTAATAATCAGGAAGCTTGTCACTTGACAATAAGGCACTTTGGATGTTCTAGAGTATTAAGTAATCGCAGCATTTTAACAAAAACGAGGTGCAAGATTGAATGTACCAAGCATTTACCCCCTCCTCAATAGCAAAGAGAGAGAGAGAGAGAGAGAGAGAGAGAGAGATTCCATGGGAACAGCAGTGTTATGCGCTTATTATTGAAAAGTCCACCGGTTGTTCCTTTTTCCATCCTGCAAATTTTTTAAACGCGTTGGTGGTGCTACACACATAGGTCGATTAAATGTTGTAATTTGGGACCTTGACAGAAGCTAAAACCTCTTCTGACACGAAGCAGCTGGCTCGTTATAGAACCAAATCAAAAGCACAAATGTATTTGGTTGGCTACTTGGATTGGCCATATGCAGGTTTCGTTTGGTTTGAGTCAATCGCATATCAACCATTGTTGGTTATTTATACCAAATCCTGTTTTTAAATATAATCATATGATATAGTTCCGCAAAGCTGGATGGAAAATGGTCTCAAATTTTTCAAGATATTGGACGAAGTCATAAACTTTACCGAAAAAACCATGAAAACCTGGAGAGGAGGAAAAAGCAAAGCTGTGGCAAAGATCCAGAGAGGTATATTCCAGGGAGATGCACTCTGATCATTATTATTTTTAATAGCGATGATGCCACTAAACCATAAACTTAGGAAATGCACAGGCGGATACAAACTGCAACGGAACAAAAATAACTAGAAAGCAAAAATAGAAAGAAAACATCTCTATGGGCATTTTAAGCGACGAACAAGCGATATCTCATACAAGAAAACTTGGATATGGCTTAAAAAGCGAAACTAAATATCTTCTTTTAGCAGCTCAAGAAACGTTTTAAGAACCAACTATATCAAAGCAAGAATTGGTAAATAGCAAACGCAGTTCATGTGGTAATGGAGTTGAAACGATCAATCACATACGAAACGAATGCAGCAAACTATCATAGAAGAGTATAAGACTGAGCATGACTAGGCGGGTAAGGTGATCCACTGGGAATTGTGCAAGAAACTGAAATTTCACCAGGCAAACAATGGTCTATGCACAAGTAAGAATCCATTCTTGAAAATAAGACATACACACTTCTCTGGGATTTTGAGATACAAACGGGTCACTTAATCTCGGCCAGACTATCAGACTTAATAATATTCAATAAAAAAAGGGATCTTTCCAAAATTCGTGGGTGAACCGTAGGCTCTCTTTTCAAGAGCTATCACACCGAGGTGTAAAGGAGGGCATTACTCAGTTCCCTGGATTGCTCCACTCTAACCTTGATCCTTACTTTATAATGCTGGATGTTAAGCAAGGCGGCATCAAGTACGATTTTTGAGTCTTTGGTATAACTTGAACTGGGATTGAACTCTGGTCTCCCATATTCAAGTACTAATTAGTTCAATTAAATTTATTTTAAACGGATATACTCATATGAAAGTTATTTAATTACACATCCACAGGTAAAAGAATTATTTACATTAAAAATTGTTATAGTCAAGAGGAGGTTCAAATGATGATACGACTCGGAAATGAGTGATAAGAAATATTTTGAAAGAAAGGAGTAGATACATAAACGATAGCTGGGAGCAACCCCTCCCCAGCATAACATAATCATGAACATTACCGTTCTTGGTGAGGCTCGCCGAGTCTGTGCAGAAGAGAGCTTAGCCGGTATATGTCACATGAGGGCGATTCCATCTGTAAGGGAGGCACCCCAACAATATATATATATATATTGATTCAATTGATTTATTTGAATTTATTGCGTTAAGAGAAATTTAGTCTGACATAGATTTGACTATAGATTTTCACTGTAGATCACATTTCTTATGATACTTTAAATGACTGAGCAATGCAGAAGAGAGCTTACACACACACACACACACATAAATATATATATATATATATATATATATATATATATGTATATATATATATATATACGAAATTGTAAGGACAAATATTTCCATGGCATAAACAAGAAAAGCAAATTTCTATTTCACGCAATAAATCAGCACAAAATGCACGGAACAATTTTGCACCGAGGAAATAAAATACAGGCAAGTTATGAGAGCTTCACTTCAAACCCTACGTAAGAAATATCTCCTGCGTAAAACATCTGTTTATATATGGACACAAATTTGTCAATCAAAAACTCTAACTGAACAATTCAATTCATTCGTCAACCTTTGAGTAATATCCTTAATTTTCTATTATCGTTTGGTTTTCTGCTTAAAACTTTTTTCAAGAGGAAAAAATGACTAAAATTAGATCATTTTTCTGCTGCTCTTCTTCCCGCCAGATTGCTATTGAGTAAAATATAAAAAAATATATTTTCATCATTTTCTATATTTGCAGTTTTCGATAATTTTGCGTGGTATATGTCTACTAATATTCTAATGTAAATTCGTGGTGATAATAAGTGATTTTCAGAATGAGATTTCTTTTACAAAAAACGTGTCTGACAGAGATGCATAATTGTTGCTTTCTGGTTAGTGAACGCTTGTAATAGTAAATAAAGGACAAACCACGATATGAGAGGAAATAGAGATATATTCTCAGGAAAAAGTACATACAATAAAGATACTATTAGTAGACATGAACATAGGATTAGTGAATACAGAATAAAGATAATGTACAACAATAGTATTGGCTTCCGTTATTACGGTAGCAAGTAAGGTGATATAGTGCGATCTCCAGTCTCCAACGCTCTAATACTATTCCTATAAGAAGCTGCTCTTTACTTTCTAGTCTGCCCTGGTATTAGTAGCTATTGCTATATATGGCAGATGGACTAGTTCATTGTGTGGAAAAGGGTCGGTGATACCCAACAATAATCAACTTATGCAAACAAGTACAATTATAGTAGAGGAGCAAGTTGGCACCAGGGAATTTACTACGGTAGGTTGAATCCAGTAACATCGATTATATATATATATATATATATATATATATGTGTGTGTGTGTGTGTGTGTGTGTGTGTGTGTGTGTGTGTGTGTGTCTACTAACGCTCCCGTGTCCCTACAACGACGAAGAAAGAGACAACTTAATAAAAGCGTTTCATTCCAACCGAAGCTAAAATATCAAAAAGCTATAGGACAGCAAAGATTGTTACCATCTACGTCACTACAATCACGCCAAAAACAATAACACATTCACTTTGAACAATGAATGTGCCGGCGAAGCTTTTACTGAAGTATCTCACCCTCTAACGGCACGGTACCTCTACTTATATTATCAGGAGGCTTGGAATTTTCGCTTACTGGCGATCGGTGTTCAAACGCCAGTATCTCATTTTATTTTTACATGATTATATATATATATATATATATATATATATATATATATATAAACAACAAAGATATAAGAGATAATACATATTAGAATTAAGAAACAGATTCGAAACACTACAAGAAAAGACGGAAACAAGTACACCAAACGACGAATATGAAAACTTCGTCAATGCACACCTCGAGGCAGCAGCAAAATACATTCCAACAAAACTTAAAACTAAATATAGAGTCCCATGGGAAACTTTAGCTGTGAGAGAAAAACGTGCACTAGTGAAAACAGCCTCCAAAAACTATCGAAAAAACCCAACAAACACAAATGCCTTAAAACTAAAAACGGCACAATATCAATTAGCAGGCATATATATAAAGGAACAGAGAGAATACATTCAAAATCAGATAGATAAGATCAGAGACTCGGTGGAAGATAGGCAATCTAGGATAGCCTGGCAAACAATAAACGAAGTGAGCAGAAGAAAGAACACAGCCAAAGCAAAACTTAAAGCAGCAAACCAACAAGAAAGTATAAAACTGTGGAAACAGCACTTCGAAAACTTACTTGGAAACCCACCAAAAATAACGCATGAACCAATCACCAGAATAATTAGCAAACAATTAGACATAAAACTAGGACCGTTCACACAAGAAGAACTCGACTCGGTTCTCAGAAAAATTAAAAATAGGAAAGCTGCAGGGCTGGACGAAATTCCACCGGAAGTATGGAAGACCAGACAATTCGACGACATACTGCTCCGCCACTGCAACGCAGTATACAATCAAAATCCGATAGATAGATTGATGAAGGGATGCATACTCCCCTTCCCTAAAAAGGGGGATCTCGGATTAGCCAAAAACTACCGAGGCATAACACTTACATCCATAGCTGCCAAAATCTACAATGCCCTACTACGAAACCGAATAGAACCCAAAATCGACATCATACTTAGAAAAAAAACAAAATGGCTTCCGAAGAAATAGATCCACGACCTCACAAATATTAACCATCCGCAGAATCCTAGAAGGTGTACGGGCAAAGAACCTACAAGCGACATTGATATTTGTCGACTTTACCAAGGCTTTCGACTCCATTCACAGAGGAAAGATGGAACAAATCCTACTAGCGTACGGCATACCTAAAGAAACCGTAGCGGCAATAACGATTCTCTATAGAAACACTAAAGTAAAAGTACGATCACCGGATGGAGACACAGAATACTTTGACATTGTAGCAGGAGTACTACAAGGGGATACGCTGGCCCCGTACCTCTTTATCATTTGTCTAGACTACGTACTTAGAACATCGATTGACAAAATCAAAGAGAATGGCTTCGAACTGACGAAGAAAAGAAGGAGAAGATACCCCGCAACAACAATTACCGACGCCGACTACGCCGATGACATAGCGATACTGGCAAATACACCTGACCAAGCCGAAACTCTTCTGCATAGTTTGGAACGAGCAGCAGCAAGCATAGGCCTCCATGTTAATGCACACAAAACGGAATATATGTGCTATAACCAAACGGGTGACATCTCCACTCTAGAAGGAACCCCACTTAAACTAGTAGACAAATTCACGTACCTAGGAAGCAGCGTCGAATCAACCGAAAAGGACATCGAAACGAGGCTAACGAAAGCATGGATAGCTATCAATAGGCTATCGATTATATGGAAATCAGACCTAACCGATAAAATGAAACGCAGCTTCTTCCATGCAGCGGTCACATCGATACTGCTATATGGATGCACTACATGGACGCTAACAAAACGGCTGGAGAAGAAACTGGATGGCAATTACACAAGAATGCTGCGTGCAATCCTGAACAAGTCCTGGCAGCAGCACCCCACAAGACACCAACTGTATGGCCACCTGCCCCCTATCACGAAAACTATTCAAGTTAGATGAACCAGACATGCAGGACACTGCTGGAGAAGCAGAGATGAACTCATAAGAGATGTACTCTTATGGATCCCCACACATGGCTGCGCAAAAGCAGGACAACCAGCTCGAACGTACATTCAGCAGCTATGTGAGGATACAGGCTGTTGTCCTGAAGACCTACCTAGGGCGATGAACGATAGGGAGGAGTGGCGAGAGAGGGTCAGGGATATCCGTGCTACCAGCGCGAGATGATGATGATGATGATGATGATGATGATATAAATTCCTAATTATTCTGTACAAAATGTTTCTGGATCATGAAAAAAGTTCAAAAACTCTATTTTTTTTTTTTTTTTTGCTAAATTAAAAAATCGTCAGAAGGATCAAGAACATTCAGAACAGGGTTAGATTCGTTCGGTTTTATCACATATCAACAATTGTATGTTACTTGATGCCAAATCACACACACACACACACACACACACACACACACACACACACACACACACACACATATATATATATATATATATATATATATATATTTGATTAAAAAAGTAAATATATATTCTTCCTATATAATTTTATTAGAATTCTTTCACCTTTCCTGATAAGTGTCTTGATAAGACATTTAAATTTGTCAAAGCTGACACATGCGATTAATACAAACCAGAATCTGTCCTTAAAATGTTAGACTTAAAAGTCCAATGGAATTTTCTGAAATAAAAGGATCACCCAATTCAGTCAAGAATACAAAGATTATTATTAATCAAAAGACCAAAAAAATCTCAACTGGTTGTTTTTGCAGTTCAATCGTACAAAAGGTAAAAACAAGAGCAAGGGAAAAAATTGACAAATACTTTGATCACGCCAGAGAGCCGAAAAAAGTCGGTTGAAAATAAATGTCGGTTATATCATATGTGAGCGGTGCCTTTTGTTCATTCTTCACAGCCACAAAGAAGAGACTGAGGGAACTGCAGTTCAGGGGAAAAAGCAAGACAATCCATATCACAGCAATATCGAGATCAGGAAGGAAGAGTCCGGTTAACCTGAGAAGATTTAAAATCATCTTGACTTCCTTTAAAAAAAAAAGCAAGATTTATAGCTGGTGTGAAAAATTAACAAGGAGTAAACGAATAATTGATAAGAAGGGAGAATAAGAGTAGGAAATTGAACCGGCGGTGGAGAATCTTTTTACACTGTAAACTCTTGATTTTAATTTTCGGCTATATTACTCAGGATTAACAAATAAAAACCCATGATTTAATTTTCTTTTTAAAATTTAATATTTTCTTCAAGAAATTGTCAAAGAACGAATGTTCCAAATGTTTGAAGCTAAGAGTTTAATGTTTGGAATATCAACTGTTTCAAGTGATCGTTCATTTTCTTCTTGGTCAGTATCACAACTTTTCAGCTCTCACTGTGTTCAAATGAAAAAAAAAACTGTTAAGCAAATGATAAAAAAAATCAAGCAAACAGCTGCATTAATATTTCAAGATGCATAGAATATAAATTGCACATGCAATCTGCTTCAAAAGAATAAATATGAAAGAAGAGCATTTCTATCAATGGCATCTTGCCAGATATCCATAAGAACAATTTGTATGCCAATATAGACTGCTCACAACATAGTAACTGTAGGCTATGCAGATACAAAGAATATACAGTCATTCATATAATTATAAAAAGGTGAGTTTAAAAGTCTATGCTGTACTCATATTTACCCTACCTCTCTCCCCCCACTCTCTCTCTTCCTCTCTCTCTATCAAGACAACCACATTTTCGCATACGCTTTCATGCCAAGTCAGGTTAGAAGAACAAAACTCAGGATAAAATGATAGTAGATATGAACCATATCCACATGTAATGTTGGAAACGGCTTTTTCGTCACTCCAGCCATATATATATATATATATATATATATATATATATATATATATATATATAAAGATTAAAATCTATCTATCTATCTATCTTTATATATATATATAGAGAGAGAGATTGATAGATACGTTCGGAGAGCTTTTTTTGATATGATGTTTTTTGCTTTATCCCTATATTTCTTGCTTGTTTCGGGCTCCAGTTGACAAAAGAGGTGCAATGAATTCTGTCCTTTTATATCTCCTCATGAACAACAATATTTTTCAAATAAGTAATTATTTAGAGTAATGTTGGCGACCGTTGTCAAGGGCGACCAGAAGGCTCTCTTTTTATTAACTACTACACTGAGGTGTAGGGGAGGGCGTTACTCCTTCCCCTTGATTGCTCCACTTTACTTTTGATACGTACTTTATATTGCTGAGTGTTATTAAGGAGATATCAAGTACCATTCTTAAATTATTTGTTATGACGAGACCTGGGATTGAAACCAGGCCTCATGAACCATTGGCGAACACTTTACTCGCTAGGCCAATGAGCCGGTAATTAATCATAAAAGGAAGGAATTAATATAAAATTGACTTTGGTTACCAATATTTAGTCAGATAAAGCGGTCAACAATGAAATAAAACCCTATCTTCACATTATCCACAAAAATGACAAAACGACAACAGTAACAAATGCTCACACATTACAAATATGACAAACAAACGATGATCAATATTAGATACCGGTATACTAAATCCAACGACAACCGAAACACATCATCTTTATCATTTGCTACATAACATCTTATCTTTCATTATGATACTCTCTTATATAATCCCTAAACCAAAGAGATTTATTATACTAGTTCACACGTTCATTTTGGAAGCATATCCCGAACAACACTTTAAAGAGAAGAAAATGTGCTGTATGAAAAATAGAAGTTTTAACCTCTATTTTACCATACAAAACCTCTCTCCCGTCAATATACGTGTAACGTAGCCAAGATACTGATACGTGAAATGTACATAAGTTCATAGAATGTTCATAATGTTCATAAACATATAGGAATCCGAAAACACGAAATTGGTACAGGTACGAAACTTTTCATTACATTTTGAGTTTAAGGTAATTCGACACGAGGAGAGAGAGAAACACTATTTCTTTCTATGCTGAATTTTCCATCTGAACCCCACCACGTGCGGCACCCCGCCATAAACTACTGGTCAGGCCTCGGCGAGCTCCGAAAATCGTCTACCCTCTTCTAGCGTCGAATCTCCACTCTAACTTACCCAACCAACGCGTAGCGCCCGTAGCGCACAAAGTCGTCTAGCCTCGCCCAGGTCTGAATCTCAACTTTACCAACGCGCAGGCATCCCGTTGACCCAACTGGCTCGTCTAAGTCCCAAACTCTACTAACTGCTTTTTTTTTTCAAATCTAAAATCCTCAGCGCTTCCGGGCATGACGACATTCACGTCCCCGGTCCTAGGGTTTTTATTGTGACATCTCTGATTATCACATCTGCCCCGCGAGCGTGTGAACACCTGCACTCAACTAACCCATGCACTAACTAACTCCTACACTAAGCAAAAGTTTCTCAGCCTAATTAACCGAAAGGCAAGATATATAAAACGAAAAATGATAATGTAAAAAAAAATCACTCCGCAATTGTATTACATACAGACATCCGCTCCTATACCAGTTCCATAAAAACAAAATATACCCAAACATATAACAATAATAGTGAATTATGAATCCACTGAAATACTGCAACTCCTCAGAAATTACGCAAGTTTCAAATTTTAAAAAAATGCAAAAACGCCAAAAGTAATAGTAGAAATCAGCATGAAAACCCAGGCAAACATGAATGAATAGGTATTTCACACCGGCGTAGCATATTATACATCTTCAATGACTGATAAACGAACCAAAGTACCACCATCAATAATTAATCCTTCCAAAAGAAGAACTTTTTCACCCAAATTAGACAAAAAAAAATACGACAACAATACTTACAAAAAACTAGAGATTATTGTACACGCTTTGTATCAAAATATATTACACCATTTCTATCGAATTAACCCCTATACAAAGACATTAACAAAGGAAACATGGTGTAACAGTTATAGGTGGTGGTTCCCAAAGCTTCTACGGAAATAATCTTCAAGAGGATGCGGGTTCAATCCTCACTGCAGACGAGTAACAATACAGGAATACTTAACACTTGTACCCGGTTATGGCTAACGAAATCAGAACAGGCTACCCCTGTGGATTCAATATAGGACGTAGTTCGAAGTTCTGTGAACGTTCCCTAGTTCGACAAACACCTGAAAAAGGCCGGAGGACATATCGACCGAAACGTTGTGTAAATATCAATAAAGATAAAGATAATATTCCAAAAGCCCTTAATAATAAAAAAAAAATTACAAAACATAATAAAAAAAAAGAAAAACCAATGGTGTTTCATCAAACATTCCTAAAAAATGGCTTGCTGCAAAAATATACTTATATATATATATATATATATATATATATATATATATGTTCTGGGGAATTTTATCTTTGTTTATTCTTTAAGGTGTTATTACATGCCAAAGCCACTCACATAAAAGGAATGTAGTGTTAGTATTTAACCCCAAACAGAATGGAGAAAAAGAAATTCATACATTTCCCAAGGGTATTAATCCGAAAATTAAAATTATTTACTCAGCGTAATTTACTTATAGTACCTGTCCGACAGTATAGCACTCGAAACAACGATCGTATTCACTAACAAGGGTCAGCTAATCCAGCTTGCTATTACACCACATGGGCTCTCTCTCTCTCTCTCTATATATATATATATATATCAGCAGCAGCAGCAGCATGTCGTGCGGCTAACACGGATATCCCTGAAAGTCTCTTGCCACTTCTCCCTATCATTCATCGCCTCTGGCAGGTCTTCAGGGCTACATCCCTATCCTCACATAGCTGCTGTATGTATGTTCGAGCTGGTCGTCCTGCTTTTGCTTGGCCATATACGGGGATCCATAGAATTACATCACTTATGAGCTCGTCCTTGCTTCTCCAGCTGTGTCCTGCGTGTCTGGTTCGTCTAGCTTGGATAGTTTTCGTGATGGGAGGCAGGTGGCCGTATAGTTGGGGCCTTGTGGGGTCTTGCTGCCAGGACTTGTTCAATATTGCTTGCAACATTCTTGTGTAATTGCCGTTTAGCTTCTTCTCCAGCCGTTTACTTAGCGTCCAAGTAGTGCATCCCTATAGCAGTATCGACACGACCGCTTATTGATAATCTTTTAAAGAACCATTATGTGTGTGCATGTATGTGTATGTGTCTGTGTGTGCGTGTATGTGTGTGTGCCTATGTGTGCGTGTGCTAAAAGAAAGATAATCACATTCATAGGAATACACCAGTAGAAATTTTCAAAGGTAGACTGCAATTTTTTTATAAACATACCATAGAATTTGAAGCAATTTCTTTATTTCTCATGCAAAATTAGAAAATGAAAAGTGTATTATTCTAGACTATTTCTATCGAATTTATTCATAAATATTATTTATGAATAAACATCTTTTTCATTTGGTCAATATAATACTAGAAATCATATAATTCATTTTCGTCCGGTTCAAAAGAAAAGTACATTGCTATAAGAAAAAAAAGATGTATTTAAGGGCGTTTTGCATTTGCATAAACAATTATATCTTTCAAATTTAACACAGGCAATTTATACAAGACTATTGTAAGGGTTATAAAGAAAAATCCGTATTAGATTTTTAATAAATTATCTGAAACTTTCAACAAATAATAATTATAAAATTATTCACGTACACCAACTCAGAACTGGACCTAAATACGAAACTAGTCGAACTATCAGGTATCAGATTTATTATCAAGGAGTGTTGTGGTAAAAGTATGAACATGTTATATTTCCATATCGCTTGGCTGTGGCTGCATCAATTATTATAAATTAGAACGTTGATGAGTATCAATTTTTGACGTGCTCGGGTATTGTGTATTTCCCAACAGACAGCTATAATAATTCAGCATTCGAAAGAATCGTTTGCATAAATAGACAAATGAATAGAATGCTATTGCTTGATACCAATTAGATATATTTAATACAAATACCAATTAGATTATCAACTCAGAAACACAAGGGCATAGACACTGGTAAATAAAGCAAGCACTGACATTCATACCAACAGGAAATAAATGACTGACAATCTATTATAATTCATATTAGGTTAATGCTAATGTTTCAATCTGTTTCATAATTTATGGGAAACACATAATCGGTTTTAAAGTTTTGTCAAATGAGGTGTGATTAGAAATTGTCTGCAGTGAATCTTTATATTTTTTCATGAACGTTAAAACGGGTTCACATCTGAATTACTTATATGATAAAAATGTTTAGACGTCTAGACATCAGTATTAATCAATAAGCGCCAGTTTTTACTATCTTTGAATCGTAGGTTGCTATATGTGTTTGAAGTAGATTTGTGTTAAAAAGATACAGTATTGCGTAAATTCAGCGCCATCCAAAATCACCAATCCAAGGTTCAGGTGACTTTGTATTATTTTCTAAAAGGAAAGTTCATCTCCAGATTAGGATTTGAGGACGTCAAATCAAAGACATTCCAATAAACACGATAATGAAGATCCGCCCTATATTAAATTCGTGCCTTGTATTATCCTTTGGCAAGTGGAAAACTCACAGGAATAAGTTTGTTGAATGGAAAGGAACTATTTAGACAATCATCAAAGTTTCATTAGTTTTTCACTTCGGTTTAAGTAGATACAACTTGTTTCGATGAATTGTAAAGTATCTAGTGTACACACACACACACACACACACACACACACACACACACACACACACACACACACATATATATATATATATATATATATATATATATATATCTTTAAGAAATACCAAAAACCGGTCACTTTAGGATTATGAATTTATTTCCATCCTGTTATGTGTTTCTGATGTAAACCAAAAACATGAAGAAAAATTTAACAGGACCCTTTTTATGTTATTGCTTTGTAAATTCAATTACATTGACCTCTTTACTAGGAAAATTTAAATGTTCAAGTTTTGAATGATTTTCTTGTCCCGATGGAATTACTCCCAACTCTGGTTTAACTGTACCGAATTATACATTATATATATATATATATATATATATATATATATATATATATATATATATATATATATATATATATATATTTAAGGAAATGTCAAAATATTATAGATGAAATTCCACCAGGAAGATAAATACACAATCAACAGTGTAATTCTCATAGTTTATGTTGGAAACACTTTTACGGAATTTCATCAATGGTCTAAATATTTATGCAGTGGATGATCACTCATGAATGATTTGTGCTGTGTGAAGAAAGAAAATAAAAATTAAAAAACGCTATTCAATGAATGGAAAACTAGAGACGTTTCCAGAACTTAAAAAGAAGAAAAATGAGGATTTAAGCTGTAGCGCAAATAATCTTTTAACTTGTAGAAGTATAATCGACGTATAGACTCGTTTACAAGAAGCAATGGTGAATGCGCATTCATTTTTGACAAGGAAGTCGATATATAGTTTTCTTCTTCTGCATGTGAACACAGCAAAGTATTATGAGTTAAGATGAGAAGTTTTTCCCCAAGTATAGCTTTATTCAAATTATCATTTACATTCTTGTTTCGTTCCTTTCAACGCTAATGTAAAAAATTAAAAAAAAAGACAAAGAAAACAAACATTGATTCAAAATTCAAAAAAGGATCTTTCTATAATAAGATATAATATTATTTCCTACAAATATTGAAAGATGAGAGAAAATCAGGAAAATATTTTGATGACTATATACTCATCTCAGGTTTTGTGAATGAACAATTGTTTATAAAATCGTAACTCAGTAGAAAGCAACGTAAATGCAATATGAACGATGTTTTAATGGTGAACATGCTAAAATATCACATTGTTGCATTGATCTGAAATATTTTTTATTCAACCTATATAGTAGATACCATTTTGAATTATATACATTAGGTTACGTGTCTGTATATAAATTATTCTACATTGAGGAAAATAAGGGAATTATTTCATGAAAATATAATTAAATTCGATGAATTTAATAGGCCCCCTGTCGATTTACTGACAATATTTCCAAATAGATAATTCTTCGGTTAACTACTTCGTTTACTAGGGAACAACTTTTAAATAAAGTAAATATCGGGAGTTTTATTATATAAAGACTCAATAACTTTTCATACATTCATATGCGTATCCATTAATATATCTGAAAGATGAATCAGAACATCAAACATTTACTTCATGTTAATGTTTTTCTCTTACATCAATAGAATTATTAGGTTGAAAATATTTCAGACAATGCAGCAAAATAAATAAAATCAAAATTTAAAACATAAAAAGGAACCTTAATTATACTTAACGAAATTCGTTTTTTAAGCATAATAAAGAATCTCATCTGGAGATTAATGATAATAAACATATTCATATATATATATATATATATATATATATATATATATATATATATATATATATATACCCATGTAACAACTTATTATTCTAACATCATTATTCTTTATAAAATTAGGATTTATAATCCCAGTTTGTCATAATAACACGCCCCTCAGTGATAAACAGCCGCCAGAAATTAAGCAAAATCATGGCATCAATTTAAGTGTATTAATATGTTATTTTTAAAAAAACCGTTTGTTGAAGTTTTACTTGAAAATGAATGACTTTTCAGGGTCAAGCAGAGAACACAGAACTTTATTTGATTTAAAGCTGATACAAAGCAGCTTACTCTATTCCTAATATTCCTAACTGTTAAAGCAACGTGTAAGTTTCGGTGTCAGCCAGTCTTTTAAATATTAGCTCGTTTAGTTGTTAATTCACGGTGAAAGTCCGTGGTGATGTGGATTAGGAGGTGGACTATGACACATAAGTAAATGAATTCGAACTTCAGTCACATTATTACGTCATGAAAGACATTTGCGGAAAGTTAAAATCCCCTTAACATCCCCAGTCATTGGTTAAATACTATCTCTATATTTATTCTCGAAGGAAGACGGTAACATAACGGTACAAAACAGAAGGTTCTATATTTACGTCACCAAATAGGATGCTATACCGTTATAAACCAAATCTACGGTTAAACCAACACAGGTTCGAACGGTCAATGAGTATATTGCAACGTCTTAAGTGGAATCCTGACCCTCTCTCTCTCTCTCTCTCTCTCTCTCTCTCTATATATATATATATATATATATATATATATAGGAGTCGTGCCTGTTTTTGCCTTCACGTATCCGTTTTATAACCTATAAATCAGATGTCTTGGACGAGACTGATTGCATTTCACATAGCACTAATACCCTTGGGAAAGGTATGAATCCAAATATTCTTCCTCCACCTATGGGTAAATACGAGGGCAAACTGGGTTCTTCAGCCTTGGTGAGGCAATTAGTCTAGGAGAAGGAAAACTCTGAATTCAAACCTGTTAAACTCCGCATAAAAATTGACCTTGTGTCATATCCTGCCCGAGCGGAAGGGTTGGGTAAATATGATCAATCAGATTTTACTGCGCATTAAAATCGCGCATAAACTTTAATGTTAAGATTAAGGAAAAGTGCAGAATTTATGATCTGATTTTTCCCTGATTTGATTGTATAATTCAATAATTAAAAATCAATCGATTTGTGGAAGTCTTCATTGTTTTTGATGGGTCGCTGGAAATAAAAGTTAACTGTTCAGTTCTTCTTAAGCAGGCCATTTTTATAATCACACCTATTATGTGAAATTCTAATTTTATTCTATCTCCAAAATCATTATTTTATAATTTAGTGCTAGTTGTAAAACTGAACGGAAAGAATCGTGATAGTGATTGTAACAAATGGGTAACTTTAAAAAAATACTTTTTCTAATGTAAATGAAAAAAAAGGAATACCAAATATTTGACACCTTTTAATTCTTAGTTTCTTTTCATTTTAAGGACATTTTCTTATTTCTTATTTCTTAGCTTTCTTTCATTTGTTCCTGCCTACAATGTTACAATTTCAGATTATCAAGAACCAAACGGAAGCATCGTTAACCGATGACTCAGAAACACATGCTTTTCATGTTTCTAAAATGAAAGATTTTTAAAAAATATCATTTAACTCAAAAAGCTTTAAAAACATATCTATACCTATAGAATAAATGAAAAATACCTATTTAAATTGATATTTAGTATTTTCCACCCCAAAATAAGGACACGTTTTTATCCTTAGTTTAATTCTATTGCTACATGTTTATGGTTTAAAAAATGAAAATACATCAAACGAATATGATTATTATCGCTGTAACTCAACAGGAATGAAATTTTAATGCATGGCGTCACAAGGCCAGGAGGTCATTATAAATACTAAATTATAATAAATGTTAAACCATCCATGAATATAGGTTAGATTCTTTAAAATAATATTCTAACAGTAATTAAAAAATATTAGTAAAATAAAAGAATATCGCGATACTCAAATTATTTTATGGATAAATTTTTCGAGGGTAAAAAAAAAATGAATTAAAAAAAATGAGACGTTTTCCAAATATTATGGACTGAAGAATTATTCTCTACCTGTGCAATAATTGTAAGAATAAATATTTTGGAGACCATAAAAATCCTGAAAATGTTTAAACATTTCACCGGGAAAAGTTTGCATGTTCCTATAGATTATCTGTATAGATTATCATAAAGAAGAAAAATAATTGAAATAAAAGAATCCTTTCTATTTGTATTAATTGACGAAATCTTTCAACTACAAATAAGGAGATATTTTTAATTGTTAGCTCACTCCTCTCTTTGTCCTTTTTTATCTTAGTGGTGTTCCTAAATTCTTCATTGTTCGATCATTGACCGTATACTTCTAATATATATATATATATATATATACATTGTCATCCTCAGACATACTGTCTTCTATCATAACTCTTCAGTTGGGCTAGACATGTGAAAAACTCCAAGCCAGGATCGAAACCCTCGTAAATTTACGTTAGGCTGATGACATACCCTTAGGATAAGCCTGGGACTCAACGTAAGCTCTGGAAATATGTATCAAATTTCGTTGCTCTACTTCTTTGCACAATCGGATGCTTGAGTGCTCAATACGCTAGAAAATCTTTGCATTACACGAGTGGCCACCGTTATATTCTTTCGCTACAGTGGTCAACCCCGGGGTGGAGGGAGCGTCTATATGTATATATATATATATATATATAGTCATCCACAGACAGATCTGTTTCGTTCTATCAGTACTCATCAGTGCGGCTCGACAGTATCTTCCCGTAGCTGGCATCGAAACCCGGTTGACTCAAACGTCAACACAAGCTTCTAACCATTCAGCCACGAGGAGATATTAGCTGCGAAGTAAATTTTAAACGGTTATGAATCACAATTAATATTGTTTACCTACATCCGTTCAACGGTAGCCGAGACCTCAATTCAAACGAAGAGGCTTGCAATAATCGCTATTGCATACGATATGTTTCCAGGCGAGAGGTACATACGGTATGTTTCCAGACTTTCTTCGTATGGGCACTTTTATTGATAGTACACACATAAAACTCTAGTCCCCTTCGAAGTAATCTCCTCCGAGTGCAATACACTTGTTGTACCGTTCCAACAATTTCTGGAAGGCCCCATGGAAGTCCTCTTGTGTGAGTGTGTTAATGACCTTCGTCACAGCCGCTTTCATCTCCTCAATTGTCTCATAACGACAGACTCTGAGCTTAGGGAATAACTAAAAGTCACAGGGAGCAAAGTCTGGACTATAGGAAGGGTGAGGAACTGTCATGATGCCTATCTTGGTCAAATAGTCTGTGAGAAGGATGGAGTTGTGGACTGGTGCATTGTTCTGGTGGAAATGCCACAGACCCGATTTGAAGAGTTCTGGCCTCTTCCGACAGAATCTCTTCCTGAACTCCCTTAAAACCTCAACATAGTAAACCTAACCATAACCCTTTAGCCAATCAAATCTGGTGTATTGACTTCTTTACTCCTCACACACCTCTTATCATCCCTCAGAAACTCCCTGCCTTCCTTGAATATCTTATGCCACTCAAAAACTGATGCTCGATTCATGAAGTATTCCATACGTTTCTGTGGCAGTTTTTCCAACTTTAAAACAGAATGTTATTGCAAATCATTCTTTTAATGTGTCCTCACGTCCAGATTGCATTTTTGAAATTCACCAGCTGTGATAATCAGGCGTTAGTAAGGGGTATTCCAAATGTTGCTGTAGCAGTTCATTTGAACCTGAAATCATAAAAAAATAGTCAGTTATCTGTATAGCAATATCATAGTGAATGTTCAAGAGTCTACGACAATTTTAAATGCCCGTATGAAAAAAGTCTGGAAACTTATCATATAGACCTCGTATATATATATATATATATATATATATATATATATATATATATATATGTGTGTGTGTGTGTGTGTGTGTGTGTGTGTGTGTGTTTATGCCCGCCCTTATTCTTTTGACGATGTATATAATGTGGCTAGTTTCATTCTCCCCGGAAAAGGCATAATCACCTATTATAAAACCCTTCAAATACATTTAATTATTCAAAGAATAAATAAATGCCAATGTATTCTTAAAGCTTTCTTTATGAATGAAGTATTCGCATTATCTCTTTTATGGCAAAATGTTTTCTTTATAGCGCAACTGAATATATTAACTGTACGGCTTCTGGGGAACATTATCTTAAAATGAGATATAAATTATTTCGATTTTTACTTAATGTTACTTTATTCTATCGGTAAAATGAGAACCTCTGAGACACGGGGCAAAAGAAACACATGAATTTAAATCTAAGTTACATGAATCTATTCATGATAAATGTTTTAGTTAATTTCTGATAATACTTCACGAAAGCAATACGTTTGTCTGTTTAAGTCAATACAAAAACAAAAAAGAATAAGCACATTGATAATTTTGCATTAAGAATAATGAAAAGGTTAAATTCCTTTGTTTTTTACGTCGCGTAACTTTATTTCTCACACTCTGTCTGTGGGACTTAGAATAAATTTACTGTATCACCTGCAGAGTTGAAAGCTCTTTGTAACAAAACGTGTTTACCAGGGAAAACTTCTAAATTACATATGTTGTTGAATCTCTAGTTCTGAGATAATCAGGCTTTCGTAAGGTGTTTTCCAATTCCTGATGTAGCTGTTTATTTGACCCTGAAATCTTTAAAAAAATGGCCAGTTATCTCATAAGATGTATTGCAACATCATAGTGAATTTTCAAGAGTCTAAGACAGTTTTAAATGCATTGTTTTATAACATATGACACGGATTTTCAGTTCGTTCCTAGTGACCCTGTGTGTTTGGCAAGCTGTCACACTTTGATTAGTAAACAGGACAGCATGATGAAGGCACTTAGGTCGAACGGGTGTGTAACGGGAAGGAGATCACGCGATGAGAACCACGCGGTGAGATTTAGACAGAGTGCAGAGAATCGCAGTGGAGCGAAGGACAAGGGGGTGCAATCGTTGGCACCACCTGGCTCCTGGAAGAAGATATGAGAAGAAGTCCTCTTTCTGAGTATATGTCTCTACACCCATATCTCACACACCACAGAAGCATCAACCCTTCCGAGAATAAAGTGGGAGAGATATATATTTTTATAAAGAAGTGTGTTCGTTCGATCATTGAAGTTCGTCATCATGTTTGATTATGTTTCCGTTTGTATTTGTTTGTGGGTATATAACAGTATTTGCTGAGAACCTTTTCATTACTCTTGGTCCTCTCTGACAAAGGATTGAAGTGCCTGTTAAAGTCTTATCTATGATTAAAATAGATGAGTTAAACATTATTTGTATTATTAAGGATTACTTGACGTTATGATGGTGTGTCCGTGATGTAATGGTTATCGTCGTAGGAAATGGACACGGCGACACGAGTTCAAATCCTGGACTAGGCTGATTGCATTTCACATAGCACTTATACCCAGGGGAAAGGTATGAATCCAATTATTCTCCCTCCAGCTATGGCTAAATAGTAGGGCAGATTGGGTTCTTCAGCCTTAGTGAGGCAAATAGTCTAGAAGGAAAACTCTGAAATCAAACTCCGCCTAAAAATTGACCTTGTGTCATATCATTCCCGAGCGGAGAGGATTGGTAAATATGGATATGATGGTGTGCAATAAGTTCTTAAGAAAATGAACGAAAATGGGAATATAAATGTATACTGTACGCAGTTACCTAACTTGTTGGTCCAAAAAAGCACAGATGGGTTGACGTGCTGTTAAAATCAATTGATCAACAATTTTATTTCATATTAGTGAATGGTAAAGATTACAATGAGAAAGAAACACAAGAAATCAACCATCTCGATAACAAAAAAATTAACTTGAATTTTATTGATAAAAATTCTATTTGTTTGACTGTGCATTTTGATTTTTTTAAAGTTATTAAATAGTGTAGTGCACATTTTCACGATGATGCTCAGTTTAAATGGAGATCTAAACGTATGGTGTTGCTGGATATAAGACAATTATCACAGGAGTAAAAGAAAAATGTCATAGATCTCTATGTTAAATGTCTTTCAAATACAAATTATATGCACTGAAATCACCAACGGCAACATACACGGAAAATAAGTAACATTTGTAAAGATAGTAAACTCTGCTGAAATATTGTTCGGTTTGAATGGATTTTCCATGTAGCATGAAAATGAAATTTATACAAGAGCTCTTCCTTAATCCTCAAGATTCTCGTGTAAATAGTTATCACATAAAACTAGCTTTATGGTCACAAAATAATGTACGGATTTTACTTTGTGTTGCTTCATTTTGATTTATTGTCTGAAATTCAATCTTAAAAAAATTATCATTCGGGTATTAGTTGAGGAAAAATTATTCTAAATTAGACATGCCGTTTGGTGGAATTTTTAATTCATTTTTTTCTTCCGAGCCGAAAAGTGAGAGTGATATGCATTAAGGAATACAAATACCTTTCTGAAGACTAATGCAGCATTCTTAAGCAGAGACAGGAAATATTATTTCCTTTTTTATTTTTATTTTAATTTTATTAAGAACAACAGTGGTGCTCACCTTCATTCACCTAGGTTTTCCCTCCAATTTATCTACATATTGTACATACATGGGATATACGATAAGTTTCCAGACTTTTTTCGTATGGGCATTTAAAATTGTCGTAGAATTCCTGAAACTTCAGTATGTTATTGCTACCCATCTTATGATATTACTGACTAATTCTTATGATTTCGGCTTCAAATGAACAGCTACAGCAGCAATTGGAATACACCCGACTAAAAGCCTAATTGTCACAGCAGGTGAATTTCAAAAATGCAATCTGACACTTTAGAAAAATGATATGCAATAAAATTATGTTTTAAACTTGGAAAAAAATGCCACAGAAACGTATGGAATACTTCAAACTGCTTTTCTACTATCTTGCATGAATCGAACATCAGTTTTTGAGTGGCATAAGAGATTCAAGGAAAGCAGGAAGTCTTTGAGGGATGATAAGAGGTGTGGGAGGAGTAAGGAAGTCAGAACACCAGAGCTGATTGGCTAAAGGGTTAGTGTTTGGGTTAGTGTTACTATGTTGAGGTTTTAAGGGATTTCAGGAAAACGTTCCGTCGGAAGAGGCCAGCACTCTTCAAATCGAGTCAGTGGCATTTCCACCAGAACAATGCACCAGTCCACTACTCCATCCTTGTCACTGACTATTTGACCAAGATGGGCATCAAGACAGTTTCTCAGCCTCCCTGTGACTTTCGGTTATTCCCTAAGCTTAGAGGCTGTCGTTATGAGACAATTGAGGAGATGAAAGAGGCTGTGACCAAGGTCATTGATATGCTCACACAAGAAGACTTCCATGGGGCCTTCCAGAAGTTGTAGTAACGGTACAACAAATGCATTGCAGCCGGAGCAGATCACTTCGAAGGGGACTAGAGTTTCATGTGTGTACTATCAATAAAAGTGCCCATACTAAAAAAAGTCTGGCAACTTATCGTATATACCTCGTATCATTAGAAATTTTATGTATTCTTTGAGAATAGCTGTGATTTTATAGCCATGCTTCAAGTGATGTATGCCTTCATTCAGTACATAAGCATATTTAAAATGTACTTAGTTCATGAAAGTGATAGTTTTAGAAGAAATAATACAAACCAGGCATCTTCTCAATCTTTGTAGTCATTCTCTGACACATTAGAATAAATAAGAAAAACAATTATTATCATTAGTAGATTAGTTTCACGCTTTCTTTGCTAATATGTCACAAAAGAAACGTTAGGAAGTATCAGATGAAAAAATAAAAAATAAGATATGCATAACGCAAAAAAAAAAAAAAACAAACAAAAAAAAAACATTCAACCTTATCCAAATTAGACTGAAGTCTTGGTGAAAAATAAATATGGTTCTTATTAAGGGAAACCCAAAAATATAAGTTTCATGCATAAAGTGCAAGATAAGAGAAACTAAGCTCAATAAACAGAAGACTTAAAGAATATGAAGTGATGAAGACTAAAAAAATATCGGTGAAAATGTGTCAAGTGAAAAGAGAAGGCACTGTTGAAAATAATAAAAAATAATATAAAATAAGCAATTATAACCTAAACTTATAAATAATTACCAAGAGCAGAAACAAAAAAGAAAAAAAAACCCAAGAAAATACCGTAAAAGTAAAAGAAAATTGTAAACAAAATCTTAAAAATAAATTATCTAATGTTAAGAAAGACAGCATTAACGATAATGAAATAAACAATAAGAATTCCTATAAAAATGCGAGAAATTTCATGGTGAGATAGATTTGAATCGCTTACCAACATCATTTGTCACAGTTGCGTCTCATAATATTGCCTCGTTTTCAATGCTAGCGGGATTCGTGATCAAATGTTCATCTTTGCTTGGCAAACCACTTATTTATTAACAGAGGTGAGTCCCACGAATATAGAGCAATGTCAGATTAGATAAAGGTTATAAATATAAACAAATTACGAATTATATATATAAATATATAATTTGTTATATATATATATATATATATATATATATATATATATATATATATATACACATATATATATATAAAGGTGTGTATGCGTGCGTGCGTACGTGCGTGTGTGTGTGAGGTTGTGTATGTGTGAGAGAGTGGGGGAGAGAGAGAGGGAGAGGGAGAGATAGAATCGTATAACTTTGCTTAAATGATCTAATTAACTCATGAAAAATGCATTCTTTTAAGATCAATTGTCAATATATGGAAATCTCATAATTTCGACATTCAAACACATGCGGAATTCAGTTTTATAAATTAATTCTTCTTGCAAATACTAAAATGAATTCTTAGTAAAAATTCTTTTACAATATCTATTTCATGAAACTCAATAAAATGGACGATGTTTTTGTTTCAAAAATATTTAACTATATAGAAAAGAGTGTGAGCAAATTATTTCCATGAGTTTATTGAAGAACATTTTTATTCCAACAAAATAATAATTAATTATTTTGGATTTTAATATTATGCCGATGATATTTCTCTATGATGCATTTTAATTGAGAAATTTACGTTCGAAATTTCAACGAAAATGAGATTACTGAGAGTAAAAGTTAAAGTAAAGTTGGCGACAGTTGTCGAGGATGACCCGAAGGCTCCGTTTTTGATATCTATTACACCAAGGTGTAGGATAGGTCACTACACTTTCCCTGGATTGCTCCACTTTACCCTTGATTCTTACCTTATAATGCTGAGTGTTAAGCAAGGTAACATCAAGTACCATTTTTTGAGTCTTTGGTATGACTCGACCTGTGATTGAACTCAGGTTCCACGGGCCATTGGCGAACCCTCCAACCATTATGCTAATGTCCGGTATTTTGAAAACACCACTTTTGAGTGTTTTTTTATACGACTATAGCGATTTTCTTCGTTTCTAACACTATATAAGATATATATTGGTAAGGTATGAGTTTATGAATATTTACCTCATTCTTTTTACACTCGACAGCTATTTATTCTATTATCAACTTTATGTATGTATATTCCCTACTTTTAATGCATTACGCAGTGTTAACTTATCATTACTTCCATTATATGCTTTTACAAATAATATGTTTATAAACGTTTATATATCTGTAATAATAAAAGTGATTAAGATATTTCTTATATTTGAAATAATTTTCTTGGTAAAACAAGTGTAGTCTTGATGTGTTTTAAAGAAATTTAGAGGATGAGAAAAGGCAAATATTATATTTACAGACGACGATGAGATAAGAAAAGGAAAAGTCAGACACGTGCTCTAAGTAAAAAATAAACCTGCCCACATTATTGTCGGTACTTCAACATCCCTGTGGAATCGTTTCAAAAAGAGAAAGATCTGAAGTGGTATGTTCAAGTCTATGAAAGGAAGACAACGACATATTTTTGTTAAGCCAAAAAGTTGTTTGCCCCGATATTATAGATGTTTGGTGTAACGCTTGCGATAACTAAAATCCCCTATCTAAAAATTCCTAGATCTGATGATTAACCATTTTTCGCACCTACACCGAGGATTCTAGTGATTGAACATTTGTTTTGGGTCATAGAGCTAGAGATCTGGTCCACTGTTGATTGGATTTGACAATTATATTACATGAATTATTCACTGCTTATTTCAAATTTAAGATAAATTGTCTTTGAAAGGTCGAAAAAAATAATCTCGTTTTGAACGCTTGCAGGATTAGTTCACATACTTTTATCCTCGTTGGAATATATGGTCACGAATAACTTCCATTTCTCTTCTATATTGTTTGTTCAAGTCTAAATAATACCGTCATTTATTCGTGGAAGACTTGCGCTTTGATGTCTTTTCAGAGAAGTTAAGTTTTCACGTTTTGCAGGTAGACGGTAGAGATTGTATTTGGGAAATATGGCTCTAAACTCTTACCAGATCATTTTATAATTTTATTTTTACTTGCAAATTATTAAAAGTGTTACCCATTATAGTTTTTAAAAGAGTTAAAACAACTGTATTTTGGTTTTACAGGAGTAAAGCACACCAAGTTTATTACATACCGTCTATTTTATTACATAACTTTCTCTGAAGAAACCAAGCATTATTCGTATGTAATATAAACCTTAGGCCAGGCTTGTAACTCTACCTTCATGTTATCCGGATTTAGCCCCCACCACACACACACTATTGACCATATATTTTGCAGGCATCATATTGAACAGGTATGATACATATCACAGACACAACTGAAAAACTACCCCAGAGAAATATTAAGGAATAAGCCCACTTAGCGGATGTTCACCAAGGTATTTTCTAATTCTTGAAGTTAATTAACTAAAAGCAGATAAGCCACAAAAGGTTTTTATTATAGTTAGATATTCTGGCTTCCAAAAATATTCATGAATAATATCCAAAATATTGACTCAACTTTCAATCAAATTTTTCATTAGTTTTGTTGAAAATTTTCTATTTTCAAAGCCTATTGCTTTGAGTCTTCAGTTCTGACGCTTTCATGCATTGCCTGGTCAACCACTATGACTTCCTTTTTTAACTATTATTTTATATTTGCATAAAAGTTTACACACAGTTAACTGGAAACAACGAAAAATGTCTTCCCACTTTACAGTATATTGCCTAATTGAACGTATTTTAGGATTATTTCCATCGTTTTAAATGATTGTCCTTTCATTAAAGCCTTGTTTCCTTTTGATTAGGTATGACCAGTATTTTTTGAGAACTTAAAGTCTGTTTATTGAGTAGGGAATGACTAGATTACAAAGGTTTCTGAGGGTATTTGTTGAAGGAAGACAAGTTACAAAACTCTAATTTAGTTTTTTCGTCAATATTGGGTTAGTTCATAGTTTCTTTTGCATTATTTGGAGAAACGTATTTTGCTTTTCTTTTAAATCATCTGACCTACTTTGTTTAATAAATATCTTATAAAGTCAGATTTCTATTAAATAAAAAAGCTTTTCCTCTTATCTTTTATTAGTTTATTTACTGCTGCAGAAAGAAAAAACAAACAAAGTAATATTAACATCCTTTAAATGTACTGATTCTATAACATTTGTCATGCCCAACACAACAAGCATAACTCCCTTACGGACAGCCCTAGAATCTGCGGTGTCAAAACCAGAAATATGTGTGGTGATTTTAGTTCAATCAATGGAGTAAAGATAATTATTTTATAAATTGTCACACACTTCCTAATATGAGAGAGATGTCTCACTTTAGTTTGATAATATGTTTACCTTGGTGTCTAAAACGGAACTTTTACCATTTAAAAATATCTCTTTCAATTTCCAAGCCAAAGATGTGGCGTTGTAAGTATTTCTGATGAATTATTTCATTTCATTGTTCAGTTATTCAAATACATTCTCTTTCCGACTATTTAAAACTTCGAATTTTAGAAAAAATGTGGATGTATGATTTAGGAACGATCAGCTGATGAGTCAATTTAGTATGTCGAAGAAATATTACAAGTTTATAATTCTAAATATTATCCATGAAATAAATATATATGGTCTATGGTTTGTATTTAATAACATTTTATTTATCTAGAATGAATTTAAATTAAATGTAAACATTTAATCGTTAAAATGGTTGAGAGGCTTTTTTCATGTATCACAAAGAAAAGTTGAATTGAAATGATTGAATTTATGCATTCTCTTAATATTTGTTGCTTAATCATTTTTAGAATCTAAATGAATTAAAATGAATAAGAGATAAAATCCAAATATAAATACCAATATTGTTTCAGAATCTCTTTGGTCTATTGATGTAATTTCTTTTAAGTATTGGTTTTTCATCTTTTTAAAAAAAAAATAAATTAGGAAATGTCAGTGTATAAATCAAAATTGAAGGAAAAAAAAATTAATAAATACAAATTTGGAGATTTTGATTCTTATAATAAAATAAAAAAAAAATTATTTAAAACTTCTGAAATGTTTACTCTGTTTTCTAATTAAGGAGAAATCAAAACACTGAAAATAAATATTGAGCAATCTTTTTAATCATAGGAAATTCTTATTTGATTAGAAAGTTATGAAAAAATTCAAATTAAAAATTTTAATCTAGTCATGCACCTTTCGTTACTGTTAAAACAATCGGAATAGAGAAAAATCTAGACGTTGCTAAAGTAGACGCTAAAATGGTTATAAATATATAGCGATGAAAATAGTAAGATGAATTAAGGAAGTATGAAGATGGAAGCACACGGCGCCAACTGTACGGCCACCTACCACCTGTCACGAAAACTATACAAGCTAGACGAACCAGACATACCGGACACTGCTGGAGAAGCAAAGAGGAGATCGTAAGTGATGTGCTCCTGTGGAACCCCGCATATGGCCAATCAAAAGCAGGACGACCAGCTCGAACATTCATACAGCAGCTATGTGATGATACGGGATGTAACCCCGAAGACCTGCCGAAGGCGATGAATGATAGGGAGACGTGGAGAGAGAGGGTCAGGGATATCCGTGCTAGCCGCACGTCATGATGATGATGATGATGAAGAAGATGGTGTCTATCATCATTAGGATGTGTCTTAATCATATATTTAAAGAGCTCAACGTCATATACTGTTAGAAAGCTATCACTCTATTCTTATATATATATATATATATATATATATATATATATATATATTTACTAATCTAATATCTACCAGCATTCACGGTACCAGAAAAAAATGAAAAAAAAAAACCCGCCAGAGACAAGAGATAAAGTATCTGGAATCACTGCCGGGGGAAAAAGAAAAAATATCGGTCAAAAAGAAAGAAAAGTCCAACCTCGTCCGACCCCTTGAAAAAAATCAAGGGATACGCAGTCAGTTGGTCAAAAGAAAACTAAAAACCTTACGCGAATCCTGCAATGCTACAATTACAAAAGTGCTCAACACAAGTGGAGCCAATTATAAAATTAACTTAAATCGCGAGAGGAAAATCTTCTACTAAAGTTTCACCTTATCGCATCATCAGGAAGCCAAACTTCGAAGTTAGGCTTCCTGATCATCCGATAAGGTGAAACTTTAGTAGAAGATTTTCGATTCACGATTTAAGTTAATTTCATATAAATATATATATATATATATATATATATAGAGAGAGAGAGAGAGAGAGAGTTGGTGACCGTAGCTGAGGGCGAACCGAAGCCACCCTTTAAATCAACAACTACAATTGATAGAGAGTGTGGAACTCCTTTCACTTGGTTTCTACACTGTATCCTTGATTGGTATCTTATAATGCTGTGTATTAAGTACCCATTTTTTGAGTCTTTGTTATGATTCGACCAGGGATTGGACCCCAATCTCCAGAGCCATTGCCGAACACTCTACACACGAGACCAATGAGTCGAATGCTATAGGTAATTTTAAAACGAAAGATATCAACAGTTTTCTGTGCAGGAAAATGCAGAGGAATATCACAATAATTTTCATGTATAGAATATTGAAGACGGATAAAAAATCACGATGTAATTCCTCAGGGATGCTCGTATTCAACAGATCTTTTTCATTTTTAAAATATTTTATTATTTCATTGATAGCGAACTCTCACATCGACATTGACTCACGAGTGTTCACCGTTATAATATTTCATTTGTTTTTTCCTGGTGAACACCTGCCCTTATTGCGAGCAACAAAATCACAATAATGGTACTGATATCTCTTTTTGCAATAGCAAGATGTTTGGTTTTCAGAGTACAAATTATTTGACCACAGTTTAAGGAGCTTTTCTACTCAAATGTTTTCTTTTTATTGAGAAATCTCCGCACCATTCATGAGGGTTTCTGACGGTGTTTTTACCATCTCTCTGAATCAAAATTGCATCGTGTGCGGTTATAAATGTAACCCATTTTACACGTCTTCTGGAGCCCTCTGGTACAGCCTCACAGTTGTCTAGACGTGTGCCAATAAGTTCGGATCTATGGTGATTCTGATGTAACGGCATTTTCCATTAGCTACGGATCAGATGAGTTATATAGTCGCTAGCACAGGCGGTGATCATCTAGTGTTTTATTCCTTACGAACGAAAACATTTTTTATTCTCCTGTCTTTAAACTGTTGTATATAAGTATTCGACTTGACCATCTGTTAGAAAATATTTTTTTGTTTCCACACCAAAAGAAATTAACAACACCTCTCTCGATTGATATATGCGGCTTGTTTGAGTTTTAGACGCGTACATGTGTTCTTCAGATGTGTCCATGTGTGTACCCAGAAAAGATACACAGATGTCTTCTTCTTTGCAGATTTGGCCAGAAAATCTCTCAATCAAAAAATAGAGTTTCTTATGTTGCATATTTGGTCTCACTCACGCTATACACACCATGCACGCACGCACGCACGCAATAGACGACCGATCCAAAACAAAACCCGATGATTCAAACATTGAACCCCAAATGTGAACTGTCCTTTTTGAGTTCAAAGGCCATTTCTGCTTTTTGACCAAGACAAAAACATTACACTCTGATCAGCTTCGGATGTCAATTGAATAGTCACCTTTTGTATTTTTTCTAACTACTTATTTAATTTTAACTTTTGCACTGACAATTAAATTATACACTTGTGAAAATACGTTATTTATCAAAAGGATTAGGCTAACCTAAATTTCTCTTATACAGATATCTTTAATATATTCCTGATAACAAAGTACAGGACGACATAGAACATAAAAATAAATGTTTTGGAATCCTTGTATCCACCATCCGGCTCAAGTGACACACTCATCTCAGCTGAAACTTAATTACAAATATTCTCTTGACAGAAATGTCCAAAGAATATATATTTTCCTGATTTGTTTATATATATCTGTGGGTAAGTCTGTGGGTTCGTTTGTGTCTATGTGTTTTCTTATTGTTGATGTTTTTTGTTAGGATAATCTGTGACGCACTGATGAATTATCCTTCTGTTAACATCTCATCCAAAAAGCTGCTGTTTGTTGTGACACAATTTATAACAATATCAACAAAATAGCAGTGTAAGAATTCCTACATCTAAGCATCTTTAAATTAATTATTTCAACCTGACGGAGATCTGCAGTATGTATATATATATATATATATATATATATATATTGAGAAAACATAATATGTATATACGACAATGTTACCATGCCAACAAATTCCGTTATGAGTGATTATCTTACCATAAGGCCACCACCTAAGCCTATCGAAATAATATCTGAACTCTTTTGTCTTTCCTATGCGGCTGTTTTTATCGATTTCTTACAACGTCCAAATCTTCGTCTTCTTGACGCCTAATAGCTCAACGTACTTGCAAAGACGATAGTGTTAAGAACTTGACACTTATTTTTACACTTTCGATATTAACACAGAATTTTCTTTGTTGGCATTACCGTTTACCACCAGATCAAACGCAATACTATAGTAACATTCTTTGTATAAGTGCTGCGTATTAGATGTTTTATAAGAATCTTTAATATAAAATATTCTCAAATTATGGTTAACAAAGTAGCATAGACGATATAATTATGTGTTTTGTAATGGTCTGCTTCACAAACATTCACTTTACTCGTGAATCTCCACACACAAACTGACGGGCGTATGCACTCAAACCTGCATACACAAGCATATATATATATATATATATATATATATATATATATATATATATATGTATATATATATATATATATATATATATATATATATATATATATATATTATTAAATTCTAAAGACACATTTTGTCTGTATAATTGTATCAGGATTCTTTCAAGTGTCCTGACAAGATTTTTAAAAATAGTATTCTATTTCTCTTGATAATGTTCTGTTTCTGTTGATAGGGTTCTACTTTAAATCTATTTGATGTCATCGGCATCTCAATTTAATCCAACATTGAGTTTTACGTAACTTTTGCGGTGTCATAAAAAAACTAAAAAGCTTAAAAAACACTCTTAACCCTGATGATGGCATATGAATAGTTCAAAAACACTCCGGACAATTTAGATAAATGTATCTACTTATTCCAAACTAAATCCAAGCCACTTGTCATGAAACTTGAAAGGACCCGGATAAAATTATATTGGCAAAATGTGTCTTTCTTAATTAATCAAAGATGCTGAGATGAAAAGCTGCTGCTTGCCCAACTACACACACACACACACACACACACACATACACACACACACACACACACACACATATATATATATATATATATATATATATATATATTCTTCATCTGAATGGAGCTCTCGGTGGCCGTAAACGGATATATTCAAAAAATAAGAATTGAGATTGATAACCGTTTATATGTAAACCAGATATGTAAACAATAACAATTGTATTTATATGTAAACCGGATATATTTAAGCAATAACAATTGTGATTCATAACCGTTTAAATTTCCTCCGCTTGCTCTTATTTCTTCGTGGCTGAGTAGTAGAATTTTGGATTTGCGTTTGAGTCAACCGGGTTTCGATCCCAGCTATGGGAATCTAGCCTGTCTAGCCACACTGATGAGTTCTGATAGAACGAAACAGATCTGTCAGTGTATGACAATATATATATATATATATATATATATAGAGAGAGAGAGAGAGAGAGAGGAGATACTCAACGCTGTCAATATTACATGCAGTATTCTGAAGTATCTTTTTATCTTACAGCTGTTGAGGAAAATTCCACTTTTATTAAAGCCTTTGGTAACTACAATCTGATACATCAGTCACCCTGGCAGAGTAGCCATAACCTTGCACAATGAAGAAAATATTCACTCATTCGTCATTAATACAGCAGTATTTTTCTTTGCATTACTGTTACACACCAAATCAGTAATCAAAAACTGATAACATTAAGTGTCAACTATTGCGTATTTGATTACTCATTGTGATACTTTTGTACATTTTAAAATAATCTCAGATATATATATATAGAGAGAGAGAGAGAGAGCCCATGTGGTGTAATAGTAAGCACGACATGATGTTGATGATGATGACAAACACAGCTTGATGAATTCCAGTTTTTGACTTAGACACACTTTGAAAATATATTTATGGTATCACTTGGATCTATTAATTTCAACCTTTTCCCTAACAAAACGTTTTTTTTTATTCTTTAATCCACATATTTTCTTTAATGACTTAAAAATGTTCCTTTATCCTTGTAGGAAACAGAAACAGTGGTCCCAGTTCAATAACTGAATGAAGCTGTTTGCTTTGTCGTTGCGCAAATAACTTAAAGAAGGAAATTATTCCAGCTCTTCTCCTTCCATTTTTTAGTAAATAGTTTAGAAGAATGCTGCTGGGTTTTTTTTTTAACTTTGTAAGTTAACCAGTTTAGAAAATCTTTGCATTCGAACCAGATTTACTCCTCTTAAAATTGACCCTATGTAGCATCAAGCACCTTGGGAAGGGATTGGGTTTAATAGATGAAAATATATTTCCCTTTCTATTGTATTATTTTCTGACAACACAAGAAAAAAGCCTACAGCGAAGTGTAGCATCTATGAAAATTTTCATAAATCCAATAGTTTATTAAGCGGTAAGTCTAACAATTATCAAATGGTTTATATATATATATATATATATATATATATATATATATATATATATATATATATATATATATATATATATATATATATATATATATATATATATATATATATATATATATATATATATATATATATATATATATATATATATATATATATATATATATATATATATATATATATATATATATATATATATATATATATATATATATATATATATATATATATATATATATATATATATATATATATATATATATATATATATATATATATATTCAGTAGTGAGTAGGAGTGTGTGTATGAGAGAGATATATATATATAGAGAGAGAAGGAGAAAATGTACGTGTGAGTAGGGGAGATGAATTATGATATATTAGGTAGGTAGATAGGTGGATTGATTTTAACGGTTTATTAACCAGTCTAGAATTATCCAGAGAAGTGTGGATAGCGTTATTGTACGTTGACATTTACATATCTATAGTGAGGTTGTTTTGATTTGGCTTAATGTTGATTTTTGGACCTATCGACTACATTACACAAATACTATTCAGTATGTCTATATATATATACAGATAATACGATTTGAGTAAGAATTAACAAGTGAATATATATATATATACATATATATATATATATATATATATATATATATATATATATATATATATATATATAGGCAAAAATGTTAGATGAGCAATATTTCTAGAGCTGTTATCGGTTGTTGCAGAAACAAAGGAGATACTTATCCTATTTACCAACCCCTCCGCTCGGGAAGGATATGACACAAGGTCAAATTTTAAGCGGGGTTTAACAGGTTTGAATTCAGAGTTTTCCTTCTCCTTTACTAGTTGCCTAACGAAGGCTGAAGAACCTAGTCTGTCCTACTATTTACCCATAGCTGGAGGGAGAAACATTGGATTCATACCTTTCCCAAGGGTATTAGTGCTATGTGAAATGCAATCAATCTCGTCCAGGATTTGAATTCGTGTCGCCGTGTTCATTTCCTAAGGAGATACTTATGAGACTAAAATTTTACCTTAAACAAACCCATATCAGACAAATATCGAACGTATCTTGTACAATTTTATTAGATATTCACACACCTCTGCAAAACATATAGAAAAAAGGATTGATTAAAATTTTATCGAACCCTGCCTTTAACAATGGTCCAAATCGTTGTGTTTTTATTACCTTTGCTTGAAAGAAAAAAAAAGGATTAACCATCATTGTCATCATAATCAACGTCCCCTTGTATCAAGCAAGACCTTTTAGGTTTCTTTTACTCACGTAAATAAACTAATCTTTTTTTTTCTCGTCAATAACAGTCACTGTTTACCATGACACGTCTTAACCGATCTATACACCGGTTTCCCCCTGATGTACTCTGTTTACATGAAGATAGAACTTTAGTGCATTAATCAACGAAAAAAAAACCTGTTTCCAAAAGAATCTTTTAATTCATCTAAGCTGTAACTCCTAATATTACTATTTTAACGTTTTATATGGATCACATTTCCATATTAAGAAGAAATTCTTCTAATGATTTCCTTTATTGACTCCTACGTATTTACGTAAACCTCCCTCTAGAGTTAAGAGAACAATAGGATGTTGAAATCACTTGTAGCATGGCTTATGCGAACGATAGATAAGCCGACGTCTGCCAGTTCCACCACTTTTGCCAAGAATGATTTCTTATCTAGACCTTAACCGAAGGGAATAAATAGATTTCACACTGTAGATAAGATCAACCCTACAAAGACGTTTCATCTCACCTTTGGTCATAGCTTTCTTAAGTTTCACAAATCTGGCATATAGGAAACGGCTGCTTTATTTTATTCAAATATATTCGAAGTCAATACTTATCAGTGTTCAGTATCTCATCTCATTTATATATATATATATATATATATATATATATATATATATACACACAAACACACACACACACACACACACACACACACACATATATATATATATATATATATATATATATATATATATATATATATATATATATATATATATATATATATATATATAATTCACTTCTTACGATATTAGCGAATTGAATAGACCCGTATATAAGACTCTGTGCATTAGTATTAATACATATTATTCTTAATACAATTTATTCTTATTCAGAAGCAGTCATTTTTCGCTCTGTTATTTTCCTTTTTTTATTTATGTAAATAATTACCCATAGATTTAGCACATTCTCTCTTGACGTCATTCATTTGATTTAGAGTGAATTCTCTTAAGATGAACTATAATAAATATTAGAGCTGCATTTAACTTATATTTTCTGATTGAATATATTGATTTTTTTCTCTTAATTTTTGGCTTGAATGATTTCATAGACTTTAAATCGTTCTAGTTTTGCGACTGTAAAATCAATGAAGAGTATCACCTACTGTAAAGCAATGGTGATTTAGCTGCCCCAGTAAATGAATCTCATTAAAGGCCTACTACGAGACGAAAACCCAATTAGCAAACAACAATAACAAATATTAGTTTCTTTAACATATATATTTACATAAAATTCATTGAGGAATAACGATTAGAAACCTATATGTATTTACTATTAAGTGTTATACATATGTAATCTTGCGTATGAGTCTCTAAAATTATAATATTCTTGGGCGCTGTTTGACACAGCTGGTAAAGCTGAGAAATACACATAATTGATTGATTACGTCGAGATATCTTGACTTCTCATCAGTCGAACTGTGTTTAATTCAAGAAGAAATATACAAAACTTGATAGATTTTTATCAAGATAGTTTTTGTGAAACATTGGCTTGTATAACTATATAATATTCACTAGCCTAAATTTCATGTGATATTTCATTTTTTCTTAAACAGAACATTGATCTCTTGGGTGAGCTATGAGAGCAGGAGAACCATGAAAATTGTTAAGACCGAACACCATCAAATGTAAATGGATATTTAATAGCAATTTGATTCCCGAGTGTGTATTTGTGGGTGCGCATGCGTGTTTGAGAATAAATCGAAAAAAATTCGTTCGTTTCCTGCTAAAGAAATATTATGGAAAATGCCATTGAATATGAAACATTTCTGTCGTTTCAATTCTAAATGTCTAGAATCGCTGTACAGTTACAGACATTCATTCAAAATTTGACCAAGCACTTGGACATACCAAACTGAAAGGAAACAAGATTTCAAGAGAAAAACTGTCTATTGAAATAAAGGAAAAGATCATAAAACTCATTTCAAAACGCAATCTATAGTGTAGTGCAACGAAAACGTAGTGTATTCCTAATCAGCCGTGTCTAAAATTTTGGTCAAATTTAAAAGAAATAGAGAGATTAAAAAACGAAAACATGGGCACCTTATGTGATATAATGGCTAGGGAATTTGATTAACTAACCATGGCAACAGACTGAGATTCTCACTAGGCGTACCACACTCTCCTTTTTGAGCCTCAACTAAGCTCAGCAAATTGAATTGCGAAAAAAGAAAAACTCACTATGAGTCCACGAAATACATCCATGTGTAGGGATGAGAACTTCAAGAAATATGTACATAAATCTTAAGAAGTACAATGTGAAACAAAACAAATCGAAACAAACAAAAAAGAAAAAAATATATATATAATAAAATGGATTGATTTTGAATGAATGATTACTCCTCGGACAAAAATGTTGGTTTTAGAACCTTGCTTAAATAGTTTGGTTTGGTTTGGTTTGGTTTGGTTACTTTATTTAATGACCTATCAACCTTCGTGAATTTTTTAATGGTAAAGCGATTTTTGTAGAAAAAACAGAACCGATATTATATAAACCATAGCTAGGGGATAAGGGGATTCATACCTTTTGGGCGTATATTAATCCGAAAAGGAAAGTATTTGCACGACTGGAGTTTGAACACACTAAGATATCACAGTCCAGCACGTTACGCCACGGGGACACCCTCAAACCTTATCATAGAACAAGTATTAAAGTAATGGACAACGTCTGATTTATTTGGCTTTCGTCCAATCCCAAGAAGAATCGCGTATAACAGGCGGCTGACATTTAAAATGATTAATGGTTATTTGAATAGTTTTCGTGATAGGGGGCAGGTGGCCGTACAGTTGGTGTCTTGTGTGGTGTTGCTGCCAGGACTTGTTCAGGATTGCACGCAGCATTCTTGTGTAATTGCCATCTAGCTTCTTCTCCAGCCGTTTTGTTAGCGTCCATGTAGTGCATCCATATAGCAGTATCGATGTGACCGCTGCCTGGAAGAAACTGCGTTTCATTTTATCGGTTAGACGAACCAGACATGCAGGACACTGCTGGAGAAGCAGAGATGAACTCATAAGAGATGTACTCTTATGGATCCCCAGACATGGCCGCGCAAAAGCAGGACGACCAGCACGAACGTACATTCAGCAGCTATGTGAGGATACGGGATATTGTCCTGAAGACCTACCTAGGACGATGAACGATAGGGAGGAGTGGCGAGAGAGGGTCAGGGATATCCGTGCTACCAGCGCGATATGATGATGATGATGAATGGTTATTTATTTCCCATGCCTTGCGATTTTTTTATTTTATATATCCTCTTTTCATCGCCTGTCAATTCTCTTTTTAACGGAAATATTTAAATTCACTTTAATGTTTTAGTCCATCTATTTTTTGTGGATATCAAACATTATAATGAATAATCAAACCATGTTGGTTCAAGCCTTTTTAAAATTCAGATTTAAGCATTTAAATCACGTTATGTTTTAGTATCGCATAAGCATTGATTACTCTAAAACAAATAGAGACTAGCAAGGTGCGCGTGGAGTAATGGTTATTGTCGCAGGAAATGAATACGGTGACATGAGTTCAAATCCTGGACGAGACTGATTGAATTTCACATGGCACTAATACCCTTGGGAAAGGTATGAATCCAATTATTCTCCCTCCAGCTATGGGTAAATATTAGGGCAGACTAGGTTCTTCAGCTTTGGTGAGAAGGAAAACTCTGAATTCAAACCTGTTAAACTCAGCCCGAGCGGAGGGGTTGGTCAGAGGAGGTGCCCGTGGTGTGATGGTTATCGTCCTAGAAAATGGACACGGCGACACGATTTCAAATCCTGGACGAGACTAGCACTAATACCCTTGTATGAATCCAAATAGTCTCCCTCCAGCTATGGCTAAATAGTAGGGCAGACTAGGTTCTTCAGCCTTGGTGAGGCAACTAGTCTAGGAGAAGGAAAACTCTGAATTCAAACCCGTTAAAATTCGCTTAAAAATTGACCTTGTGTCATATCCTGCCGGAGCGGAGGTGGGGGAAAAGAGACTAGCAAGGTGTTTCTCTTATCGTCGAAGGAAATTAACCAGAATCAAAGACGAATCTGTTTGCCTTTTTATTTCACACTAATAATCTTGGAAAATCCATGTGTTGTTCCTCGTCAGCTATAAGTAAATGATATAGTCCACAGGGCTTCTTATCTTTGATAAGGCAATTGTTCAAATAGGTAAAACCTGGAAATCAAAAATTGAGTTTTGTTTTTTTTTTTCATATCAATCTTTGTAGGTTATTTAATGCCAATGCCATCATTATTGAAGAACAGTAGTGATACTATTAAACCCAAAGATAGGAGGGTTCGTACTTTTCCCAAGGGTATTTGTCCGAAAGTGAACATAATAGCGCGAGTCGAATTCGCTTACAACGATTCCGTAGTCCATCGCTTTAACCATTACGCCACGAGGACACCCCCTCAAACACTGAGGAATTTTGTTTGAATAAACTATATCATTTTAATGCATAATTCTTCTGATATCAAATCAGTCAGCAATTAGTATGTCTATCAAATGCTTTTATAACAATAAATACATCATTAGTATATTCAGTTTTATAGTTCATGTCTATAAGGAACTTATAGTTCACTCATATTTTGTCCTCGGTGAGAAACATGTTTTTTTTGTTTTTATTTTATCTGGATTTGATCGCAAACAACCTCAATTTATCTCTTTTAATCTGGATCGTATTTCACTTGGATAACTCTCGGCAAATATGTTGGAAAGTTATTTGTTCATAAACTGCATATATTAAATATATTAAAAAGGTATTAGATATTGGTCTTTGATCCCTCAAGTACGTTGGAATCACTTAATGAATATACGTCAATATTGCTAACCAAATAAAAAATACATGGTAATAAATTTCTGGTCACAATACAAGGAATATGTGTTGATATATTTAAACCCAAGAACAACAACAACAACAACAACAACAATAAAAATAAAAAGATAACTGGATGAGTTTGACTTTAATCCACTTCTTCTTTTCTAGAATATATTTAAGGAATTTTGACATATTTACGTATAAGTTATATAAAATGTAAAATTCTTGACATAATAATAAAACTTACTTGTGATACAAAAACTATGACTCATATATAAAATTCTTGAATGATTTTTTGGAAGAAACTATTTAGTACATTTTTATGAACGATTCTCTGATAACGTTTCCTTTGAGAGATTTTTTTTTTCCCATTTGCATATTCATATTTCTCTTGGCACACGATTAGTAATTTGATTAATTTTTTCTGGTTTTGTTATCGTGATGAAAAATGTCAATCCCATGCATTTTTCAAATCTTTTAGCCAATCCGATACCAGAGGTGTGCATCACGAAAACAAACTGTAGCGTGTGTAATTTTAATAATAACGATTCATTTCTTTCGCAGCTTGTCACTTTTAAAAGGATATCTTTCGGTATCGATGCTTTTCGTTTACTTTTAAAAAAATATAATAATTTGCCTGTATTCAGAGCAAAAATACGGCATTACTTTTAATTCTGCGTATTGCCATCTGGAAATATTAATGCGGATGTTTCTATGATAGCGTTCGTCACTTAATCACCATGTTATTCCTTCGTATTCTCTGATTATCTCGCCCACAGTTATTTTGCAAATCTCCAGACTCAAATGTCTAAAAGATTAACAAGACTGCCTCGTTCTTTACTTTCTATTAATGAGGGTTATTTATGTCGTTTTCTGGCTTTCTTCAGCATTTTGTTTTGCTTCCAGAATGTCAGGAAAATATTTTCCACATATTCAACGGTAACGAGGTGGCAACTGCTTCTGAAAACAACTCAAATAAACGTTTCAAATTATGCTGTCGAAAATGAATGTCAAATCTCTGCACGTAATATCACCGACAATGAATGACCGGTTACATAAGACTTTGTAAAAAAATGTTGTCAGAATGGGAAATGCATACAAATGTATCTTCAATGGTATTTTTATATTACAATTTATTAAGGGAACACTTTGCACTTTAGCATTACGGGAAAAAAAAAAACACAGATATTGCATTGTGGCTGAAAATGTGATAAGCATCAACCAGAAAAAAAAGAGCCATAGCTAAATATTTCTGTTTTGAAAATACACTTTCACTTCTTGTAAAAGTTTAAAAAACTACTTCACTTTACTGTATGACCTCACCAGCTAAGAAATTGTTTAGAGGTATATCATAAATGTAATCTCTCGGTAGTTAGAAGTTTTTTAACGTTCTTCATTTTGATTAAAAAAAAAATATATTCTATCATAATTTGTTTGACATACTGCCGCAAAAACGGCGATTTTCTCCTTAAATTATTTATTGTAAGCTAATCCTAGGATCAGGTATGGCTTTAAGCCTTAAGCATCAGAACAAGTAACCTAAGATGCACCATCCATAAATGTCCATATATCCAGGATTCGGTATTTGTGAAAAGACCATTTCATTCAATCCAATTGCTTATTAACAGGTACTTTTTCAGTCAATGATAATCACAGTGGCACTCTGCTATAAGGCTCTTCAGAAGGTAGAAAACAAATGTCTTCAATTTATAAATATGATATCATTCCCGAAAAGTTTATGTTAGTAAAAACCAAATGTAGTGAATGTAAGTTTCATTTTAACGATTAATTTCCTTTTATATTAGGAAAATGGATGGAAAAAAATTAATATATTGATATACCAAAAGAATTTCGAAGATTAGTGAAAACAAATACATACAAGCAAAAGAAATAAAATGACACGACCAAAATCAAAATATAGCTCACTGGCCATGCACTGAATCTCCAGATGGTTTACGGGAAAAAAAAAACAAATGCAAGAAATAAAATAATAAATTATACAACACGGCCAAAGCAAAACTTAAAGCAGCAAACCAACAAGAAAGAATAAAACTGTGGAAACAGCACTTCGAAAACTTACTTGGAAACCCACCAAAAATAACGCATGAACCAATCACCAGAATAATTAGCAAACAATTAGACATTAAACTTGGACCGTTCACACAAGAAGAACTCGACTCGGTTCTCAGAAAAATTAAAAATAGGAAAGCTGCAGGACTGGACGAAATTCCCCCTGAAGTATGGAAGACCAGACAATTCGACGACATACTGCTCCGACACTGCAACGCAGTATACAATCAAAATCCGATAGATAGATGGACGAAGGGATGCATACTCCCCTTCCCTAAAAAGGGGGACCTCGGATTAGCCAAAAACTACCGAGGCATAGCACTTACATCCATAGCTGCCAAAATCTACAATGCCCTACTACGAAACAGAATAGAACCCAAAATCGACAACATACTTAGAAAAAACCAAAATGGCTTCCGAAGAAATAGATCTACGACCTCACAAATATTAACCATCCGCAGAATCCTTGAAGGTGTACGGGCAAAGAACCTACAAGCGGCATTAATATTTGTCGACTTTACAAAGGCTTTCGACTCCATTCACAGAGGAAAGATGGAACAAATCCTACTAGCGTACGGCATACCTAAAGAAACCGTAGCGGCAATAACGATTCTCTATAGAAACACTAAAGTAAAAGTACGATCACCAGATGGAGACACAGAATACTTCGACATAGTAGCAGGAGTACTACAAGGAGACACGCTGGCTCCGTATCTCTTTATCATTTGTCTAGACTACGTACTTAGAACATCGATTGACAAAATCAAAGAGAATGGCTTCGAACTGACGAAGAAAAGAAGCAGAAGATACCCCGCAACAACAATTACCGACGCCGACTACGCCGATGACATAGCGATACTGGCAAATACACCTGACCAAGCCGAAACACTTCTGCATAGTTTGGAACGAGCAGCAGCAAGCATAGGCCTCCATGTTAATGCACATAAAACGGAATATATGTGCTATAACCAAACGGGGGACATCTCCACTCTAGAAGGAACCCCTCTTAAACTAGTAGACAAATTCACGTACCTAGGAAGCAGCGTCGAATCAACCGAAAAGGACATCGAAACGAGGTTAACGAAAGCATGGACAGCTATCAATAGGCTATCGATTATATGGAAATCAGACCTAACCGATAAAATGAAACGCAGTTTCTTCCAGGCAGCGGTCACATCGATACTGCTATATGGATGCACTACATGGACGCTAACAAAACGGCTGGAGAAGAAACTAGATGGCAATTACACAAGAATGCTGCGTGCAATCCTCAACAAGTCCTAGCGGCAACACCCAACAAGACACCAACTGTACGGCCAGCTGCCCCCTATCACGAAAACTATTCAAGTTAGAACCAGACATGCAGGACATTGCTGGAGAAGCAGAGATGAACACATAAGAGATGTACTCTTATGGATCCCCACACACGGCCGCGCAAAAGCAGGACGACCAGCACGAACGTACATTCAGCAGCTATGTGAGGATACAGGCTGTTGTCCTAAAGACCTGCCTAGGGCGATGAACGATAGGGAGGAGTGGCGAAAGAGGGTCAGGGATATCCGTGCTACCAGCACGATATGATGATGATGATGATATTTTGTAGCAATACTAAAATGCATTATATTACCTGTGACCATCAGTCTTAGGGGTGATGAGAAATTCCATTTTCTTTAGTGTTGATAAAACTCGTTTTATTTCGATTTTGGACGTATAAAAGAGAGTAACAGAGGGGGAATACAGATTAGGATCGTTTTCTTTTCAAATCATCGAGATCAAACAAGAGAGAAAATAACCCGAAGAATAACCTGATCGTGAATCCTTATTTGTTATCTCATTGAATAGCCATCTTTACTTGGCAGAGAGTTACTTGTTAGCGAAATTAACAACTTCTACTAAGTCATATGTTTGAAACGTATGGTATCTTAATTTAATCATGCGATGGTATAGAAAGAAGTATTAGAAATAACCCTTTGAACACGACAGTGCTACCGGAATTTCAGAAAATACGTTATGGCCAATACTAATTAGCAGCTGGAAGGTAACATTGTTTATTCATTAATTCCACCTTACGTACATACATGCGTACAAACATATATATATATGCGTGCATGTGTGTTTGTGTGTGTGTGAGAGAGAGAGGGGAAAGGAGGATTAAGAAAAGGGCAAAGGTATTCCTTAGAGTCTAATTTCATAATATTATAATAAGTGAGGTGCCAAGAGTGTTGAACAAAGGTTTCAATATATCAGGAGAGTATCCTCGTTATAGTGGTTAAGGTGCTGGACGGTGACATCGTAATAAGTGAGTTCAAACTCCAGTCGTGCTATAATGTTTCCTTTCGGACAAATGATCTTTGGGAAAGGCATGAACTCCCAAAGCCCTCAGCAATAGGTTAAATAGCATCGCTGCAATTTTTCTACAAGGGTATCCTTGGCACTAGATAACCCACAAATGTTGGTAAGTCATAAAAAAAACTAAACCAAGCCAATAAAAATGTGGAATATAATGATCAGATGTACATTTTCTTTTTAAGTAGAGGAATTATACTGTGAATTGAATACCATAACCAGAAAATCCGGCTAACACCTGCACACGACTTACAGAAACACTGGACAGCAGTGTCGACCTTATTACGTCTCATCAGTAATGTGTACCGTGAACTTCCTCATCAGTAATGTGTACCGTGAACTTCCTCACCAGGGACCACATAATGTCGAGCCGAAACTCTACCTCTGAGCCCGTAGTTTTCATCGCACGCAAGTGACGCCAAATTAACTCGTCATGTTAACTGCGCGGTCAATTAACCTGAATATGTCCTGCAAGTTACATCCGTACTCTTGACAGAGGATACGGTCAACTCTTTTGCGACGTTTTCGGAAGAGAACTGGAAACACGCATCCGTGTAATAATTATAACCTCAAGGGCAAGGATATAGATGAACATTTTCATTTTCAAATAGAGGAAATATATTGTGAATTGATCCTGCTTATAGATCTTTGTTATTACTTCTTTCGTTGGGTTTAGAACTTATCAGCAGATTTTTCTACGCATCATCATCATCATCATCATTATGATCATGAAGACAAGAGAAGGAATTAACTTGAATTGTCCGTATCAATCAGTTGTCACTGTTAGTAACTTCAATAGTGGGATCTCTTGTCCTCACAGAGCAGAAGAATTCAAGTTTTTGTCGGTTGGCCCAAATTGATGTGTACATATGTCGGATTCCAAAAGAATATGGCACTGATGCGTTCTTTCTTACTTCTGAAACAGTGTCCAGCATATCTTGGTCATTGAACTTGCATAATTTGTAAGGTTGGAGATTATTGGCCCAACAGAGAATTGGTTTCAAGATTTGGTTCAAAGAAAACGCAGTATCTTTGAATAGTTCAATTTAGCTTTTGTCTAAACATTTTTCAGAGTCTAGCAGGTGCAGTCATACAACACTACTGACACTGCTAAAGCCTTGTAGATCACTCGTTTAATTTTATCAGATAGATGAGATTTCAACATGATCTTTTAGGTCTTAACAATATGTTTACATCATTTTCCGTAGAAGCGACAGGGCTATCAATGTATAAAATCAGGTTTAAAAACTTTTAAGTCTTGTCATGAAATCGGTTTGAGAGAATGACTATGTATGATATAAATTTCTTTCGACTGAATTTAGTTAAATTTAACGGGAAAATATCACCATATGCCGTTTGTACGAAATTGACTCCTAATCTCCAGCAGGGAACAAAAGACATTGAACATAATTTTCCATACGGGAGACATACGATTTGACAAGGTTTTATTCAAGTTTTAAACCTACATATATTTAAATGTATTGAAATATTAATCTTCTTTTATTTCATGCAGTTTAGTTTTTCAGGCTGTCTCTGAATCCTGAGTTTTATCACCATTTTCCGTGTATTCATCATATTTCTTTTGTAAATATTTGATCGCCGGAACACTCAAATGCAACTTACGTAGGTTCTCACAAGACAGAGAAACTCATCCTCGACCTCATATATCTATTTTCGTGTTCAGTGGAAATATGATCTCTTACCCTGTTAAGTTACAGTTGATTAACATGGTGATATCAAGCATAATTGACAAGTAGGCCCTTTTCTATTTTTCCACTAATTCAAATACTGCTTGTTCATGAAACAACGTGAGTACTTTTCTAGCAGTTGAGATATGTTTGTGTTTTCTTTCACTGTACAATTGGTATGTAGAGTATCGAGGAATATATTTAAATGTTTTTGCCAAGGAAATATATATTTATATGTTCTTTTCTTCAGTAGGGCTCTGTATTGAATATATGTCTAGGCTACTATAGAGAATGGGCCGCAACGAAATTGCATCATTCTTTCTCAATCCCTCTCTCTTTCTCTCTCTCTCTCTCTATATATATATATATATAGAATGGGCCGCAACGAAATTGCATCATTCTTTCTCTATTCCCCCCCTCTCTCTCTCTCTATATATATATATATATATACTCCGCTACCCCCGTTCGGTTGAGTTCTCTGGCAAAGAAGTAATCGTGTTGCCATTAGCGTATATTGCAAGCCTCTTCATATATGAATTGAGGTCTCGGTAGCCATTGAACGGATGTATGTAAACAATAGTAATTGTGATTCATAACCGTTTAAAATCTACTTCGCAGCTAATGGCTTCTCGTGGCTGAATGGATAGAAGCTTTGGTTTGGCATGTGAGTCAACCGGGTTTCGATCCCAGCTACGGGAAGCTAATGTCTAGCCACACTGATGAGTTCTGATAGAACGAAACAGATCTATCTGTGGATGACTATAGAGATATATATTCCCCTACCTGCGTTCGGTTGAGTTCTCTGGCGAAGAAGTAATCGTGTTGCCATTAGCGTATATTGCAAGCCTCTTCATATATGAATTGTGGTCTCGGTAGCCATTGAACGGATGTATGTAAACAATAGTAATTGTGATTCATAACCGTTTAAAATCTACTTCGCAGCTAATGGCTTCTCGTGGCTGAATGGTTTGCTTTGGGTTGACGTGTGAGTCAACCGTGCTTCGATCCCAGCTACGGGAAGCTAATGTCTAGCCACACTGATGATTTCTGATAGAACGAAACAGATCTGTCTGCGGATGGCTATATATATATATCTGTGTGTGTGCAATTTCCATCTGATGGTTGCGTTAACCTCATGAAATGTCAAGTAATGGATTTAAAATTTTCATAATGCTAATATTTAAGATTTTAAATCTGCACTGACGAAGCAGCATCAGACACTGTCCGTACATTTCATTTGCACACACACACACACACACATATATATATATATATATAGTAAGTTGATGACTGTAGTTGGGGTGGCTCGAAAGCCCCATTTTCATTAGGCACTTCACTGAAGTGTAGGGGAGGCCATACTCCGTTTCCTGGATAACCCCGCTTTACCTTTGACCATTACCTTATAATACTGTGTTAAGAAGTAACGTCAAGTAACATTTTTCTAGTCTTTCATATGACTCGGCCTGATATTGAACCCCAAATCTCCAGGGCCATTGGCAAACACTCAATCCATTAAACAAATTTTTCCTTATATATAAATAAATAAATAAATAAATATATATATATATATATATATATATATATATATATATATATATATATATATATATATAACACTCTTAGGAATCCTATATATAATCAGTGTTTCTATAAATCAAATATACTGTTTTATTATACCCCGAATAAGCTAATAATAACAAAGTTCTAGGTTAGTGAGAACTCGAGCAAATAGCATTATTAACATTAAGTAACCCAAAATATCATATGCATTAAATATCCTGTATACCGAGTTAGAAATTTGTTTAAATCTAAAAAGAATCATAGGTCATAATAAACTGTGCTAAAGTTTTTCATATTTCGTTTCGAAGTAACTTTATCCTGTTATTAATCTGAGAAACAAAGATATGCATGAGTCTCAAGATTATAGAAGTCAATCAACGGTTTAAATAAGTGAGATAAAATACAGAATCTTAGATTAAAATCAATTTTGTGAAAATGGAAAGGAGAAACGAAATAAGGTCCATGTGACGAAAATAATCGCATTATTGATTGCAAATAAATTTGGCAGACGTCACGCTCTCCTTAAAAATAGGAAGATAATAGTAGTACAAAGAATAAAAGTTATTTCAGTCGATGCCTTGCTACACGTAATTAAACAACAATATGGAATCTGACCCTAACAATAGAATGACAGAAACGAAGGCTTACGATTCAATTTTGGCGCGAAATCTCTATTTTGCTTCTATCAGAAGAGATTTAACCCGAAATAGCTTCACACTATTTCCATGATCAATTTCACAATTTTTGGCCATGTGTAGATCGGGTTCGTCTATTTTTCATCAGCTCACAGAAAGGAAATGAACAACAATTATTTGGCATTCGGTGCATCTTATTACATTTGAAAATAAATTATTTGTTTAATGATTCTAAAACCACCAAGTTAATCAAGAGAAAAAGACACGCATAAAATCATATTTTCAGTTCTTAAAAAGTATTAGCATGATATTACAATCTACGAAAGTTTGACGTTGATCTCAGCGAAATAAATGCATCTGGGAATATGATCAAACAAAACAGTAAATGTATTTGAAGACATCAAAACGGCAATTGAATTATAGGAATACTATATATATATATATATATATATATATATATATATATATATAAGTGCTTTAGAGGAATTTATACTATTAATCTAATAACTGGTCAATTTTAATTCAAACGATCCCCAATTTTTACTGCCTGTATAGAACGAACTTAAAATACTATGTATTTTTTTAATGTTTATGTATTCATATAACATTTAATGGAAAAGAAAACGTATTCTAACATTAATAATAGAACTCTGAGTTGTTTTTACACATGTTGTTAAATATGAGATAATTTCTTTCTTTCTTTGTTTAATGGTATATCAACTTTTGTAGGCTATTTAATTCCAAAGCCATTCTACTAGAAGGACAGTAATGGTGCTATTTAACCGATAGCTGGGAGGATAAGGGGATTCATACCTTTCCAAAGGGTATTTGTCCAAAAGTGAACGTGTGATAATTTGAACGAGAACTGGTGGTTATTACTTCATAAAATGATATCCTTTTTTAAACATATTGTACATTTTGAATATTACCAATATTGTGGAAACACACATACACACACACCTTACTTTCTCATTATATATATATATATATATATATATATATATATATATATATATATATATATATATATATAAGATTAACTTAAATCGCGAGTCGGAAATCTACTACTAAGGTTTCACCTAAACGGATCATCAGGAAGTCTAATACCGTGTCGGTTTTAGACTTTCTTTCCGACTCGCGATTTAAGTTAATTTTATAATTGGCCCCACTCGTGCTGAGCATTCTTGTAATTGTAGCATTGCAGTGTTTACGGAGGGTTTTAGTTTTCTTTTGACCAACTGACTACTTTTCAACTAAGTGATGGGGTTGGTCTTTTCTTTCTTTTTGTTCTATGATATTTTTTTCTTTTTCCCCCGGGCGGTGATTCGAGATATTTTTATCTCTCGTTCCTGGCGGTTTTTTTCTTTTTTTCTGATAACCGTGAATGCTGGTAGATATTAGATTTGTAAATATATATATATATATATATATATATATATATATATATATATATATATATATATATATATATATATTGTTTTCCTCAAAGAACCTTTGAAGTTCCACCATTAAATTGCCAAAGCCACGAGCTTTCGGCGTTTTAATATTTATACACTCAAAAGAAGTCAAATCAAAGAGAAAACAATAATTTTTGGATAATAAATCATTTAAACCCATCAGTATAATAAATAATTTCGCTTGCCAACTCTTATTACGATTCCAGTGTCTTTGTTAGTTTATCAATTTTCATTATTTCATTGTTTTTTGTTTTGAAATCCTACCAATTTGAATGTCAAGTCGGCTGGGGCTGTAGAATATACCGATAAAACCCACAAATGATCGTTCGTGATATGACTCTAAACCATCCGATGATGAGGTTCCAGTGATGCAAGAGCTTTGGGGAATATTGGGCACCCCTTCATTGCCATCGCTCCCAGGTCCATTCTGGTCCAAAGTGGTAGCATCTGATAGGACCCTATCTATCGGTTAAATGTAACTAACCTGTTTACTTTTGCTAAATTAAATTACTTGTCATAGAGTAACATGGCCAGATATGAATACGTGAAATATACATATTCATACTGGTACGCAAAACGTTCATAATGTCCATAACGCACATATAGATAACATAGGAATCCCGAAACACAAAAACACTTACGACTTCTTAGTTCAGGTACGAAACCCTTTATTACTTTCGAGTTAAAAGGTTTTTCGACATAAGGAGAGAGATACACCTTTCTATGCAGACTTTTCCATCTGCCCCAAACCACGTGCGTACCCGATACAAGGCCACTGGCCTGGCTTCGGCGAGCCCCGAAAGCCAACCGTCCTCCCCGGACGCCAGAACTCAACTAACTGACTTTTCTAAAATCCCACCAAATCCTCCGCGCACTTTTCCGGTGCATGACGTCTTTCACATTCCCAAGTTAAATTTTCTATCTGTGATTTTTATTTTGAGATCTCTGAATGACATATCCTCCCCACACGCGCGTGAACACCTGCGCTCATGTTGCACCTAACTAACCCATGCGCTAAGCGAAAGGTTCTCAGCCTAACTAAACCGAAAAACAACATATATAATACGAAATCCCTCGGCCATTATATTACAATAGAACAATTTTGACATTTAACTGTATAAACAAAGACCTATACTTATACTAAACTAAATTGTTTTGAATTAGAACTGTTTAACTAAACTGAATACCATGAAATAGAAATGATTTAGACAATAAATTGTGTACTTATGCTAAACTGAATTGCTTGAAACAGAATTGTTTACTTGTATAAAATGGATTTGGCATTAAATAACCTACAAGGGTTGATATCCCTCAAACCCTTGTAAACAAACTGTTGTATCATGGTAAGGAAAAAATACAATGTGAAAAAAAAAGTTTATTAACTCAAGTGTTACAGTCCGACTAGTATTATAAGTATGGCGAAGTTGGTCTTACAACTGACTGACTTCCTTCAGAGCTGTCTTTCTGCTTGTGCTTCAGCTTCCGCGTACTTTCATACTTCCGTGATACCGTAAGTCACATGATATGAACCACTATACAACACAAACAAACAAACCTACCAATTTGAGGTTCAAAGCAGGACTCATTCTCATATATGGTTATGAAGGGTTTGGTTCACTTGGCATGGTTATTTCAGGCACTGAAATTGTAATCAGCGTGTTGGGCTTTAATTTTGATCTAAGCTGGTTTTGTTTCCTTTTACTCATATATTTGGAAAAGTAAGAATCCATCGAAAGTTCCTATAGGGCAAACTGACCTCTCTATTTTCAATGGGTACCAATTTCGGAGAAGGAAAGCCCAGAATAGAAAAAAGAAGTACTGATGTCTCTACGCCTACTGGTTTTAGCGTCAACCTCATTCAGTAAGCTAGTCTGAAAGTGCCGTGCTGCTAAATTTCATTGAACATTGACTTTCTCGGGGACAATATTGATTCCGTCGAAAGGAAGAATTTGCTAACCGAGAAACTGCTCTTTTTCCAAAATATTTGCCTGCACTCTGATACAAGAAAATTCCTTAAACTTACAACTCAAAGCGAACCAAATATATTATTATTCACAGTCATTTAAACAAATATATATATATATATATATATATATATATATATATATATATATATATATATATATTATATTTATATATATATATATATAATATATATATATATATTCGAGGATTATTAAATAAGTTTTCCAAACTTTTTTCGTATTGGCACTTTTATTGATAGTGCACACATGAAACTCTTGTCACCTCCGAAGAAATCTTCTCCGGCTGCAATGCACTTTTTGAACCGTTACAATAACATCTTGAAGGCCCCATGGAAGTTCTCTTGTGTGAGCATGTCATTGACCTTCGTCATCTCCTCAATTGTCTTATAACGACAGCCTCTGAATAGGGAATAACCAAAAGTCACTGGGAGCAATGTCTCGACTATAGGGAGGTTGAGGAACTCTATTGATGCCCATCTTGGTCAAATAATGTGACAAGGATGGAGTTGTGGACTGGTGCATTGTCCTAGTGCTGGCCTCTTCCGACGGAATCTCTTCCAGAACTCCCTTAAAACCTCAACATAGTAACACTAACACTAACCCTAACCGTTTGGTCAATCAACTCTGGTGTACTGACTTCCTTACTCCTACAACACCTCTCATCATCCCTCACAGACTCCCTGCCTTCCTTGAATCTCTTATGCCAAAACATTTTCTCGATTCATGCAAGATGGTCGAAAAGCAGTCTGAAGCATTCCATAGTTTCTGTGGCATTTTTTCCAAGTCTAAAACAGAATTTTATCGCATACCGTTCTTCTAACGTGTCCTTATTTCATTTTTAAAATTCACCAGCTGTGACAATCAGGCTTTAGTAGGATGTATTCCAATTGCTACTGTAGCTGTTGATTTGAACCTGAAATCATAAAAAATTATTCAGTCATTTCATAAGATGTATAACTATAGCATGCTGAATTTTCAAGAATGTACAATTCTAAATGCCTGTACAAAAATGTCTGGAAACTTACTGAATGCACTATATATATATATATATATATATATATATATATATATATATATATATATATATATGTATGTATATATGTGTGTGTGTGTGTATATATATATAACGGAAACTAAAATAATATGATATCAGTGATGGATTGACATTTGTCTCGGCATTTGAAGGAAAAGACTGCGTAATTATTGCGATTGAATCTATGGGAATGATTTTCATTCCTCGTACCACATAATCGGTAAATAACCTCGAGAGAATCCCATCAATAATTATCAGTGTAACATTAAATCGCAATCTCTTCACAACAATCATCTCTGGCAAAAATTCCACAAATTCCAAAGATTAAACGGATATCACATTCTATAACGAGTTAACTTCACTTGTCTGACGCATTCTCAAACACAACGTCCGAGTTGGTGGAGACATGAATTCTCAAATTGGCAAAGACGGAAAAAATAAATTCTGCTTGCACAATTTGCCAAAAAAATGCAGAATACCCAGCCAAGTTTTATCTCGAGTCTTACTAGTCCAAACACTAAATTTACAAAAAAGAAAAGGAAAGCTCTGAACGTATGTCTGCTGAAAAAATAACACCCTGCTTGATTGTATATCGATAAACAAGAAGTATATCATTATCATTATGGCGTGCCACTGGCACGAATTTCCCAAACCCTCTCCAGCAAGTTTTTCCTATAATCCATTGCTCTCGGTAGGTCTTCTATGCTACATCCCGTACCAGTAAAGACCTGTTGTCGATAAGTTCTAGCAGGTCGCCTTATCCTTTCTCGTCCGGGTGAAGGAATCCACAGGAGTACCTCGCTTATGAGCTCGCTCTTACGTTTCCAGTAGTGTCAGGCATGTCTTGCTCGTCTTGTTTGGATGATTTTCGAGGCAGGTGGTACGTATCCGTGCATCTGCTTAGAGGGATATGCTTCCAGAATTTGTTCAGTTGAGCTCACAGCATTCTTTTGCAATTGCTGTCAAGCTTTCTCTCACTAAGCTGAGTGATTGTCCATGTGGTGCATCCATAGAGCAGTACAGACCCAACCGCTGCTTGGGTAAACTGCGCTTTATTTCAACTGAGAGGTCTGCGTTCAATATGATCAATAGTATATCGATGGCTGCTCATGCTAATTGCGTGTGGATGTAATGTTTGGTAGAGACGCTACTTATGCGATAGGTAAACTTATCTACAAGTTTTAGAGATCTTTCATTTAGCGTGGTAATTTGGCCTCTTTGATCGAAGCGAGGGAACTCCGTTTTGTCAGCGTTGATATGGAAGCCCAGGCCACTTGTTGCCCTTTTCACGACTAGGCAGCAGATGTTCGACATGGTAGGGTGTATTTGCCAAAAGCGTAGTCTGCGTCCGTAATCGTTCGTGCGGGGTATATTCCGCTTCTTGCTTTTGCCAAAGTAAAGACATTTTCTTTCATTAAATCTTTCGGTATTCTAAGTCTAAGCTGATGATAAACTGGTATGGGGCAAATGTGTCCCCTTTCAGCACTCCTGCAACAATGTCAACGAAGTCTGTGTCTCTATCCTTTTTTTTTTTTTTTTTTAATAGAGCGACGGTTTCTTTGGGGAGACCGTAGGTCAGAAGAATTTGCTCCAACTTTCCTCTGTGTAAGGAGTCAAATGTCCTGGAAAAGTCCACAAATAATAGTGTCGCCTCGACGTTTTTTGCTCGAACACTTTCCAATATTCGACGGATAGTCAAAATATGTGATGTCATGGATCGATTTATCAATTTCTCCGAAAGCCATTTTGTTTTTTCTTAAGAAAGAGTGGTTTAAACTGTGAGCCATACTCCTATTTTAATAGAGTATCTTCCGATTACAGAATCGTTTCAACAAAGATTTACCTTATTCTATGCAGTTAAACAAACAATCAGTTAAATCATATCGATACGACTGGTCCTTATGAGCAAATTGTTGATTAATAGGAGGGAATTTACAGTAAGTTTAAGATACATGTTTGATACTCTTCTTGATACATCGGAAAGACATACTCCAAATGATGAATATGAAAACTAAGCTTCTTAGTGTATTCCATACAAACAAGGGGACAAATATATTGTTCTTTGGAAGACAATAGATATTCGGGGGAAAATCTCTACTTAATCAAGAAAACAACACAAATGCGCCGAAATTTGAAAAATCCCAGAGAGAACTAAAACTTTATAAAGAGAACAACTAGAATATTTCCAAGAATGGATCCATGAAATAACAATTCTATAGCCGTATACAATCGCGATTAATATGAACAGTTGGTAAATGAAATAATTTAAAGGAAAATAATTACGATAGCAACATTAAAAGTGCTAGCCAAGTAGAAAGATAAAGAGAAAAGAACAGACCAAGAATCTGCTCGAAAATCCTCCTGAAATTAGTGATATATCAGCTGAAAGAATTATTAATAGTCAGAGATAGAAATTGATGCAGCTCTGATTGAGAAAAAGATGAATAAATAAAGCAGTAAAACTGCAAGCCTAAACTAAATACCTCTTGAAGTCTTGAAGACAAAGATATTTGATAACTTCTTTGATTATGAAATGCTGTATATAACCAAGAGACAGCACAGAAACAGACAAAAAGCTGTATTCTCACGTTCCCTCAGAAAAGCGAATTTGAAAAAAACTCTAAGATTTTATTTGTTCTCCATCCCACCACCAAGGCCTTTTTGAAGTGGGTCCAGACGCAGAGCGGCAGCCCACACTCACCCGGCAATGTCCCAAAATACCGTCGGGCTCGTCGGCACCATCAACGGGGGCGTCCCAGATGACAGGAAACAAACAACTAACACATTTTATTGAGGTTTATAGAAGCATAAATTTCGCTGCTTTTGGTGTTAAGTTATATCGGAATCTCTTCCTCAATCGAATCCAAAACGAAGTTGAGAAAATGCTTTGGAAAAATCAGGACGGCTTTCGAAGAAATCGATTCTCAATATAACAGATTCAGAAAATCTTTTGAAACATGGACGAAGTATATGCAAACCATCTTGAAGCAACAGTTATTCTAATAATTCTCCAAGGCTTTGTCTTTTGATTCCACTCACAGAGGAAATATGGGGCATATACCACAAGCACATAGTCACCCCTACCAAAAAAAAAAAAATTGTTACAACTATAGTGATGCTTTTCAAATGACCCCCCATGATGGCACCGACTTTGATATTAACGCAAGAGTTTTGTAAAGTTAAAAAATACCCCCCAATATGTTACTAATCTGTCTAGATTACGTACTTCGGCCATAAATAGATCTAAAAAAAGTAAACAGTTTATCATAAATAAGAGAAAGGAGCAGACAATATTCCAAAGAAACGCTGGGGCAGACTTCGCTTATGGTCAGACGCTTCATGTAAATATACCTGCCCCGGCTGGATCCTTAAAGCATATCCTAAAACAAACATCTCCATTTAAGTGGCAAGCTTCTAAAATTATTAGACAGTTGACATATTTGGCAGCAATATCTCATCTACTGAAAGTGATGTCAAAACGTGCATAAGGACGGCGTGCGCTGCTATGGACAGTTAATCAATTATATTGAAATAGCCCCCCTCCGCTAACCAAAATAGAATTTCTGTATGCACTCTAACGAAACGCACGGAAAAAAGGCAGATGGGAACTACACAAGTATGCTACATTTCTTTAATACCCTATAAGCATTACAACTCATAACTCCTGTTGTATGGTCATTTACCTCCCATCTCACGAACCATTCAAGTAAGAAAAGGAAGACATGATGGGAACTGCTGAAGATATCAGGACAAACTCATATGTGACGTTCTCTCATGGATTCTTAAACACGGAGGCAGCAGTGTTGTCCGACAAGCAAGCAATTATATACATCATCCCTGTGCAGACACTAGATGCAGTTTAGAGGACTAACTTGGAGTGATGGAAATTAGGAATGAATGGCAAGAAAATAATCTGGTAACAGACATATTTTATAAATGGTAAGTTTATTATGCTTTTTAAATCAGTTTCTCATGCTTTTCAATTTGATGTCTCAGTGTAGAAATTATGTAAATACCGTCTAAATTTCATTATCTTCACAGATGCATAAATTCCGTGCAGTTTCTACTAACATTAATTAATTTCAAGAAATAAATAATGTTGAGATTTTTACAACTACAATACCGATGATCATAACGTTTCTATATATTTTCATTTGAATTGAATATTGAATAAGGTGTCAGTGACGATATTTCTGTTTCAGTGTAAAACTAGCAAGTTAATTCGATTAAGTGTAATTATCTAATTTCATATTTGAAGAGTTTATTACACAGAAATGCGCAATTTAAATGTTCATCTTTAAATTACACATTTTTACAATCTAAAAATGTTATCATTTCGACTATTATTTTGAAATGTATAATTTGGAATAATTGGAATTTATATTCGGATCTGCCGCAAATGGAATAACGGAAATATAGTCTATCGTAATATTAGTGAATATTAAATGAAAAATATGATATCTGAATGAATGAGCGATTAATTAAGCTTGCTATGTACTATTCTTGAGTAGCCGAATAAATAAGCCACAGATGAAAATCTTAATAATTGAAAAACAAATAAGAAATACAGAATTTAACAAAAAAAAAAAAATGCCAGTTTAATAGCCACTACAAAATTAGGAATGTTGTTCATTATAGAACATTTTTTCGAAAGTATCGATAATACATCTATTGTTACAGATGTCTTTCTGTATCTTTTGTAATGACAATTTGATTTTATTTCATTTTTATACTTTCTATTTATATGTCTAGTTCCAATTCGAAGATTCCTCAATATGCAGAGTTGCCTGAAGAATATGGCAACTTAAAAATGCCAGTTACACTATGCCGTTTTCATTTGCCTATCATATTGGCAATAAATGCACTTTTACAGACATGGAACATCGTATAAGTAAATCATATTAGCTTTAAGGACACAATACTTTATAATTACACTTAAAAGCAATGATACAGTTATTCACAGACGTGTGCTCACACACAAAGCATAATGGCTATCGTCATGGGAAACGGGATCAGCCCCCCCGTGGCTGTTTACATTTCAGTCAGTAATAGTGACTTTCAGAAAGACAGGGATCCATATCTCCTTTCAAGACGTACAGGCAAAATATAGGGTAGACTTGGTTCTTTAGCACTTGTTGAGACAACCATTCTAGGTGAAGGCAATCTCTGAATTCAAGCCAGCTATTGTCCGCTTAAAAATGACTTTGTTTCTCCACCTACCATAACGTTGGGGTTGGATAAATACACTAATACACACACACACACATACATGTATATATATATATATATATATATATATATATATATATATATATATATATATATATATATATATATATATGTATGTAAGTGTGATTTTATATATATATATATATATATATATATATATATATATATATATATATATATATATATATATATATAGGTTTGTTTGAATACCACGGATTGTTTCTTTTTTTTAAATCTTCAAGTGAAGACGTTCATATCTTCTCACTAGTCCTCTTAAGTTTGGGTAGAATTAGTGAAGAAAGTACCATATATTAGCCCAAGTGTTTTTGATTATTTCACTGGTTATCTTCGGGTGGGTATGTTAGATCGTTTGTTGCTGTGAGTTTTTCTATCTATTTGGAGGGGTTTATATTTATTTGGAGTATGTTTTTCTTTACTTTATTATTATAGATGGAGTTGACTCATTCTTTTTGGATTGATAGTCGTGGTTAATGCTATTGTATATATAATAGTTCTAATTCTTTTTTTAAAAAAAATCTATTGCTTCAAACGAAATGGTCGAAATCGCTTGGGCTAAGATTGGGTACTTTGTTTACCAGCTCGACCAAGATATAAGAAGCCTCGGGAGAAAACTTGAACGACTCCACTGAAAGTTTTTTTTAAAAAAGAAACAATCCGCAGTATTCACCCAAACCTGTTTAGATAATGATTTGCGGTCAATCTCTCTCTCTCTCTCTATATATATATATATATATCTATATCTATATATATATATATATATATATATATATATATATATATATATATATATATAAGTGTGATTATGCAAATAAGTTGTTAAGTGGTTTTATTTACATAAATAAAATGAATAACGTTCAAATGACATTTGAATTTAGACACCGACTCATAATAGTTTAGATTTCTGAATGAAGTATTCGGAATTTTTAAGAGAACTGATTCATCACAAATTGTTACATGTAGTCAAATAGTGACTGCAAATTTGATTTTTGATTTTCGGGATCCAAAAGTGTACTCGGGTCAGTGGAGTATCACAAAAATATAAATTTTGGAAAGAAAAACCCGACAAAAATGACGAACAAACAAACTAACAAACAAAAGAAATTGCTGAATATGTTTAAAAGTAATGTAATTTTTTTCTGGCAAACACCGATTTAAATCAGTTCGACCTGAACACCGAGAATAAATTATATATTTCGCGTACTCCAAATCATCCAAACTTATATTGAACCCCTGAAAAGTCTTTTATAATGATAGAACCTGATCGCTACGATGGTGATGACCATCATCATAAACTCGAGTTGATAGAATAGAGAGCTTTGGAGGTGCCCGTGGTGTAGTCGTTATCGCCGTAGGAAATGAACACGGCGATACGAGTTCTAATCCTGGACGAGACTGATTGCATTTCACATAGCACTAATACCCTTGGGAAAGGTATGAATCCAATTATTCTCCCTCCAGCTATGGGTAAATAGTAGGACAGACTAGGTTCTTCAGCCTTGGTGAGGCAACTAGTCTAGGAGAAGGAAAACTCTGAATTCAAACCTGTTAAACTCCGCTTAAAAATTGACCTTGTGTCATATCCTGCCCGAGCGGAGGGGTTGGTAAATAGTAGAATAGAGAGCTTTGTCTCTCTGTCTGTCTGTCTGTTTCTTTTCCCATTCATCCCTATCGTTCATTGTTCATGCAAATTCCTCTACACAGCATTTGGTATTCACAGTGAGCTAATGTAAGTCTTTGTTGGTCGGTTAGCATTAGTGTGTTTACGTGGAGGAATCCATAGGAAAATGTTTTTTTTGAGTTGATCCTTACTTCAGTAGCATCATCTATCATGTCTTCATACTAAGATGCTTTGTGGGTTAGGCGGTATGTGATCGAAACATTGCAGTTTTGTGTAGTGCTGCTTCAAGGATTTAGTTCAAAACAGCACGTTTAATTCCTTTGTATTTTCTATCTATCTTTTTTTCAATGCTTTTCCTTATAATAAATGTGGTGTAAACATTCAGTAGTACTGACACTGTCACCGTTTCGAAGAAATCATCTTTTATCTTATCAAAGAGATAACATTTTCCTTTAGTCAAAAACCTTTTAATAGGCAGTCAATGTCTAAACTATAAGTAGATAGACATAACTTACAGCAGATTAAATATTCTTGCCGAGATATGTGTACTGTGTTTAAATTAAATTATTCCAAAATTTGACGCAAGGCTTGATCTAGAGTCCTATTCTTTGATACACTTGACCAAACCCACTTGAAATAAATGGAGGTTTGTTAGCTTAATGTTAATTCTGAGTGGCACAAAAAAATCAGTTTTTTCAAACTCATTTAAATTCAAGATCGGTAAGCTGCTATTTAATCAGATTCGCAACCTTGAAAAAACGTCTTATTGCTTACTACACAGACTTCGTATATGAACGAGATGTGCCTACAAAGAGACTAAACAAATAAAACAATTCACTCAAGAGACATTTACCGAGCATGCAGTTGAAATATTTTTCAGAATTAACATTTACTCCGTACATAAAAAAAAGAAGCACACCTTATTACTTAGTATTGATCTATACGTGTTTAAATCTACATATCAGATGAATTTTTTTTTCCCAGTTTATTAATTGAAGGGCATCTTTGAGTAAAATTATGTTTCTCTTTCGGAAAGTCGTTTTCAAAGACAGTTCGTGTGATGCACGCCATGTAACCAGGGCTTTCAATATGCAGCCTCTATCCCCTTCAGACGCTTAAGAAACACCGAAACACGAGAGTTCCGTGAATAACACTAAACTGCACCCTTAGAAAAAAAGAATATAATCCTGGTGATCTGAAAAATGTGGAGTACTCCTTCAATGCCATTACCCTAACGTCAACTCTAATCTGAATTGTTAGTTCCTGTTCGTGTCCGATCTATGATACACAGAGATTTGTTTAAAATTATAAATATTCATTTGGAAGTAAATAATGGATTGTAATCCGACAATATGTCGAGAAAAATTTATCATTGTTATTCTTTCTTTTTCTTCCTTTTGACTCGAAATCTTTCTCGATAGACAAACGTAACATAAATTCTATCAATTTATCTCTACAGATATTCAGTTACAATACTTCATATTGTGGACCGATAAAGTATTTGTATTAAGAAATGTTACTTGAAGCTATAATTATTTATTAAGGATTATCAATTAGCTTCTCAAATCTATATAACGGTGTGCAAAGATATGGCAATTATTAAATAGAAGTAATTACTTGTAGTCATACAATCATTAGTATTATATAGGAATATATCAAAATATACATCTGTTCGCAAATCATTTGTATTAGATAGGGATACTTGATATCAATTAACCACGTGAAAAATGAGAAAAACCTCCAAAGAATAAAAGTATACAAAAATGTACATATTAATGTACCATGAAGGGAGTTTCCTAACATCTCTACTCAAAAAAAATCATAGATCGTTTGACATATCAATAAAAGCATTCAGTCATCAATCTATCAATCAATCGAATATTGAAGCAGGCTTAAATGGAAGTCTGCTGCAGGCATAATCAATTTGATGAGTGGTACTAGCGTTTCATAATATATATATATATATATATATATATATGTATCCAATAAATAATAATCCCGACATCCCAATGGATCCACAACTGCATTATCACATTAAGAACGTGCATGTCTTTATCAACATGCTGAGTCAACTGATCATCCAAAAATATTGAGGGAATCTATAAACTTTCGACTCACGTAAACCTGATCATGCAAATTGTTGCCAAAATCTGTGCCAAGTCTCTATGTAGCTGAAAAAAAAGAAAAAAAAAGCGAAATCTTTTCGCAGTCACTGCAGTGGTAGTTAATCACTGTATTCTTTTGAAATAAACCCCGCGGACATTTTTTTCCTAAAGCTAGCATGAGTATAGAACGATTGTTCATTTTAGCCGGTAGAGCTGTTCGAATGAAATGCGTTGGGAACGCTGGAACCGATCCTTCAGATCAACCACAGAACTCATTCCCCTTCTGAATAATTGTACTAAATAGTAGAGTGGATTAGTTTGAACGAGCGTGGGGATAAATCTCATTAAATTGTAGATATAACAATATTTATTTCAAAGAAAGCTGCGATGAACAATGGTAAAAAGATGGCGAGGGAATTTATTATCGGTTTCAATGTCCATCATCGTAAATTATCGTTTGTTGTATTTTGTCATAACTGGCTAAACATGGATTTACTGCATGAGGCAGAAATAATTCAGGGTGACATTGGGATGCTTTTCCTTGAGGACCTAGTAATTATGTTTATGTTTCTAAATCAGACAGGGGCAAACGTTTACGAGAAGCGTGCAGCATTAGACATGGCTCATCAGTAGGTAGGCCACACAACTAAAAATATGTTTTAACTTTAACACTGGCACAACACCAACTTTACTACAAAAGATGATACACGTAAACACTTGCCTTAAGAATAGGAAAGAGTTGATTTTTTCTGTTCAGTAAAAAATGATATTTTCAATACAAAAATTGGATTCTTAAATTGGTCATTCAGAAAACACTCAAAAATATGAGTTCACACATAGACAAAGATATATATATATATATATATATATATATATATATATATATATAATTGAGACTAGCGTACCCACAGAGTCAACATCTCCAGGTGAATTGCAGTTTCTTGCGTATGCGTTCACAAGACCAAGTGATTTCCACTTGATGTGCATAATTTTATATGTTGTGCTCTAGAGGGGAGTCACATTTACTATGTTGTTATATTGTATTAATTTTGTAATTTGTTAATTTATTTACACTATTATGATTAAATTATTCTGTTGTATATTGACCTCCGACCCGGACAAATATGCCATTCCAAAGACGGCGGAAGTTGCATATTCCTTTCGTCAGTGATGGTAAGAGATTGCGTGGGCGAGCTTGGCTGACAATATGTGACAGGGTTAAAATCCCACAGAACAGTCACAAACTGATGCACCGGAAGAGGGTGACCAATGAACTGCATGACTTATTTCCGCTCGATGACTATCAAACATGCCATTCCAAGGACGGCGGTAGTTGCATATTCCGTTGCCCAGTTATGGGAAGAGATTGAGTGGGCCTAAAACAATTATATAACCCGGGTGAAGACAGGAAGTCAGGCAGTTGGGGATCAGACGAGTTGGAGAAAAGATGCAGGAGAGAAAACCAGCACCCAGAGAGGCTGAGCCCCAGGCCCCCGGTTGAGCAGCTCAGGAGAATGGGAAAGAAACGCTGATGGCCATAAGAGTAGGGGTCAATATGTTTCAGTTCTTTTCGGTTTCCAACCCCCTCTTACACACAACCCTTTCAAATAAAGTGAGAGGTATATTTTTCTAAGAACCGTGTCGCTCATCTTTATTGTGTCGTCGTTATGATTCTGCATGCATATGTAGATGTATATGTATTATGTTTTTGTATAGTTGGTCAGGGTTATACAACAATTCTCCTTGTGAGTTTTTCACTCCAGGATTAGCTGATTGTTTTTCATCTGGGTCCGAATGCGAGCAAGTCACGACAGGTCTTCAAGACTCTTCAAAGTATTCCGTTCAATCAAGACAATGCTGTCATCTGGATGGTCATCTGGATGGTCTCGGTTCGTCCTCTCATTTCCAATCCTTCCAGTCCCCTTTCCAAGCTTTTGAGGACAGTTCGAAGCGCTCCAGTTACACCTGACATCACTGTGTCCCAGAATTTTTTTTCACATCAACGTCAGCTAATGACCTTTCAGTGTGTGATAGCAAATCACCTCAGGTCTCCAAGACTCTGGTAATTATTTTCTGTGATTTTAACTCCGCTGTAATCTGGATGGTCTCGATTCTTCCTCTTATTTCCAATCACTGTCTCTCTCATTTTCCACATATTTCGTAGTTACCTGGCAAGAAATAAGAACCTGTTAACTCTTTTGCTTTTATTATTGCCATTTTTATGTTTACGAAAACAAATCCCCCAGGCTGACTATCTTTTATTGTTAAACAAGATTCTCTCAGTCCCTGTCTCTGTCTCTCTATCAAAATCTCTAGGAATTTACGTCACATTCTCATGGAAGTTTCTGTTTCGTGCATATACGATTTGGTAAGGTTGTCAAGTTTAAATCTCATACAAATTTCTCAATTCACTGGATCATCCTTCCCAACAAGTTGTAACTATGTTTTGTACTTTTTTGTGCTAATGTGCTACAATCGCCTATTATGTGATTATCAGTTTATATCTTTTCTCTTCTGTAGCAAATTATCTCGTTACGCTTTATCATCATCATCATCATCATGTCGTGCCGCTAGCACGGACATCTCTGACCCTTTCTTGCCACTTCGCCCTATCGTTCATCGCCTCCGTCAGGTCTTCAGACCTACATCCCGTATCCTCACATAGTTGCTGTATGTATGTTCGAGCTGGTTGTCCTATTTTTGCTCGGTCATATGTGGGGGTCCACAGGAGTACATCACTTATGAGCTCGTCCCTGCTTCTCCAGCAGTGTCCTGCATGTCTGGTTCGTCTAACTTGGATACTTTTCGTGATGCGAAGCAGGTGGCCGTATAGTTAGTGCCTTGTGGGGTGTTTCCGCCAGGACTTGTTCAATATTGCTCGCAACATTCTTGTGTAATTGCCGTCTAGCTTCTTCTCCAGCCGTTTAGTTAGCGTCCAAGTAGTGCATCCATACAGCAGTATCGGTACGACCGCTGCTTGGAAGAAACTGTAAATATTCAAAAGTAAATGTAATTTTTCTTCTCTTCCTGAGTTCTGATGCTTTTCTTATTCGTCAATGATTTTTCCTCCGTATTTTCCACTTTTTATTAAGAATATGGCGTCTTTTTCAATGTCAAATTCCAATCTTATATACTGGTTAAATATTATTCTTGTTTTCATCAGTTTGTTGTCATTTTTTTTTTAAATTGACAAATATTTTGATATCATCAATGTACATGTGTTGGTTAATATTCTTTTGTTATTTTGTAAATTTTTAGTTTCTTGTGCTTTTCTTATATATGTAATTGAGTGTCGCTTTTGTTATAAAGAAAAGCATTTACGGGAGCGACTCTCCCTGGAAGATGCTTCTTTGGGTGTTTGTCATCTTGCTGGTAATTCCACTTACCGTTTTTCATATCTTTTGTGAGGAAGTTCATGATTTTTCCGGATATTTTGTTCATTTCCAAACATTCCATTATCCAAATTTTTGCGACCAAATTGTTGGCCTTTAATCTTGCTTTGACCTCCTTGAAATACACTGATCCATATATTGTAGTTCATCTGTTCCTCTTCATGTACGGTATCCTTTCTCTTCCTCCATAGACAGTCCACGGCATACAAGCAAGTTTTATTCTTCAATTTGTGCAGTTAAGATTTTCAACATCATAGGTAAACATGTTATCGATCTTTAGGTACAGGGGATTGCTTTTTGAGGGTTCAATGTGAATCAGGTTTGCTTATCCTTTTGTCATTAATTTGGGTTTGTTTGCAACTCTACATTTACTTAGTTACTGAGCCAATCGATCGTTGATAGATGTAAATTTTTAAGACCTGAATCAATGTATTTCATCGTGGCCTGGTGTTTCCCAATTTGCATCTTTAATAGGTCACATTTATAAACACCTCAAAACTTTCTTCATGTCCTTGCTGTTGGTTTTTAATGTTATATTTATCCACTCAGCTTTGATATCATTTTTTCTGGATATATCTTACTACATGATTGTTTTCTTTCCATTAGATTTGGTTGCTGATTTGTCCTTGAGAATTTTCTGCTGACTTATTTATCAATGGTTTTCTTATTTGGAAAGCCCTATTTTATTAGTATTGCTTCACCCTGTCCCGGAATCTTTTGAGTTACTCTTCTTTCATCAATGTATTTTTGATGTATGTATTCCGAATTTATAGCTAGAACTTGTCAGTTATTGTCCTTTTTTTTTTTAGATTTTCCTTCCTTTAACTGCTATTATTAATATTAATATTAATACTATGTTTCTTGCAAGTTTTTCATATAAGCGTCAACTGACGCTTTTTCATAAGAGTATAAGTGACAACAATTCTCTTCAAGAGTCCAAGATTCTTCTCAGTATAACACTAGAGTTTGATCCAGTTACCGGTACTAAAAAATTTTTTAATCTGTTTGAACGGCACCAAGGATAGTACCATCGCTTGGCCGTAGGTTTTTAGGGTCGAATACTGTTTATGGCTGTGCTGTGGTTTTTTAGGATCGAATCCTGTTTATGGCTGTGCTAAGGGTTTTTAGGGTCGAATCCTGCGTCTGGCTGTGTCGTGGATTCTCAGGCACTAAATGTAATACTATTGATTGGTTCGGCACCAAATGTAACACTAAAGTTTACCCCATCTGGGCACTTACCTTGGGCATGGTACCAAAGACAGTTCTAATGTTTGGCTCAGCAACAATTTTAACACTATCGCTCGGTCCGGTACCAAATGTGATACTATATTCTGGGCTTAGTAATGATTTGTAATACTAATGTTTGGTTACAGTACCAAATGTAATAATATCTTTGCATGACACCACCGTAACAATATTGCGGTCACCGACAACCAAAACCAGTGGTCGTAGTAAAGCATATATGCGGCACTAAATGTACTAATAATGATTGGTTTTATCCTGGTAACAGCGCCAATTACGATCCTTTAGTTATCACGTTGATTTTACTTTGGTCTTATTTTGATAACAGCACCAAATGCGTTTCTACATAGTTTGTTTAACAGTCTTCCCTCTGGACACGCTGTGTTTGAAAGATCCTCTATTAGGAAATGACGCATTTCATCCCGAACATACGACGGTCGGAGTAATCAGTTTTAAAAAGTTGCCTGGGTGTTGCCAACTCAAAATCAAGACGTCTCCGTTAACAATTAACAATAGAAAAACCGCTACCCAGCACGCCTAAACGCACTGATCGCAAAAGTCTTATAACTGACTGACAACTTTTTCAAAAATTCGCTAATTTTTATACTTCTAAATTCAAGATATGGGTAGGGTGATGTCATTTTACTACATTATTGTTTCATCACTGTTTTCATTTACTCAATCAAACCACTGACAAGACAAATCTATTTTGTTTTACATTTTGGTCTTCTTGTGTCAGTCGTTGGTGTACTTTCCAATTTGACTAACATTTCTGCTTAAAGATTTTAGTTAACTTAACCACTAACTAAAAATTTGCAGGCCAGCTAAACTAGATAATAATAAAAACATCACTGCAAATTAAGTAGTTCCATCGAGCTTTTCTTTTCGAGCATTTCGATTTAGACCACGCAACCGCATTCATAATTAAGTAAAACTGGAGGTGCCCGTGGTGTAATGGTTATCGTCGTAGGAAATGGACACGGCGATAGGAGTTCAAATCTTGGACGAGACTGATTGCATTTCACATTGCACTAATACCCTAGGGAAAGGTATGAATCAAATTATTCTCCCTCCAGCTATGGGTAAATAGTAGGGCAGACTGGGTTCTTCAACCTTGGTGAAGCAACTAGACTAGGAGAAGGCAAACTCTGAAATCAAACCTGTTAAACTCCGCTTAAAAATTGACCTTGTGTCATATCCTGCCCGAGGAGAGGGGTTGGTAAATATGATGATAATTAAGTAAAACTGCTGATGAGAAAATCTGAAACAGTGAAAGAAAGGTGGCCGTTCATAAGCAAATAACCCTGTTAAGAATGACGGGGAACACCCGAATGTGTGAAGAAATTATCATACTCAGTTTATTATCATATTTAATTGCAGCTATAAGTCAGTTCCAACTTAATTGGTGTAAATATTTGTCGGTGTTACGATTCGGAATTTCAATAAATTCGAAAATGCTTCTCTTGGATTGCTTTCGCAATAAAAGACGTGTCAATAACTTTTAACTCAATTCCTACTTTAGCATAGCCTTCCAAATCAGCATTGGTGTCCTCCATTTTGTATCGATCGACACTATCAAGTCAGCGCATGCATAATAGAAAACTGGATGAATCAAAAAAGGTTTCAGAAGAAACCCAAATGAATGAACAGAAGGCCTAAAATAAAAAAATAAATTCCCATATTTATTTTTCTTTGGATTATTTTTCGATCTTTGCTCATTCCTTTCATTATTTCATTATTTAAAATAATCCCCAATGGAATTCTATATTCGTTTTTACTGATTTTTCAACAGAATACAAATTACGTAGTTGCCTAAAAGAAACGAATGCAACCCGCAAGATTCTATTCTTAAAATAATCATACAAGCTTGAAAATTTTGTAATAACTTTACAGGGTTAATATTAAGATTATAGCTGCTTTTTTGTATAACTAAGAGTGTCTTTTAAAAGTATATCAAAGATTTCAAGCACTTTAATGATTATATAAAGTCTATTTAGTAAAAGCATGTCTTTTATAGGAGTTGTCTTCTTTCTGGTTTGAAACCTTATTACACTTCAGCCTCTAAAATGTTCTATCATATGCTGTTTTGTCTTCCTGATTAAATATCTATTATTGGGATAGTCTATTCTTCGTGCACACTTACCTTTATTCATATACTCTACGGATCAACGGATGGAAATTAATAGCTGATCATTTCGACGCGTCGCAGCTGATTAAATTTTAAAACTATTTTACTTGTGTCGTCAGATTACGTGACATATTAACCAATCATCAACGTAAAATCAAATGACCGTGGTTCTTTATACATCAATAAAATCGAGTGGGTTTTAAGCAGTATTTTTTCAGTCGTTTTAACAGTTATAACAATTCGATTACAACTACACTAACGGACAACAATAAATTACGCAGACCTTTTACGTAATGTATGGATAAGATATATTCATAGCCTGGTATTGTCATAAAGCTCTGCATATTTGAAAAGTTGGCAATTTGCATTCATAATGGTGAGTGCATAGTATCAAACCTAAATGTAATGTGTTTTTTTTTTGTCTATAACTACATCTCTATTTTTATTTTACTGACATTGGAAAGTCACTGTCTTCTACATTTCAGACAATCTTTGTAATATCTCCAGAACATCGTTCAAAATGAGTGTAGAACTGACTAAATACTCTTTTATGATAAGAGGGTTTAGTTACATGTGTCATGAAATGGAACACAAGATTATACCATCCGTCAAACTTGAGGATAGTTCAATTGAAAAACCAATTAACCCTAACTAAACTGAAGTCAATTTCTCTCATGGGTACATGTTCAGTTACACACACACACACACAGAGACACACACACACACACACACACACACACACACACATATATATATATATATATATATATATATGTATATATATATATATATATATATTGTAAATTGCTATATTTTGCCTAAAGAGTGCTCAGTGTCAGTGATAGTTCATTTATATGTCCAAGTTAGAATAATGTAGACACAGTCAACACTGCTTGTCAGTTCATCTTGCCCAGTCGGCTCGGGCTGTAGAATACACCGACTGCTTCTCTGCAGAGGGATAAGACCCCCCCCAACGAGTGTCCTGGATATGACACTAAACAATCTGATGGAGAGGTTCCAGCAATGCTGGAGCTTTGGGGAATGCAGAGTATCCCTTCATTGCCATCGCTCCCAGGTCCACTCTGGCTCGGAGTGGTAGCACCTGATAAGGGCCCTATCTATGGGTTAAATAGAACTAACAGCATACGTATGCTAAACTGAATTGAGTAAACTGAATAGCTTGAAATAGAAACGTTTATGACAATTGAACCGTACTTATACTTAAACTGCGGGCTTATGCTTAACTGAATTATTTCAAATAGAACTGTTTTTCTACATTAAAACTGTATTTTCACTAAACTGAATTATTACATATAACTGCTTGAATAGTTTGAAATGGAAATGTTTTTGACAATTAAACTGTGAACTTATGCTAAACTGAACTGTTTTCAAGAGAACAGATTATTTACATAAAAATGGATTTGGCGTTAAATAACCTACAAAGGTTGATATGCCATAAAACCAAACAAACCAAACTTGTCAGTTCATCGCCTATGGGAATCTAAATCCAGACCTTTTATGAGTCTCCAAGCAGCATAGATTCTATCCCAACTCTCTCACACTCCTTTTCGCTTTCACTTTATCTCTCTCTCTTTCTCTCTCGCTGAATATCTCTCGTTTTCTCCATATATATATATATATATATATGTGTGTGTGTGTGTGTGTGTGTGTGTGTGTGTGTGTGTGTGTGTGTAAAATGTGCTTGCTAAAACTTCAAGGCATTCTCAATTAACACAGAATTTCCTGTTTTTGTCTATGCCAGGAAAAAACGAACCTAATTCTTCATCGATCTTAGTTCGAAAAAAATTCTCGTCTTAAATTTCAGGAAATCCGGGTCAGATTCAGGTACAAATTCCATGAATACTATTTCACGTAAACAGTAGAAATCTTCCAAGTTTTCTTAATAATTTTCTTATATATCATATAATAATAGAAGTCTTGATATTTGAAAATTGTAACATTTGTTGCCGAATGTTTTGGTAATTGCCTCCTTAGTAGAAAATATCAAACAATATTTTTTTAGCTGTAATGCTCACATAAGGTTCTTTCAAAATAATTGTATTATCAAATGTAAGGAAATTATATATATATATATATATATATATATATATATATATATATATATATATATATATATATGTCTGTTTCTGTTTTTTTGTTTGATGGAATAACAATATCTATAGGTTATTTAATGTCATGGGCAACTAGTAGACTTGAACTAGTGAACCAGTTCTGCTATTTAAGTTTTATATATATAAAGAAATATATATATATATATATATATATATATATATATATATATATATATATATATAAGTGCTGATTAAGAGTATTGGATGAGAATATATATGTATATATTTATGTGTGTGTGTGTGTGTGTGTGTGTGTGTGTGTGTGTGTGTGTGTGTGTGTGTGTGTGTGTGTGTGTGTGTGTGTGTGTGTGAATAAAAGTAATGATAGAGACTAAGTATATTTGTTGTCCGATGTCATCAGGAAGGAAAACGAAAACTCGAAACCATCTGCAGGCAAATAGACCGTTTTATACGGAACAAAGGAACACATCACACCATCGGATGAAAGTCACGTGACGTTGACTGGAAATTACATATAATTTTATATACATAACCATCGGGGCTTCAGTGAATCAAGAGTGAGAATAGTTCGTTTTCAAAAGACATTTTTTTTCTTTCCTCCTTATAGTAAAGAAGGCAATTCAATTCGTTTTACTTCTGCAACATTTATTTCTCTTTATCTTTACGCGAGGGAAAAACGACCGATACATTCGTGTTTGCCTGCAAACATGGTTCTTCAACCCAATCTGCTCTTCAGAACGAGACCATATTTTGCTTCATTTTTAGGTTAAAAACTCGACGTATTGATTTGGCTACTATAGTATATCCCCAGTCATATTGCACAACATATCCATAGTGTTGAATACATCATCGTCATCATCATCATCTTCATCATGCCATGTTGCGAACTCGGATTTCTCCATCTCGCGAATCGTCTTTATCATCCATCGCTTCTGGCAGGTCCTGTAGACTACATCATTTCCATTACAGAGCCGTTGTATACAGGTTCCAGTAGGTCGTCCAATATTTGCAAGTTCGCGTGGAAGGGTCCAGAGGAGAACATCACTTATGAGTGTTTTCTTACTTTCCAGCAATGTACCGCATATTTTGTCTGTCTTATTTGGATGGTTTTAGAGATAGGAGTTCAGTGGCCGTACAACTGCTGCTTTGGGGATGCAGCTTATGGTATTTGTTATATATGATTAATAGTAAAGTGGTGCAGTTACCATCAATATTTTTCTCTTTACGCTTAGTCTGCATCCAAGTGGTATAGTAGAATCGACATGATCACTGCAAGGAAAATATTGCGTTTTATTTTATCGGATAAGTTTGACTTCCATATGATCGACAACCTATCGGTAACAGTCCATGTCTTCGTCACGCTTATTGATGTCATGTTCAACAGATGAGATGCTGCTTCTGAGGTAGTCGAAATTATTCATTAATTTCAGAGAACCACCATTTAATTCGGAGGTTACTTCTTTTTGATTAAAACACATGTACTCCGTTTTGGCTGCATTGACATGGAGGCCTATGTCGCATGTTGGTCGTTCCAAACATTGCAGAACGGATTCGGCTTGAGTTGATGCATTTCAAGGAAATGATTTCATCCATCGTAATAGTTATTCTTTTCTCTTGGTATCTAGTTCTTGTCCTCTGAATTAATTATATGAGACGGTATTCTTTGTTTTCTGGAAGTTATTAATTTAGTCATCGGAATTGAGTACAAACATCAAAATATAATTGTTTTCTAGAGAACATTAGCCAAATGTTGTTAAGAGATATTTTTTTACAAATCTTCAATATATGTTTAAAAACTGTTAAAACTGTTTCCTTGTCACACACTTTATCAACAGGGCGGGGATAATTATCTGGTTTATTAATTCTATAAGGAAGCACCTTCCTCATTGCATTAAGCAAAAAAGTCAGGGTTCATTCTTTAATGATTTGGGATGAATGATGAATGATTCTATCACCGCTCACTCTCAATTATTCTCTATTAGTTTAATCTTGAGTAATCATACTGTTCACATTTGCACTAATAAAACACTGTTTTAGTCTTTTTTGTGTGCTGATTTACACATATACATAAGTAACGAATTAAGTCAGGAGATAAAAAAATCCATATGTTAAGTGTTTCAATGAAAATTGGGAATGATGAAAAAATGTTGTGGACACAGAGAATATCATTTAATACACGAAACAAAAGACTAAAAAAACACTGCTAAAATCTTGTTCGCATTTTTTAAAAATTTATAATTCAAGATGTTCGTCTCTGAGCGTGTCCAAATCGTAATTTAAAAGGGCAGAGTGAATGCCATACATCTTCTAAAGAAAATACTGAAATCCCCAAAAGGATGTTTCTACAACGTTAAACCCACCAAAACTTGGATTCGCCCTGAAGCTCACCAGAAATCCAACAATAAAAACTAAAATCTACAATATTTTGAGCGCTCGATTTGATCGAAAATATCCTTTAAATGGACACGCCTGTCAAAAATTAGGGTCGATATTCCTGGACAGACAAATTAATGAATGCACCCTCTTCCTTTTTTTAAAATTCATATCAGGCTATGAATGTCAAGTTAGCAATAATAATTTCATAATCACTCCTACTTGGACCGCAACTCTGATAAATATTACTATTACTGTTATCCTTTCCTCTCTTTATTCATAGAAAAAAAATCAATTTTATTTCATAACACAGACCACAGACGATAACATCAATATAGGCACTTCTGTATTTCAGCCGAGATACGTATATATATATATATATATATAGGTTCTGAAGTTTTAGGTTGAAATATATTTAGAATTTAAAGATTTAGAAAAAAATTAATTTACTGATTCCTGCCGGTGATAAAAAAATAAAATAAAATAATTTTTCTTAAAAATAAAAACCGGAAGTGGGCGAAATGGGGACGAAACTCTTACCCCCTCTTCCACCCCTCCTTCTTCTGTCTATTCTTAATGTAATTATTTTATTGATTAGATCTGAAGAAGTCCTTTTATTTTTGGTGTTATTGATTCATATCAATACCCGTAACCGGATGGAAATAAATTTATCATCCTAATACGACCGTTTTTTTTTTATTTTCTTAAAGATATATATATATATAAATATAGTATAGAGGGAAGTCCTGATTGCGTAAACTTTAATATGCTGGACCGAGTCCTTGAAATAATTCTATTAATATGACAATCGAGTTATTACTTTCACTTTCGGACTTATACCGTTGGAACTCCTCATTGCCTTATCAGTCGGTTGAATAGTTTCACTCCTGTTATTCTACCAACGGCTAATATTCCAATATTATTCTACAAAAGGCTAATATTCCAATGTTATTCTTCAAAAGGCTAATATTCCAATAAACAAACAAACCAAACCAAAGCATATCGGGGTATGCCTGCATTACATATAAAATGTCTTATCCATGAAGTTGTCACCATTGTTGTGATAAGAAGGCAGATTATGACAAATCCCAGATGAGTTGATTTTTAAATGACTTCTATGAAGATTTTTTTAAAACAGTAAATAAGGATATATAGAAATTTCTAAAAAAAACATGAACTGCTGATTATATTCACTCAAAAACAAACTGTAGGAAGCGATGATTAGGATGAACCACATTTCTCTCATCACTTGTAAGTTGATTGTATTTTATATAGCTGCATGAATAGAACCAAATGTTATAACATGACCTGTAAATCATATTTTTTCTCATGTGCTTCATACCGAATTACGCGTTATGTATAGACTTTGAACTAAAATCATTTCAGTGTTAAACTTTGATAATTGATTTCGTTTAGTAAATTCATAAAAAAATCTAATTTAAAAAACATGGAACAATATTTACAACGTTTTGTGATATCGTTCAATAGACTATAAACATATGGGAACTGAAAGCTGAACTGAATGAAAAAAATAACTAAAAATATCTTTTATATAAAATATACATATTTCCTTAATAGTCCTATAACATTTACGAAATGATCTCGTTATATAATTTACAAAATCATAATCTGAAGATCAAAACACAAACTTGAAATTCGACGTAAAGAAATAAAAACATAAACGGAGTTTTCTCTAACATTGTTTTCGTTCACTTGAATAAGAGTTAAAAATTAGTATTGTCCATCTGTTGAAAATTTTGATGAATGTTGAAAGTGTTATTTCGAACTTTGCAATTGAATTTACCTTTCAAAATTTTGGTTTTCTAATTAAATTTCTTTGAAATAATGTTACATTTTTACATTTGCATTCAATATGTTTCGAGAAAAAAGCATAAAAGTAAGTTGGTTTTTAACAATAAAGATCTTTACTTCACAAATATCAAGGAATTTTACTATTCAATACGATATTTTGAAATGTTAAGAATGATATATTCTTTACTGTTGCAAATGAAATAAAAGCATTGTTAGTAATCATTACTTGGTTTCGGTAAGCATCGTTACATTTTCCTTGGCAGTCGTGAGTAGAATATTCCGACTGCATCGCCTGCAGAGAGGTAAGACTCCCCCAGGGTACGCTGCTAAACTGCATCTGATTTTCAAGCTCCAGTTCTAGAGACCTGGGGAATGTGGAGTACCTCTTCATTTCCATTACTCCCCGGTCAACTCAGACCCTGAAGAAGGAATACCTATAAAATTATCAATTATGTCTGAAAATTATTATTACTGTTTGAAAATTATTATGTATCGTAAGGAACGTTGATTCGCAACCGCTAAACATCAAAAAACGATAAACTGTTGATATACCATTAAAAGCAATTAGTCAATCAAATAATCAATCAGTTTCATATTATTGGTATCAATCGGTTTATCGTCATCATCATCATTATCATGTCATGCTGTCTACATGGATTTCCCTAATTATCCCACGCCACTAGTCTCTGTCGTCCATCGCTTCCGTCAGAGCTTCTAGACTATATCTTGCGTCCGTACGGACTTGTAGATAAGTTCTAGCTGGTCTACGATCACTTGCACGACCGTGCGAAGAGGTCCATAAGAGAAGTTTTGTTCTAGAACTTGTCTTTACTTCTTCAGCAGTATACCGCATGTCGTATTCGTCTAATTTGGATAGTTTTTTGGAGATTAGATATAGGTTGCCGTACATTTGCTCTTTTGTGGAATGTTGCTTCCAGAATTTGTTCAGTATTGCTCTTAGTGTTTTTGTGCTATTCCCGTCAAGCATTTCCCTCTACGCTTAATTATCGTCCATGTGGTGCATTCATATAGTAGAAATGACACGATCACTGCTAGAAAAATGGGTTTTATTTATCGAATATGTTTGACTTCCATTGTAGCACTATGTGGGTGGGCCGCGAAAGCAGACGATTCCTTTGTCTGTTTTGGCGCAAAACCAGACAAAGGATTCTTGGACATGAAATCTCGCCGTATCCGGAAGTGGGAAGGGGACGCGAATAAGAGTTGGCGACTGGACGGCAGGGCGACTGGACAGCAGAGAGTTGGCGTCGGGACAGCAAAGAGAGTTGGCGTGGAACCACGGACAGGGGCAGTCAACACCGGACTCCGGAGACCAGTGGCAGACAAAATGGGGTCCAGCGAAGAAGACGAGTCGAGATGACGGCATTCCAGTTGCTTTGTGGAATTTTCGCTAGTAACCCACGCTAGCGATAGTCTGCACATGCATGTAGTGTTGCATAACTCCTTCTGCTCTTTGTTAACCCCAAGCGTTTTGTTCGTGTTTGTTCGTCTGTTTTATTTTCTCCTGTCCCCCCGATCGTATTCTTGTGTAGCGGTAAAGAAATGTGCGTTAGCCCCTCAGCCACTAGTTGATCACCGGCTGGCGTAAGAAGGAAGGTTAGAAGACTGATATAAAATGTGGTGGGGGTGAGGGTGTAACGTTACACCATATGACTGAAAACCTAACGAAAGCTTCCAATTCCTTCCTTTTTCGCATATTGTCATTTTCCGTAGATGAGACGATGTTACCGAGTTAGGTGAACTTATCCACTGGTTTCAAAGAACCACCATTGTTTCTACAGTTCCATTTTTGATTTTAGTAGCGTTTCTGTCAATATTTGTGAATTTATTTTTTAGTATAATCAGAAACACTGTAAAACTTTATTCCATTCATTTATCATAATGAAGTGAATGTTCTTCATGTAATATTATCATTTTGCTTTTTGAGACTCCTCCCCTAGCGTTAGCTATGGTATTTCACTGGAGTTTGAGTGGGAGAAAATCTCCTCAAATTTCCCTGACTCTTCTCCGTATTCTGGCCGATACCAAGAATGTTGCTGTTTGGATTAACTCTGCTCATTCTCCAAAATCTAATTTTTCTAGCCCTTTTACAAAGCTTTTAACTTTGATCCGAGTGCATCAATCACAATTGGAATCACAGTCACTTTCATGTTCCCTAGCTTTTCCAATTATTTGGCAAGGTTTTGGTGCTTGTCTCTTTTTTTCGTTTTCTTTCATTTTCATTCTGTGATCCACTGGGACGGCAATCAAATATTCAGCATGTTCTCTCTTTTTTCTTTTTTTTTTTTTTTGTTAATTATCTCTCGGTCTGGTTTTCAAACCGGATAAAATGATCTTTTTGTATCTCAAGATCCCAGAGAACTTTGTGCGTCTCATTCACAAGTATGGATTCTGATTTTTGCGTATACCGCTTGTGCGTATGGTTAAATGTCAATTTCTTGCACAATTACACAAGTCGATCATCTTCCCACCCAGTCGTGCCTAGTCTTTTATTCTTTCTGTGCTCATTTGGTACTTTCACTTATTATGTGATCGATCGTTTCGTCTCTATCTTTACACCTGATATTTTGCTGCGCCTTATCATTTTTTGTTTTAATATATTCGGTCCTTATGGCTTTGTTTTGGGCGGCAATTAGGTGATATTCAGTTTCTCACTTGAAGTTCCCTTTTCCCGTGTCTATGTCTTCTCATTTGGGATTTTGTGTATTTAGCGATTGAACTATCAATGCAGTTGCTTTTCTTCTTATTTCTGTTTCCTCGTTATTTTGGTTTTGTTCATCTTTTTTTGCCAGTGCTATTTCTTCTCGCTGTAATTAGTCTTTTCTTTATCGCTTTTTTATTTAGTCTTCGAACGGTCGTATTTATACATTCATTCTATATTCAAAGCTGGTAAATCCTCTTCCGCTTATAGTCTATTAATGTCATCTTTTAAATGTAAGGCCTTATGCACCTTCGATAGGTTCCTTGTTCTCTGGTGGATTTGTTGAAGTTTTCCTCTCGACCATTTCATAAATGGCCTAGAGTATCTTACAAGGGTGTCCGCCAAGGTTTTTACTCCTTTGATAAGACTTCTGCTGCAGAGCTTTGTTTCGAGTAGTTTTCTCGCTCATCTGACATAATGAACCTTTTTTTATTTTTTCTTTCATCTCCACTTGTTTGGTGGTGTCTGCTTCCATTATTCCCAAGTACTTGTCAGTTTATTTTCTCGAACCGTTTTGGTTTTTTCTTGATTTGACAATACTATTCCTTCTATTATTTGTCTTTTTCGGTTTTCATTATTTGCGGGGCACATTTTTCTGTGCCAAATTCCATTCTTATATCTTCACTATATCTATTTTGGTTTGTATTAGAATCTCAAATTATCTTACTCATTTGGGAGTTTTTCACACCAACCATATCTGATCGTTTTCCACTGAAGTCGGAATAATTGCAAGTCCTCTCATGTGTCCAGGACTCTTCTTAGTAATAAGGCTGATCAAAAGAATCCTATAGTTGGATGGTCTTCACTCATCCTCTTATTTCAAAGTACTCTAGTCCTTGTAGTAAATCTTTGGTGACTGCACTACGCACACCAATTACTAATGGTATCACAGTCATTTTCATGTTCCATAGTTTTTCAATTCTCTAGAATATTCCTGTGATTTATCTCTCTTTCCGTCTTCTTTCAGTTTTACTCTATGGTTCTGGAACGTCAAAGTCCCATATTCAGCAGATTTTTTTTTTGTTGATTAGCATAAGATCTGGTCGTTTGGCTGTGATTGGGTTATCCGTTTTTATCTCAAAATGCCTAAGAATTTATAATCTCTTTGCGGTAAGTTACTGCATACGGTTATTTTGAGATTGATGGTTTCGTCCATTTCACCACATAAACTACATTTGCTATTTTCTTGCGTCCTGCCTATGCTTGCTTTGACATGGTCTTTATAGCGTTCTTTCATATTGCTATCAGGAGAGATTTACTTTCTATCTAAATGTTTCCTTTTCTTAGCTATGTTTGAGTTTTCTCGTGTGAGATTTCGCTTTTTTTTTTCACTTGAAATTTTCATAGAATAGTTTTCTTGCCATTTTTGTTTTCTGCTTATTTTTGTTCAGTTGACGCTTGCCTTGTCTTTATTTTTTCTAGTCGCTGTAATCAGTTTCCTACGCGCTTTTTCATGTAGTCTTCTAGTCATTTTATCAATGCATCGATGATGTCTTCAATGCTGGCGAATCCTCTTCCCATTTCTTGTCTTTCCACATCATCATCATCATCATCATCATGTTGTGCCGCTTGCACGGATATCCCTGACCCTCTCTCGCCACTTCTCCCTATCGTTCATCGCCTCCAGCAGGTCTTCAGGGCTACATTCCGTATCCTCAAATAGCTTCTGTATGTATGTTCGAGTTGGTTGTCCTGCTTTTGTCCATAGGAGTACATCACTTATGAGCTCGTCTCTACTTCTCCAGCTGTGTCTTGCATGTTTGGTTCGTCTAACTTGGATACTTTTCGTGATGGGAAGAAGGTGGCCGTATAATTGGTGCTTTGTGGGAGTGTTGCCGCCAGGACTTGTTCAATTCTGCTCGCAGCATTCTTGTGTAATTGCCTTTTAGCTTCTTCTCCAGCCGTTTAGTTAGCGTCCAAGTAGTGCATCAACACAGCAGTATCGGTACGACCGCTGCCTGGAAGAAACTTCGTTTCATTTGATCGGTAAGGTCTGATTTCCATCATGATTAATAGCTTATCGATAGCTGTCCGTGCCCTCGTTAGCCGCGTGTTGATATCTTTTTCGGTTGACGAGACACTGCTTCCTAGGTAGGTGAATTTGTCTACGAGTTTCAGAGCGGTTCCCGCTAGTGTGGAGATGTCGCCTGCTTTATTACTGCACATATATTCAGTTCTGTGTGCATTGACATGGAGGCCAATGCCTGCGGCGGCTCGTTATACATTATCTTAATATCTCTGGGATTATTGATCGTCATGATTTTTCTTGTTCTCTTGTCCAAATGCTGAAGTTCTCTCGTCAGCTTTAGGAATGTCTCCGATTATCTTAGGTGGTTTACAACCTAGGTATTTAACCTTTGACGAGATTTCTGATATATACTTTTTAAGTTCTCCTGGGGGATTCCTTTTTTTATTCTTTATTTCATCTCATCATGCTTGCTTGTGTCTGATTTCAATATTCCTAAGTATTCGTAAGCTTCTTTTTATCCGAGTGTTCTGATTTTTTTCTAGATTTGGTACTTCGATTTCTTTTCGTCCTATGTCATATTCCACTTTTCAATAATAGCATTGCATATTTTTTTCCCTGGAAAATTCCATCCCAATTACTTCACTGAATATTCTCACAACCTCAATTAGGGTTTCCGATTTGTTTTTCATTTTGGACCGACAGTGTGATGTCGTCTATGTACATGAGATGGTTGGTTTTTTCTTGCGTTATTTGGAGGTTTTATCTACTTCTGGATTTCCTAAAAATAATTGTGTGGCATCACAGATATAACAAATTATAATGGTGATAGCACATCCCCTTGGAAAATACTTCGCTGGGTTTTTACCTTAGTTAAGCGTTTTTCTCCTGCTGTCAGTTTGACTTTCCAGTTTTCCATGGTATTTTCTATAAACTCCATGATTTCGCTGGATATCTTGCACATTTTGAGACAGTCAATTATCCACCTGTAGGGGATAATATGATATGCACTTTTGCTGCTAATCCCGGTCATACCTAGATTATATCATCTAGTTTTGCTCTCGTTGAGGATGTGTTGGCCAGTGTCTTGTAGCTCTCTGGTACCTTCTTTGTTTTAAGTTAATGTTTCATTAGCGAATCGTAAATCTCCTCTCTAATTTCTGGTGTAGGTATTTTCAACATCATCGGTACGGATTTTATGCGTCCGTAGTTGTTTGGTTTTTTTCGGAGGTATTTTTTGCATTGGGGGTGTCTTTTCTTTTGTTATCCATTGAGGTATTTCTGTTTCGTGTAAGCGTCTATTAATTTCAAAAGCCTATCCACCGTGAATGGACGTGATTTTATAAACCGGTATCCATATATATGCCATCATGACCAGGCGTTTTCCAATCTGGTATTTTTTGAGTGCTGCTCTAAATGAACAGAAGATTATTTTTACCTTTGGACTTTCTTTGAGTCGTTCTAATTCTTTTCCTATCCAGCTTATCCATTCGCCTTTTCTATAATGTTTTCTTCGTTCCCATATTATGCTGCAAAATTTTATTGTTTCATTGACATCCATTTGTTGGTATGTGTTGCTGCACTCACATCCGATTTGCTGGGAGAAATGTTTCTCGTGGATTTTGAATGTCCCTTTTTTCTGTTTTGTTGTATTCTTTCTCGATATATTTTTAGTTTTCTTGCTTTCACCTGTAGCTTATACGTTATTTCCTCAAGTTGTATTGTTTGTTTTACTTGGGCTGATTCTTCATTCTTATTCCAAATTGTTCCAGCGTTCATCAGCAATCTTCTCCTTCTTGCTTCTTATCCGTGTTTCCAGTTGAATTCCCCATACATTTTTTAAGTTCCCGTTCGTGTTCTTTGGGAAACACTGATTATATCGTAGATTTATTTAGCTTCTAAATAGATTAGTGCGTTTAATTCACTGACGTTGTTCGTTCTGACATGTGTTAATATTTGGTTTATTTTTTAGTTTCTGCCTTGAAAATTCCCCAATCGTGGTTTCTAAGTGATCGTAATCTAGTCTTCTTTTCCGACATAATTTTCCGTAGATTTTCTAAATTCATTTCTTCTTATGTCAGTGTTTGTTTCGTGTGTTTTGGGTGTGTGGTATTTCAATTGATATTACATAATATATATAAGAGTGTTCTTATTTTCTAGTATTTGGTGTGTCAATCATTTTATTAGGGTCTTGTTACCTTGCTTCCTTTTTTATTTGTTGGAGTATTTCTAATAGTTCAAAGTCAGATAACCAGCCATTCTTTGTTATCGTCATAACTTGGTCAGCGAGTCTTTGGTTTATTATCGGAAATCTGGTACACCCCTTCGTGATTTCTATCATTCTTTTTGCAGGGTTGCTCATAAAATAACAGCAACGTCCAAGTTTGACGTTTTCCCTAATCCATTTACTGTGATGTTGTCCCTGGTTTGTGTGGTCACTGAAGCCGTCTTTCGTGTATCTAAAACAAGTACAACCAACATTCGTAGAATGATGATCGTATCCCTCATTTTTGCAATCTAGGGAGAACCTGCAGATCATGCTCAGACCTGTTGTCTGGGTCCCATGTTGTATTATGTTATGATGTATCATTTTTATCATTGATAGTATATTGTTGCTATACCAGACCAAGGGGTTGTCTAAAATCTGGCCACCAGTCACATATGTGAATAATTGCACTATAGTAAAGAAAAAATCATAAGCGAGTCACCAAAAAGGGTTTGGCTGTGTTTTTACCTCATCAATAGATGTCACACATATCGATGGGTTGACACAACTTTGGTTTCGTCCGCCTCGCTACACATCCACCGAGCTGCTTCCCGTGACTTCTTGTGATAAATATTTTTTTTTTCTCCTACCCCTTTTTTTGTTATGTTTTATATTCTGGTAGTTAGACCATTTAGCTCTTCTATATGATTTCAGTGATTATTGGCTGAACAGGAATATGTTGAACCCTTAGTCTAGAGTATCTATCATTATATATCTAAACAGCATAAGCATTGACACTGCGATAATTCAAATAACAAGAAAAAACGAATCACGTTCTAGAGAGTCAAATTAAGGATACATTTATGGTAATTTATCAAGTTTGTCGTTTACTAGACATGGTATAGCTGGAGGTCCTTTTTTTTATTTTTTTATTTTATAACCCTTTTGCTACTTACTTGCCATTGGTTTCTGACGGTAGCTTCCTCGATACTGTTTTTTTAATTCTGAAATTGGTTACGTAACTATGGACATTTTTCCTTTATTTTGCTTTTTTCCCCTATGTTTTTATATTAAAATTAAATCAAACTAATCATCACTATTGAATATAGCGTTTACTACTTATCCCTACCCCTTTTATTCCCTTATTTGCATACAAATTCTATACAAATTCACGGCTTACACGTCCATTTTCTATACAAACAATGTCATAGGCACAAAGAAAATACAAGTTACAAAATAAAGACTTAAGTTCCAGATAATCCTTCAAGAGTTTGTCACACCAGCGTTACCTGATGGTTTTTCAGTCGATTATTGGTTATTTCAAGCCCCCTCAAATGTCCAGGAATCTTCTCTATATATTTGCCGATCCTAATAATACTGTAGTTTGATTGTCTTCAGGTGCCCTCTTATTTCAAGTTTTCCAGTCTTTGTACTAATGCTTTGGGGATTGTTCCGAGCGCACCAATTATGACTGGTATCACCATAACATTCATAGTCCATATTTTTAGTTCATTAGCAAGGTCTAGGTATTTATCTCTCTTTTTGCTTTATTTTAACTTGACTCTTTAGTCCGCCAGGACGGCTAAGTCCACTTATTATCAAGGTCTCTTTTTTCATTGACTACCTCTATGTCTGGTCGTCTTACCGAGATTATATTATCTGTTTGTATCTCAAAACCCCAGAGAACTTTGTGCGTCTCATTCTCCAGGACGGATTCTCAGTTGTACATATACTATTTGTGCGTATGGTTTTTATTAAAACTTCATGCACAATTCCCAGTGGATCACTTTCCGCACCCATTCGAGTCTAGTCTTATATTTTTGGTGCTAATTTGCCACTGTCACTTATTATATGATTGATCGTTTTGTCACTATGACTGCATAACCTACATTTGATATTTTGTTACGTTTTATGTATTTTTGCCTTAAAATACTTTATCCTTATTGAGTAATATTATTGTTATAATTATTTTACTCATTTGTAAGTTCTTCACACTAGAGTTAGCTGATGGTTTTGGTCTGAAGTTTGAGTGACATCAAGTCTCCTCATTATTTTTATTATTTCTGTCCTTGTGAGTTTTTCATGCCATTGTTATCTGGTGGTCTTTCAATGGAGCTTAAGTGACAACAATTCTCCTCGGGTTTCCAGGGTTCTTAAAATAATGGAAGAAATTGTAGTAGTAGTAATTTTGCCATTGCAAAATGAAAAAGAGAAAAAGAGAATAAATTAGAAAGAATAAAAGGCATCAGGTACTAGGAAAAAAGAAAACTATAAATGCAAGTATAATATTTGAGTCAGAGACTCGTGAACAAACCCACATGAAAAAAAAAAAGGAGAAAAGAGTGCCTCGAAAGAAAAGAAACACATCTTGACACCAAATTTTGAAGCAGGAATCTCATCAAAAACACATACCTAGGAACTTTCTATTATAATATACTCTAGATCCTTCCTGAAATAAAGGGATAAACTTAGATAGATGGAAAATACAGCATGATGAGGAACAAAATATTATGCACGAGGCATTACTTAGACGTACTGACTATGTTTCCATTAAAGTAAGGGGGAGAGGGCTATCGTCAACTGAGAATAGTTTTAATGCAAAACATCTAGGAATCAAATAGTATACAAAAAGAAAAATACATAACTAAAGAAAAGAAAAACTACAACTAAACAAAGAATGATTAATTATGGGCTCAGCAACAATAATTTCAACAGAATTCTCTTCATGGCAAACAGCAATAAATAACAAGGAAAAAATCTAGAAAACTAAATTGGGAAGAAACATTGTCACATGCGACAAGCTATGTAAATTACACATGCAATGACATGGATATGGTTAATAAGGAGAAACCTTTTGTGAGAATCTTCATCAGATATTTAATTTTATAGTTTATTCTATCTCATAGGAATATTTCTTTTCCAAATGCTATTTTTTACGTTTATTGTAAGACAAATGTAAGACTACATGGACACTAACTAAACGGCTGGAGAAGAAACTAGACGGCAATTACACAAGAATGTTGAGAGCAATATTGAACAAGTCCTGGCGACGGCACCCCACAAGACACCAACTATACGGCCACTTGACTTCCATCACGAAAACTATACAAGTTAGACAAACCAGACATGCAGGACACTGCTGGAAAAGCAAGGACGAGCTCATAAGGGATGTACTCCTATGTAGCCCCACATATGGTCAAGCAAAAGTAGGACGACCAGCTCAAACTTACATACAGCAGCTATGTGAGGACACAGGATGTAGCCCTGAAGACCTGCCAGAGGTGATGAATAATAAAGAGAAGTGGCGATAGAGGGTCAGGGATATCCGTGCAAGCGGCACGACATGATGATGATGATGATGATGATGTAAGACAAAAAAGACGTTTTCTCTCGGGATATTCAAGGGTATCTGTTTTTACCTTTGTTGATTTATCTAATAACCTTATGTTAAATTCACTAAATCATTTTGAAATCAATTGTTTTAACTAAAGTTCTTTTGAACCTATTCGTGTAGACTGCTCATAAAGAGAACAATCTCATCTTTCTAAAGATTTTTAAAAAAATATCGATTCTCATTCATATTGAGATTATGACAATATAATGATTCATTTGTTTTTAATAGGTCTGTACATATTCTTATCAGCTATGTCAAAGAAACTTTCTCAGATATTAGTTTTACTGACAAAATACTGTTGGTATATGTTCCCGTGGAATGTTAACGGTTTTAATCTCAAAGCTTGAATAAATCCTGTATGTTTCTTAAAGGCAACCAGTCTTTGACTAAACGATTTATATGCCATGTCGAACACAAGAATTTCCGCTATTTCTTGTAAATAACATTTCTTGATATATAAATATTCCCAATTAGAATCCTTTCTCTGTCATTTTTATTTCTATTAGCAGTAAAATTTAAAAAAAAACATGTTACTATCGTACCTGTTCTAACAAGTAAACGTGTTATTTACATATCTTTCATAATACTAGATACTCTTCAACATTGATTGGTCGTAAAAAATTAAAAAATAGAAACTATATATAAACAATATAAATAAAGATGTATCTTTATTATTATTAACATTCTACTAGTTCGGTAATAAAAGGGTTTTCAAAGTTCTCCTACTTTATCTAATAATTTGGTAGCTTTCACCATAAAAAGCAGTTTTCAATTTTCACTTTATTATAAAGGTGTATTGAGAAATTGTCTTCTATCATTATCTATAAAATATCGTCTGCACAAAATATATATAAAAAATATGTTATAAAAATAAAACATAATTTAAAACAATACAAAAAAGTTATTAGAAAGTTTAAATTGGTGATTTACGAAGGTAAGGTTTGTAAAGTAGTTCCATGAAGAAAATAGAACTGCCATCTGACTGCGACGATGAAATAATTGATTATATTGTCACAAAGCCTAGTGCAAAATCCTTGAGAGACGTTTCTCTCTTAATGGTTATGGCTTGGAAAGCGGAAATTGAACTTTCTTTCATCGCCGAGGCAAAACTGTCCCGGGTTCAACAAATCGGAAAAAAAGAACGAAACTATAACAACGACCATGGTTGAGAAGGCTGGGAAATTGAAGCGTTGGGGAAGAAGAAATATAATATTTTTCTTTTTTTTCAGAAATGACCATTTTTGTTCAGTGGGACATGTGCACTAGGTCAATACATATGGGAAAGAAGAGAACAGACACACACTCTCAGAAAAAGACACACACAAGCACACACATAGATAGATAGATAGATAGATAGATAGGTTCATTTATATATTTATTCATATGGGGTAATGTGATTCGTATTACGCATAAAGAGAGCGAAGTGAATTTTCATTTATTCTTCATATTTAAATATGTCTTTCTACATTCCATGTAAATATATCAGAAATATTCATTTTTTACTTTGTGTACTAGCTCCACATTATCACTAAAGAATGCTTAGATAATCTCTCTAGATGTTTGAAATAGCGTTTATTTAGCAATGTACTTCTTTTTCCTATACATCCATTCAAGTTTGAATACATATTTGTACACATTATGAAATTAATCATAGATATAGATATAAGAACAGTTACAACCTATAAAAAAAGTTGGGAATCCATACACTCCGAGGATGTTCAATTAGGGTTATTTTATTTGACTGTAAATAATGAATAAGTGATAAAATGCAGACCTTTTTTTTATTAAATAATTACAATTTCTAACTTCATAAATTATTTCTGTAACAAATTAGATTTAATTTTTTATAGATAGTAGACTTTCTTTGGTGTCATGCTGGGGAAGATGGTTGAGAATAAACCAACGTTGACCAATTTCAACACCTGTGGAATGATATACATTTTTATGATCGTGACACGAGAATAAAAACTGGAAATGTATATGAATTTAGATTGATTAATATAAACACGATTGCAGGCCAAAAAACTTGTTTTCCAGTTAGATCTCCTAGATGAAGCCAACATTTAAAGATAGAATGTTATACTTGAAAGGCTTGGGGCTATCAGCGCGTATTCTGGTTCCTTAATAAAGAGGAATAGAGAACTTTTCTTCTTTCAATAACGAGGATTGGAAGCCCCATGATAAAGGCGGATCTTTGATCAAAACATAACGATATGACTTAAATCAAAACAAATAAAAAAGGTAATAAATTGAGCAGATGTGACAATATTACGTGTTTGTTTGTTTTTGTTACGTAAACAGAAATGGTGATCCAAATGCTATTAGGCCAGTCTGGGTGCAGGCGCCAACAAGACGGTTTGCAGTTTAAGAATTAATGGATTCTTCCGTTTATGGTAGTATTTTAAATCCTTGACAAGGTATTTTGCATTTCACAAAGCGTTATTCTCAAGATAAAAGTATAAATCTATTCTCCCTTAAGCTATGAATAATTAGTGGGACCAACTGGGCTCTTTGATTTTGGTTTGACAATCGTTCTAGCAGAAAGAAGACTGAGTTTTAAACCGTTTCTACACTTCTTAAAACTATCTATGTCATATATCCTGACTTTCGGTGAAGGCATAAGAAAAATACGTCCTTCTGTTTTTGGTAAAGAAAGTCTAGAATAATTTAATAAAGAATAATTTAGTTCTTTATCCTATTTATTTCTAAATCGATTTTTGCGTTCTAGATTGTAGTGGGTGCATGTAGCGAGTGACAGTGAGTTCTCGTCCGTATTTTACGGGTATTACTTCACGATTAGTTCCACGACAAATACAACACAAATTTTTACAATCACGTAAAACAACTGGAATATGACAACAACGAACATTAAGAAACAAATAATTGAATATTCATAACAAAACTCGAATGAAAATAAATGAGAAATATAATGTGTGAGTGGCCTTTGTAAAAAAGGTTATGGCCAGTTAAATGAAAATAAGTTGTTCACACGTGTGTGTGAGTTTAAATGTTAATAAAGTCTATAAAATAAATGGTTCCATGGTTGGCCGAAGTAAGTTGGATAAAAATAATTGTCTTTACTTACATATGTGGGTATGTGTGTGTGCATATGAATGATGGACCGTGAGTGTGGGTTTTTTCTTTCATTCAGTCTGCACTGTGACGTTGCATAAATATTTATCTAAGGACGAGAGTTTATTTTATGCGCATATGACGTCGGGGCAGACTGGCACTTGACGCTCTGCAAAATGAGTCCTAGTCAAGACTCCTGTTTTTGGCATAAGGTAACTGGAAAATAATGTGGGGGTTAATTTGGGGGCAGACTCATCTCAACGCAGGCGAGGTGGATTCCAATTTCACTTTCACATACCCCACCAAGCCCTTCATTTTCTTACCCCCTTGGATAACGGAAAGCATGGACTTCTAGGTTAAAAAATATATATTTCACTGTAGTCAAATTTCCAAAATTCCCTTGCAACGTTTTTAAGGTGAATAAGACCTTTTGGAAGGATAAATGAAAGCGATACGAAGCTGAAAAAGATATATGCAAAAGAAGGTAACTCGATAGATAAACAACATAACGAATAGATTTCAACACGAGGGCGCATTTAAAAGTAGCAAGACTTTATAAGCGACGACCAATAAAATAATTATGAGATTTAGGAAACGATTCCTTTTTCTTTTTCTTTCTTTATTTTTAAGGTGCCGGCTATATTCAACCAGTAGTCTTAAACACAAATGTCTCTCTTTCTTCTTTTTTTCTTTCTTTCTTTCTTCTTTCTTTCTTTTCTTTTAAACTATCGGCTTTTTTAAGCCAGGTAGGCAGTGTTAAACACAAATGTCTCTCTTTCTTCCTTTTTCACTTCTTTCTCTCTTCTTTCTTTGTTTTCTTTTCTTTTATTTATACTTTTCTTTCTTTTACTTGACAAAGTATCTAAGTCCACTCGTTCATGTACGGTTGACGAAACAAATCTTTTCAGTTTCTTTCTTTCCTTTTCTGAATATATATATATATATATATATATATATATATATATATATAGACAATTTCCAATATTTAAGAAGGGTAGAAGGAAAAACAGTTTCAAGTTATACTTATCTCTTCGAAGGGTTTACTTCTAAGGTTGCTTTCTTTTACGGACGGGCGGCATTTCTCTATAATCGGCTGGGTCAGCCTTTCTGCTGACTACTGTCCAAAGATTTTGTTCTAGGCTTTTTACAAAGCTTAGCTAACTGGGCGTCCATCTCTTGCCAATGTCTGCCCAGTACTAAAGATTCTTTTTGCAGGCGAGCGAGCCCGGAGTTTTGGCTAATAAATCAGCACACCTTTTCACGTCAACTTCTGTTCTAAAACTAAAAATCCTTTTCCAAATTTCCTCTGAAGGTACTATTTTTCGGCTCTAAAGGCTCGGCCAATCATTCGATCTCGGCTACGTCATTCGATCATGCCACCACAATGACCCACATTCCCCTCTCCGTCCAACCGATCACAGGTCATGGAGTGCAGGCAGCCCTTTGCTTTTTCTGACCTGGATTCGTTATAGATCATGGAGTGTGAGTAATTTGACTTTCGCTCAAATCTCCCTTTTAACGGTCAGTCTTGGGATTTGTTAGTTCAAATACAGAGGGTAGGGGAAATTAAGCTTACTTTCCCATCTCGGTGGCATACCACGTCACAGCACTGTGATTTTTCTAAAGATTTTGGTGACAGCGTGCCGCATTGATAAAAAAGTTCGCAAGTCTTCCCCTGTGAATTTTAATTGCGGCTCTACTGCTCGTTCCATAACCTCAGTGAAAAATCTTTTGGGGTAGTAGATGGAATGACTTTTTGGCCGTGGAAAAAATGAATTGAATGACCAACAACTAACCTGGTTGATTTAATTCTTCGTTATTTATACTTTAGTAGTGGATCAAAGAATAATTTTATTGCATGTTCAAAACTTTAAGAGCGTAGACTTTTCTTGACTAATCAGGTTTGTATTTTTACTCATTTATTTTAGAGCCTAAATATTTTCTGTTAATTAATTTCTAATCCTGTTTTTTCTAGAATGTTCTTATTCTATGTTTTTAGCTGATTGGTTGAAAAATATAACAATGTAACTTCAATGCTAATGCGGTTTTGATCCAACATTTCTAGAATGTTCTTATGTATGTTTTTGTTGATTATTTTTAATGCTAAAAAATGTATATTCTATAAGATCGACTTTTTCTTTCTTCTTTTTTTTTAAATCTAAAATCAGCTGCATTGAATTTATCACATTGATATTTGTTAGTCGTTAACTATTTGAGTGATGTCGCAGAAATTATTTAGAAGTGCTAGAGGCGCTTAAAATCATACGGTTATTGATACCAAAAATATTGTTCAGTTGAAATATTTCAATAATATCTGATACTTGGAACTGAAAAAATAAAGTAAATCAACTAATTAACTCTAATATAACGACACAGCAAGTCAGTCTATACGAAAGGCTATTCACTGACCTTCTATTCAGGAAACGTTTAAATATTTATAGAAAATTTAAATGATTGTATGTTAAGAGGTGAAAGTATGCTGACAATTAAGTAGCTACTTTTTTGTATGTTTTCTATATATTGGAAACTTCAAATGTTGCTGTTTTCAGGTAAAAGTCATCATTAAGTAAATATATTTATTTAATTTTACATGTAAAAATGAACACTGATTCTTCTATATAAATTTGGTTGGTTTTCTCTTATTAATGACATACCAACATTAGCAGTTTAATTAATACAACAAATATTCACAGTGAAGAAGTTACCATGTAACCAATATATGGAAAGTTACCATGTAACCAATATATGGAATGATAAAAGAGTAACCAATATATGGAAAGATAAAAGAGTTCATGCATTTCTCAATGGTATTAGGTGAAAGTGAACGTATTCGGATAGTTGGAGTCTTGCATGTTACTCATTAAGCCAGGAGGATTCCTAGTCTATAAAGGAATTGTCAGTGGTGATTTTATACATAATGCAACAAGATTTCTCTCTCTCTCTCTCTCTCTCTCTCTCTCTCTCTCTCTCTCTCTCTCTCTCTCTCTCTCTCTCTCTGTGTGAAGATAGATAGATAGATTATGACTAACAAATATCAATGTAATAAATTACACACAGCTGAATCTCAATGAAAATTAAAAAAACGATAAACGAATGAAAAAATTTGAATCGATTTTGAGCACAACAATCATCTCTCTCTCTCTCTCTCTCTCTCTCTCTCTCTCTCTCACACACACACACACACACACACACACACACACATATATATATATATATATATATATATAATTTGTGAGTCCGTCGAGAGGCAAAATGTTAAAGATAGATTAGAACAAGATTTTTTTATTAAGACAAGAACAATAATTACAGTCTGGAAAGCGTTGAACAACCATCCCAATATTCCAAAAACTTTCTACTATGTTGATAATAAAAGTATTAATAATGTAACATTGCCAGCACCTTGATGAAAAATGGTGGAAACGAAAATCCTTAGTTGAGATTAAGAGATGAAGATGACATAACAAAGGAACGCAAATGTCAAGTACGGGGTAAGAATATATTCCTTTCATTCTATTGCCGAAGTTTCAATTTCCCTATGGTGCAGTCTAAAACATAAGAAGACGTGAAATAGTACTTTCAAGTCAATCAAAGAAAAATCGGTACCTTGAAATATGATAGGGAGGGTTTCCGCATATCCCGAAATTTAGCGCGTTTCTTGAAGCATAAACAAAACCATCCCACCGTCATCTCTTTATCGGTTCTGTGTCTCTTTGTCTCAGCTAATTTTCTTTGAGATGCTACAGGTTCGTGTTTTCTTCAAGCCATTGGATAATTAACTATAAAAGAAGGGTTACACAGAGAAGAAAATATAAAATTTGAAAATATATTTTGTAATATGTCTTCACTGAAGTAAGTTTAAAATCAATTACAACAGAGTGTTATTGTGCTCTGGTTGTAAGTATGTTTCGGCTTATTTGTCTGTGCAGGTAAACATTAAGACATATACTACACAAACATTTAGCCCAGCAAGAGAGACTTAGAATGTACTGATTGCACCCCTGCAGAGGAATTAGACTCACCCATAAGTGATGTCCTGATTATGACACTTAAGTAGATTTGGTGACAAGACTCCAGTACTTGAACTCTATATAGTGTAAAGTACCTCTTCATTAACATTACTCTAAGGTTCAGTCTTACCTACATTGTCAGTAGCTATTAGGATACCATTTCTGGGTAACATACTTCCTTTTACTATTTATTTGTATCAGGCAGAAATACTTAACTTTATCTAATCTGTGCTATAATTTTCTGTACCACCAACACAGATAAAAGTAAATAAAAACGTATGATGTACTCAGTTACCAAACTTCTTGGCATAAAAAAAATGTGTTGACATGTAAAAATAAATCGATCCATAAATCCATCAATTCACAAAAAGCAGAAAATTAGCATTAAATAATTGGTTATGTTTTTTAAACTAACGATCACCTGAATAACTATCACTGTAGAATATCCGAACTGAAGAAGTGTCGCTCTATCAACCTCGGGGTGATGATTCTTCAAGTGATCCACAACAGGTAATATGATAATATTTTCGAATATCACTGTATATTGAAAGCTTTTTTCATATGACATTATATGTCATATGAAAAAAGCCTTCATTTCTTAATCAAACAAGTCGATTTTTAATGCAGTGTTCCATTCAGCAACTATGATTCTTTCCTAAGCCATATCTTTGTTTAAACGTTACATTACTTTTATCAGCCAGCTTCTTTTAGATAGGAGTTGGGATTTCAAAAACTTTGACATCCAATGATAGACATATTAGCAAGCAATTCTTCATGTCGAGCTAACGATAAGCCTTATGACAGGTATCACTTTCTCATGATATATGTTGGTCTGAAATAAGATTTACTACCCGAGGCAGGCTTCTTTCTTTCAAACAGCCAACAATAAATATCTTCACAGAATTTCATTTAACACTCCATTATTAGGCTGTCTATTGGAGTGTTTAATAGGAATAAATGCATGATAGCATCTTTAAGATGTCTGAAAAACAACCAATACAAAGGGTTCCATGGCAGTGTTTTTCATAATATTCGAGATGTCCCGTCAGTTCTTATAGATTCAGTGGCGTATCATGAAAATAATACACGAAATGTGTGGTTTTCCTCATGAAATGACACAGCATTAACTAGATAATTATCAATTTCGATCCAGATTAAAACGTACGAGACTTTTATAATTTACTTTCAATAATAATAATGCAAATTATAATAATGATAATAGCAGTGTATTGGATTTACCAGTCCACGGAGTAAACATTTCTAAAAAATGAAGAAAAATACTATGATCCTGCCAGAGAAGTTTTTGAAGGTTTTTACATCTAATGACGAAGTCATCCCTTCTACAATAACTTAACAACAAAGATCAAAACTAGAGAAGGACGTTCTATCAGAAAAACCTCGGCCAACCTGTATGTATCCTTGATAGGAAAAACGTCTAAGAGAAGGTTTTCAAAAATACAACCAAGAGTTATTAAATCCTCAGTTATCTTTGTATTCGTTGCCTTATGTTGTAGTTCGGTAGATCCGGAGAAATAAACAAGTGTCGAAGACGTCTATGTCTCTATAATACGACAACGTACAAATGCCTTACAACTTTATCATCTAAAGCATCTTGTATATCTTTCACATATTCCATTAGTTATCAATTAGGATAATTTAGTAATAATTTCGTGGAAAAGGGGGCTATCATCAGTCTATATATTGTAGTCATCATCATCATCATCATCGATATATATATATATATATATATATGATTAAACTAAGGATCTCTGAACATTACAGGTAGCAGATATACGAATGTATATTAAGCTAAATGTCATTTAATAATCAAATTGCGAAATCAGATCGTAGAAAAGGATTAAAATTTTCATATTTTTTATATAAAAATAATGAATACAGTTTTCTTAATCGCTTAAATAATCAATCAGATTAATTGATTGATTTGTATGGCGTCTGAAGTTGTATTAGGTTATTTTATTTCAAGAGGTTAGGGAATTGAGTCCAATGTACGTTCATATTTATTTATATTTTTTACTTTTTTTAAAATATTTTTTCCTTAAATTTTTTTGCACGAAGCCATATGATATTAATTATTCCTTCATCATCATCATCATATCGCGCTGGTAGCGCGGATATCCCTGACCCTCTCTCGCCACTCCTCCCTATCGTTCATCGCCCTAGGTAGGTCTTCGGGACAACATCCTGTATCCTCACATAGCTGCTGAATGTACGTTCGAGCTGGTCGTCCTGCTTTTGCGCGGCCATGTGTGGGGATCCATAAGAGTTCATCTCTTATGAGTTCATCTCTGCTTCTCCAGCAGTGTCCTGCATGTCTGGTTCGTCTAACTTGGATAGTTTTCGTGATAGGTGGTAGGTGGCCGTCCTCCAAAAACTATCGAAAAAACCCAACAAACACAAATGCCTTAAAACTAAAAACGGCACAATATCAATTAGCAGGCATATATATAAAGGAACAGACAGAATACATTCAAAATCAGATAGATAAGATTAGAGACTCGGTGGAAGATAAACAATCTAGAATAGCCTGGCAAACAATAAACGAAGTGAGCAGAAGAAAGAACACAGCCAAAGCAAAACTTAAAGCAGCAAACCAACAAGAAAGAATAAAACTGTGGAAACAGCACTTCGAAAACTTACTTGGAAACCCATCAAAAATAACGCATGAACCAATCACCAGAATAATTAGCAAACAATTAGACATCAAACTAGGACCGTTCACACAAGAATAACTCGACTCGGTTATCAGAAAAATTAAAAATAGGAAAGCTGCAGGGCTGGACGAAATTCCCCCGGAAGTATGGAAGACCAGACAATTCGACGACATACTGCTCCGACACTGTAACGCAGTATACAATCAAAATCCGATAGATAGATGGATGAAGGGATGCATACTCCCCTTCCCAAAAAAGGGGGACCTCGGATTAGCCAAAAACTACCGAGGCATAACACTTACATCCATAGCTGCCAAAATCTACAACGCCCTAATACGAAACCGAATAGAACCCAAAATCGACAACATACTTAGAAAAAACCAAAATGGCTTCCGAAGAAATAGATCCACGACCTCACAAATATTAACCCTCCGCAGAATCCTCGAAGGTGTACGGGCAAAGAACCTACAAGCGACATTAATATTTGTCGACTTTACCAAGGCTTTCGACTCCATTCACAGAGGAAAGATGGAACAAATCCTACTAGCGTACGGCATACCTAAAGAAACCGTAGCGGCAATAAATATTCTCTATAGAAACACTAAAGTAAAAGTACGATCACCGGATGGAGACACAGAATACTTTGACATTGTAGCAGGAGTACTACAAGGGGACACGCTGGCCCCGTACCTCTTTATCATTTGTCTAGACTACGTACTTAGAACATCGATCGACAAAATCAAAGAGAATGGCTTTGAACTGACGAAGAAAAGAAGCAGAAGATACCCCGAAACAACAATTACCGATGCCGACTACGCCGATGATATAGCGATACTGACAAATACACCTGACCAAGCCGAAACACTTCTGCATAGTTTGGAACGAGCAGCAGCAAGCCTAGGCCTCTATGTTAATGCACACAAAACGGAATATATGTGCTATAACCAAACGGGGGACATCTCCACTCTAGAAGGAACCCCACTTAAAATGGTAGACAAATTCACGTACCTAGGAAGCAGCGTCGAATCAACCGAAAAGGACATCGAAACGAGCTTAACTAAAGCATGGACAGCTATCAATAGGCTATCGATTATAGGGAAATCAGACCTAACCGATAAAATGAAACGCAGTTTCTTCCAGGCAGCGGTCACATCGATACTGCTATATGGATGCACTACATGGACGCTAACAAAACGACTGGAGAAGAAGCTAGATGACAATTACACAAGAATGCTGCGTGCAATCCTGAAAAAGTCCTGGCAGCAACACCCCACAAGACACCAACTGTACGGCCACCAATTATTCCTTACTGGTAAATATAATTTGGTAAATGGGATTTGGATTGTTACAACAAGTCCTGTACTGGGAAGACCAGCCTGTAGTGACAATAAAGAAGAAATAGACACTCCCCTAACAGCCATAATTAGACTCTCACTATTAGATGCGGTATAATACGATTTCCAGGACACCCACTTCGTTAGTAGTTGTTACCCTCTGCAGTGAATTCAATGTTCGTCTGAGCAAGTTTTGGCAAGGATGTAGTCACTAGAATAACGATCATAAAATTATTCCATGTAAATGGTTTAAAATGCAAATGAGAAAAACATACTTTTTACAAAGTCCAATTCACAATGACTGCAATAATGAATCTAATAAAAGTCTTATATATATATATATATATATATATATATATGAATATAAAGAGACAGAGAGGAAGAGATAGAGACAGAAAGACAGAGAGGCAGACAGAGAGACAAACAAAGACAGGGAACAGACAGTTTGGTAGACAGGCTTAATGTACTCGAGGCTAACGGAAGAATATTGCAAAAGTCGACCTGATGAACGCGACAATTAGTATTATGGAATCTCATGTTTTCTGTACATCTTTCCGCCATTAATACTCTTGCTAGATTCTTCGAACACATTTATGATTGCGTGTTTTTATCTGTTCATTAAAATCATTTACTATTCTCAATCTTATTTGGTATTGAATCTCTGAATTGCAAAATGTCCAACATAACATCATTAGAAGATGTCAAATGGCACCAAACTGGATATGAAATATTCTCCTATGATATAATTATGAGTTTTACTGCCACTTTATTTTCTAGGATCTGATGAAATGTTCCATTTCTCAAATGACAATTTGTATAATCGTCACTTTCATGTTGCAAAACCTTTTTTAGATCTTGAGAGTTTCATGTAAGTTAACAGTTTTTCACATTATTTATTTTTACTCTACTGCCAACTCGACTGATAAAATAAAGTAGGTAACAAGTTATTTTCTACTTGTTAATTAAAATTGGTTGTGTTATTCTTGCCGGGATCATGTGATCTGTTTGTATCTGAAAGTCTCAGAACAATGTAAGTCATCTTCAGTATTTTGCATAATTCCAAGCGGAACTCTTTTCCAATGTATCATACCTGCTATTGATTGCTATATGTAGCATACAGTAGTTTATTATGTAATTGACTGTTTCATTCCAATCACCTCATAAACTGTATTTGCTATCAACATTTATTAGACAAATTTAGTCTATCATTATTTTTGCTGCTATTTATTGACATACAATTTCACTCCCGGGTTTAGTTTCGCTTGGTTTGGTTTAATGGCTTATCAACCAGTGTTGGTTATTTAAAGGCAATTTTATTTTTATGTATATGAACAGTTCTATGTCAATATATTTAGTTTAGCATAAGCACACAGTACGGTTCTATTTAATTTATACATAGGACCCTAACAGGTGTTACAACTCGTTGGAAGGGTCTTACCCCTCCACAGAGAAGCAGTTGATGTATTCTACAGCCCTAGCCTACGGGACAAGACAGACTATTTCGTTTTATCACAACACTTCAGTGTGACTAGACACGCAAGACACTCCAACCAGGGATCGAAAACTGCCTAACTTTACGTCAGGCTGATGACATATTCCGAAACCAAGCCTGTGACTCAGGGATTATATTATAGGTGTCAAATCAATTATGGATGTTTAAAAATACAGAAATACAAAAACCCATGGTAAATCTGTATATTAAGAAAGAATTGGCCGTTTAATTAGTGAATCAGTTTTTTTTTATCATAAAACTAGTTCCCTCACACATTCATAGCTTTGCCTAACAATTCTTCTACCAGCATCATAATGAACAACTTAAATAAACTGGATATTAAAACTGCCACTTTACCCTCAAAAACAATCCAAGATTTAGTACACTCTAGTCTTCAAAGCAACATAGTTTTTGACGCCGATGTTTATGGTATCACTTGTATGAATTGTGAATTAAAATGTATTGGTGAAACGTCTAGGAACCATCATGTTCGCCCTAAAGAACACAAAAGTGAAATTAGAATTGGTAACCTAATTAATGATCTTCTTCATTACATTTCTCAATGTAATCATAACTTCGATTTCAATCCTGCAAAGAAGCTCATTTACTTTCGCAAAAAAAGACGAAGACGAATTCTGAGGCCGGTGTCATTTCAGTTTGTACTTCCTGAAATACTTGTCCGGGTTTTTATATTCATCCGTACTTGAGCAAACCCAGTTTAAATAGCTAAAATATATTACAACTTTTTTTTTATATATTCAACATATATCATATTTTAATACTTTTTTCTATTCATCTTTCTTTTTCTTCCTACTTTCGATTTGAAATATTTCTGGATGAACAAACGTATCATAAATTCTATACAATATTCCTAATAAGTCAAATGACATAATCTATAAAAAGTAAACGCTGATTCCCTAATTAAATGGCGAACTCTTTCTTGATATTCAGATTCTCCCATGTTTTCTTTTGTTTTGTTTTTTTTGTATTTTGTGGTTTTAAACATCTGTCCTTGATTTAACATCATTAATATCATCCCTCACAGTACTGATAATATTTCATTAGAAATGATACACTATAATGTCAAATTTACTTCTTAATAAATCTCTTGTTAAACTTGGATTATCTTGTTATTAATTTTTCCTCTATATATTGACAAATTATACACGACTATTTACTTATATATATATATATATATATAGAGAGAGAGAGAGAGAAAGAGAGAGAGAGAGAGAGAGAGAGAGAGAAAGAGAGAGGTGTGTGTATGTGCATGTGAGTAAGTATGAAAGTGTGGATGTGAAAATGCGTGTTCGACGCACATATATCTACAAAAGAATTATACACACATATATGCACATATATATGCTAGTATGGATATGTAAATCTATGTGTGTATGTATATATGTGCATTTATGTGATCATTTGATTAATTACGATAGTTAGTGGAGGTACATTCCTTATCAAATTATATCACTTTCTTTCAAATAACAAAATGTTAACAAAGAAATATTTCCGGGATTTCACATTAGTTTTCCTTCTCTTAGATGGTTTGCCAGAGAAAAAATAAATAATTTCGTATGTATTATTATTTACTCGTAGATGAAAGCAAAATAGTGGGATTCATACCTTTCCCAAAGTTATTAGTGTTATGAGAAATTGAAACAGCTTTATTCAGAATTTAGACTTGGGTCCCAAACTTATATATGAATGCTAGTCAAACATGCACACACACACACACACACACACACACACACACACACACACACACACACACACACACACACACTTTCACAAACAAACACACATACACACATACATATATATACGCATAAATAATCTTGGCTTACCGCTGGAACAGATTTCCTTGGCCCTCATCCCACCACTTGTCCTTATCGTCCATTACACTCGGCAGGTCTTCCATACTACATAATGTATCAGTACTAAAGTGTTGTAGATACTTTCTAGCTGGTCAGCCTACCCTTGCACGTCCGTGTGAAGAGCTTCACAGGAGTACATCGCTTATAAGCTCACCATTACATTTCCAGCAGGGTTCCGCATGTCTTGTTCGTCTAATTTGGATGTTTTTCGAGATGGGTCGTAAGTGCCCGTACAGCTGCTGCTTTGTGGGATGCTGCCTCTATGTGAACTTATACTAAGATCAAACTAAGGAATATAAGGAGCGGGAGGGACAAGAATTAGGAGGTGAAAAAGAAAGGAACAATGGAAAGGAAACGGACTATTTTCCCGCATAAGCTAAATATCAGAAGCCATGGGAAGCAGCAAGTTTGACTTGAAGTAAGGCTGATGAACCCAGCGGTAGGTCAACGATGTGCTTCATAAGATTTTGGGTAGACAAACTCCTCAGATGAACGGTCAGGATAAAATAGTTCAGTCGGGGAACTACAGCTATTCATGGCGTCTAATGATGAGGTTAAAATACAGCTATCGAAAGATTACAATAACTCTCACTAAAAAACCACATGTCAAAACTGCATCATCATTCGCGTAGGTACAAAATGGGCGCGTTCTGCTGAGGTTAGACCTCTGGCACCAGTGTTTGAAAAATCCCCTACAGAACTCACACACAGACAAAAAAAAAATACTTAAATGTACAAAACAAATCGCGTCATTTAACTTTAGAACGTTTAACGTTACAACTATTGGAGCAGACAGCGTCTGCGATAGATTATAAAGTAGATGTAGTATGCATACAATAACACAGATACGATTAAAGCGAAGAAGATATGAAAAATAACGATACTAGGAATGGATGAACGTGTGACTAGGGATCAGCAAAAAATTTTCAATAGCGTGAAAGAAGTTGTAGATATGCTTATCGACACAAGGGCCGCCAAATCACTTTATCTATATATATATGTATATATATATATATATATATATATATATATTCTCAAAAACATTCCTCCATGATCTTTTTGCCTAGTCGGCTGGGGCTGAAGAGTATACAGACTGTAACTCTGCAGAGGGTTAAGGCCCCCACCATGAGTGTCCTGTTTATGACACTAAACAATAAGATGGGGAGGTTCCAGGTATGCCGTAGCTTTGGGGAATGCGGAACACCCTTCATTGTCATTGCTCCCAGTTCCACTCTGGCCCAGAATGGTAGCACACTGATAGGGTCCTTTCTATGGATTTAATAGAACTAACTGCATACTCATGAAAAACTGAATTGTTTGAATTAGAACTGTTTGACTAAACTGAATAGCTGGAAGTTGAAATGTGTTTGACAAATTGTACTTACTTTAAACAGCATGCTTATGTTAAATTGAATCGTTTGAAATTGAATTGTTTGTAAAATTGAAACTCTACTAACACTAAAAGGATTTGTTTAATATCGAACTGTTTTGACATTTAACTATGCGTTAACAAAATCTGTACTTATATAGAACTGAATTAGCAGAATTAGAACTATTAGAAGAAACTGAATAACTTGAGGTAGAAATGTTTTTGACATATAAACTGTGTACTCATTGTAAACTGATTTTGTTAAACAGAACTATTTGCATAAAAATGGATTTGGTACTGAATAACCTACAAAGGTTGATATTCCATAAAACCCAACCAACCAACCAATCTACCAATATCATAATATTGTTTAATTACCTCCATTTTTTAGTAAATTAGTTATTATATCACAAGCAGTTTTCTATTTTTATTTAATAAATTATTGAAGTTATCGTTTAAAACAGATAATTTGTTTGAAATTCTGTTCAATACAATAGTGTTATGTGAATTGAAATTTTTGACAGTAATTTGCCAAATTTGCAAAAATCGAAATATTTCTCCCTGGTTGCTTGACGTGAAGGCTGTTCAATCAAAGACGAGCTTTGACATAAATCAATAACCCGGTTTTATTTCAACTCCCAGAAAAATCCTCTGAAAGAGTAATTCTCAAAGTAACAACACAACCGAATGACGTGATAGATTGTCAAGTGCAAACCAATTGGTTATAAATCAAAAGAAGAAGAAGAAGAAGAAGAAGAAGAAGAAGAAGAAGAAGAAGAAGAAGAAGGTAATATTATAAAATGTATAAATTTGATACAGGATTTAAATTATCTAGTTTGTGCTATGTCATCACCTTCATCAGAAATTAGTATTACAAAATAAAATTGAATAAAAAAGAGGCTCGAATTTACATGGATTATTATAGAACTTTACAAAGTGATTGAAAAGGGATCAGACACTAATAATAACTACTTATAAGCAAACAGATATAAACATGTTTATAGACGGACAGATAAATCCCTGTTATACCAGACGACTCTATTTCCCTCGAGCAGATTTCATTTCAGCCAAATTAGAAGGTATACAAGATTAAACCATGATTTTCCTTGTTTTGATTCTTCCCGCTAAGAACGTCTTTTATGGGTATTGATATTTTTATTCATAAATTAATATCTTCTATGTCAAGCATAAAAGTCGATTGTAATGGTTATCGTCGTAGGACATGGACACGGCGACACGAGTTCAATGCCTAGACGAGACTGTTTGCATATCACATAGCACTAATACCCTTGGGAAAGGTATGAATCCAATTATTCTCCCTCCAGCTATGGGTAAATAGTAGGACGGGCTGGGTTCTTCAGCCTTGGTGAGGCAACTAGTCTAGGAGAAGGAAAACTCTGAATTCAAACCTGCTAAACTTCGCTTAAAAATTGACCTTGTGTCATATCCTGCCCGAGTGGAGGGGTTGGTAAATAGGATAAAAATGATGTTTTTCCATGCAATTTCCTAGGGAATATAAATGCTGAACATCAAAAATTTCAAAGAGAATAAAAAAAGTTTTTTATTTCGTTTAGTGTACCAGCTAAATACACACTAACGGTATTTTTAGAATACCTGCTAACATTGAGAAAAACATTTCGCGGGAATATTTTGCTAATCTAATTACAGATAACAAATTGATCAGTATGATACAGGAAGGTAAACATTTAAAAACCCACTAGCTTTGATTATAATCCATTGAGTTTATTACAAAGTAGTCAGGTACAAATATCCCAAGTTCATGTGTAAATATAAAGAATGAGTCGATAGGCATTGATGTATTGATTCAATCCGGTGGAAACGAAGTGTTAAAATTGATTCTTAAAAAAAAAAGGAATGATAGAAATGGATTTGGGCTTAATGAACAAAAGAAACGTTAGACTAATGTATGGAACCAGTATTCAGTGATAGAAAATTGAGCCTAATTCATCCAAAAAAATATTTCTTTACCAAGTAATTTTCGAACATCAACATGACTTATTTCAGCTGATTATTTATGTGGGGTTTTGTTGCTGCTTTTCCTCTAATTTATTTACGTCTGATTTCATGGTTTTATGACTTGTGTTGAAAGACATAATTGGACGAATGTTGCATTTTCGTGACAAAAAAATCTTAAGAGGATGAATATAGTCTCTGCAGATGTCGGGGAGTTTTCATATATTCATTGTTTTTTTTATATTTTTTATGATTCTGTTATTCCTCCCTTAGCTATTCTCTTTATCAGACATCATCGTATGACATTTATCCTAGTTTCTCATATTTTCTTTACTTTTTTTTATTTCTTTCTTCCTATCGGTATTGGTGCATGAACGTATGTAACTGCGTATGCCATCGTAAATGTAAAAACAGAATAAATAAAATAACGAATTGAAGAATGAAAACTGAACGGAAGAAGCTAGAAAAATGAAGGTTCGACTCATATAAATAAGTCGAATGATAGGAGCATCCAACGAGAGATTAATGACTTGATGGTGAATAGCAGCGACAAATCTTTAGATAGACATGTACAAATATGACAAGAAAGGAAAAACAGCGGATAAAAATTACAGGGTGATAAGAATATATGTATATATATATATATATATATATATATATATATATATAAATGTGTGTGTGTGTGTGTGTGTATCAGGTTTTCTATTATAATATGGTAACCATTCTAAATGAAGGATGTAAAGATTTTCTTGTCAATATATTTCAAGTGGAATGAAAAATTATCAGAATAATAAACAATTGTCAATTTTTATACGAACACGCACGCGCATTAATTTATATTATGAATACAAGCATAAACACACACACACACACACACACACACACACACACACACACACACACATATATATATATATATATATATATATATATATATATATATATATGTATACATTGGCATATGTATATGTATATATAGAAAGAGAGAGAGAGAGGGGGGGGAAGAGTGAATATTTTCAACAAACATGTATACTCTTAAAATATTTCAATAGAAAGTTAATTTTTCGAGCCTATACATATCAGGACTTCCTTTTCTCTGGTATTTTTTTGTGGGGAGACAGTGGAACGATTTACAATCAAACTATCCATTATTAATCATTATTTACAACCATTTTATACAGGACAGAGTTTATGCAAAAAAAAAAAAGGATATTGCATTTATACATACAAAAACACTGTGAATATTTTTGAAATTCTACAAATCTATTTTCGACGTACACATTTCTAATCTGGTAGAATTTTAAATAAAAGATATATAATAACATTCGTTTTGATTGAATAATGTTCTCATTGAAGCAATTGCATCCAGTTACTTTTGGCTGAGAAAATATATTTGAAAAATGGTTAGTGTTTGTTTATTCTTGGGTGATTATTTTACTCAGTTTTTCTATTTCTTAAATCTGTTCTGTCACTTCTCATAGAATCTATGTAATCCTATTTACCTAACCCCTCCGCTCTGACAGGATATGACACAAGGTCAATTTTTTTAAGCAGAGTTTAACAGGTTTGAATTCAGAGTTTCCTTCTCCTAGACTAGTTGCCTCACCAAGTCTGAAGAACCTAGTCTGCCCTACT
>OY757904.1:135024237-135039237 GCA_963585895.1 Sepioteuthis lessoniana
TGTGTGTGTGTGTCACTTGTCACCGTTTCTTCCTGTGATGCTAAATCAATATCTTTACAATTTGGCTGTATCGTTATCTGAATTTTGATTCGAAATTGACCCCTAATAAACTGTTCAAATTATTTGATTATTGGAAAAGAGTAGGGCTATTGCGTTGCCAAGTAAAGTGATTAAATTCGAAAATTTAATTAATATTTGTTGCGGAAACTTAATTTATATTTCATCGTTTGGGAAATTGTTTAATATGGCCTTATATATATATATATATATATATATATATATATATATATATATATATATATATATATATATATATTATTGTGGAGTGACCGGAACAACACACCGAATGGAGCGTTCTGAGGACTATTTAGAGCAGTAATCGCTCCATACAAGACAGTAATGAAGTAAGAATGTCTGTCTGAACCATCGAACTATATTTCTCTCCTTAGCTTTTAACTTACACGTGTGTCGACTTTTACAACTCATGACACAACATATACGTAATTATATATATATATATATATATATATATATATATATATATATATATATGTATGTTTGTATGTGTGTGTGTGTGTGTGTGTGTGTACGTTTGAATGTTATAAGAAAATCAATGTAAAATAAATTATATGTATAGCACATAGATTGATCTAATAAAGAACACAATATATATATATATATATATATGTGTGTGTGTGTGTGTGTGTGTGTGTGTGTGTGTGTGTGTATGTCTGTGTGTGCATGTGTTTATGTATGTGTTTGATTCTCTCTCTCTCTCTCTCTCTCTCTGGCCTGAACGACTGGGTAATGTGTTTCCATTAGTTTTAGTCAGAGTCCATTTCAAATAAACTATTATTTAAACAGTTTGTACGTTTCGGGACATTGGCCCATCGGTTAGAGTCTTCGCCAATGGCCCGGGAGACCTGGGTTCAATCCCAGGTCGAGTCATACCAAAGACTTTAAAAATGGTACTTGATACCACCTTGCTTAACACTCAGCATTATAAGGTACGGTTCAAGGGTAAAGTGGAGCAATCCTGGGAATGGAGTAGCGCACTCCCCTACACCTTGGTGTAGTAGCTATCGAAAAGGGAGCCTTCGGGCCACCCTCGACTATGGTCGCTAACTTTACTTACTTACAGTTATTTTGAAAGAGTCCCTTTCGATTCAGCTGAGAATTATTGTTGGGTGTATATGTTTGTTAAGATATTTACGCGTGTTAATTTTTTTAAATTTCAAGACCGAATGAATAACTTTCATATTAAATCCGAATTGCACATATATTCTTATATTTTTTATCCGTTTCTTTTCTCTTTTTAATTATTGATGTTGCATTCATATAGCTTCCCTTTATTTCTATGATAGTGAATTTTTCATCTCTGGTGAAATCGTGACTATTTGAGGGAAAGTGTTGTTCTGTGAATATTACATTGTTTTGATACATAGATTTGATCCTGTGACGATCGTTTTTTAATCGAAATTTTAAAAAAGTGATTCTGACTTCCCATGATATAGTTTTGCAGTGGATGTAATCCAGTTCGTGGCAAATCTTAACAGCGTGCTTAGATATAAAACGAGCGAATCTGTGTTAATTTAAGGTGTTTGCAGCATTAGTTATTCTTGATACAAGACAGTTGGCGAAATTCATTGGATTTTTTCATGGTCTTCCTATGGAATTATTTATTTGTTTCCATCATTTCCTAGAGGTTATTTGTTCGAGGATAGATTATTATGCCTGGTTCTGAAAAAAATCTTTTAATTTGGGTTTCATTCAGTTCTTGATTATTTGTGCTAGTGGTTGGAGAGAGTATGTGATGGGGTATGTGATTCATTTTCACTTTTCGTCATAATGTTATGCTGTCTTGCCTCGCGTTGGGAATGGCTAAGATAATCTGATTTTCTATTAACACATGGGAACATCCACGTGCTGAGAACTGCTGCTTAAGTTTACAGCTTTGTCTTTTTAATTAGTTGTCGTCTGAGCAGATTCTTTTTTAGTCTAAATGTTTGTGAGTATAGGTATTAGAGTAATCCCTTCCTTCCTTCCTTCCTTCCTTCCTTCCTTCCTTCCTTCCTTCCTTCCTTCCTTCCTTTCTCTCTCTCTATTTCTCTTTCTCTTTCTTTTTCTCTCAGAATAAATAGATAGATTATTTTATCATATTTTACTAGTATTGCTTTTTAGTAATAACGGTATCGTAAACGTAATTTTACTCTAATAGCAACAACACCAAGGTGTAGGCAAAGGCATAGCTTCTTTCCATGGGTTCCTCAAATTTACTCTTCATACGTACTTATAATACTGAGTTTTAAGCAAGGAGGTATCAGTACCATTTTTGATTCTTTGGGATGACGCTACCGGGGATTGAATCCCGGTCTCCCGAGCGATTGGCGAACACTCTACTCACTTGGTGCTGCTATACTCGAGGTAATACAGACAACAGTGAAAAAATGAGGACATATATAAGAAAGATTCAAGATATATGGGGAGAGACAGACAGACTGAAAGAGACAGAGAGACAGAGAGAGAGGTACAATCACACGGAAGCAACAATTAGGAAAGAGAATATCAGTTTCCCGAAATCCAGATCATGATAGCTGCAGACTCCCATGTTAAAAATAGAAATGTATCCGGAGCAATTCAGCGACGGGCAATGTTTGCCTGGAAGAAACTCAACGAAAGAGCCGTTGAGGGCGACGTGGGATTGAAAACAGGAAAGGGAAGTTATTTGGAGGGAGCCACCCATAGAGATGGGAAGACTGGCCAAAAACTACGGCACCTATTTTTTGTGAGCTCAGCGAAGGAGTCCCACACCACCGCGAAGTGTGAAGACAGGACCCCAAGCAGTCACGAATGCGAACAATAGAGAACGAGAAAGGTATTATCAACGTCGGTATCAACCTCTCCCATCATTTGACTTTTTTTTTCTCCCCATCGAAACTAGGTTTCTCAGTTCATACTTTGTTTTCTCTCTCTCCAATAACTACGAATTGGAGTTGTTCCAAATAAACTACGTAGAAATATTTTGTGTGCTTAAACTTAAAGCGTTTAGCTACACTTCTAACTCCTTAAAAACCGTAATGGGACAAACGTTTATTGATATTTAACAACTCCTCCGCTCGAGCAGGATATGACACAAGGTCAATTTTTGAAGCGGAGTTTAACAGGTTTGAATTCAGAGTTTTCTTTTTCCTAGACTAGTTGCTTCTCCAAGCCTAAAGAAACCAGTCTGCCCTACTATTTACCCATAGCTAGAGGGAGAATAATTGGATTCATACCTTTCCAAAAGGTATTAGTGGTAAGTGAAATGCTATCAGTCTCGTCCAGGATTTGAACTCGTGTCGCCGTGTCCATTTCCCCACTACGATAACAATTACACCACACGCACAACCAAACGTATATTACGACCGTTGTGATCCAAACTACTATTTGTTTTCGTAGTGCTACAGTATTATGTCTGTTCTTTTACAAGCATGGCTTAACCATTTAATAACTCAAAAAAGCTGGAAATCCCTGAGGCAAAAAAAACAAACAAACAAACATAATCAAAACTTAAGTTTGTGTTAAGTATTTTTTAAATATAAAAGTAAAGTTGGCGACCGTAGTTGCAGGCGACCAGAAGATTCCCTTTTCAATAGCTACGACATCGAGATGTAGGGGAGGGCACTACTCTTTTCCCTCGATTACTTCACTTTACCCTTGATACATAGTTTATATTGTTGAGCGTTAAGTAAGGCGGTATCAAGTACAATTTTTAATATCTTCGGTATGACGCAACCCGGGGTTGAACCCACGTCTCCCGGACCAATGGCGAACACTCTACCCACAAGGCGAAATGAACAGCTTACTTTTTAAGTATAATACAGCGTATCTGTAGTGCTTTTCTAAACGTAAGCATTTTTCAAAGCTGCATTATCTTATCATTTCATATTAATATAGTTGAAAACCTGTATGAAATATCTGGTTACTTTTCATCATTATCATCATGAACAACAACAGCAAAAGCAACAAAGACAAGAACTACTACATCAACAATTGCTACTGCTGCTGCTACTACTACTACTACTTATAATAATAATAATAATAATAATGATGATAATATTTATAATACTGCTGTTATGCCAGTGCATTTGTCAACCTAATTATTATTCTTTTGTCGAATTACTGAAGAAGAGAAAATATTAATTGTGTTTTATGCTGAAAGTATCTCAACTTTCAAATTCCTCTAGAGTTATCAGCGCTTTCACTTGTTGAGATCTAATTTACTTCACACATATCTCGATATGCTTGTATTTCTCAACATTGAACCAATTCATTCTGTAAGTTTATTTTCTTGAAATTTTATTTCTCTGCTTTGTTCAACAATTACCTAACTTTCACCACCTATAGAAAACTTGTAAAGTTTGATTTGATTATCGTGGAAGTGTTGCAGAAAACATTTATTTTGCAATACTGATAAAGCATTAACAACAGGATTAAGGCTCTGCTAACGAAAATAATAACATCTTTAACGTACGCAAATTACAAGATTATGTTTTGGCTGCACTAATTTAACGGAGCTGCTCAGACCTTGTATACACAATATCTTTTTTAAGTCATCTTTTGAAATTCTGCTTCAGAAATGTGAAATTTTGCGCACATATCAAATCAATAATTGAATGATTTTAACAGCATATCAAATAGTTAATGGTTATTTTTTCCCTAAAGGTTTTGGAATTATGCCATTTATAAGTTGATATATGCATTTTTCTTTGTTTTATTAGCTTTTGATAATTTTTTTGCGATATTCCTGATGAAAACCACGGAAACGGTTGGTTATTTGAAAGAAATATACATGAATCCAACTTCGTGCAATCTAGCACTTTTGATAACGAAAATCAAGTTTTCTATTTGATATCAAAATCTCTGTTTGGCAACGTATGTTAAATATATCTGTATAAAGATCTCTAATAGCATAAAATTATAAGGAAAACCAACCATACTTTAGTTATGTTGAAAATAAATATCAATAACCAAGCGTAATACCAGGTAAATCCACACACGCATTAAATTTGCGTGGGATTTATAGTCACCGGAAAAGGAAACACATGGGTTCAAAACCTAGCCAAAACTGTTTGGGTCTCAATTTTTGCTAATCCCCATAAGAAATTAATCTATTCGCGTCTTTTCCCACTATATATTGTCGAAAGTTACATGACGTCCAGACAAGCAATATCTGTTTGCTTATACATCCGCTGTTATTAACAAAAGAAAATAATTCCAAGCAGTTGCAGACAGAGGATATTAGCGGTCCTTAGATTGCATACAAGCACATAATTTGGAAGTAATTGTGACGTAAGGGTTATTACAACAGAAAAGAGCTTCGGCAAGTTCAAATCCTTGATCCTATTTGCGCTTATACACCTTGGAAAGATATGAAACCATCTCGTCGTCCCTCATTATTTAGTAAATAGCAGGGAAGACTAGACTCATTAGCCTAATTACGAAAACCAGTTAATAAGAAAGAAAACACTGATTTAAATCTAACAACTGACCAGGCCATCTGTCCAATGAGTAGAGTGTTCCCCAATGGCCCGAGAGCCCAGGGTTCAATCCCAGGTCGAGTCATACCAAAGACTCAAAAATGGTACTTGATGCCGCCTGGCTTAATACTCATTATAATAAGGTAAGGATCAAAGTTAAAGTGGAGAAAACTAGAAAAAGAAGTAGTGCCCTCTCCTACACCTCGGTGTTGTAGCTATTGAATAGGGAGGCTTGGGGATACTCTCGACAAAAGTCACCAACTTTACTTTCCTTTTTACTTCACTTAAATATTGACCTTGATCCACATCTTTCTCGTGGCGGAATCAGAGAAGTAAAAACAAAAATTAAAGCAAAAACACATTTGAAGCATAACAATATAGATTCCACGACATAGAAAAAAAGACTTAAAAAACGAGCACACCCAAGGAAATCAATGTCTTTGGCAAAATAAATGATATAAAAATGATGTGAAAATAAATGTGTCCACCAGAACTACAAAACCTGCTGCTCACGGGCCATATGCAACTCATGATCACCACTTGTGCAGCTATACACTCAACATTGAACATTTTCTTTCAGCTTTTGATATTGATTAGTGAGAATTGTTATAACTGCTGATGGAACTCTTTGATCTTTAATCAAATTTCAGAGGATTTGAAATTCCATTTTCTTGCTTGCCATATCCTCGATTTCCGTAAGAACCACGTGCTTCCATCTGGACTATTTTCCCACTTTTGTACCATAGCCCGATATGGATATAATGTTCATATATATATATAACATAGAACATAGGAATCTTGAAATTCGAAAAACACGTAACGACTTCTCAGTTCAGGTACGAAACTTTTTATTACCTTTCAGTTTAAAGGTTCTACGACGTAAGGAGAGAGATACACATTCTTTCTATTCTGGCTTTGTCATCCGCCCCCCCCCCCCATCTCGTGCGACACCTGCCTAAGGCTTCCGCGAGCAAGCGAAAGTCAACCCTTCTCGTTCGGTGTCCAGTTCTCAACTCTACTAACTGACTTTTTCAAAATCCCAAAATCCTCTACGCGCTTCCAGTGCGTGACGTCATTCACACTTTCTAGCCCCGTTTCTTAACTCGGGCTATTGTGACATCTCTGAGTGTAACGTCCGCTTCGCCTCCTAAGTAACCCATGCACTGAGTCCAAAGGCATAAAATGAAATCCCTCGGCCATTATATTACACTTTATCACCGACAACGAGCAAATTGCAACCATACTTTGTTATACATAAGACTTTGAAAAGTTGTTGTATATCAAGAAGAATGGCACAGAGCAGCAGTGTTGTGTAATGGTTAATATGCCGGACTGCGACATCATTGAAGTGTGAGATCATCTCTTGTCTGGTGTTCTCCTTTTGTCTAAATAATCATTCGTCTCTGAGAGTATATCTGCTGTGCTTGCAAGCAACATCAGATATCTCATCAATAAATGGGGATAATTCCCGTGTGAAATTATCGTTTTTTCTGATACTTTAAAATCGTGACACAGAGCTTTCCTAAGTCAAGCTTTATGGCCCTCAGGCTGAAAAGATTCACACATTTCTCTTGCTGATGGGGCTCTTATAAGATGGGAAATTAAAAATTGTATACATCTACTCTGCATGTACTCTTCAGCCACTTCATAAACACTAAACATTGCTATACTTACAATATACTTAAGAACTTGGATAATTTTCAATGATATATGTCTATGGTTGTGTCTTTGGGTGTTAAATCTTCAATCCACGATGCAGCTGTGCTAAAGAATAAGTACATTGTCTATTAGATAAACTTATTTATTGTGTTATCATCAGATGCCGAAGAGTAGCTCTAGAACACGGAGAGAAAATATAGCAAAATGAAATACATGTTAATGTCTTTTGATGAGAACGTTAGAATAATTGATAACATGAGACGTAGATGAAAATCCGATTCATAAAATAAGATAAACATATTTTCTTATGTGAATCACACACACTCGTTATATTTGATACTTTAAAACTAGTTCCTTAATTCTTATATATAGTACAAATAATAATAGAAATAAAATAAGATAAAAAGTAAATCTACAGAAAATGATTTAACCATTTTTAAGGAAGAAAAAAAATAAATAATTTAATAAAGGACTTATTTTGTCACATACATTTTCACACAGAACGCTACAAATGATTTTTGAACACCAAGATTTTATTTCACTTTTTAGCTTTAGTAGTTTTATTTCAATATAATTTAGGCGATTAGACATGACTTAATAACATCAAGCTGAAGATGGTTAAAAAAAAAATCAACGTTGGGATATAATCTATATATGAATAAATACATCATTTGAATATACTGCTGTTATATGTAAACACGATCAGTTTTATGTCCATCTTCTCATATATATATATATATATATATATATATATATATATATATATATATCCTGTCTTGCAGCAAGAACTGCTTTCCCTAACTCTCATTTGCCATCCGTCTTTCTCGTCATCGCTTCTGGCTGGTTTTCCAGACTACATCCTGTGTCCGTAGAGAGCTGCTATAGATAGATTCTAGCTGATAATTCTACACTTGCGCGTCCATGTGAAGGGATCCAATCGAGAATGTCTCTTATGACTTCGACCTTTCTCTTCCGGTAGTATCCAGTATATTTTGTTCGTATAACTTTGATGGTCTTCGAGATGCATGTTGGGTACCTGTATAGCTGTTGTTTTGTGGGATGTTGCTTCCAGGATTTGTTTAATAAAACTCGTAGCATTTTTGGGCAATTGCCATCAAGCTTTTTCTTTTTATGCAAAGTCAGAGTCTAAGTGGTGCATTCATAGAGTCGTATTAACCGCATCTTGGAAAAAAATGTGTTTTATTTTATCGGATAGGTTTGACTTCCATATGACTGATAGCCAATCGATAGCTGATCATGCCTTCACTAGTCACGTACTGATGTAATTTTCTGTATATATATATATATATATATATATATATATATATATATATATATATATATATATATATATATATATATATTCATCCACAGACAGTTTCGGTGTGTCACAACTCACTCTTCAGTGTGGCTAGGCATGAAGAACGCTTCAAGCTGGAATTGATATTCGCTCGGCTTTACGTTAGACTTACGATCATACCGCTCAGCCTTTAGTCGACATACGTCATCTTGAGAATTATTAGGCATTATATTGTAATTTCCGCTAGTTTACATTCTGCCTTACCGTATATATATATCTAAATCGTTGCTTTGATTTGGCTCAGTTGTTTAACAGTAAACATATTTTAATTATTCTTTAATCAGTTAACATATATAGACATATGGTAAAATCAATCCTCTAAGGACGAACATTATTCATTTGTGTATTCATTAAATTTATAATGTAAAAAGTAAACAAATCTATATAAGTTAAGCCAGAAATTTAGAAAAGTTTTTAAAGAATTAAGACACTTTTCATACATAACATTGTTCTGTGTAACGATAATTTTTACGGATTCAAATAGCCTTGCTTAATAAAGGTTTCATAAAGAAGATTTTTCGTTTAAGTTTCGCAGTCTCTTCGTTTACTTTCGAGATTAATCTGCGTGTGTTTAAACTGATTAAATTACTACCACGCATCAAACTTTACATTAACACTGATATTGAATAAAATCTCCTTAAAATGGAGAAATGTTAGGTTACAAGTACTGGTAATGGAAATTTACTGTTGTGTAAAATAAATATTTTATCTCATTATATGTAATTGATGTTAACGGTATTTCACTCTATCTAGCGATATTTTAAGCTTAGTGACATGTGGATAATATTTATACTATGTTCATGTTTAATCTATTCGTATATATATTTAACAACACGTCAGCGAGAGCAGGATACAACTCAAGGTCAAATTTAAGCCGAGTTTAACCGGTTTGAATTCAGAATTTTCCTTCTCTTAAACTGGTTGCCTAACCAAGGTTACAGAACATAATTTGTCTTACTATGTACATATAGTTAGAGAGAAAATAATTGGATTCATACCTTTCCTGAAGGTATTAGTGCAATGTGAAATGCAATCAGACTCGTCCAAGATTTGAACTCATTTCGACGTTTACATTTCCTACAATAATAACCATTACACCACGAACGTCTCCACAAAATTTATATGAGTAGATGCTTTTTACTTAATTTTGTGTATTGTTGCACATGGTCCAATCGAATAAGAATAAATGTTAAACAGTTATCTCTCACTGGTTGATTAATTGACTGGTTTTAGCTAGATGTCTTAGTTTTTTTAGGTTTCCTTCAGTTCTGATTATCACTATTTTTATACGTTTCCTTTACTGTTTTTTTAGAAATAAAATTGCACGAAATTTATTGCCATGAGAGAACGATGAGGAGTTAGGAAAACTTTTACTTATCTTAGGTTTTATTCTGCTTTGCCTACCGCTATTTAAGCATTTTTCTTTCTTTTCTTTTTTTTTAATGGCATATCAACCTTTAGAGGTTATTTAATGCCAAAGCTATTCTCCTAGAAGAACGGTTGTGGTACTATTTAACCCATAGCTGGGAGGATAAGGGGGTTCATACCTTTCCCAAGGGTATTTGCCCGAAAGTGAACGTAATTGCGCGACTGGAGTACGAACTCGCTTACTACGATTCCGCAGTCCATCGCTTTAACCATTACACAACTAGGACACCCCCAAGCATTTTTCTGATGAAAGGAAACATTTTTTTTATAACGATTTGCTTATTTCAGTATATATATATCTTCATCATCATCCTCATTATCATCATGTCCCGCCATCAAAACGCTTATCCCTCACCTTATCTCGCCATTCTTCCCTATCGTCTATTGCTTCCGGCAGGGCTTCTGTGCTACATCCCGTGTCTGCACAGAGCTGCTGTAAGTAGGTTCGAGCTGGTCGTCCTGCCTTTGCTCGTCCATATAAAGGGGTCCACGGGAGTACGTCTCTTATGAGTTCGTCCCTACTTCTCCAGCAGTGTCCTGAGTGTCTGGTTCGTCTAACTTGTATAGTTTTCGTGATAGGTGGCAAGTGGCTGTGTAGCTGCAATTTTGTAGAGAGCTGCCCCCAGGACATGTTCAATATTCTCGCTGCATTCTTGTGTGGTTGCCGTCACGCTTTTTCTCCATCCGTTTAGTTAGCGTCCATGTAGTGCATCCATACATCAGTATTGACACAACTGCTGCTTGGAAGAAACTGCGTTTCCTTTGATCAATTTTTTGTACTTACTGCATTAATCTTTGAAAAAAAATTGATTGGGGCAGAGTGATGTAGTCCTAGATGTATTGGCCAGTAATTACGAAGACGCAGACGCATACTTGATCTATATATGACGTCATCAAACAAATGACTACTAAAATCCAGCCTTGTTTCATTTTGTCTATAAACATAATTTTCGTTTTCCACAATAAGCATAGCTATAAGAGTGAAGAAAGTTGTTGGATAATAAATTTACCATCTCAGCATAAGTAAAGATACCTAAAAAGTAAAAGCGTTTTATGATTTAAAATAACGGATATCGTGTTTTGGGCGCTGGTGGCGCAGTGGTTATCGTCGTAGGAAATTGATTCGGTGACCTGACTTCAAACCTTGAACAAAGGTATCGGCGTTTCTCATACCCTTAGAAAAGGTCTGAATCAAAATATTCCACCTCCAGCTATACAGTAAGGCAAACTCGGCTCTTTAACCTTTATATGTCAGTCGCTCTTGGAGCAGGAAAACTCTGAAAAGTGATTGATCAACAGAGCGATAGGATACTTCAGCTTATTCTTTCACAAGACATTCTTCAGCGTGGCACCCCCATTATCAAACCTTTCTATGGGACGACCAAGATATGATATAGTGATTTTTAGGATAAATGTTATCTAGAGTGAAAAATCAAAATAGAATTACTCCTATTATCGATGAATACATTTGAAATAGAACGTTTGTTGTAAATCGATAGTGAGTTTGAAGGATTATTTTCCTTCATATTTTATTTAAAATGATGTGATTAAACGTGACAAAATATTTGATCTATATTCGATTGGATAAACAAAGTAAAGACTTTAATCAATGAATTTTTTTTAAATTTTAGAACATAACAGTTTTAAAATAGAAAAATTTTGCATACGGTACCTATCTCAAAGCAAACAGAAAAAGAAATAATATTGATTATCCGATTTTGATTTTCTAGAAGAATAGTTTACTAGATGTTCGACCATTCATTCTATTGTGAGTTCAATGAGTCACAATTGAAGTCGACATTAGGGCCAATGGCTATAAATAACAAATGGACAGGCAGCTTCTGAATTTCGGTTCAGCACCAGCCTCTTTATCGGAAGAAAAATACGATCGGTACACCAATCAAGCCCGAGCTAATGATGCCAATGATTCTTGTGAAAACAGAATTTAGCCTTTGGTGAACCAGATTCTGGTCTGTGTACCTTACCAACGGTGGCTAATGGTTTCTGATTAAAGTATATAGTTCGTCGTTGAAATCTCGAGTTAGAAAATGGAAAACCAATTTATGTGGTAATTACCAGGCAGATAGAACGTCAGCCTGCAGGCGTGTTTTGAAACAGCCACTACTTACAAGTCAGGATTTTCTGAAAGTCGTGTTTCTTCTTTGATTCTGCAATTGTTCTTTTCGTCTGTTAACCCCTCCCCCTTTTAAAACCAAATGCTTTTTTCTTTCGCTTTCTTTTATACGTCTCTTTTATATTATTACCATTCTTTCGATATTTAGTAAGATTACAAGTAACCCCAGGCTAAATGTGGGTAAATGGAAATAAGAAGATTGTGTTACGCTGTTCTTCCGAGAGAGCAAGTAGATTTGCATAGATAATCATAATTCGAAATCCTGATCCTAATCTTGATCTAAACATGGACATATGGGAAAGATTAGTAATTGCTTTTCTTATAATTTAATCTATCTCCTAAATTATTTTGCAATGTTGTATTGTGTTTTGATCTTTCAACTTATGATTTATTATATGTTTTCATTACAGTTTTTTGCCTGTTTGGACTTTTTTGATATTACTGACTTTTTTATTGTTTATATTATTTTTTTAATTTTTCTATTTTTTAGTTTGATTTATTTGTATTTTTTGCTCAATTTCGTACATTATTTCTTTTTTTTTTTATACTTTCTTTGCCTGAGCTATTTCCATTGGCTTTTTTCTTACTATTTTACTTGCGTTAATATTCCTTCTTCGAAATGTTCCTCTCTATCTTTTTTCTTTCTCTTCATTTTTTTGTATTCGTTCTTTCTTTACAGCTTTTTACTGAATAACTTCTTTTTGGCCATACTTATAATGTAATTTTTTATAAAACCTCCATCCTTTGTTTTTTTCTATTTCTGTTAATTTTCTTTTCTTTTTTTTCATAAAATGTGTTTGTTTGCTTGTTTGTTTGTTTGTTTGTTTCTTTGTTTCTTTCTTTCTTTCGTTCATACGAAAATATATCCAGTTTTCATTTTTATCTCTTCTTTCTTTCTTTCTTTCTTTCTTTCTTTCTTTCTTCCATACGAAAATATATCAAGTTTTCATTTTTCAATCTCTTCTCTCCTCTCCTCTTTTTTCTTTCTTTCTTTCTTTCTTTCTTTCTTTCTTTCTTTCTTTCTTTCTTTCTTCCATACAAAAATATATCTAGTTTTAATTTTTTAATCTCTTCTCTTTTCTTTTCTTTTCTTTTCTTCTCTTCTTTTTTTTTCTTTCTTTCTTTCTCTCTTTCTTTCTTTCTTTCTTTCTTTCTTCTGAAGGTATATTTTCTTATTTCATTCTATGAAAATATCCCCAATTTAAAATCTTAATTTTCTTTTAAACTCTACTTTGGTATCAACATTATTTTATTTCATTAAATTTCCTTTTTCTTTAAATTCTTCTGGCTTTTTTAGTTAATATCCAAAGTAATTTCCAAATATCATCACACATCCACCCTCACGGAGGTACGTTTTGCTTTAATTAATATGCGGCAAGTTGTAATGGTTTAATTTTATTACTCGTGTGTGTCATTTCTCGTTATGCATTTATCACCGGATATATTTTCGGAAATTTTTTTTTTCCATCAGCAATAATCCGAAATACATCTTCACGAGATAGCAAGAGTTAAACATTCTCGTTTAGTTTAGATACAAAAGTGTCCTGTTATATTAAAACAGTTTAGGGAGTATCTGTTAGAAATAAAGCAACTACAATTTGCACTTCGTCATTTATGACAAATGGAAAGGCAAAGGATTAAATATATATAGAAATACAACAATGAATTTTTATGGAGGCTTAATAAAACATATAAATTTCAGCGGTAAAGATATACACGAAATATACATACCAATACGTTTGTAGAAAATACTTGGTTTAAAGGAAGTACTTGTGAATAATTAAAAGTCTAATGAAAATGAATGTCATGTTCATTGGCATCTCTCTTTCTCTCTCTTTCTCTCTCTCTCACTTATATATATATATATATATATATATATATATATATATATATATATATATATATATATATATAATGGTTGGTTGGTTGGTTGGTTAGTTGGTTGGTTGGTTGCGTTTTATAACATATCAACTATTGTAGTTTATTTAATGCTGAATCCTGATTATGAATATGTATTAAATATGTATATTCTATAAACGGATAGTTCGTATGTAACTATTTTCAGACGACCCACAGCTCATTTATTAGCACAGAATTAAATAATTTCAAGTATTTCACATAAACACTTTTATTTGCACTCTGTTAAATGATTCATACCATTGTTATTTAACACTAATAATTCTATTCAATATCATTAATTTAGTTGCATACAGTTAAGTAGTTTCAAGTATAAAATTTTATTGAATATTTATTACTAACCTATACATGGAAGACTAATGAGTGAGAGTGAACCATGGAGTCGCGACAATAAAGTGGTACTGCACATTTTTCATAATTCTGGAACTGTCTTCTAATGAGATAGTTCAGTTTCATATCTACGATACTGATTGCTGGAAGTCTTCAGTTGGCATATTCTACAGCCCCAGAAAATTGTTTTTATATATACGATAAATAAGTGGTATATATATATATATATATATATATATATATATATATATATATATATATATATATATATATAAAGCAATTTCTTTTGTAAAGATATTCATTTTTTCATAAAATTTTAAAGTTGATGAAAATGTAAAATATGATTTTTGGAATTATGTTATTGCAAAATATATTCTAATCTCGCAAAAGCTAATTGCTTTAAGGCCATTTCAAATGATCGCCAGTGGTCCATGCTTGAAACGAAGTTAATTATCAACGCTTTTAGTGGTTGAGGAGTGCAACCACGTGAAGTTTACAAAAGAAAGTGGGATGAATATGGAGAGGTATATTTTAGTCAAAAGATGTATAGAAATGTGTTAAACATGGATTTTTCATTACGAGCCTGAGCGAAAAAGACGGTCAATGGAATAAAAGCACATTGAATTTTAGTTAAAGGAAACATTCAGCGATCA
>OY757904.1:135044237-135054237 GCA_963585895.1 Sepioteuthis lessoniana
TTTCAAGATATTAGCTGGAATTATGATACAGAATTTTGAAAACATCTCTACCGATGGAGACAGATTTTCATCCTCGTAATACAATCTAATCATTCAATAAAGCGTAAATGATTCAACGTTTCTGAAAAAGAAAAGGTTGAAAATATTTTCATCAGAACATATTTTGATTAATTTTGCAAACACGGAAAATTCAATGAATTTAGTTTCCAAATTTTATAAAAATAATTTGCATGATCAATGAAATGCTTGTTGGTCATCAAATCTAGAAAAAAAATTATTAAAAAGAATAAGTCTGACTGACATGCTTACTGACAATAAAAACGGAGAAAAATAAGTCTATATATTCTTCACAGTATTACTAATTTCTTGTAAAACATACCAAATGATACTTAATGGCTAGATTAATCTATTCAATGCTTTTAGTTATATACTTTGCAGTTTACCGATAAGAGCTTCATACTTTAATGAAACCATTTATAGTACAACGCTTTTCAAAGTGTTAACCAAGCTCAAACGTCTTAATTTTCTTTGGAAGAGAGCTATACAATAGTATTATATTTATATTCTTTTTGGACAGATCTTATACAAGAGCCTTTTATTTTATGGTCACTTCAGTTCGTTCCAAAAAAAAGTGACATTGCGATTATTTTTTCTTATACAATATTCATCTAATTCTAAGAGACAGATTTTATTGCATTGGCTAAGGGTCGTACATTGAAATCTATTCAATGTGAAGATTACTAAAATCATTGGCATAATAAGATTCTTCCTCTGTCTGGCTTCATAGCCGCAGTACCTATATAAATAGCAGACATTTTGGTGGTTCGACGAGTCTTGTTAACCTAATTCTCGTCAGTGTTGCACACTGGTTTTTCTATGTTAATGATTCATTCTATTGCCTCTTTCCGTGGTAATCGGATGCTGACGGCAAAGATTCAACTGCCCACTGTCTAAGTTGATTTTCGCCAACAAAATCTGAATCCAGTCGATCTCATCTGCAAGTACTGTGTCTATCACATACATATCCTTTGTTAACACATAATTTAGCTTCCCATTGCAAATTCGAAACTTTAGAAAATTACTTTTTTACTCGGCAATGCTTTCATTTATTGTAAATGGAGGAAGCAAAAAAATTATTTATCAGTTGATATTTTTGGTCAAATACACACTATTTAAAGCCAATGCTTTGATAAATTAAAAAAATAATTTTAAATCCACGAATAATAACAAAATTCCGTCACAAAACGGATGTATACATATATTATATTATATTATATTATATTATATTATATTATATTATATTATATTATTCTAAAATTTCAAACATTCAAATTTACTCAACTCTTCAGGATAAGACACATGCTTAATTTTAAGTGAAGTAAAACTGCTTTAAATTCAGAGTTTTCCTTCTCCTACTGCAGTTGTCGAACAAAGATTTATGAACTAAATCTATCCCAATATTAATCTATAACACTCTAGGAGCGAAAAAAAGATTCATGGTTCTCCCTAGTCCAGGGTTTGAAAAATGGATGCCTAGTCCAGGGTTTGAACTTGGATTGCCGTTTCGGTTTCCTACGCTGATAACCGTTATGATAAGAGAGCCTCCCATTCAAACTTATCTTGGCAATTATCTTAAATGCAAACATTCCATGCACCATTATTCCATTACCAATGTATTTTCTCTAAATTCTAATAATCCTTCCTTCTCATTAAATCAATACATCGGTACTATCAGAAGAGAAACTTTTTTGTTTCCATTCGGTAAATATTTCACCGAATCATTCAATATCTGCTGAGCAGATCAGAATGGTCAATGCCAAATAATAAGCTGAAAGTAAGAAACCCATTCTTTCCTGCTACAAAGTTATTGCAGCACACCAAAATTTCGAACCATACTGTTTTCCCCTAAAAAAATAAGCGTTCTATATTTATTCACTGTTCAAACTGTTTGAGAGGTTCACATTCCATTTTTCTTTCAGTATAAGGCTTTGTTTATACTGGTCTTCCTTTAAATATCTTTCAAATTCATAATTTTTTGAGTGTTCATATTTTATTTTGTTTGTTAAAAATGTATTTTTGAATATGATTAAGTCATACTTCTATTATCATTGCCTCAATTGCATCAATGGTCAATTTCTCTTTGGACTTTTCATTTGAAAAATAATTAGGAGTCAATAGTTTAAAAAGTGTATTTAATATTCATCATTTTCTGACAAATAAAAGAAAATCTTCTGCCGTTTTCAGCATTTGTTAAAAAACATGATATTGAACTAACTAGCTACGCAGACATGAAAGACACCTAAACAATTTCATAAAACATCGTGTAAAAGATTACGCTGTAGCTATCTCCCAAAAGTATATACAATACCTTACTAAGCCTTCTGAGTTTTTGAAAAGACCAGACGTACCAATCACACAGCGAGAATTTAAAGCAGGTTTTCTATTAAAACGATTTATTAAAGACGAGCCTAATCATCATCATCCCCATGTCGCGATACCAGCCCAAATCTCCCTGACCCTCTCTCACCACCGGTCTCTATCGTAGGTCTTCAAATCTATATGTTGTATGGGCAAAGACATGTTGTATATAGGGTATTGCTGGTCGTCCTGCCTTTGTTCGTCCATATGAAGGACGGTAGTAGATGGCTGTACAGCTGCTGCATTGTGGGATGCTGCCTCCAAGATTTGTTCAATATTGCAATCTTGTGTAGTTGCTGTTAAGCTTTTTCTGCATACATTTAGTTAGCGTCCATACAGTGCATCCATAGAGCAGTATCGACACGACCGCTGATTGGAAAAAATGCGTCCTATTTTATCGGTCAGGTCTGACTTCCATATAGCCTATCGTTAGTTGTCTATGCCTTTGCTAGACGCGTGTTGATGTATGTCTCGATTGATGAGACAATTGTTCCTTGTTAGCTAATCTTGTCCACATGTTTTAGTGAACAAGATGGAGATGCTGTTTCTTTGATTAAAGCACATGTATTCCGTCTTGTCTGCATTGACATTAACGCCTATGCCTGCAGCTGCTCGCTCCAGATTATGCGGCAGGGTTTCGGCTTGGGCGGGTGTATTTGCCAGAAGTGCTATGTCTTCAGCGTAGTTCGTATCCGTAATTGTGTGTGCAGGGTATCTTCTGCTCCTTTTCTTTGACAGCTTGAAACAATTATCTTTCATTTTGTCAATAGATGTTCTAAGTATTAGTCTAGTCATTGGTGAGTCATTAGTCATTTTGTCTCCTTGCAGCACGTCTGCTGCAATGTCCAAGTAGTTTGTTTCTCCATCCGGGAAGCAGACATTTACTTTCGCTTTTTTTCGTTGCATCAAGCACCATTTGATATATATATATATATATATATATATATATATATATATATATATAAAAGTATGTGTATATGTTTGTGTGTGAGGGTATGTATGTGTGTGTGAGTGCAATCTGAGCTGAGAGACTGTACTTTCTGTATAGGATCAAAAATCAACTTTGAAATATTATAGATTTGAGAAAATTTGCAAAAGGTAAACATACTATAACTATAATCAAATCACGTGAAAACAGTGGCAAAACGAAGTTTATTAGTACAAAGTGAATATATGTAAGTATAGGTTTGGTTTCTTAGTTTAATAGCATATCAAACTTTGTGGGTTATTTAATACCGAAGACATCCTTAAAGAAGGGTAGGAGCGATATAATTTAACGTATGGCAACGAGAATAAGGGTTTTCTTACCTTTAGCAAGAGTCTTAATAAGAATGAAAACGTTATTGCGTGACTGGTGTTTGAGCAAACTTTCTAAAATGTTTTATTCAGTGCATTAACTACCGAGCCACAGGTACCTTCTCTTCATGTAAGTATAGGAAATAACAATAAATTCAAACGCCCGACACTGATTTTATTATGTCTCATTGTTACCCTTACGTTAACAGGTAATTTCTTTTTTTTTCTATCAGTCTTTTTCCAGTAAGCAAGTTCTAGTTATCATTACTATTCTGTTATAATTGCATAGATCAGTTTTTCTCATAAACCTTTCTCTTTTCCATTTTGTTTAATGATTATCATTTTAAAAATAAAAGTTGTTAAAAGTCATCTCTTTACACTAAAAACAATATCAAGAACAGGAAGAAGAAATCATTTCTATCGAATTCCGAAAATTAATCCATCTTAAGCCGAAACCTGACTGCATATTATGAATTCAAGACAGCAGTTTTCAAATGATATATGTAAATACATGCAATATTAAAGATTTTTTAAAGAAATATGACATTTTGTTTTGCGATTAATTCGTGTTCATCGAAATGAGAGAAGAGAAGTTGGATTTCCCTCTCTCGTTGGATTTGAATAATGAACATTTTTATTAATTCACGTCATTTGAGACAGATTTTTTAAAAATATATAATCAAAATGTTTTGGTCGGATACGCTTACAAAGTTTCTAATCCATTTATTCATCAAAACAACTTTTCGTTGAATATTTTTTTTATCTACCTTCTTATTTAAGCCGTTCGCTTAAATCTGCTGACTAAATACGTTTAGTATATGTCGGTATATCAAATAGGCTTAATTTTATTTTTTCCCAAAATCTTTCATCACGGTTTACACTTTCCGTCATAATCCCACTAAATTTGACCTCAAATTTATTTAGAATATATTAAAAAAAATTTAAAAAATTGGTATGCGACTTTCTACCTGCGGCCGTCAATCTTCATTGTTCAAAGTTCAAAAGATTTGACCGATTCATTCCTCTATGTAGATTGCTAATTTCAAACACACCCTCCTTGGTTGTAAGTATCTGCTGAAAAGATACACGTAGAAATATTCAGGAGCAGTAGATGATAGCTAAAGTTACAAAATAAAGTGTACTTGTCAATAAAATCTAGTTTAAAAAAAAACAATAACTTTCGTAAATGAATGAATGATTGCTGGATTTATTTTTTATAAATAAGTTAAATTCATTGTTGTTGGATGGTTGCATTAAGGCGATTGTCATTTTAGATTTCTTCGATGGCTTTTCAGTTGGGTCGTCTGGCACGAATGCCAGACGTATTATCAAGGTCAATGATAGATTCGAGGCTTCGCCTAAGCCACCTTCTAGTGGCGAATGATCATTGAAAAGCATAGCATTAAATCTTCCTGTATGGTTGAAACTGTGACCCACAGGGTCACCAGGCACACGCTCCGAGAGAATTGACAAAGGCTTCCTTGGTTCATGGTTCACCCTCTGATCCTCCGTCCTGCATCTTCCTATAGGACATGATTTTCGGCTCGTGCCTGACCTCCCATTTAATCTCCACTATAAAAAAAGACCTTGTGTCAAATCTATCCTGGTGAAAGGGATTGGTAAATCACTTATCTCATCTATGCAGCTGAAATAACGTTAAGCATTTACCGTCAGGATTTTGTAATTTACTCTGTGGATTCAAATATAATTTACGGCATTAAGTTAACGCTTCTTTTGGGAGGACACTCACATCAGTAAATATTATCGATTTATGTAAAACAAAGTAAAACTTGTTTTAAAACAGAAAGACAACTTGTTTGGATTAAAAGTTTTTGATCTGTAGAGAAGTGATTTCACTAAAGTTAAATAATCCAGTCTTCCCTACTGTTCAACCCTAGCTCGTAAGGGGATGGTCTCTTTCTGAAAGGCTTTAGCTTGAAGTGAATGGCAAACATCATCCGGAATTTGAAATTGCGTCACCAATTCCATTTTCTAAGATAATAATCATTTCTCTAAATTTGTCTCCACATGAGCCTGGATTCATCATCAATGTAAATTTGAAAAGTACGAAAATCATATATATATAGTCATCCACAAACAGATCTGTTTCGTTCTATCAGAACTCATCAGTGTGGCTGGACAGTATCTTCCCGTAGCTGGGATAGAAAGCCGGTTGACTCAAACGCCAAGCCAAAGCTTCTAACCATTCTGCCACGAGGAGATATTAGCTGCGAAGTAAATTTTAAACGGTTATGAATCACAATTACTATTGTTTACATACATCCGTTCATATATATATATATATATATATATATATATATATATATATATATGTGTGTGTGTGTGTGTGTGTGTGTGTGTGTGTGTGTGTGTGTGTGTGTCTAAGATCCATGTGTACATGTATTGACACACCTACTTATACACCCACGCATTTACTCACTACAATTCTCACTCACTAAAAGAAAAAAAATACACATGGCCTTCCATCCACGTACACACACACACACACAAGTACATGTATACATACGTAGACACGTATGTATGTGTATATATGTGTGTGTATTTCTTTTTTTTTACACATCTCAATTTTTCTTTTATTGTTTTTTGTTAGATTAATTGTATTTATTTATGTCTATGTATGTACATATTGTGATTTAATCAGTAGAATTAAAATCAATATTCAATATCAATGTACATTACGAGTTTTCTTCATACTTTGCACCTAAAAGAAGCATTTGGAGCAGACTGGGTAATGAGTTGATTTAAATGGGTTTATTGATAGTTACCTACTCAGCTTTGACCGGGCCATTGACCTAATGAGCAGAGTGTTCGCCAATGGTCCGCAAGACTGAGGTTCAATCAAAGGTCGAGTCATGCCAAAAATGTTTGTTGCTGCCGCCTCTCCTGACATTCAAGGAAAGGAATAGGGCCCTCCCCTACATTTCGGTGAAGTAGCTATTGAAAAGGGAGCCTTCCGGTCACCCTCGTCTTAGGTCGCCAACTTTATTTTATGCAGCTTGAAGGCTGTAAGGCAATAGTCGTGGCTGTTTATTTACTTCATGCATTTCTAATGCCATATTTCTCCCAAACTTGTCCACTGTTGTATTTGCCAAATATTTGCACATGATACGCTTTCTCATCAAATGAATCTTCAATTTTTCTGAAACTGTTAGTACTAAGTAAGTTGGCTACCTAAATTGAAAATGACCCGATGGTTCCTTTTTAATAGCTATTTAACAAGGTGAAAGGGAGGGTGCTACTCCTTACCCTATTTTGCTCTACTTATCCTTTTCCTTACCTTATAAATCCGAGTGTTAAGTAAAACCGCATCTAGCACCATTTTTTGAGTGTTTAGTATGATATGACCTGGGATTGTACCCTGGTCTCCAGGATAATTCGCACACACTCTACTCATTAGGATGTATGTTAGGGAATTGCAAGGTACAATCATAAAAAAAACAATATCATTATTTTTATTCGCTTTTGTACACCTTGAATAATTTCAAATTTCATTCAGTAAAAAAATTGAAAAATATATCTTATTTTAATTTTCGAATTTACTCCATGAGGTCTCATATATATATATATATATATATATATATATATATAGAGAGAGAGAGAGAGAGAGAGATAGATAGATAGATAGATAGATACGAGGATCACTAAATAAGATTCCATACTTTTTTGTAAGGGCACTTTTATTGATAGCACACATATGAAACTCTAGTGCCCGTCGAAGTATCCTCCTCTGGCTGCAATGCACTTGTTGTACCGTTCCAACAACTTCTGAAAGGCCCCATGGAAATCCTTTTGTGTGAGCTTGTCAATGGCCTTCGTCACAGTGTCTTTCACCTCCTCAATTGTCTCATAACGACAGCCTCTGAGCTTAGGGAATAGCCAAAAGTCACACGGAGCATAGGGAGGGTGAGGAACTGTCTTGATGCCCATCTTGGTCAAATAGTCTGTGACAAGGATGTAGTTGTGGACTGGTATATTGTCCTGGGGGAAATGCCACTGACCCGATTTGAAGAGTGCTGGCTTCTTCCGACGGAATGTCTTCCTGAACTCCCTTAAACCTCAACATAGTAACCCTACTCCTAACCCTAAGCGTTTGGCCAATCAATTCTGATGTATTGAGTTCCTTACCCCTCCCACACCTCTCATTATCCCTCACAGAATCCATGCCATCTTTGAATCTCTTATGCCACTCAAAAACTGATGCTCGATTCGTGCAAGATCGTCGAAAAGCAGTCTGAAGCATCCCATGCGTTTCTGTGGTATTTTTTCCAAGTTTAAAACAGAATTTTAGTGTATATCGTTCATCGAAAATGTCAAATTGCATTTTTGAAATTCACCAGCTGTGACAATCAGGCTTTAGTAGGGTGTACTTCAATTGCTGCTGTAGCTGTTTATTTGAACCTGAAATCATAAAAATTGGCCAGTCATCTTATACGATGTATAGCAATAACGTACTAAATCTTCAAGAATTTACGGCAATTTTAAATGCCTGTACCAATAATGTCTGGAAACTGAATGAATGCATCACGTATACACACACACACACACACACACACACATATATATATATATATATTATATATATATATATATAATATATATATATATATATATATAAGATGGCAGACAAGCATTTGATCTTTTTATTAGCTAATTCCTATTCGCGAGGGAGCTGTCGCTATTGATGAATGCTATGTAATAATTGTCCAAAAACTGTTATTGTTACCAGAGTACATGTATTTTCGAGCTTGGTTTGTAATGTTCGTGCATTTGGGTAGGTTATGTCATATATTATGTGACGTTTTATATGATTAATGCATATTTTGAATGAGAGCGTTCAACGCGTGAAATTGACGATGTGTTTGAGTGCTCAGTTCTTTGGTACTGGTTTGCATGTATAACATTCACATATGCAAATCATGTGACAGTGAATAACCTAGCCTGTAGAGCTATGCGCCTGTGTCAGACGCATTTAATTAGTGTATCTCCTAAATTGAAATATATCTTGAATGGAAGCCGCCCGTGGTGTAATGGTTATCGTCGTAGGAAATGGACACGGTGAGATGAGTTCAAATCCTGGACGAGACTGATTGCATTTCACATAACACTAATACCCTTGTGAAAGGTATGAATCCAATTATTCTCCCTCCAGCTATGGGTAAATTGTTGGGCAGACTGGGTTCTTCCGCCTGGGTGAGGCAACTAGTCTAGAAGAAAGAAAACTCTGAATTCAAACCTGTTAAACTTCGCTCAAAAATTGACCTTGTGTAATATCCTGCCCGAGCGGAGCGGTTGGTAAATATGAATATATCTTAAATAGGGGTTATCTGTTTTTATAAAAATGGCTTCTAGTATTCGGAATCATATTTTTAATTATTGTGTTATATAAGATTTTTGTATTATATACTATTTTTTCCAATGTAAGATATCTTTTAATGCGTACATATATAGCGCAAGCATTAGATTAACAGTAAATTGATCTGTGAGATTGGGTGATATTTGTATATCCAATGTATAGCTTAAGAGCTGTATCATCATTTGGATTGGAAATAATCTTCCAATGTGCATGATAATTGATACATAACCTTAGTTCAATATATTGGTATTTTAGGTGCTTTCTTGACAGCAATTACAAAAGAATGCTGTGTGTAATATTGAACAAGTCCTGGAGGCAACATCCCTAAAATAGCGGCTATGCGGCCTCCCGCAACCCATCACAAAAAACTATCAAATTTAGACAAACCAAACATGCAGGACTCAGTTGGAGAAGTAAGGACGAAATCATGAGCGATCTAGTCCTGTGGACCCCTTCACATAGACGAGCAAAGGCGGGACGACTAGCTAGAACCTGTATACAACATATCTATGCCGATACAGGATATAGCCTTGAAGCCCTCCTGGGAGGAATGGCCGATAGAGACGGGTGGTGAGAGAGGGGCAGGGAGATTTGTGCTGGCAGAGCGACATGATGAAGGTTAACTGTTACAATTTCTTAATACTATATGGTGAACCATTGGCGTTTATTCCTATCTAGATTTAACAAATACCTATGTATACTATTTTTAATAACTGGTTACTCGTGGTTATTGTTAGAATACATTTTGTTTTAGTGAAATAGATTAATATTATATTTATTTCATTAGGATTATTCCTTAAGTTACTCTAAATAAATATCTAAAATCTTATCTTTTGTTAATCTACGATATGGCTTGGATATCTATACTAGTAATTACGGTTTGTTTAATGTTGTTTAATTATTTGTGTAATA
>OY757904.1:135059237-135101737 GCA_963585895.1 Sepioteuthis lessoniana
TTCTGACTCACGTTATTACTTTCCCCACTCTTATTACATTTTTGGTATTCAGTGGTGAAGGTGTTAATTATAGTTGTGAGTTATGCAAAAGATTACTACGTAATACAGTGAAGATTTTGACTTGATAATTTGGTGTCATACCAGGAAGATGATCAGGGCACATCGCCATACGGAGGAAAAAAACAAAATCTATCTCAAGGTGTTCCGCTTGCTTCTTCTATTGTTTGCTGATTATCTTTAGGGAAAGAAAGAAACCGTGTGAAAAATCTTCGGGACAATTGTCGGACTTTTTAAAAAAAAATTCAATATTCGTTTGAAACTACGAATCTCGCATCTTCAGTGTATTTGATTGGATAAGTGGAAATTTCTGCTAACCGCTATTTCTAACCATGAAGAGAAATTGTTATGCCCTTTATATTTGATTCGTTTGATTATTTCAACAAGGCACACGTCTTGCGTCTCGTTGCTTTTAATGTCACTGTGCAACCTAGTTTTCCTTTCAGCGCGTGGATCGTTTCCAGTAGGATACATTGTTTAGCTTCCAACTTCTATACAGGTATCTATAAAGATTACAAAACTGACTAACCTACAAGCGACAATTACGGGTCATATAATTTACTGGCCAATTAGATGTTAGAGAAAGAAACTTATTATTATGTTTTGGCAATACATGTTAAGTAACACCTTTCTCTAACTACCGACAAAATTGATATAGTATAGTAGTATGGACTACTACCGGTCTTTGTTACAACATTACCAAAATTGCACAAAGACCCATTTACAGTTTTATGAGGCTAATGGAGAGATTCTCAAGTGCAATGGCTTACCTGATGAACTGTGACAGCGTTGTAATTAAGTTCTAACTTTCAGATTAATACCCCCAGGAAAGGTATGAACCCACACACACACACATAATATATATATATATATATATATATATATATATATTTATATATATATATACCCACTCCAAAATATATATTCCACTCTAAATAAATGCAAAACTCACTGACAAAAACGACTTAACACAACTCCTGAAGATGACCAGCGAAATGACCGAAAGTGCTTGGGCTAATATTGGTTTCTTTCTCTAACATCTTGATCCAGACATACGAAGACTTGTGAGAAGACTTGAACATCTTCAATTTAGGATTTAAAAAAAATCAACAGTATTCAACCAAACCTGTTTATATATATATATATATATATATATATATATATATATATATATATATATATATATATATATATATATGTCTTCGGTAGTCAGAATATATTTTTTGTGAGCCGGCACAATACATAGAGGATGACCCATTTTGCTTGATGCGTAAATCGTATTTTAAGTTGTGTTTCTGTTTCCTTTATCACTTTTTGCCACGCAATTTGAATCTTTCGCCTTGACGCTTGCTACTGTCTTTTTTTTTCTTCCTACTTAGCTATAACTTTTTTGCATCGGCAAATGCTTCAGAAGTACGTTAGCTCGCCTCAGAAAACTGAAAATAAATGCATTCACATCAACAGCTCAATGGAAAACAAAAATTTTTATAGCTATTTTAGATTAAAAAAAATACCCCGCAAAATAAACAAAATAAAGCAAAAAAACATCCATTCATATATTTATTCAAAAATTTATTTCAGCTCAATTCATTTATTTTATTTTTTTCTGTTACATTTTGATATTATTCGTCGCCTGTAAATTATTTGGCTTGTTATATTTTCTCTGACATTTTGCAGACTCAACTGTTGTCTGACGTCAGCAGCGAATTGGTTCTGAATGAGGAAATATATGGCATGAATTCTAAAAAAAAAATTTTTAAATCATCTGTAATGCTCTGAGATTTCTAAATTGATCACGTTTTTGTACCTAGAACTTCAGAAGAAAAATGATGGATCACTTCTTTGCATCAATAAAACTGATTATTGTAAATATTGTAGAAGTTGTTTTTAATCTGGTCTGGTGAATAGATATTCTATGTTCTTCAATGATATTCATATATGTATTTATGCTTGATACATACATACATACATACATACATATATATATATATATATATATATATATATATATATATATATATATATATATATATATATATAAGCATGTTTGAATAAATAATAAAGACACATTTTGGCTATATAGTTTTATTAAGATCCTTTCACGTTTCCTGATAGGTGTCTTGCTTTCAGGTTGGAATTGTATGATGAATTTGCCAAACCTTTCCTGGTCGATTTGCGAACTTTTATAGGCCTTCACCAGGAGCTGTTCACATGTATAAAGAGTGTTATTTAGATAGTTGTTTTAAGAGCTCTTTTTGTTTTTTTTATAACATAACAAAATTACGTAAATGCAGAGTTGGATAAAACTGAGATGCTGATGAATTTAAAAAACAGAACACTATTAACGGAAATAGAATATTATCAAGAAATAAGGAATATTTAAAAAAAAGAACGAAGACATTTCAAAATATCTTAATACAATTATATAGACGAAATGTGTCTTTATTTTTTAATCTCACATGCTTAAATGAAAGACTGCACCCCCCCTACACACACACACTTACAACGCTTCCCCATGAGGGCTGAGCACTCAGGCAAATGAATTTCCGGCCGCCTCTCGCATGATACAAAACTTTTCGAAAGAAATGAGCACTCTGATAGCCGATGGGGTATAAAAACGTAAACAAACGGACGCTGTTGCTGCTGCTGCTACATAATACCTTATTATTTCCTAAGCCAACATTGTACGCTTGTTAACCGAGTTGTCTGATAATAAGTCTAACGAAAAGTTGGACAAGATTCGATCCCGGCCTCAAGCGTCCTACGTGTCTAGCCACACTAAAGAGTTCAGGTAGAACGAAACAGTCTGTCTATGGACATATATATATATATATATATATATATATATATACACACACACACACACACACACATATATATATATATATATATATATATATATATATATATATATATATATATAAAGATACATAAATTGTTGTGAGTACAAGAAGAGAACGTGTGAATAGTAATTTTAATGATTTTTAAATGTGGTATTTACCATTTTTAGACAATATTCTTCGGCAATACGTGTTCGCCGTCAGGAAGAGTTTAAATTCTGGCTGAGTGTTGAGTTTTATTTATATTCGATTTGCTATAATAGGTTATTTTGATTTTTTCTTATTCCAGAATGCTGTGTCTGCCTTTGTCCCATTGGAGTGAATTGTTCGTGAAGAACCTCTTTGTACTTTCCCATCTCTCTTCTTCCTATTCATATTAAACTGTACCTGTTTTTATGAGCATTTGTGTATATATATATACAGACAGAATGTTTCGTTGTATCACAACTCTTCAGAGTAGCTAGACACGGAGGACGCTTAAAGCTGCGATCGAAACGCGCCCAACTTTGCGTTAGACTTAGTATAACACCACTTAGGCAACAAGTGAACCACGTCGGCTTGGAAATCATAAGGCATTATGTAGCAGCCTTCGTTTTGTTGACATTTTTGCCTTGCCGAATAGCTTTGCATTATGCAAGTGGCAACCGTGAATTCCTTCGCTAGAGTGCTCAACCCCCGTGGGAGAACGTAAATATTGTCATCCACAGAGAGACTCTTTTGTTGTATCTGAACTCTTCAGTGTGCCTAGACAGGCAGGATACTTCAAGCTGGAGTCGAAACTCGCTTAACTTTACATTATAAATGATATTTAACCGCTTTGCCATTTCGGTAATATACGTCAGCTTAGCTCAGGAATTAAAATGCATATTTATTAACTTTCGTTTGTTTACATTTGTGGTCTATATAAGAGCATCAGTAAACACTACACACTGCAACGGCCCTGATGCTCTTCTTCTTACAAAGTTGTAACGTACATACAAAAGTTACATCACTTTGTAATACTTCCTCCCGTGATGATGGCCCAAAGTCGGGCAGATAGTACTTAAGAAATAAACAATTTTGGAAGATATATCAATCAATACCCACCGAATACTATAAGATCAATACAGCAAGATGAAAGGATCAACAAGAAAATATGTAGACAGAAAATATCTATTATATTCAACGAAATTTGTATTGATGAAGAAATGCTGCCAATATATACATATATATATATATATATATATATATATTTATCTCCGCTTATGTTGATATATACATATACCCACATATATTTTCAAAGGTACTATTTACCAACCCCTCCGCTCGGGCAGGATATGACACAAGGTCAATTTTTAAGCGGAGTTTAACAGGTTTGAATTCAGAGTTTTCCTTCTCCTAGACTAGTTGCCTCACCAAGGCTGAAGAACCTAGTCTGCCCTACTATTTACCCATAGCTGGAGGGAGAATAAGGGGGTTCATACCTTTCCCAAGGGTATTTGCCCGAATGTGAACGTAATACCGCGACTGGAGTACGAACTCGCGTACTACGATTCCGCAGTGCATCGCTTTAACCATTACACCACGAGGACACATATATTTTCAAAGGTATTGGGTTGATTGAGTAGATGTGGAAAATACTTTTCTCGATTCATTATTTTGTTTCTAAGCTTTTCTCTGCGAGTATGTTTGTGTGTGCACGAGTGTTTCAGTGTGTATGTGTGCGTGGGTGTTAGGCTCTGTTTAAAATGAAATTAAATCTTCCTTTTTAAGAAAATAATCTCACTGATTGTATTGAACTAATCAAAGAACAACCCAGGTTGCACATGAATATAAAACTGATCTCAATAAATGACCGAATGAATGATAACAAAGGATAACACAAAGAACAACCCAGGTTATGCACGAATATAAAACTGATCTAAATAAATGACCGAATGGATGATAACACAAAGGATAACACAAAGAACAACACAGGTTACACACGAATATAAAAATGATCTTGGATAACATAAATTACAGCATAAAACTTAAAATAAACGAGAAGACTAGTTTCTTATGAATACAAAAATAATTCGATAGCGGACAACCGAAACGTTTCCATCAGAGACAACATACAAAACAACGCAATTTGCATAAAAATATATGTGTGATCTCGATAAAGACAGATTAGCGATAACATGAATAACAAAATGAAGTACAACTGTGGAAGCATACAAATATAAAAGTGAACTTGTTAATCCTATTTACCCAACCCCGGGCAGGATAGGACACAAGGTCAATTTTTTAAGCGGAGTTTAACAGGTTTGAATTCAGAATTTTTCTTCCCCTAGACTAGTTGCCTAATCAAGAAGAAGAACCCAGTCTGCGCTACTATTTGCCCATAACTGGAGGGAGAATAATTGGATTCATACCTTTCGCAAGGGTATTAGTGCTAGTTGAAATGAAATCAGTCTTGTCCAGGAATTGAACTCGTATCCCCGTGTCCATATCCTGTGACGATAACCATTATACCACGGGCACCTCCTCAGTGAACTTGTTAATGGACAGCATAATCTGAAATGTAGCAAGACCAAAATATATTCTGGAAGCAACTAATTGTTGAAATATCTACGATAGGGAAGCCAGATTGCACACGAATATAATAAGATTGGAGTAACGTAGGCCTGCTAAACCTTTAGATTTATCATGACTGAGATACTACAGTAATTCCAGACATGCGTATCAAATGAGTTAAAGTTATTTGTAGCTTTTGGCAGAAGATTAATTTCATCATCTTATAAGTTATGATGATTTACAATACTTACTCAAGACGAGTTCCCAAAAGTTTCAAACGGCTTTACTTTCAACATTGATTGTGGTCTGTACATACGATTTTCTTTTAGCCTGGTGATAAAAGATTTCTGTAAATCTATTTTCAACCTTAACAGTTTTAATGATGCTGAGAAAAAATTTCATCAACATCGTCCTGATAGTATGCGACAAATTCAGTCATCATTATAGAGAAAATATTGATCAAGAATATATATCGTATGGGGCATAGATAATAACAACCTTGATTGATATTTGGATAAAATACAATTTAGTAGTTAAAAGTTTTATTTCTCTTGACACATAAGTCCCTGGATATTTAAGGTCCTTAGGAATCTTATGTGCTGACAAAGAGAATACTGCAGAGAATGAAAGTAAGCTTCAAATTGGCAAATTTCAAATTACAATATAAAGTATATTTCTTTGTCAACGTTTTAATCTGTTCGATTATTTCATTAAATTATGTTTTATATTTTTCGTACGTAAGAATACACACACACACACACACACACACACACACACACACACACACACACACACACATATATATATATATATATATATAAAGTAATATTTTTCGAAGATATTTCCTGGTGCCAAAATGTTCATTGAAATTGTCATCTTGCCAAATCAGATAACGGCTAAACGGCTCGGACCAATAAGCTACGTCGAATAGTCCAACCCGGCTATATTCTGAAAAACCAAGTCTTCCATAACTATTTAAATTGTCCAGGCAGGAGAATAAAAAGTGAATGTGTTATTTTTGTTCTTGGCAGAGAGTAATTATGCACCTTTATAATTGTACAGGCGAAAATCAGTATACATCCCCGTATTTAAAACGGTGTACACACACATTTAATAGATATGCATATTTACAGCCAAACACACTCATGTTCATATATTTAGAAACTTACATATATTTTTTTTTCAAAATTAACACATACACACGTTACCAAGATACATAGACACAGGGACTCTTATATATATATATATATATATATATATATATATATATATATATATATATATATATATATATATATATATATATCGGAATGTATAACTTTGCGTATGTGTGTGTGAATTCATTCAACCCCTCTGCCATAAAGTGAATTTGTGAGTGGCATAATGCTGTTTTGAAACCAGTTTGACTTTCTTTAGATTGGTTGCATCACAAAGGCTAAAGAACTCAATCTGCCCAACTGTTACATAAGCTGGAAGAGAACAGATGAATTCATATCTTTCCCAAGAACGTTAGCGTGATGAACACAGACGCAGACACACACACACACACACACACATATATATATATATATATATATATATATATAAGTATGATGATGTACTCCTCACGTAATTGTTATCGTCGTATGAAATGGACACAACGACACGAGTTCAAATCTTAGACGAGACTGCTTGCATTTTACATAACGTTAATATCCTTTGGAAATATATAAATCAGACTATTCCCAGCAATGGGTAATGAGTAGGGTAGACTGGCTTTTTACACATAGCAAGGTAACTTGTCTCGGAAAATCGTTTCACGTCTGGTCAAAATTTGACCTTGTATCACATTCTGCCCATGCAGAAGTTTGGTTAAACACGCACACACACACGCCCGCACCCAGATTCTCTCACACACACACACACACACACACACACACACACACACACACACACACACGCACGCACACACACACACAAATATATAAAGAGAGAGACAGAGACAGAGACAGGCATGAAGGAGTGAGAGTATATATGCATATATGTAAGGGAGTGTGCATGTTTTCCCTTCAAATTCCATGGATTATTTCCATATTTGCAAAAATCCAAACTATAAAATAATATATTAAAAATCCTGATTGATTACGGTTTTTATTTCAACAATAAAGACCACACAAAAATGACTGAAGTATAAACTCACGAGGGGGAATCTCTACGACGTAATAGCCAAGAAGTTGGATTGCAGCCTCGAAATAAATGAGGTCGAACTCCAATACCGCTATTACATTCTTTATCGAAATACCCCACTTGGTAAATGTAGGAACCCCTTCATTCCTTCAGCTATATGTTAACTAGTCCAACTACTGTCCTTCCACAAGGATAGCATTGAATCAAAATAAATAAACATTATAATTCCTTTTCATTCTTCTTTTTTAATAAATTCTTGTTTTTATTTAACTCAGCAGATTATATATCAAAATATGTAAAATAACGAACGTCACAAAATAACGTAATAACAATATAAAAAAATAACGAACGTCACCAAAATAACGAACGTCACAAAATAACGTAATAACAAAATAACATAACGAACGTCACAAAATAATGAACGTTACAAAATTTCACAAGTTATGTGACAGGGGGTACACGGAAACTTGCTTGATGAAGGATAAACACATTGTATATATATTACAATTTCATGTAAAAAAAAATACCCACAGAAAAAAAAGAACCCAGCAAGATAACTTTACACACACACACACACACACACAAACACACACACACACACACACACATACATATATATATATATATATATATATATATATATATATATATATATATATATATATATATATATATATATATATATACCACTAAGAACGAGCTGGGTGTGTTGCAATGTCAGTTTTTATGCAGTTTTTACTGTTTTCAATGCTGGGTTTTTCTTCGCTTAGACTGATTGCAATACCGAAGGTAAAGTGCTCACGCTGCTCTTCTCTTTTTCAGTAGCTGAAGGGAGGTTGGTTTGAATCAAAACTTTCTCGTGGACATTAGCACAATGTGAAATGCAGTCTCGTTCAGGATTTGAACTCGGACCACAGTGTCCATTTGTAATAACTCTCACCAGACGTGAGCATATATATATATATATATATATATATATATATATATATATATATATATATATATATATATATATATATATATATATATATATATATATATATATATAGTATACTTAGTCCAGTTAAACCGGAGTTGGGAGTAATTCCATCAGGACAAGAATATATATATATATATATATATATATATATATATATATATATATATATATATATATATATATATATATATAGATAGATAGATAGATAGATAGATAGATATATTCTGGCCTCACCTGATATTAGCGCCGAGTAGGTTTAAGTCTATCACTTTTTCAAGGCAATGTCTGCTGAGCATGATTAAGTTTATTACTTGGTACATTAGACACCTCAAAAGAAGAATATCAAGGTGGCCAAGCATTTTTAGTGACAGCCAAGAATGATTTATTCGTGGCCCCGAATTATAAAATAATTATATATATATATATATATATATATATATATTCTTTTTTTTTTCTTTAAAAAAAACAATATTCGGTCACATTAAGATAATAAATTTATTTGCATCCTATAAAGAGCATTGATATGAATCAAAGACTCTAAGGGGGTATCCTCGTGGTGTAATGGTTAAAGCGATGGACTGCAGAATCGTAGTATCCGAGTTCGTACTCCAGTCGCGCTATTACGTTCAATTTCGAGCAAATACCCTTGGGAAAGGTATGAACCCCCTTACCCTCCCAGCTATGGGTAAAAATAGTACCACTACTGTTCTTCTAGAAGAATGGCTTTGGCATTAAATAACCTAAAAAGAGTTAATATGCCATTAAACCAAACCAATCCAAACACCAAAGACTCTAAAATAAATTTTAACAGGACTTCATCAGATCCAATATGAAAATAACATATATTACAACCAGATAGGAGGGTTAGTCAAAGGAAGTAAAGAAAGGGAGAAACGAAATCCATTCAGGTACGTATAGCCTTTATCCACGTAAGGTTCGTTCCTGTCCCTTCCCGTTTCACATTAAGACAACTACAAAACCAATGAAATCAAAACTTCGGCAATTACAGTAATACATATCCACATTTCAACCATTTCTTCCAAAATTATCAATTTTAAATCTAGTATGTCATAATTATTTCGTTGAATGGGACCAAAATCCTTACAATTAATGATAGGATTTCTGTAACCATAGCAAAATATTAATACCAATTTAATAAATTATAGACATGTTCCATCGTTATTCAATTCTTTAGCAAGGCCGAGGTACTTATCATAATTTTCACATTCATTATGTAGTCAGCCGGGACAGCTAAGTCGACAATTTTGCAAATTCTCTTTTTTTTTTTTTTTTTTTTTTTTTTGTTGATTATTATAAGGTCTGGTCTTCTGGCCTGGATTAATGATCCGTCTGAATGTATGTATATATGTATGTATGTATGTATGTATGTATGTTATTATTATTATTATTATTATTATTATTATTATTCATTTGCTCATAATATGTACTAATTATTTCATCACGAGTGTTAATTATTATGAAAATTTTTTCGTGCAAGAGTAACTAATTTTTTAAGTTTTCCTATTAAATATTTTATGTAATATATTATATTGGTTACAGTGTTTATCAATCAATGTTAAAAAATATTTTCCTATATCTATATTCACAAGTGTACCAAAAGCAGGGTTGAACCATATAATTTTCCTTTTTCTGCTTTTACCACAATTTAACTCATTAATTCAATTTGTATTTTGTTTATTCTTATCCAATTTATTATTATAATTATTATTATTAGGCACTTTCGGCTCTTGATAAATAAACTCTTCCTTGAACACGCTATTCTTGAGGGCTTCAATATATTTTATTACTTTCATGCAAAACCTTCTTATTTGATGATAATCAACTTATTCTCGTATAAACAGTTTTAGGAACTTGTTTAATTAATGAATTTGAGTGATCAGAATTTACATTAATATAGGAAGGATATTGCTCTGTTTTAAGGAATTCTCTATAAGCGTTGTCAGAGAGGTTCAGTTTAACATCCAGAAAATTTGCTACTTCAATATCAGAATATTTTTTTTTTAAATCAAAAGAATTTTAAGGCCCTTATAATCTTTTTTGTATGAAAAAAGATTATAAGAACTATTAATTCATTTACTTTGAGCTCTTTACCGGGAATATTTAAATATTCAAAATTTGAATAATTCATTTGTCCTGTATATATATATATATATATATATATATATATATATATATATATGTGTGTGTGTGTGTGCGTGTGTATGTATTTTACATGAAATCATTTTTAACCATATTCTTTCAAATATATACCTTTACCAGATAAACATCAGTATAAAATTCCGTTACTAAATAAGATATAATCTTTTATCTCGAATATGAGTGGGAAACCCTATATATTCTTTCAAACAATTTTCCGACCAGATCCCAGTATTCTAAAGAACACCGTTGCTGTTGGTTTAAATCTAGCAAACAACCTCGTCATATTAAAGAATTAGATTACTTTGAGTTTGATGTATTAGGGTTTATTTGGTCTATTAGGTATAGAACGGTTACCAACAACACACAACAGCAAATAAGTAATGACCTTAAGGATATTGAAGGTAATAGTAAAAATTTGATGAACTCTGACAAGGTGAGTAACATATATAAAACGAGTCGTAATAAATATAAGCAGATGTGACATAAATAATTTATTAAGCATTATAAAAAAGCCCCATTGGTTTTAGAGGCAGACTTGAATAAAGAGGCAGAATTATTAGCTTACACATGGAAAGTGGTGAATAGGATAGAGAAATTTAATATAAAAAATCGTTTCATTATTTATAAAGATCACAAATTTACTTTCAAAATAACCGGGCATCTAGAAAAATCAATCCTTCTAAAACGCAAATGGGAAAAAAATTTAGAAAAATTGTCTTGCAAGATATATACGCTTCGCTTAGATTGCCCAGTCGACTGGGGCTTTTGAATACGCCGACTGCATCTTTGTTGTGTCCTGGAATGACACTAAACAATCTGATGGTGAGATTCGAGTGATGCTGGGTCTTTGGGAAATGTGGAGTACCCCTTCATTGTCATTGCTCCCAGATCCACTCTGGCCCGGAGTGGTAGCACGTGATAGGGCACTATCTATGGGTTAAATAGAACTAACTTATGCTAAAATGAATTGAGTAAACTGAATTGCTTGAAATAGAAACGTTTTTGACAATTAAACCGTACTTACACTTAAACTGCGTGCTTATGCTTAACTGAATTATTTCAAAAAGAACTGTTTTTCAACATGAAAACTGTATTTACACTTAACTGAATTATTACATATAACTGCTTAAGTAGTTTGAAATGGAAATGTTTTTGACAATTAAACTGTGTACTTATGCTAAACTGAACTGTTTTCAATAGAACAGATTATTTACATAAAAATGGATTTGGCGTTAAATAACCTACAAAGGTTCATATGCCATAAAACAAAACAAACAAAACCAAACCTAAATTATTTGAATTAGAACTGTTTGACAAAACTGAATAGCTTGAAATAGAAATGTTTTTGACAATTAAACCGTACTTATATATAAACTGCATGCTTATGCTAAACTAAATTCTTCAAATGGAAATCTTTCTGACATTGAAAATGTACTTACACTAAACTGATTTGTTTAATATAGAACTGTTTTGAATTTTAACTGAGTGCAAACAAAAGGTGTACTTATCATCAACTGAATTATTTGAATTAGAACTGTTTGACTAAAAAATAAACTGTGTATTTAAATTTAAAATGGGGGATGATGCTAAAATGAATTATTTGAAATGGAACTGTTTTTGATATTGAAACTTCTTACACAAAACTGAATTGTTTTTATATAGAACTGTTTTGATATTTAACTGTGTGCAAACAAAATCTGTACTTATACTAAACTGAATTAGCTCCGCTTGACTAAACTGAATAGATTGAAATAAAAATGTTTTTTCATAGTTAAACTTTACTTACATTTGGACTGCGTTGTCATGCTAAACTGAGTTGTTTGAAATAGTACTATTTGGATTTTTTAATAACCTACAAGGTTTGATATGCCATAAAACCCAAACAACCAACCAACCAAACCAACTTCCCTTAGAACATCTCAAAAAATAAACTAATTGCAGAAAACTAATGACAACATGAAGTGGTTTACGGAATATTATATTTACCATCTCCAGTAGGTGGAAGGGTAGACGATGCATCATAGATGGCTATGTAGTATAGTGAAATCGGAGGATAAAATTAATATCATTTAGTGTTTTCGTGTTGTTTCTTCTTTCACTACGTTTCGGCCAAATTTCACTTCTGGCCTTCTTCAGATGATTTACTGCGACCTCGGAGAGGAATGCTGAGTCTTGTAACCGTATCCCCAGTAATTACTGCCTTCCAAAGTTGTCTATCGCACCACGTTTTTGACCAAGTAAACTTCTGGGGCCCGTGGCGCAGCGGACAGAGGCGTTGAGTCTCTACGGTTCCAGGTGAGCATTGTCAGAAGATAGCGGTTTCAAATCCTACCCAAGCCGGCCAGAGGTTTACTTGGTCAAAAACGTGGTGCGATAGACAACAACTATGGAAGGCAGTAATTACTGGGGATACGGTTACAAGACTCAGCATTCCTATCCGAGGTCGCGGTAAATCACCTGAAAAAGGCCAGAGGTGAAAATTTGGCCGAAACGTAGTGAAAGAAGAAACAACACCAAAACTACCAAGATGAGGATAAAAAGTCCGCAATGAATAAAAATTAATTCTCAGATTAAGAAGCCTCATCTCAAAATGATTCCAATTAAAGTTCTGTCCTAGAGTTTTGTGAATGTGGAATACATTTTCCGTGCTAGTACTCGATAGACCCCACTGATTTGGAATAGTAGTTAATATTAGGATCCTATTCATGAGTTGTACCAGCTCATTGGTCCTGTTGGTAGATTGTTCGCCAATGGTCTGGGAGACCTGTGTTCAATCCATGATTGCATCATGTTAAATACTTTAAAAAATAATACTTGATACGCCCTTGCTTAACACGGCAATATAAGGCATGTATCTAGATTAAAGTGGAGCAATCCAGTGAAGGGAGTAGCCCCCTCCCCTATACCGTGGTGTAGTAGCTATGGAAAAGGGAGCCTTCAGGTCACCCTCTACTAAGCTCGACAACTTTTACTTTACTTATTCATGAGTTAGATCGAGCTGTTTGATTATTTAGTAAGCTTTAAAATATTAACCAATGAAAAAAACAATAGATTACTATTTGATTGAGTTATTATTATAAGATAGTAATAGTTGAAACCTTTTAACTGTTAGCTAACAGTAAATAGTAATGCTTGATAATGTTTATATTTGAACAAACAATATAGTCGTGAATCGATGGAAAAATAATTTTACGTATAAAATATTTACTAAGAAATTATGCATAATGTGTGCATGAACTGGATTTGGAATTAAACGACAAACATGTGCCATTAAACCAAATATCCACAACATAAATAGGCTACTTAACTGATAAGTAACATGAAAAGTTTCGGCTGCCATTGTCCTTTTCAGAACACTCACATAACCTCACATTATATATATATATATATATATATATATATATATATATATATATATATGTGTGTGTGTGTGTGTGTGTGTGTGTGTGTGTGTGTGAGAAGCCGGGCAGTTAGTAAAGCGTATATAAAAAATACTGAAATTCCGTATTTATTGTTTTCTTTGTCTTTGATATGTCAACTTTTATTTGTCAACTTTTTTCTTTCTCTTTATTTTCAGTTGACTCACAACTTGGCTACATTTGTCTCTTGCTTCATTTATGTTTACTTTTTATATTTGTCAATTTGATTAAATTGACCTTTCTTTATACATGAATGCAACTGATATTCCTTTATTGTGTCACAAACATCAAACATTTTTTTTTCTTTTGTTTGGATGAAAGCTAATCGGTTTCACTTTGTATTATTTTCACTTCATATTTCTGTTCGAAATGAACTAAATATTTTTCTGTGTTTGTCTTCGAAATATTTCGTCAAATCATATCATAGTTCAAATATTCCAATAGAGAAGCTTTCACGAAGATAATATTTATATTCCTTGCGTCAGCGTTTTGTTAAAAACTATTTTGCTGTCCATAATGTGGAAAAATTTTTTTCAGGCTAATACACGAAGTCCTGCCCAAATTCTTAATTAAGTTCAATCGAGGGATTTTGTCGAATATACGTGGTGCCTTCAATAAGTTTCTAGACTTTTTTTTTGTACAGGGATTTAAAATTTTCGTAGACTCTTGAAAATTCACTATGTTATTGCTAAACATCTTATGAGATGACTCACCATTTTTTTATGATTTCAGGTTCAAATGAACACCTACAGCAGGAATTGGAATCCACCCTACTAAAACCTGATTGTCACAGCTGGTGAATTTCAAAAATGCAATCTGGACGTGAGGATACTTTAGAAGAACGATATGCAGTAAAATTCTGTTTTAAACTTGGAAAAAATGCCCAGAGAAACGTATAGAATGCTTCAGACTGTTTTTGGAGCATCTAGCATGAATAGAGCATCAGTTTTTGAGTGGAATAAGAGATTCAAAAAAGGCAAGGAAACTGTAAGGGATGATGAGAGGTGTGAGACGAGTAAGGAAGTCAATACACCAGAGATTCCGTCGGAAGAGGCCTGCACTCTTCAAATCGGGTCAGTGGCATTTCCACCAGGACAATACAGCAGTCCACAACTCCATGCTTGTCACAGACTATTTAACCAAGATGGCATCAAGACAGTTCCTCGCCTTCCCTGTAGTCAAGACCTTGCTCCCTGTGACTTTTGGTTATTCCCTTAGCTCAGAGGCTGTCGTTATGAGAGAATTGAGGAGATGAAAGAGGGTGTGAAGAAGGTCATTGACACGCTCACACAAGAGGACTTCCATGGAGCCTTCCAGAAGTTGTTGGAATGGCAAAACAAGTGCATTGCAGCCGGAGGAGATTACTTCGAAGGGGACTTGAGTTTCATGTGTGTACTATCAATAAAAGTGCTAATACGAAAAAAAGTCTGGAAACTTATCGTATGCCCCCAGTAACTGGTAAAAATAATATTACTCTTTATAAATCGTACTTTTGTACGTGTGTGTGGAGGGACTCGTTTAAATGTCATATTTTCTTAAAGTGAATAAATTTCCAGGTTTATTGAATGAATTTTTTCCAAGCGCTTTGCTCTTAACTGTATTTCATTATTTATTGATAACGGCATGTCTCAGAAATCAAATCAAGTGAGAAAAGGTACAAAAAATTAGACGAGAATTGAGAAATTTCAGTTTGTATCATTTATAATAACATATTAGTTGTTATTTATTCATATCCATGTGGAATATATTAAAACATTGCATTCGTTCCATAATGCAATCATAGAACATTTATTTCATTAATGTAGTGTTATCAGAAATTCTTTTTCGAGATGGATGAAGCATTTCAAAACGTAGAAGAAAATGCTGGATAGAAAGAAAAAGATGAAAACTATTTCCTCGGGAAGAAAAAAATCAGACACAATGTCCTAGAAAAAATACTACTCACCTTCTAACACTGTTTCAATTAACCTCTAGACCGATATTAAATCAGGAATATGCGAAATGTATTTTTCAGTCGATAGAGGAATTGCTAAATCATAGACCATCTCCAGTAGATGGAAGGAATTGTTAGCCCTGAAATTTATGCTCTTCCTTGTCCTCTCCCGATCAATAAACGACTGCCTGTACACTTTTTAAAAATCCCCAACGCTCATGTGACAACTCTCGCATTTACATCAAGAGTTCACTAGTTTGAATCTTTGTCGTCGTTCATACAACTGGTTATCAAGTTAACTGTTAGATGACAACCACTAAATTATTTAAGGACAATATACACACCTTATTCTTAATAAGCTCGAATTTAAAGTTGACAGAACATGAATTCCTCTTCAATTGAAAATAATAGTAAAAAAATATATTACATATGTTATATTATGCTAGTGTCCTTGTACTATACATTAGCATTGAATAATAATTTAATAAACGTATTTGAGGAGACAACGTTCATGACACCTTTGGAGTAATATTTCGCAATGATAATGTGCACGCAATAGTGCATTTTTTTTCATTTTTTTTTCTTTTTCTAGTGACTGCCGAAAATATCATAATAATTGCCATGGTTAGTGTTGTGTCCTGGTTAATGAACACAAGTAGTAGTAATAAACAAATCACGATATGTGAGGAAATAGTTATATTTACTGGAAAGAATATTTACAAGAGAGAAAATGTTTGTAGTAGGAGCATAGGATTAGTGATAGAGTAAAGATATACTTCAACAATAGGAAACGCTTTCAGACTCGTCGACATAGACTGATCGTAGACTGGTCTCAGACTAATCTGGACTGATGTCTAGCTACTGCCATATATGGCAGATGGAACAGCTCACTATGTCGGGAAGGTAGGAGATACCCAACAGTTAGGAAAGCGGAATGTTGACATCTAATTGGGAATCTTTAGAAACATGCCACTACAGTGAAACAAGAAATAATCGTTTAATTAAACGTAGTAATACACACCATTTCTGTGTGCGTCGTGAATCTTGCTGACAGGCTAGATACCTAACCTCAAGTAAATTCTTCCACACACGGACTCAATAGTCTTTGCGAAATAATTGAAAATATATCATGTTTAGCTCGGTGACTCGACACCAGCCTTCCATGATTTAATGCTTAGTTCCCTCAGCAAGATATGGTGCACTAACCGCAATGCATAAATGAATGGATTCAAAACTCGAAATATAGAAATTTTCATTATGACATCCCTGTTGATCTATGAATTAGAAACTTTATAGAATGCTATGTATACAGCAAATTACCATAATTGTTGGGATACCTTGGGTCATCATTTGATTGCAATGTTTTCTTTAAAAGAAAAGCTTTCTTTGTCACTTGTCAAGAATCCATGTCTTTTTATGACTTTTGTATTGGCACAATTTCCACGTACCAGTAAAAAGGTCAAGAGCTTTGAACCATCTGAATCAGGGCCTACTCATAAATTGTGAGACCAAATACTGTTAATTTCTGTCCTATTGCTTTTCTCATGTGACAGGGAAATTTGTTTTTTTAAGGGGAAATGCTGACAATATCATAGACAGAACAAAATCCTCTCTTGGAATATCAGTAAATTAGATTTCTTTTTTAAAACTAGTCTCATTAGAGGTCCACAAATCTCTTCAATCTTGATTGAGTTGCTTGCATCCTATTGTAAAAAATCATCACCAGCAGATATGACCAAATTATACAAATCTTTTAGCCTATGCGGTTCGCAATCGACCCTAGTAAATTACTCTCTTTAAACAGTTCCCAACGGAATGTCCTGAAGAAATAATCATGCCATATTTTACCATTTTAAAGTGGTATTAACAAAATAATTCACAGATATTGGAACAAAATAAATGACTCTTTTGTGCTACATTATTTTGGATCATTCTTCTTGATTTATTTTTTTAGTCTTCGTTTTCTGTTTTTAGTATGCTCAACCTATCTCTCTCTCTTTCTCTCTCTCTCTCCCACACACACACTCTCTCTCTCTCCCTCTCTCTCTCTCTCTCCCTCTTTATCTCTTTATATATATATATATATACATATATATATCAGGGTTGAAGGAACAATACTGCATTTGTTTATAAAAATACATTATTTGTGTTTATTCACGAAGGGGGCAAAATGGCTGCAAGCAAGAGAGAGACAGAGAGACTAAGGACTCGGATGCCATCATTAACACAGCACAGGGGACAGACAGTCATGTTTACACAACGTTGTGATAGATCTATATTCAGAGATCTACTTGCTACTTCTTTGACAGGGCTGATCAGGGCCACTTCTCAATGCGGGTAAACTGGTCCTCAGGGCCAGTGCCCAAAGCGTTATTATTTTCAATCTTGTATTTATACCTTTAACATGACTGTTTGTGTTTTTACATTCTATCTTTTTACAATCTCCGCCAAAAAAAAAACTATAGAATCAATGTAATTAGAGCATGTTCACTCTTGCAAACATAAACATTTCGTTTTAGTAAAAAAACCAGTGACATTGCCTGGAAACAGCCTGAAACTACTTAGAATTTACGATTTATGGCGAAAACTTTTAAAAGATTGTTTACAAAAAGGCTTCATCCACCAAAAGGAGATATATTAGCACCCATTCAAGAAAGTTGAAACTACTTCGATGAAACATATTTGATTAAAGTATATAAATCCAAACTTGAAATGGCTGTTGTAAATAGTTAAATAGGTGTAACTTAGAATCATATTTCCTGCCAGAGATAGCACTAGACTAATTTACTTAGTATAGGACTGCCCATCGAATATTCATGCATTCTACATGTCAGTTCTATTTTTTGTGTCTTTCTCATTCTGCATTTATGTAATTGCTTCTAAAAATGTTATTATTGTTGCTATTCATAAAAACTCAGATTTGTTCTTCATTATATTCTTTCCGTCACCATCTTTTCCCCCCCCCAAAAAAAAGTTTATCTTCTACTGTCCATGTGCAAAAATAGCAGAGATACATACTTTCTATTCTCATGTGGGGTGTTTTCTATTTCTGGATTAGTCTTTCTGATATTTGTATTGTAGTTTTGGTCAGTTTTGATTGATCATTCAGGGGAGGAGTCTGTTTGTTGTAGTGGCTTATGTTCTGGACTGTGATATCGTAGTAAGCAAGTTCGAACTTCAGTCCTGCCATTACGTTCCCTTTTGGATAAATATCCCTGGGCAAAGTATAAACTCCTTTATCTTCCAAGTTATGGGTTAAATAGTACCACAACTGATTTCTAAAGGAAAGCCTTTGGCATTAAATAATCAAAGAAGGTTGATATACCATTAAAAATCAAAATCTGAAACCTAACTTGAGAACATCTCAAAGCTTTGTAAAAGAATGTTCTTTCCTCTTTTCTTTTACAAGGAATCTCGGGATGTCCCCCTTCGGTTAAAAAATTATGTATGATCTTGAGCTGTCCTTGCTTTTTTTAAAAATATAATTTCCCCCAGTCCAAGTTCGAAAGAGTCTTAAATATGATACAATAAAATTTGCCCAAGTGTTTATTCACCCGGTAATGTTTATACTTCTGTGTTTAGTTTTTAATATTTTCTTGCTCTAGGGCATTACTTGCCAAAAGATGTATTATCATATTCTGCCTGAAAGAATCTAGTTCCAGTATATGTTGGTAATTTTACCGCTCTTTTCTATTTAAAATTACAACACCACTTACAATTTCGTAAATATATTTGAATGTCATCGTTCCTATGAGAATTAGTAGTAAAGATACGTAGCCCTCCTTGAAGGTAAACTCACTCAAGCTTTCTACTGAGTTGTAGTATTTTCCAGTTATAATGTTCTACAAAATAAGTAGATACGTTATAGGCATGTGATTAATTGTTGAAAGCTATCTTATGGCACGTTTGTAAATGGATATCAGGTCTATGTTCATCAACTTTGTTTGTAACATGGATTGAACAGCAGCTTCATCACTCTTGTTGATTGATATGAATCACGAAAACCGAAAAAAAATACAACCATTTAGGGCGGAACGTTTTCCAATGAACTGTCTGTCTTAAGGAGGTTTTGTTTTCTAAATTGATTTTATATTCACATTGCTTCTCATTCAATCATTTTTTTTTTGCGTTGGTCATTTATTGCATTTCTACTCTGCACAATTCTTCAATATTATAACCAATTTGAAAATAATTATTTTCATACGTTTTAATTCACCGTTGATTTTAACTTTTTCTTATTCTGGTCCCTGCTTTCATAGCTGAAGAATGTTATATATATATATATATATATATATATATATATATATATATATATATATATATATATATATATATAGTGTGTGTGTGTGTGTGTGTGTGTGTTCTTTCTTCGGTTTTTATTTTTTTTTATAATAAATCAATCATCGTGGTTTATTTAAAGTTAAAGCCTTCCTTGTAAAAAAACAGCTGTGATAGCTGGCATATATATGGATTGAAACCATTTCTAAAAATACTACTCAGAAAGTAAACGAAATAGTGTGGGTGGGGTTCGAACTCACTTATTTCGAAGCTGCAAGCAAGCACTTAGACTTTATATTATTGATACTCCTACCTCTGCAAATGTATGTGTGTGTCTCTGTGTGTGTGTGTAACCAAAGTAAAAGAATGTTAATAAATACATATACCTCGATTGTGAGGCGCTCTTAGCGTAGTAGTTATCACTTTAGAAATAAAATCAATGATTCGACTTCAAGTCCTGCCTGAGGCCGTTTGCATTTTACTCCGTGTTAATGTATGTGGAAATGGCATGAACCTATCAATTGCCCTTTGCTATGGGTAACTATTAGGGCAGAGTTGGTTCTTTAGCCTTGATTAGGAAACCACTAAAAGACAAAGAAACTTTTGAACTCAAAACAGTGAGCTTGCACTTAAAAATTGTCTTCGTGTCACATGCTGTCCGTGTTGGAGAGGTTATGTCATTACATACATCGCGATATTTTATTTTCAACCAATGTTATAATCTCATGTCATTCAAATTAAGGACGAAGCTGAGTGTATTTCATATAGCACCAATATTTCGGGTAAGATATGAATGCAATTTTTCTCCCTCCAGCTCTGCATAAATAGCAAGGTATACGGGTCTTCAGCTTTCATTAGTCAACCAGGAGGTGTGCGTGGTGTAATGGTTATCTAGGAGATGTCCGTGGTGTAATGGTTATCGTCGTAGGAAATGGACACAGCGACTCAAATTCAAATCCTGGACGAGACTGATTGCATTTCACATAGCACTAATACACTTGGGAAAGGTATGAATCCAATTCTTCAGCCTTGTTGAGGCAACTAGTCTAGGAGAAGGAAAACTCTGAATTCAAACCTGTTAAACCCCGCTTAAAAATTGACCTTGTGTCATATCCTGCCAGATCGGAGGGGTTAGGTAAATAGAATTAGGCAACCAGTCTACGAGAAGGAAAATTCTGAATTCAGACATGTTAAACTCCGCTAAAAAAATTGTCTTGTGTCGCATCCCCTCCATGCGTAGGAGGTGGTAAGTATTTACATTTCTGTCTCTGCCTGTCTCTCTCTATCTCTCTGTCTCTGTCTCTCTCTCTCTCTCTTTATATATATATATATATATATATATATATATATATATATATATATATATATATATATATATATATATATAAACTTACATGTATGTGTATGGAAGTATGTAGTTCTACATGCATATTAATGTGAGTAGGTCTATATATGTCTGTGTAGTCATATATAGTGTATACATATACACATGCTCATATGCAATTTTTCTTTAGACAACTTATTGATCAATAAAATACACATATGCAGCCACTTTTATGTTTCCAGACGGATAAATATTACACAAACTGTTCTTCTCATCCGAGATAAAGAAATATAATCGAATCGTTTGGTCTACACATGAAAAAATAAATTTATGCCCTATTTTTAACAAATATTAGCTGACTATTCTTTTGATATTGTACACAAAATAACTCGCTTTTAGGCCGCTAGCATTAATGGTTAATCAAATATAACTAAATGAATATTCTAGTTTAGAAACAAATAAAAATGATTGAAGAGACGATTTATATCTACAAAAACAATATTGTTTAAAATGGACCATATCAAATGAAAAATTTCCTACCAAATGTACCCATTTTCGATTGCACATTGATAATGCTGAACAGTCTCTCCTGTTAAAAATCAGTAGGTGTTGTCGAATTCAGAAATATCAATAAAATCCGCAAACATTTTTCGGAAACTAACGTCTCCGTTCTCTTGCTAAATACTTATCAAAATACATATTGAATCCAAGCAATTTTCTCTCTTTCACTTAAATATCTAATTACGGTTGCGCTTATTAGAAATCAATAGACCCAGAGGTATATATTATATGTTAGAATGAATTTAAAAACTTTGAAATGTGTAACCTGTTATTAAATAAATCTATAAAATCGTTAGAACAGGGGTCTCCGACATCTTCAACCTGATGACCAGAAAGCTGCATACATTTTTCTTATCAGCGCTCTTTCGTTATTCACTAGTGGCAGATAACAGAAAAATAAAGGTAGACCAAGTCCTTATTCTTTATCACATCAGTATCATAAATTCTCAATTTTTTCACAGGACACCAAACAATTTTGTTATGCAGCATCAATCCATCTGCATCTCCTTACAAGACAAGTTTATATATATATATATATATATGTGGGTGTGTGTGTGTGTTGGTGTGTGTGTGTGTGTGTGTGTGTGTGGATGACTATAGAGATATATACTCCCCTTTCCCCGTAGGGTTGAGTTCTCCGGCGAATGAAGTAATCGTGTTGCCATTAGTGTTTATTGCAAGCCTCTTCGTATATGAATTGAGGTCTCGGTAACCGTTAAACGGATGTATGTAAACAATATTAATTGTGATTCATAACCGTTTAAAATTTACTTCGATGCTACTGGCTCCTCGTGGCTGAAGGGTTAGAAGCTTGGATTGGCGTTTGCATCAACCGGGTTTCGATCCCGGCTACGGGAAATTAATATGTCTAGCCACACTGATGAGTTCTGATAGAACTAAACAGATCTGTCTGTGGATGACTATATATATATATATATATATACATTGTAGAAAACTATCCATGTATTTGTGTTTATCGTAAGTATAGGAATTTTCAGTATTAATAGTGTTTCTCTTGAGTAGATGTACACCGTCTATTATTTGCCGGTGTATATTACAAGGATTCCTCAAACCTTTCAGCCCTTGCGCCCCAATGTTCGACTCAGCTTAGCCCAGGGTTGCGATCTTTACAGTTTATTTCACAAGGTAACAATCATATTTTATGAATGAGACACTTTGTGAAAAAAAAACCCACAAATACATAAGATGAGAGTTATGGCAATTGACCTTTCCTTGTTGGTCATCCATTTATGCAATAGATTTACAATAAACTACTAGTTTTAAATGATTTAAAATAAGTTTTCAATTGACCTCGTTAACGTCAGTTTTTTTTTTATCACACAAAAGCATGACATGAAGACGTTTTGTTTTTAATAAAACATTGTTTTTTTCCCATATCTCTCTTAAGCAACAATCCCGGTAATCGTTTGTTAACCTCTTGAAAAAAGTGCCAATAAATAGCGAAGAAATTCATCTAATCAAATTCGTTCGTTCATTATGTAAATTCCGTTTGCAATTATTTAATAATAAAGTCAATCTCGTTAACATTAAGCAAATTCCAGAATAAATAATAAACTGTAAAACTGACGACTTTAAAAAAAACATTTTTAGAAGAATTTTGAAATAACTTTTGGTATGAGCTCAAATATTAGGATTAAGATTTATTAAAGAACAAATCCAGAATCTCCATTAAGCTTCAGTTTTAGATATTTCACATGTCTGTCAATAGATTTAATCTGCCTCAAGATTATTTCCAGCTTTGGGTGGTTTCTTTGTTTAATGGCATATCAACGCTAGTAGGTTATTTAATGCCAAAGCCATTCTCCAAGAAGAACAGTAGCAGTACTCTTTAACCCATAGCTGGGAGGATACGGAGGTTCATACCTTTCCCTCGGGTATTTGCTCGAAATTGAACGTAATAGCGCGACTGGAGTACGAACTCGCGTACTACAATTCCGGAGTCCATCGCTTTAACCATTACACCACGAAGATACCCCGCCAGCTTTGGTGTAATACTTTAATTTATAGTCTACCTGTCAGTAGGGATTATGCTGACTTTATTTCCTGCTGTAAGACACCACCCTAGAAAAAAGGTGTGTCTCTCTTAGGCCACTAAATGGCATCAGATGGATGTCTAGGGGCTGGGACGTACGCCTTTATAGCAATTACTCTTAAGTCTACTCCTATGTAGTACCTTACAAGGACCACTTCTCGTAGAACCTGTCATGGTCCCATCTTTACATCAAAGAGATATTTAAACATCATTCGTATTCGATTGGACCGGTTGACCCTAAGCACCTAAACTAAAATATGAATGTGAATGTGTAACGAACGTGATTTCCTAACCACTAGGCAAAAAATAATCATACACGGGTTAATATGGTGTCAAAATTAATCAATCAATCAATCAATTTAAATTATTGTGAAAGTAGATTTTTTTTTCTAGGGGGAATACCATGCATGTTATCTTACAGTCTGTTGCTTGATTTATTGTGTCGAAAAGGAAGCGGCATTTTGTGAATTAACCCGCCTCAAAAATGAATAAATAGATAGATAAATAAATGAAAAGATGAAAAACGCAAAAGATCTCTTACAAACATTACTGAAATTATAGGTTTATAAAAAATGTGTGTAAAAAAACTAATAATCAACTCTTGTAAACATTACAGAAAGTAGAGCTCTATATAAAGAAAAAAGCAATATTCAGTTTTTGAGTGTCTTGCATCAACTTTAAAAAGTAGTTCAATTTCAACACCTCAATATCCAATCCATTATGTAAACTACGGTGTAACTAAGTAGAAATGATTTTCACTTAAGAGATTTTCATCTTTTTTCAATGTATTATTAGATTCAGCATTAAATCAAATCTATTAGTTTTACATTCAAACAATAAGTGCTAAGGAAGTACAGTTTTATAGATTAGATAAACTCACTCTTTCAATCCAACAAAAGAAAAAATAGATAAGTTGCATTAAAAAATTCAATGTAATCATCGTTAAGAGGTTTATGGATATAATTTTCTCTCGGAAACGCGGTACCTAGTATGTCTATTTTTATTTTCTTGTTAGAAATTATTTTGTTACGATACACTAATAAATTTTTTGAAAAAGACAAGATCGAGTCATTATGAGGCATCTGGGTCTCAAAAGGTGTAGAAAATTATAGTTTTGATTCACATTCAAATACACACACAGACCTGCACTAACATATGTGAGCATGTATGTTAACGCAACACCCCACACACAATCATGAGGTCTATTTTTAAGTGGAGTTACAGGTTTAAATCCATTATTTTACTTCTGCTAATTGCTTTGCTATAAGGGTATTTGCACTAAATAAAATGCAAACGGCTTATACCAGGGTTTGAACTCTGTTCGCCGTTTTTCTTTCAAAGAAGCAAAACAAAGCTCAAAAATCACCTCTATTAGCGTCTCCTCTACCTTCTATTCACTCTCTCTATCTATCAGTGTATCAATCCCCCCCTCTCTGTCTACATATTGGTAGAAGAAAAGCAAGTAGGAAAACTTCATTTATCTCTGCGTAGACACAGACAACGGTGTTTGGTGACTTATAGATTCATTTCTATGTGATCATCTGATCATGTCTGATCTGGAACATAAAAACTCACACGCGCGCAACCCCCCCATATATATATATATATATATATATATATATATATATATATATACATATATATGTGTGTGTGTGTGTGTGTGTGTATATATATATATATAATGCCAATCTGATATTTATGGTTAGTACATTTTTTCTCTTAAGGGAATCAGTTGTTTACAATATTAACTAAATGATTATATTTACGACAGATGTTGTATTCATGTGTGTGTGTATCAGATGATAATCTTATATCTATATCTAAATCTCTCTCTCTCACACTCTCTCTATATCTATCTATCTCACTCTATCTCTCTCTCTCTCTCTCTCTCTATATATATATATATATATATATATATATATATAGGCTCATTCCTGCGTACCACAATCATTTTTGCCTCTAAGCAAATGTATACCTGTACATGTGTTTATGTGCGTTTTTATGAGAGTTTTGTAAATTTGTGGTTAATATCTAAATACTAAAAACTGAGAAGTATTCCTCTCAAAACTGAAGTTGGTTTCCATCCTTCTTAACAAATTCATTTCGACATATCACCTTATTCAATTAATCTCATCTTACAATTCCCACTTTTAATGGAATCATCCGTCTCTCTTCATCGTTTTAGACTCATTATCTCTGTTCTCCTTCTTATGCTTCTACCTGCGTCCATAGAGAAAAGATTACTCTCAAGAACGCAGTGAATTGTGAAATTCCTCCTTCATAAAAGATGTGTATCTATTTTCCATTACATTTCTTTAAGAAGGTCTTGATTTACGTTGTTTCATTTGGTAGTAACGAACAACATAATCCACAAGCCATATCATGATAGTGAATTAGAGTTTCCATATTTAATTTCCTATAAACTATGAGGGGAATATTATTTTATGTTATGTCTGTAAGGTAAAATAGCATGAAGCGGTGAGAGTCATCATTTCCCATGGTATTAACATTTCTAAATGTATTTATTCCAAAAAGTATACATTGGGAGTTATAAAATCAAATTTATATAAGCGGTCATATCTATCAATAAATCTATCTGTGAATCGTTCAAAAAGTTCTAAACCTCAGCAAGATTTTAGATTTGCCGAACAACTTTCACATTTGTTTGGGCCGCAGTTGCACATAAATCAAAGCAGAGATCTTAATAAATTTGTAGCAGAAAGAAACTTATATTTTTTGTTTGGCGCGTAATTTAATTTGACCGCTAGAGTCACCGAACATTTTCACCCAATCAGGATGACCTGTCCTATTCAGCCCGAACCATATTTCCTAGCAGCACCAAAAATTGAAGAAAGCCTGCAAAACTCTCTCTCTCTCTCTCTCTTTCTCTCTCTCTCTCTCTCTCTTTCTCTCTCTTTCCCTCTTGCTCTCTCTCTCTCTCTCTCTCTCTCTCAGAAATCCTCAATCGGAACGGATGTCTTAATGTCTGGACATGAATAGCAGTAGCAGCATCATACACTATGAGGAGAGCCATCAAGTTTATGGACTCCTTGGGTCTATTCTTCTAGACCAAGGGATCCTAGTTAAAAATAAATAAGATGATACACTCTAACAACTTCCTACCTTCTTTCCTTCCTACGAGACTTGCAGCATACCAGCGTAAGCCCCTTACTTCATGCTGCCATTAAAACTTTCATTTAAAACCTAAGTACGTCTTCCTTCTTCTCCACTACCTTAATTTTCTATCAACATTTAGCGAGGGGATAACAACCAACGTAATACCAACGCTACCAACAAAATACAAACGCTACCAACGAAATACAAACGCTACCAACGAAATACCAACGCTACCAACGCAACCAATGTAATACCAACAAAACCAACTTAAACCTTAAACCAAAAACCCAATAATAATAATAATAATAATAATATCCCCACCGCTATAAATGGCGATCTTCCGACTTGTGAGAACACGCAACCACATATAAAAACAAATTAAATAGGCCACTACAAAATGGAAATCAAATATCAAAACACAATATCTCCTCCTATAAATTTCCTTGCTTTTCGTTAGTGGTAGTATGTTTCCACAACAAAAAAATATATTTAGCCGTGGCTTTTTTAGGGGATAGAACGTCTTAAACACACACACACACACACACACACACACACACACACACACACACATATATATATATATATATATATATATATATATATATATATATATATATATAATAACAGTGCGTAGTGTTACGTAGTGGCTTACATGCTGAACTGCGATATCGTAGTAAGCGAGTTCGAAATCCATTCCCGCTATTAAGTTTACTTTCAAACTAATACGCTTTGGAAAACCATGAATCTTCCTTAACACCACCCTATCTATGGGCTAAACGGTACTTCTGCTATTCTACTTCTAAAATGGATTTGGCTTTAAATAATCTATGAATTTCGATATATCATTATACAAAGAAACCACAAGTTTTATGACTGATATTACTACTCATCAACATCTTCGAAAGGAAGAAAAAGAAACTGTAATATTTTCAATAGATCATTGAATAACGTTTCACATTTTTAATATATATTCCAACTTAAATACCCCATCCGTTAGTATATAAGTCTCGAAATGTTAACAGTGTTTTAATAAACTTTCCCTTAAGTTGGCTAAAGACTGAGGTTTATCGGATTGAACAAATCTATGAAATATATATTTACCAAATTTTGCATACCAATGAAAATTCGATATTTTTTAATGTTTCATTCGACGGAATATTATTTCAATATTATTTAATCTATTAAAAAATTGTTTTCCTTTCGAAGATGTTGATAAGTAGCTCATCAGTTATAAAAGTTGATGAATACTGAGAGAGACTACACTTGCATGTTAAAAGTTAGAGTTTTTAGATAATCTGGTTCGTTTTTAAGTCGTTTCCAGTTACGGTTTCTACAATTAATATTGATTTATCTTTAATTGTTTCTAATACTGTTGAAATATTTACTAAAACCTTCTCCATTTTCATGAGGAGGGGGTCCCCGAGGTTGTACGTCTAAAGTGCTGGACTTCAGCCTCGATGTGGTTCACATCCGGACTGCAGTCCAATCGAGGCACTTTTACGTTCTAGGTGCGGACTAATACGCTTGAGATATATGTATGGATCATTCTTATCCCTCCAGCTCTAGGTGAAACAATACCACTGCTATTATCCTACTTTACTTCATTTGCCATGAAATACCCCACGAAAGTTGATATACCATTAAACAAAGAAACCAACAATAAAAATCCATTATCGTAAATTTAGTGGATTGATTTTTTCTCTTCAATAGAATTTTAAAACTAGTAGAAGAGTAAAAATCCCATTATTAAATATCTGGTGAATACGGTCGTTTGAGTGAGAATTTTCAGCCTCGATTTAACTTTTTATGCATGAGCTCCAAATAAATGAATAAAAAAAAAAAACTCTCAAGTGCAATCATGCGAAATTGTATCCCATTTCCCTTAAGTAATTCTGGATTCTTCTCATCTATTGCAGCTTTCATTTGAATTAACTCGGAGAAGTGCATCGTGACGTAATGTTTATTGTCGTTGGAAATTAACATAGTGACAAGAATTCAATTACTTGATAAGATGTTTTTTTTTCTTCACTTAATGCTAAATGTATAAGTCCAACTATTCTAACCAAGCCACGAGGAAAATAGTCAAGAAAACTATTCACTTTAACCTTGGTACGGCAACCAGTATAGGAGAAGGAAAACACTGAACTTACACTAGTTGTGTCTATTTAAAAGGTAGCCTTGTGTTCATTATGATCTTAGAGGAAATGTTGATTAAAAACAAATCATATATTTACAAAACAATGATTTGATACGTTTGAATCAAATCGTAATGGAGAACTTATGTCAAATCACCACGAATAAGCAGCAAAATATTCATTGAATGAAGAACGGGTCATAATACAGTCTCCAACGGTTGATTTTCATAATGTAACAATTTATCTTTGCCTGCCATAATTAGTTTAAAAATGTAATGTATATTTTGCTTAAATTATGAATTGCATACAGATCACGCACACCAAAGCAGCTAATATAACTAAATTAGTGAAAATGTTTTTTCAACGGCTGATTTAGTTAGTTGCTTTATGTTGAATATCTCACGCATCGTGTCGTGATGATTATTCTTAAATTATGTCTTGACCGTAAACCAACTTGACAGATTCTACCTGACAATGGAGCACTTGAAATATTAATGCATTTCAAAGAACTTCTTTAGAAACAGTACAACTGCAGGTTTAACTCTTTAATCGTACACATATTTTATTAAAAAGAAAGAAAATATCCCTTTCTCTTTATTTCAGTCTACATATGTATCATCGACTTAAATACTAAGCAATTTTTATTTGTAAAAGGGTCGTTTACATGAAGGTCACAATGGAATAAAAATACACTTTTCCATGAAATTATTTAAAACGAAACACAAATACAGTCCGATAACACACACACACACACACACACATATATATATATATATATATATATATATATATATATATATATAAAGTTTTTCATGTGGTAAGTGTTATGTCTTTTATTGTAATTTTGATTTGTTTTGGTTTCTTCGTTTAATGGCATATCAACCTTTGTAGGTTATTTAATACCAAATCCATTCAGTAGTGATACTATTTAAACCACAGCTGGGAGGATAAAGGGGGTTCACACCTTTCCCAAGAGTATTTGCCTGAAAGTGAACGTAATAGCGCGACTGGAATACGAACTCGCTTACTACGATTCCACAATCTATCGCTTTAACGATAACACCACTTGAACACGCCCTGCTATGGTGAGTTGACTTTGTCTCTATTGTCGGGGTTGGATACGCTGTTTTGTTTTTCATTCAATGAGTCTAAAATAGTTTATTCCTGACTGCTTTGAAAAATGTGCTTTAAGTCTTATTCTTCTGAAAAATGATCTCACATCGTTTTCCGGTAAGTGGTTGTTAAATTATAGTAGACACGAATAAGTCTGAGTTTTTTGTTCAATAGTTCATGGTATTTTTACTGAATGTGTACCTGCTTATACTTATAAATCGTCTACGAGGATCATTTATAAACCTGTAAATTTTTCGTAGATTTTTCGAAAGCTTCTATTTTTGTTTATATATATATATATATATATATATATATATATATATATATATATATAGATAGATAGATAGATAGATTGAACTAGTCCTGTGAACTAGCCCCGAAAGAAAACCCGTCAATCATTCAAGAACTGTAAAACTGCAAGACTCAAACATTGCATGACGAGTCGAGAAGACAATCACACATGGTAATGTTGACGAATTACACAAAAATTTGTTTGCTATAACTCGCTAAGTGAGCTTAATCTTGAAAGACTATATTTTAACAAACAATGGATCTTAAGAAGGGCATAGTTGCCGAAACCCAATTTTTGAAATCAGTAAAACCAATTAGGAAGTTAATTCAGTAAATTGTAATTTCGGAATTGGCTTAAGGAGATAGCTATAGAAAGCAATCTCAATGGAAACTCTATTAAGGAAATCAATCGTGTTGGGTCCTTTCATATCTCAAAAAAAAAACAACTATCAACATGATCTTTCCTCACCCTTACGGCCTAAATTTGTCTTTAGCTGAAAGTCAGTGTGTTTTCATTAAATGGACTGTCTTTTCCAAACAGGTTCGTATTTGCAAACTCATATTAAGCCTATTGACAAATATGTTTTTCAATAAAATATGCTTTTTCGTACACAACACACATAATCAGTAATATTTCACCAAGTTTACACTTCCCAGCATTCAGAAATTTGATGACATACCGTTGTTAAAGCCTGCAGGCACTGTTTGGGTTTCCACCATTTTTGATAGACTCAGAACAAGTGTTTAACAATGTCTTTTCAGGAAGTAACATAAATCAATTCCTGCGGAGGTATCCCCGTGGTATAATGGTTAAAGCGACGGACTGTGGAATCGTAGTAAGCGAGTTCGTACTACAGTCGCGCTATTACGTTCACTTTCGGGCAAATAGCCTTGGGAAAGGTAAAAAAAACAAACACTTATCCTCCTGCTATGCGTTAAATAGTACCACTACTGTTCTTCTAGGAGAATAGCTTCGGCATTAAATGAACTACAAAGGTTGATATGCCATTAAACAAAGAAACCAAACCAACCAATTTCAGACAGGATATGAAAATATCCTGAAAAAAATGATTTTGATGTTTTTAAAAAAGATCGCTTGCTTATTGAATGAGCCACATTAAATGAATAATTAAATGAAGGAGTTCGCAAAACTTATATATCACACTTATTATAATTTTGTTCTACTCAGAAAAAAAATCATTAACAGAATTGAATATTACGAAGCAAAGCACTTGAAAATTAAGACCTTCAAATCAATTTAAAAAATGCTTACCAGTAATCGGAACACCGTCGAAAAAGACATCGACACGCGGCTAATGAAGGCATGGGCAGCTACGATAGGCCAACGATCATATGGAAATCAGACCTAACCGATAAAATGAAACGCAGTTTCTTCCAAGCAGCGGTCGTATCGATACTGCTGTATGGATGCACTACTTGGACGCTAACAAAACGGCTGGAGAAGAAGCTAGACAGCAATTGCACAAGAATGCTGCGAGCAATATTGAACAAGTCCTGGAGGCAACGCCCCACAAGGCACCAACTATACGGCCACCTGCCTCCCATCACGAAAACTATCCAAGTCAGACGAACCAGACATACAGGACACTGCTGGAGAAGCTGGGACGAGCTCATAAGTGATGTACTCCTTTGGACCCCATCATATGGCCGGGCAAAAGCTGGAGGACCAGCTCGAACATATATAGATCAGCTATGTGAGGATACGGGATGTAGCCCTGAAGGCCTGCCAGAGGCGATGAATTATAGGGAGAAGTGGCGAGAGAGGGTCAGGGATATTCGGGATGATGATGATATATATATATATAATGTATATGTATATATATATATTGGATAGGCCATATAACGTTGGGATTCATAGAGTGTTGTTTAATCTGGTATGTCCAGGTTTTTGGTTCGTAACGAGGTTTTTGAAAAGTTTCTTGAAAGATATAATTTCCTCCTTGATTGTACTTAAATTAGTTATCTCATAGGTGTTTTTGTCTTCTTGAAATGAATTGATTTTATCAAGGTGGTTTTATTTTTGAATTATTACAACACTTGTTCAGAACAAAAACAAACCCTGGATATCCTTCATTGAACACCACCCAACGACCCCAACATAATATTGCCTATCAAAAATCTAAATACCGAACATCCTAGTACGGCCTATATATATATATATACTATATATATATATAGGAAAGCACTCGATTTCCATAGTAAAGAAGTATCAAATTTGGTAGAAAATATCAGCATGAGAAGTTGTAATTTTTTTTATTGTATTTTTGAATTTATTAGGCACTGTTTTAAAGATTTCTTGGAGATTCACAGACGAGTATATTGGTTTGCTTTGGTTTAGTTTGTTTTTATGGCATATCAACTCTGTAGGTCATTTAATGGTCAATCCTTTTCATACATATATATTAAATATATGATTCCTAAACAGATTTTTTGATATTTTTTTTAACTAGCCACAGCTCATTTTTTACACATAGTTAAAGCGTTTCATTTATTTTTTTATCTAATACGAATCATTATGTTTATTATTAATTATTTGTTTGCTCAGAGTAAAATGTATTTAAATCTTGCCATTTAACACGATCAATTCAATTAAAAATCAATCATTTATTTACACACAGCTAAATGCAAAAGAAGTTTTTTTTTTTAATTTTTAAACAATCAGTTTCGCATATCAGTACAGTTCAATTGGTGCAAGAATTGCAATGTAACTCTCTCAACTTAATTAAATATCAGTCATCTGCATACACAAAGTTAAATGATTACACAGTTCTATTTCAAGCAATTCAGTTTAGCATAAGTCATTTGTTTGCATTCAGTTTAAATGTCTAAGTATATAGTTTAAATATCAAACATTTCTATTTGACCTAAAAGGGTACTATACGTCCCCCAAAACACTAGTATTTCTTGAGCTTCACAATCAGAATATTTACGATCATAATCAGGACACTCGGTGGGTGTCCTCATGGTGTAATAGTTAAAGCAATGGACTGCAGAATTGTAGTAAGCGAGTTCGTACTCCAGTCGCGCTATTACGTTCACTTTCGTGCAAATACCCTTGGGAAAGGTATGAACACCCTTATCCTCCCAGTTATGGGTTGAATAGTTCCACTACTCTTCTTCTAGGTGAATGGCTTTGGCATTAAATAACCTACAAAAGTTGATATGCCATTAAACAAAGAAACCAAGCCAAACAAGGACACTCGTTTGGGGAATCTTACCCATCTGCAAAGATGTAGTCGGTGTATTCTACCACTCCCAACCGGCTGTGCCAGAGAACATTTGTCTTGTTGTGAGAAATACGTAGCATTAAACCCTAATAATTTAATAACTTTTTTCCCATTTGATCGTTTTGAATACATTTGAACCAATGAAAATCATAGTTAATTTCTACCCCGCCTCAATCTTCTGACTAGCGACAAACAAATACATATTTTGTGTGGACAGATTTGTTCTGAAGTTGACTAGAATATTGTCACTTAATTTCTTTCAAGTGAAGAGATAGCATTTTTCCTTTGAATTCCAACACCTCTTAATTATATATATGTTTACATTTTATTGCATTAAATTATACGAACTATTATTCAATATGACCAATGCTGGTGGATATTTCAGCTGCAACGGCTTACATGTTAAACGCGTAAATATATATTCTCTCTAACATAGTGACATAATCACACAAATATATTTTATATACTTAAACTGTTTCCAATAGATTATGACAACGCAGACTGCTGCATTAACTTTTTCTCTTTTCAAATATTATCTTTGCTTACAAGAAAAGACTGAGTAACTTCTGGTTTTCAAAAAGAAAATCTGTCACTCAATTTAAATAAATACAACTTATTAATTTCTCGGTCGCTTTTTTATTCTGTCATTTACACTTTTGTTCGCTACAAAATATATATATATATATATATATATATATATATATATATATATTATTGTGTGTGTGTGTGTGTGTGTGTGTGTGTGTGTGTGTGTGTGTGTGTGTGTGTGTGACGGTTCATGCGTGTGTCTATATGTGTGATATTTCATAGATAATAGGCTGTTCTTTCCTCTCTTGTAACAGAGATAAGCGAAACGTTTGTTTTTCTTTTCATATTTTTATTGTTTTTTTTTCCGAATTTTTGCAATCTCAGAAATTGTTAAAACTTTCTTATTTCATAGTTTATTGACTCACTCAAGAAACTTTTCTTTCTTTTGTGCGTAGGCCTGCTGGTATTATTATAAATAATTACAATGTAGATCTTATTGTAGCACATCCGAAGAATTGTAGGGCGCCCACAGCGGATTGAACTGAATACTATGTAATTATATATGGAATTTCTTGGTAATCATAGCTAGACAGCAAGCAAGCCTTTTATTTCATTGAGCTAAAAGATGAATTGCTTAGACAAGAACCCACGAAGCAAGAAGTGGTTTTCGTGGTATATTTTGCGAAATATCAAACCAAGAAATCAACATTGAATGATGTATATTTACAGGGAACGACATAAATACTTCCACGTTTAAAACTGTCACTTGTTGGGTGCAAACAACCTGCCGATAGGTAATGTTAGCACCAATTAACTAAATATTATCATTTTTCTTTCAGATACGATCAGTTACGATAAGGCCTTGGACCGGTGAACACTGTCTGCCTGCTGTTCAAATATTTTAATTAAGACTGGTAAATCTCATTGCTACACAGAGAACATTTCACGCAGAATTAAATTTAGATCAGAATAATTATGTTACTGATATGATTTCGACTCATGGCACTATTGATTTCTAATCCTAAACAATATTGTTGACTATTGACCACATAGCAGACAGTTTTTAAAATTTTAGGCATCCTTGCCGCAGTCAGTATATGAACAACAGGAGACAATTTAGATGTTTTGACGTAAGGTTTTTGGTAGATGCTCTTGCGTAAATTCCACAGACTGCAATTAATCTAAAATATACAAAGACGTGAATGTTATTATTGCTAAATTGACTTTATCTAATTCAAGACTCATCAATGTTGATCCGTCTGGCCAATAATCAGCTTTTACTATAGGCATTGGATCAACCTATTTTTTACGCTACCCGTTGACTCTATTGCCATCCTTGATGCGTTGGAATTAGTATCAATTACTTTCCTCATTTCTAAAAAAATATGTTTTTTTTAATAAAGTAGATATGTTATTAGTGGAATAGATTAATCAGAAACTTTGCCTTCTTAATAAGAACATTCAAAATTCAACATCTCTTCAGTGATTATTAGTGAATTTAACTGATTTGAAATTAAAGCTGACTTTACCTCAGCGATTTTTATTTAAAAAAAAATAGTTAATTATTTTAAAAGAATTCGAAAGAAGAGTTTAAAATTCTCTCTTTGAGAAAAAAAATTAAATCAAGATATTTAGATTGAGATTCCAAGTGATCATGCTATTTAAAGCAGGATTACATTGATGCTTGTTGAAATCGGATACATACATGTCAAACTGTTTACGAAAGTGTCTCAGAGAATTATCAGTTAAACAGAAAGAGAACATATCAGTTACGATTAGCAATATAATTATGAAAAATAATTTATCCAGAAGCACTGAGTACAACTTGAAATGAATTGAATGTAGTTACAATATATATATATATATATATATATATATATATATATATATATATACATATATATATATATATATATATATATATATATATATATATATATATATATATATATATATACGGGTGGGCTTTCAATAAGTTTCCAGACATTTTTGTACAGGTATTTAAAATTGTCGTAGATTCTTGAAAATTCACTATGTTATTTCTATCCATCTTATGAGATGACTCACCAAGTTTTATGATTTCAGGTTCAAATGTACACCTACAGCTGGAATTGGAATACACCCTACTAAAGCCTGATTGTCACAGCTGGTGAATTTAAAAAATGAAATCTGGACGTGAGGACACTTTAGAAGAACGATATGCAATAAAATTCTGTTTTAAACTTGGAAAAATATACAGAAACGTATGGAATTCTTCAGACTGCTTTTAGAGCATCTTGCATAAATCGAACATCAGTTTTTGAGTGACATAAGTGATTCAAGGAAGGCGGGAGTCTGTGAGGGATGATGGGAGGTGTTGGAGGAGTAAGGAAGTCAGAAAACCAGAGTTGATGGGCCAAAGGGTTAAGGTTAGGGTTACTATGTTGAGGTTTTAAGGGAATTCAGGAAGAGATTCCGTCGGAAGAGGCCAGTACACTTCAAATAGGGTCAGTGGCATTTCCACCAGGACAATACACCAGCCACAACTCCATCCTTGTCACAGCCTATTTGACCAAGATGGGCATCAAGACAGTTCCTCACCGTCCCTATAGTCCAGACCTTGCTCCCTGTGATGCTTGATTAGCTCAGAGGCTGTCGGTAAGAGACAATTGAGGAGATGAAAGAGGCTATGACGAAGGTGATTGACACGCTCACACAAGAGGACTTCCATGGGGCCTTCCAGAAGTTGTTGGAACAGTACAAGTGCATTGCAGCCGGAGGAGAATAATTCGAAGAGGACTAGAGTTCCATGTGTTTACTGTCAATAAAAGTGCCAATACGAAAAAGTCTGGAAACTTATTTAATGATCATCGTATATATATACACTAGATGATACAAGATAGACTTAAATAATGAAGATAATAGGCATCATTTTGGCATATATCTTATTTCTAAAGAGTTGGCATCATAAAAATTATGTTTTGTATATATTCACCTTGAGAACATTTTCTCTGGCTTATACAAGTTATTAATCATCAAGAGGTTACATTAATGCGGTCTTATTGCTAGTTCCTCTACGTTCCAGATGGAGGAATCATTATATCCTTTCTTTTCTTTTATGTAAAATCCTGTTGGATATTCATTGGCAGCAGTAAGGAAAACGGTATTTAATAGAAAAGAGAGATACCTGAAAAGTATGTTATAAAATTGTGTATAGTAGAAAAGGGTCTAAAATTAGGGTGTAGGGCACCAGACAGATAATTTGAACGGGCGTAAAGTGTTTTTTTCCTGTAAAGTTTATTTTTGATTAAATTAAATGACAAGATAGTTTCGAGGGCAGCATTAGATAATTTCTATTTATCAATTATTTTAATTGATTACTATTTTCATTAATTCTTATTCATTCATGTATATTCCTTTTTTAATTTAATGTTTCAATTTTAAGTGTTTATATTTTATTAACACAGACACATCATCACCTTTACGTAGAAAAAAAATTATATTTGTACATTTCAACAGCATGTATCCTAAGTATGATACAAAACTACTTCTGGTGGCAACGACCCAATTCTATTGCTCTGGTAGCGTCAGAACTCTAATTGGCCTAGGGGTTAGAGTGTTCGCCAATGGCCCGGGAGACCTGGGTTCAATCTCAGGTCGAGTCATACCAAAGACTCAAAAAAATGGTACTTGATGCCTTCCTGCTTAACACTCAGCATTATAAGGTACGGATCAAGGGTAAAGTAGAGCAATCCAGGGAAGGAGTAGCGTCCTCCCCTACACATTGGTGTAGTAGCTATCGAAAAGGGAGCCTTCGGGTTACCCTCGACTATGGTCGCCAACTTTACTTACTTACTGTAAAGCTTACTCTGATCTGAAAGTCATAGTACTAATTAGGTTCCTGTTAATAGGTTAAATAAGAATACCTGAAAATTATTCGGATTAGATAAGAATACCTGTATATCATATAACTGAATACAAACTTAGTATTAGATAGGAAGAAGTCAAATCATATAACTGTCCAAATTACGTGTATTAAAAAGAGTTAATTATAACTATATAATTGCTTGCAAATATAGAATTATTTGAAATTCATTTTTTATTCATTATTTGAAATGATATAATTGTTTCACCTCAAAAAAGCAATAATAGAAGATTCATCTCGATTTAATATAATTCAAAAAGTGTTGATATACCAATACGGCGCGCTTAGCGTAACAGTTATCATCGCTGTAAATGGAATCGGTGAGCCGAGTTCAAATCCTTGATGAGCCTGTGAAATGTTCACTTCATCGTAATATCCGTCGGAAGAGCATGAACCTATCTTGTCTCTCCCAATAATAGGTAAACTGTAGGGAAGGTTTGGCTCTTTAGAATTTCTAATGCTAACAGCCTAGGAAGAGAAAAACTGAATTTAAACCAGTGGCGCAGTTTGTCAGCGAGGTAGAAGCCTACCGCCAATCAGCAAACCAAGCCACCATTATATTATTGAAACGGGTTTTGTTTATGTAGCAATGTGCTACGCAAATGTTCCAGTATACACAACAGAATTCCTTTCGATTTTATTGATGGTTTTTGAAAATGTTTTGATTCTTTAAATGATTGCTATTTCATCATTTTTCCCAGTTTTTATTTTTCGAAGACTAAGACGCAATTCTAAGTGGTTATTATTTTATTGTTATATTTCTTCAATTCCTATTTTACAACTTAGCATATATTCCAGTGCAAAACTTTAGATATCTATCGCAAATTTACATCTCATTTCATTTTAATTTGTTCGGAAAGCGGTATTCTTTATCTGACCAATGTTTTAAATCGTCTTTTAAGGTGTCTATCGCTAAATCTTTTTTTTTTTTGTATCATTTTTTTTCTTCGTATTCACTTTATAAGATTGGTTTAGCTGATATGAATTTTATTATCATTGAGGCAAGTTATACATTGCTCAACCTATGAAGTCAAAGCAAAACCAAGTTTACTTGGTGCTGTAGAATTTGTATTGGCTTCATATATAAACTAGATTTGATTCTCTTTCGTTATCTGGGTTTTTGAAAAATCTGATCTTTATCATTTTCATTTTGATCAATCTTAAGAACTTCTTCTGCTACCGAATGATTTAAGTACCAGTTATTACCGAATGATTTAAGTACCAGTTATTACCTAGAAAAGGTAATTCTTGAAATATTCTTTGTTTGTGATTCTTCCAGGCAGCGGTCATGTCGATACTTCTGTATGGATGCACTACTTGGACGCTAACTAAACGGCTGGAGAAGAAGCTAGACGGCAATTACACAAGAATGTTGCGAGCAATATTGAACGAGTGCTGGCGGCAACACCCAACAAACTAACAACTTTACGGCCACCTGTCTCCCATCACGAAAACTATCCAAGTTAGACGAACCAGACATGCAGGACACTGCTGGAGAAGCAAGGACGAGCTCATTAGTGATGTACTCTTATGGACCCCCTCATATGGCCGAGCAAAAGCAGACCGACCAGCTCGAACACACATACAGCAGTTATGTGAGGATACGGGATGTAGCCCTTAAGACCAGCCAGAGGCAATGAACGATAGGGAGAAGCAGCGAGAGAAGGTCAGAGCTATCTGTGCTAGCGGTACGACATGATGATGATGATGATGATGATGATGATATTATTTATCGATGACAGTGCTCTATAAACAAGTTTAATGATTTAATTTTTTCAATCTTTTTTTTATTGAAACTCTCACATTAGATCATTTTTTTAATTTCATTAGTAAATAACTTTTTTAAAAATGTATCCCAGTAATCCTATTTACCCAACCCCTCCGCTCGGGCAGGATATGACACAAGGTTAATTTTTAAACGGAGTTTAACAGGTTTGAATTCAGAGTTTTCCTTCTCCTAGACCAGTTGCCTCACTAAAGCTGAAGAATACAGTGTGTCCTACTATTTACCTATAGTTGGAGGGAGAATAATTGGATTTATACCTTTCCCAAAGGTATTAGTACTATGTGAAATGCAATCATTCTCGTCCAGGATTTGAACTCCATTTCCTATGACGATAACCATTACACCACGGGCACCTCCCAGTAATAAGGGCTGACAATCCGAGTTATTTTTTGTTATTGTATTTTACATTTAATATTAAAATCTACATAAGTTTATATGATGCACTACTGAGAATATTTGCTGAAATATCAAAATGTAATCCCTTCTAACTTCCTATTCCACTTTTCATATGTTTACTCTTATTGCGAACATTGAGCAAATTATTTAAATTCAGTTGGAATATTTGATGTCATATAACTGATAAGTATTTATAATAAGACTATTTACTTAAAGCTATACTCGTTTACGAAGGATTATCATTAGTTGATTGAAGTATAACATTTTACAGAAAATGATTATCATTAAATAGAATTAATTTTGAAAAACCTTAAATGAGTATTACTAATGTAGATTCCTATATAGAAACACGAAAGTAAAAGTCCGTTCCTTGGATGGAGACACAGACTATTTCGAGATTGTAGCAGGTGTGCTGTAAGGAGATACATTAGCCCCATACCTCTTAATCATATGTCTAGACAACGTGCTCAGAACGCTTATTGATAAAGTGAAAGAAAACGGTTTCAAGCTGACAAAGAAAAGAAACAAATGTTAACCCGCACATACAATTACGGGCACGGACTACGCCGATGACATAGCACTTCTGGCATATACACCTGCCCAAGCCGGAACCCTGCTATATTGTCTGGAATGAGTAGCTGCTGGCATAAGCCTCCATGTCAACGCAAGACAAGACGGAATACGTATGCTTTAATAAAAGAGGTGAAATCTCCACGCTAAACGGTAGTTCTCTGAAACTAGTAGACAAGTTAACCTACCAAGGAAGCGGTGTCTCATCAGCCGAGACAGACATCAAAAGCATTGACAGCTAACGATAGGCTGTCGGTCATATGGAAGTCAGACCTAACCGATAAAATAAAACGCAGTTTTTTTCCATGTCAGTGATACTGCTGTATGGGTGTACTATATAAACGCTAATTAAACGTACCGAGAAAAAGCTTGATGGCAGTTACACAAAAATGCAGCAAATAATATTAAACAAGTCCTGCAGCTGTACGCACCCTTACAACCCATCACGAAGACTATCCAAGTGAGATGAACCAGACATGCGGTACACTGCTGGAGAAGTAGGGACAAACTCATAATTGACATACTCCAGTGGACGCCTTCACATGGACGAGAAAAGGCAGGACGACCAACTAAAACCTATATAAAACAGCTCTGTGCCGATACAAGATGTAGGTTTGGACACCTACCGGGAGCGATGGACAATAGAGAAGGATGGAGGGAGAGGGTCAGGGAGATCAGCACTAGCAGAGCGACATGATGATGATGATGATGATGATGATGATGACTTATGTGGATACTTAAACTGGTATTGCTACTTGAAAACATATCAATGAGCCTATATTTTTTATTATTCGATTGGATTACTTGATGCCATAAAAGTATCAATTATTTGTATTAAGTATTATATTTTGAAGCTATAATTGTTTACAAAGGATTAATACTTGTTATTTAAACTGTGCGCTCACAAATGACAAATATTAGATATATTTACTTACTTGAAACCTTAAAATAATCATTAGGTTAGAATACTTGAAATAATACAGTAAAAGTAAAGTTGTCTCCCTTTAGTCGAGGGTGACCCGAAGGTTACCTTTTCCATAGCTACTACACCAAGGTGTAGGGTAGGGTGATACTGCTTTTCTCTGGATTGCTCCACTTTAACCTTGA
>OY757904.1:135106737-135121737 GCA_963585895.1 Sepioteuthis lessoniana
TGAACAGTTACAAAACATATACATGATAATAATTTTTCTTAAATTATCTCATAAGTTTAGATATAATACATTATACATGTTTTCATTTTTAAGCATTGAATTCAATTTGATACTTTTTTGGAAATGAATTTCCTATAATTCAGATATTTCTATAACTCTCTTCATTGAAATAAAGAAAATATTGTTAATTTGATACGGTGCATTGTATGTGTGCATTTTAGATGGTTTACTTTGGTTTGGTTTGATGGTTCATCAAACATTATGGGTTTTTCTCTGTCTTATATATTTATATATATAATCATCATAAAGTTGCGCTGCTTGGAGAGATTTCCTTCATTCTCTCTCTATTCGTGTCAATCATCCAACGATCTCCAGCATTGTGCAGCATGTCTTGCTCGTCTTACTTATATTGCTTTAGAGATGGGAGATAAGTGGTCGCACTGCTGTTTTTTTGGTTTTTTTTTTAGTTTTGTTTCCAGGGTTTGTTCAATATAGCTTGTAGTATTCTTGTACCGTTCCATTCTAGCTTTTTCTCTATGAGTTTTGTTAGCGTCTCTGTGTAACATCTAAAGAGAAGTATTGGCAATACCACTGCTTGTAAGAAATCCCGTTTTATATTATCGAATAGATTAGACTTCGATATGATTAATGGCCAATCAGTACCAGTCCAGGCCTTCACCAGGCGTATATCAACATCAATTTCAGTACACGAGATACAACTCCCAAGTACGTAAATTTGTCAACTAATTTCAGAGTGGAGATGGCCCTTATCGCTTAAAACACATGACCTCTATCTGTTTATGTTCACATGGAGGATGAATCTTCCGGCTGCCTGTCTAGGTCATGTAGCAAGGGTATATATATATATATATATATATATATATAATATAATATATATATATATATATAGTATATATATATAATATATATATATATATATATATATATATATATATATATATATATATATATATATTATATATATATATATATATATATATATATATATATATATATAATATATATATATATAGTATATATATATATATATATATATATATATATATATATATATATATATATATATATATATATATATATATATATTAATATATATATATATTATATATATAATATATATATATATATATTATATATATACTATATATATATATATATATATATCTACAAGGCACCAACTATGCGACTACGTGCCTCCCATCATTAAAACTATCCAAGTTAGACGAACCAGACATGCAGCACATGCAGGGACGAGCTCATAAGTGATGTACTCCTATGGGCCCCCAAATATAGCCGGGCAAAAGTAGGACGACCAGCTCGAACATACATACAGAAGCTATGTGAGGATACGGGATGTAGCCCTGAAGACCTGCCAGAGGGGATGAACGATAGGCAGAAGTGGTGAGAGAGGGTTAGGGATATCCGTGCTGGCGGTACGACAGGATGATGATGATGATAATGATGCCTTGCTATTTATCAATATTAAGTTTCTTTGATATCAATAATAATCTGTAATAAAAGATTTTTTGTATTGCTATCGAACACTGATAAATCAATTTAACATTAATTATTTTTCGCACACAGCTGAACGTTTTCAATTAAAGTAAAGTAAGATTGGTAACCATACTTGTGGGTGAACTGATGGCTCCCATTTCGATAGCTACTACACCAAGGTGTGAGGGAAGACGCTACTCTTTCCGCTTTATCCTTGATCCGTACCTTATAATGCTGAGTGTTAAGCAAAGAAGCGTCAAGTAACATTTCTGAGTCTTTGGTATGACTCGACCAGGAATTGAACCCAGGTTTCCCGGGCCATTAGCGAACACTGTAACGATCCTGCCAGTGTCCGGTATCAAGTATAGTAAATGATTATAAATGAGCTATATATGTAACCTTACAGAAACTACCAATCTCTTCCCATTAGATTTGGTATATATTGTAATGAAGTTGTTCATTACTTTCCTCTGACATCTAAAACTGGAGTAAAACAAAGTATATTGCTTTGTGTTATATCCAGGACTATTGTTAGGGGCATTTACCCTTGTGAAAGAAAAGCAGTCAACGTATTCTACAGCCCAAGCCAAACGGTCTTGATTTTAGTGTCCGATACCCCAATCCTATGTATGTAGAATTTGTACTGGAATGTAATTCATTCAATCAGTGACATATTAAGCGGAATTTTCACCTATCCAGTTAATATATGTTATTACCATAATAGCGTTCGGTCGATTTTTTACTGCATTTAATGTTATAACTGTCGCATTGATACGTCTGTCGGAAGCAATACTTTTTTGTCAATAGTAGCTGTTAGTACATGCCTATGCACTCTTTCCGTATGTAATATATAATTAATAAACATCTATTATTCGCAGAAAAAATATTTGGGTCCTGTCAACAATCTAAGAAAGTATTCTGTATACAAAGCAATCTCACTGATAATTAGTGAGACAACGCAAAACAAGCTTTCAGTGGTTTTGGTTAATTGTGTTTTGGGCATATATACCGTGTACGTTATTCAATCATAAATCCTGTTCATATATATATATATATATATATATATATATATATATATATATATATATATATATATATATAATCAATGAATTAATTTTTCGTTGGCAACATTATTTCTAAACGAACCAAAGCTCATTTGTTTGCAAAAAGTTAGCATCAATTATTGCTATCTAATAATGATTCTACTGATATTATCAAATGTTTGCAAACACTTAAATTGTTTCAAGTATAGAAAATGATAAACTAGCTCTATTTTACCCCAAGGTGTAGTACCATATTAATATCAATGAAGGGATACGCCCCATTCTCCAGATTTCTTTGACTCGAGCCTCACCAACAGATAGTTTAATATTAGACCAAAGGTACTCTTTGGTGAGTTAACAGTACGTGGATCAGTGGTAAGTTTGACGATCTGATGTGAGTGATTTTTCACAAAATGTCACGATTTTCGGCTGTATCCCAATTATAGATGCGCAATTTGGTTTTGTTGGTTTTGCATATCATGTAACCTTGTAACTCATTTGAGCATTATATTTATACAACACCTACATGTTACACTAAAAATACAAGATATTAAAATCTAAAATAAATTGAAAGAGATATTCATAAAAAAGATGTATTATTAACGTAAATATATATTACTTAGATATATAATTGATTAGATATCATTATTATTATTTTCTATTTTATACCATAAAATTGAGTAGACATACTTCAACTTTGAAGGAACCAAGATTTGCGGAATTGCTGCGAAGGCGAGTTTAGCATAAGAGTCATCGTTGACCCAATTTAAATTCCTTGAAGAGATTGTTTGCAGTTTACTATGTCCTAACGCTCTAGTGAAAGTTATGAGGTCATTTCTTCTCACTCTTCATCATCATCATCATCATATCGTGCTGGTAGCACGGATATCCCTGACCCTCTCTCGCCACTCCTCCCTATCGTTCATCGCCCTTGGTAGGTCTTCAGGACAACATCCTGTATCCTCACATAGCTGCTGAATGTACGTTCGAGCTGGTCGTCCTGCTTTTGCGCGGCCATGTGTGGGGATCCATAAGAGTACATCTCTTATGAGTTCATCTCTGCTTCCCCAGCAGTGTCCTGCATGTCTGGTTCGTCTACTAATAGGTAAATATTAGGCTTGACAGTGTTTTTTTACCTTTAGGCAACCGATCTTAGAGAAAGAAAATTCAGGATTAAATCCAGTTTACGCCGCTTAAAAATTAACTTTATGTCTCCTTCTACCTGTGAAATGTTTTAAGTTAATATATTGCTATGTTGACGCTTATTCCAATCCACTTGCGCTTTATTTCTCATTAATGTTGTTTACAGTATCTAACAACCATGATTTAATAATGTTCTTACCTAACAAACTAATTAAACCTTTGGTCTTTCTCTAAATCAAGTTAACTGATCTAGCATATACATATTTCAAAATATTTTTGAAAGCTGAAATTCATTCTGTGTTAAATTTTACATCAACTGCATAATAATTATTGGAACCGTTGAAATGTTTCCCAAATCTGAAGCAAGTCTCAACACAAAAGCCTGTGCCAGTGAAATTTTAAATACAGCTACATAAAAGGAATTCTTCCAAACTGTAACATTGCTAAAATTACTTATGGTTGCAATAGTTGAACACAAACAAAAAAAAAACTGGATGGGAATTGAATAAACCAAAAGCTTACCGAAAATATAGAGCGGTAAAGGTTCATATGCATAGTTGAACGTTTATAGTTTATGCCCATCTAAAAACATTTTCAGCATATTCTCCAGAATTTGCTGGTAGATGTTCTGTACTCCTGCAGGTCTGATTGCGATACAAAATACTGTTCTTGAAGAATGAGACATGAATAGACAACGCTTAAAATTTCTTCTCGCAATTAGTGCATGGTTTTCTAAGGCCACCATAGTGACCATTTTTGCCAGTCCCATTATGGCTTCCCAAGCCATACTACAGACATTTAACCAACCACAACTCTCGAGCCGAATGGTAACCAGGATCCTCATAAAATCTCAAGGTAACTGTATTCCTCAGGAATTAAACAGGAGTCCGTGTTTCCTAAATTTCAATCATATGGATTTTTTTTTTTAGGTAAAATACTTCCATTAAGATAATAATTTTAAGAATAAATTTTGATTTACTTTTATCCACTTATTTCTATAATTTGATAAATTTTGAAAGTGAATATCAGCAAAAATATTAATAAAGTTGGATGGTTGAGTTTCATAGCATTTCAACTCTAAAATTATCTAATGCCATATTCCGTTCATGCAGATATCAAATATATATGATTTATTACAAACACTTCATAGGTAACGTTTTTAAACGAACCAGGGCTCATTTCTTTGCTGACATTTAAATAGTTTGAAGAAGATCAATCTAAGTCTAATAATTCTATTCAATATGAATCATTTTTTCTTTCAGTCAAATGGTTTCCTGCATTGCTATTTAATATTAACTCTTCAATTTAATGGCAGACATTTTTTTTTTGGTACATAATTAAACAGTTTGTTCTATTTCACCCATAGATTGGATCCTAACAGGCATTGCCCCTCCGGATAAAAAGGGACCTCGGAGTAATGCCAATGAAGGGATACGTAACATTCCCCAAAGCTGTAGGACTGAAGCCTCATTATCGGATACAGTTAAGCGTCATCCCCAGAAACACAAAATCCTAAATTATAACTAACAATAATTGTATGTACCGTAGTGTAATGGTTATCGTCGCAGGATATGGACACGGCGACACGAGTTCAAATCCTGGACCTGACTGATTGCATTTCACATAGCACTAATACCCTTGGGAAAGGTATGAATCAAAATATTCTCCCTCCAGCTAATGCTAAATAGTAGGGCAGACTAGGTTCTTCAGCCTTGGTTAGGCAACTAGTCCAGGAGAAGGAAAACTCTAAATTCAAACCTGTTAAACTCCGCATAAAAATTGACCTTGTGTCCTATCCTGCCCGAGTGGAGGGGTTGGGTAAATATGAATAATTGTATCTACCTTAATATTTTAGGCATACTATTATTGATAAATTTGTAAAAATAAGTGAGATTACCAAATAACTGAAATATAGTTACATAGAGCGCTTCTCCGTACAAATCGTTTTAAACGAACATACAACCATACTTAAAGAGCAAATCTGTATTAAAACACCACATATAAGCGGTTACAAAAAGTAGATCCCTTTCTTTTTTGAACCATCAGTTAAACTCTCATAGTTTTTCTTACACTCCTGCCAGAGAATGTAAAGATAGAAACCTTTTTCTTGATTTTGCACTCACCCAATCTATGCGCATGTATCTATACACGCACACACACTGCATCGGATTGTTCATGACGCTGATTGGTTCGTTTGAATGTTTGTTTTGTGCAAGCAAATATTCCATTGAAAATGTTTGTTCACTGTAAGAAACAAATCTAGGTCCACCCATGCAATTTCCGTTGAGCTGCATCACTTGGATGCAAAAATTGATTGAAGTCCGGAGACAGAAAAGCAGAGGATAATGGTGAGAAATGTGATGAAAAAAAGACTAAAGACAAATAGTCTAAAAAAGAAATAGCAAATGAAAGGAACCGGATTAAAACAAATTGAGAGAGGGAGAGACAAGTAAATAGAGAGAGAAAAAAGAAAGGGAGAATGATATAAAAGGAGAGGAAAAATAAAACTAAGAGAGATGAAACGAGAAAGGAGAAAAGGTTAAGAACGACAAAATAATTATCAAATGAAAAAAAAAAAAATAGAAGGAAGAACGAAGGATGAAAGAAAATAAATAGAGAAGCAAGCCTGAAAGAAAACTGCTTGAGACATTTCAAAAGAGTAGAAATGCCGTATCTTAGATGTATAAGGTGCACTAAGTATAAAACAGGCCTAAGTTGCCAGAGATATCTTAACAAATTAACCAAGCTCTGAAAAAGTGAGAGGCACTGTTATTTCTTAGTTTTTATACAAAATGTATATATATATATATATATATATATATATATATATATATATATATATATATACATATATATATATAAGTATAATCTGCGCTTCGTTGGGAAATTTTTTGACATACCGTTTTAATTTCCAAAGATGCCCACCCCAAAGAATTGAAAATGAAATAGATAGCAATCCCCATTTTATTTTCTGATATTAATATGCAAATACCAGTGGAGACTGAAGATGAATATATATATATATATATATATATATATATATATATATATATATATATATATATAATTACAAATAGATAACATATAATTATGAAAAACTACTTTATATAAGGATGCATGCTTTATTAAATTAACCACTAATCTCGTTTACTTTGTATACAGTCAACAAAATGCACATTGCTCTTATGTATTAACGAATAATCTTATTCGTTAATACATAAGAGCAATGTGCATTTTGTACGTATTTTTGCATCATATCTTCGTACATGCCTGATGCAAAAATACGTACAAAATTTTCATATATATATATATATATATATAGATCATTCAGAGACCTCGAAATCTCACCCAGAAAAAAAAAAATCCATACAAGAACATTTTTTAAATCTCTGATAATGCGAAAGCTGTCTACAGCATGGGGCCATAGAATGCTAATGTCGGAGCACAAGCTGATATCTTTTAGGAAACTTGTGACCACTATGACTCCTTTTGGTAAAATTCTGTGCTCAACAGTAAGTAAAGAAGGTCATGAAAACAGTTTTCTTTGACATAAAAGAACCCTTCATTAGTGATTTTCTTAAAAAGGTACAAATGTAAACATCACGTTATATTGCCAAAGCCTCATCAATTTTCCAGGAATTTATAGAATGACAAAATATTTAGATATACCAGAAGATGTGTAAAAAAAGAAAACAAAACAAAAAGGAGTAAAATGAAAATGTAACGTAATTGAACGGCTTATAGGAAACTGAATGAATTGATAAATAATAAAATCAGACCGTAGACGCTGAATAACAAGGCCGAAAATGAATTAGGAAAAATGGAGGTTCGAAATCTCCAGTGCATGCGAGAGCTCATGTTGATTTTTCTGCGCCTGATACAACAAGCGGAAGTGAGGGGACAACTTGTGTCCTTTGGGGGTTGAAGGCGAGAAGTTAGAATGCGAAAGCGTCAGTAGAAAATGAACCACGAAGATGTAAAGAGGATAAAATTTACGAGCTCCAAATTCTGGGGCACCCCAAAGTGGGTATTAAACCCAGCGAACAAGCATGTTAGAACCAAAAAAAATTCAAGGTCTTAGTCTGCTCCCTTTTTCCCACTATGATATGTTGCTTATATCTTTATCTTGCTGAAGCGGTTGTTTCATGTTTCTATACTTCCTTTCTTTCTCCCGGCGTCTACTTGCTACCTAGCAGTAAATAAACCTTTGATATATGTTTAGCAGTTTTGTCAACTTGTTACAACAGTGAGGACACAACGGTGATCTAAAGTCTCTTTAATATCGCTATCATACAAAAATATAAAAACGTTTTAATACTCAGTTGTAAAAGTAAAATATTTAACTTCTTTTTTCGAACAGGAAGCATTTCTATGAGCAAATTCGACCAACTGAAATCATTTAAATTATTGTTACGTGGAGTCTGTGTAATTATAATACGATAAATACTATTTTTCTAAAATATTTTATCATCAAAAACATAGTAACTGCTATAAATCTCGTGACAATAATGCCTATGATCATTCAAATAGTGTGCGCAAAATGTTTTTAACGATAAAAGAAAAGGAAATAATAGGACGACGTAAGAATAAAAGATTGTTAAAGATAGAATTATTTTCTGTATATTTCTGGCGTTTATCGGTGTCAAACTATTGAGAATATTAAATAAACTTACTAGTTTAACAATTGATCCGTATCGATGTATCTAATAAGCAAAGCTCCACAAGAAAAAAAAACTGAATAGAACATAACAAATGCATCAAACCAAATAATGAAAAAAAGTACTGGAACAAAAATCTTGGAAAATGCACAGGAGAGAAATAAATCTTAAATATTTAAACTTAAAACAAACAAACACTTATCATTCTGGAAGATATTATAGCAAATGTACATAAGAAAAAATATTTGAACTTTTTACCAGCATTAATGGATTGTCTCGCCTGATTAAAAAAAAAGGACAAATGATAGAATATTCAGAGGAAGCTAGAAAAGAAAAGAACATGGATGATGATGAGGATGATGATGATAAAAATTAAGGTAGAATAATGTATTTTAATGATCATATTATCATCATCATCATCATGTCGTGCCGCTTAAACGGATATCCCTGACCTTCTCTCGCCACTTCTCCCAATCGTTCATCGTCTCTGGCTTGTCTTCAGGGCTACATCCCGTATCCTCACATAGCTGCTGAATGTATGTTCGAGCTGGTCGTCCTGCTTTTGCCCGGCTATATTTGGGGTCCATAGGAGTACATCACTCATTAGCTCGTCCTTGCTTCTCCAGCAGTCTGGTTCGTCTAACTTGGATAGTTTTCGTGATGGGAGGCAAGTAGCCGTATAGTTGGTGCCTTGTGGGGTGTTGCCGCCAGGACTTGTTCAATATTCGTCGCAGCATTCTTGTGTAATTGCCGTCTAGCTTCTTCTCCAGCCGTTTAGTTAGGGTTCAAGTAGTGCATCCATACAGCAGTATCGATACGACCGCTTCCTGGAAGAAACTGCGTTTCGCTTTATCGGTCAGGCCTGATCATGTAACAAACCTTTATAAGAAGTACTAACATAATTGAATCGATAAAATTAACAACAACAAAGTAATGGATAGAATTGTGAGAACTTATAACGATGAAAATGAAGAAGGTGGAAATATGAATGTTTAATAAAAACTTCAGATATAGAAAAATATTATGAGTATAACCCAATCATTAAGAAATTAAAAATATTAGAAGATTAGCAGACAATGCCTTTGAACAAAAATATATCTACATGGGTGAACATGACACATGGACATGATTTTATGCAAAGATTCTAATGCCCTGACAATCAGATTACAATTAATTAAAACAGGTACCTGAAGAACATACAGGGTTTTTAAGAAAAAATGTATTCTTCTTTTTTATAACTCGTATTCATATTGATCTCAACTTTTTTAAGTCAAGAAATGTAGAAGCAACTTACTAACGTAGCGCAGCATAGAAAATTGAACTAAAGTCTAATAGTTGGCTAGTATTATTTGTTAACCATTTCATCATGAAAGTCTTGCAAAACAGCTATTATAGACTTACTAATCATTGAAAATATTTTCCAAAGAGATTTTCTGATTGAGCCAGGTAAATGTTGGTGAAAATTTACAGGAAATATATGTTTGATGTTTCTAAAATATATACGCTAAATTGATTCGTCTTTGTAAAACGCAATTGCCAAAAAACATATTATCTCATCATTATTATAATAAATATCTTATATTACATATAACATATAACTAAAAAAATGGTCTTTACATTTCTGCATACATATATATGGTATTTTCAATACGTTTACTCAAGAATTTTCTCTTCATTTACAGTTATGTATCGAAAAATAAAACATCATATATATATATATATATATATATATTAACAATGTATGGTTGTTTCTATCTCACTCGGGTGGGTTCGTGACAGAGCAAATGTGGTATAATTTGGAGAGTGATGTCTGTGATATATCTATCATAAAATAATATATATATATATATATATATGATAACATAGATGTTCATCTGCGGCCCTTAGTTTCATGACCCATTATTACGACAATAATCAGGTAGGGATATATATATATATATATATATATATATAGAGAGAGAGAGAGAGATATACTCCCCTACCCTATATATATAAATATATAGAGATATATACTCCCCTACCCCCGTAGGTTTGAGTTCTCTGGCGAAGAAGTAATCGTGTTGCCATTAGCGTCTATTGCAAGCCTCTTCGTAGATGAATTGAGGTCTCGGCAACCGTTTGAACGGATGTCTGTAAACAATAGTAATTGTGATTCATAACCGTTTAAAATTTATTTCGCAGCTAATATCTCCTCGTGACTGAATGGTTAGAAGCTTTGGCTTGGCGTTTGAGTCAACCGGGTTTCGATCACAGCTACGGGAAGATACTGTCAAGCCACTCTGATGAGTTCTGATAGAACGAAACAGATCTGTCTGTGGATGAATGTATATATATATATATATATATATATACATGAGGAGCAATCTTTTTTAAATGCTACGCATTCATTGCTTTCGTTATAAAATTTAAATGCTGTAGAGTCTGGTAATAGATAATAGCTAATATTATGCGTGATAGTTATATGTTTAAGAAAAAAAATTGGTGGCATTGGTTTAGAAGATGATTAAACATTTGAGAAAAAAAAACAATAAGGACAAGAAAGAAAATATTAAGAGTGTACATATTTATGGACGAATTGTATGTGTGTAACCGTAAAAGAGCAAAAAAACGACTCATCATACTGGTAGTAAAATTTCCATCCACATATGTCCATCTGTGATTGAGAAGTGGTTGGTGGATTGCATGACGTCAACTACAGCAGTTTTTATTATTCTTTTAGAATTGCAGAAAGATTTTGTGGAGTTGATATGAAATTCGCCCAGAAGAAATGGAGTTACATTTTAGCAAGTAAACGATTATAAATAGTATTAGCTCATCATGTCTTCGATTTTAGGCTTTCCCTTTGCATCATCTTTGTCATGTGCTTTTGAACCAGACAACTGATTACTAAAGGAATTATGTTCATTTGTCTTCCAATTTGTCAGCTGGATAACCCATGCATCTCAATAGTCTGTCAATCTTGAATGTCACTAAATATTCGCTGTCAGCTATATTATGTGTTAGTGTTTAGATTAGAACTGTGTTTTGTCAAAGCGGAGTTGCGTTACGAAATATTTTCTTAAGCTGTAGCTAAATTAACAAACTTGCCGTGCACATGTCTACGATATTTTGCTAACACTTCTGAAAGATGTGCTAAACTTGCCCAGTCTACTTGTGTTGTAGAATTCACCGACTGCACCTCTGCAGAAGGGTAAAATTACCGCCCCCCAGCGACTGTCTAGGATATGACAATAAATAATCTGATGTTGAAGTTCCAGGAATTCTGGAGCTTTGGGAAATGCTGAGTATCCCTTATTTGACATGGCTCGCAGTAGTAATATCTGATAGGGTTCTTTCTATGGGCCAAATAGAACTAAACGCTGTACCCCTGCTAAACAGAATTGTTTGAAATATAACTTTTTTGTATGCTAAAGATAGTTGTTTGAAATAGAACTGCTTTGACATTCAACTATGTAAAAAATATGTTTATATTAAACTGAATTGTTTCAAACTTTTATCAGAATGACTTAATTCAGCATTAAATGAGCCAAAGAGGGTTGATACGCTGTAAAACAAAACAACCAACCAACCAAAGATGCAGTAAACATCGTGTATATTTCTCTTTCTGTCAATCCTAGACTTAATAAACAGGCATACAGGGCTATATTTGATTGCAATGATTATACCCATGATATTTAATGATAGATATTATGTGTTAAGATTATATCGTATACATTCACGACTATATATGTAGGGTGTGTGTGTGTGTGTGTGTGTGTGTGTGTGTGTGTGCACGTGTTTGTGTATTTAGGCAGAATTTCTTCATTGAGTCATCTTTGATTAGATATTATTCAAATCCTTTGTCTACTTATCTTTTTTTCAATCCTTTCAAATCAACGTTGGTTGTTATCACACCTGGATGGTATTGGCAGATAAACTTTTCGTAATTGATTGTTTCCCTATGAATTAATTCTGATCCATCATTAGATGCTGTCTATTGCAAAAGTTCAATACGGCATTCTTTTTAGGCAGCTCTAAATTTTTTAATACTGGTGTAACATCTTTTTAAAAAAAATTGATCTATAAATGGCAACAGTAGCTAAAGCTATTTGAGTACATTAGCTCTGGTTTCCTAATTAATCTTATTAGGTAGATTGGTTGGTTAATAGTTTGTGTTTAAAAGTTTGAAGATTATTAAATGTCAAATCCATTTTTATACAAATAATCAGTTATATTTCAAACAATTCAATTTTGCATGAGTCTAAAACATTTCTATTTTGCATTGTCTAAAACATTTCTATTTAAAACTATTCAGTTTATTTAAACATTTCTAATTCAAACAATTCAGTTTATTATTAGTATAGTTTTTGTCCACACACAGATAATTGTCAAAACACTACTATTTCAAATTATTCAGTTTAGCGTAAGTACAAGTTTAATGTCAAAAACAATTCTGTTTTAAACAATTTGGTTTAGGATAAGTACACCGTCAAAATAAACGTGAAAACAGTTCTACTGCGAAAAATTCAGATTATCATAAGTACGCAGTTTAGTTCTGTTAGTCTCACTGATGAAACCCTATCAGGTGTTACTACTCCGGGACCGAGTGGACCTGGGAGTGATGATAGTGATTGGGTACTCCGCATTCCGCAAAGCTCACGCATTCCTGGAACCTCAACAACAGATTATTTAGAGCCATATCCAGGACAGTCGTTGTGGGGAATTTACTTCTCTTCAGAGGTACATTCGTTGTATTCTACATTCCTACCGGACGGGGCAATAATTTGTCATGGTTAGGATCTTTATTTCTAATGTGTAGGGCTTCAATAATCTATAACCGCTGTTTGCTATTTGGTTACTCCAATATTTTTATTTTATAGGTAAGAATTTTCCGAAGATCGGTTGTAGGGCTGAAATGTTTTTTCAGATATCATGCTATAGAGCAGGTATCTGAAGGATGCATGATAAGTCGCCTCCAGAAAGTAATTGAAGTTAAAGCAATGTATATACTTTCGTATATACAATCTCCAAAAAGACAATCTCCCAATGACACAATCTCCCAAAATGGGTTCGAAAGTACATGGAAATCAATGGAAAATTGATTAGCCAATTCAAGCCGGACATTATAACATCAACACGGTGGCTTAAAAGTATTGAAAACTATGTAGAAAAAGAGTATCTATTATGTTTAAGTACACTCACACACATAGATACATATATATACATATATATATATATATATATATATATATATATATATATATATATATATATATATATATATTAACCAGTTGGAATCGGCTGGTATCTTTGAGTTTAGGTGTGTATGTATCTATATATCATTATCTTGTGGTGCCATCGTTACGTATATCCCTGGCCCTTTCTCACCACCTCTCCCTATTGTTCATCACTTCCGGCAGGTCCTCAGGGTTACACCCTGTATCCTCCCAAAGCTGCTGTATGCAGGTTCGAGCTGGTCACCCTGCTTTTGCTAGGTCATGTGAAGGTGTCCATAGAAGTACATCATTAATGAGCTCGTCCCTAAATCTCCAGCAGTGTCATGCAGGTCTGGTTCATCTAATTTGGATAGTTTTCGTGATGGGTGGTCGGTGGCCGTATAGCTGCAGCTTTGTGGGGTGTTGCCACCAGGACCTGTTCAATATTGCTCGCAGCATTCATGTGTAGATACCGTCAAGCTTTTTCTCCAGATATCTATTTAGCGTCCATGTAGTGCCTTTGTTAGTCGCGTTCATGTCTATCTCGGTCGATGAGACACTGCTTCCTAGTTAGGTGAACTTGTCAACTAGATTCAGAGAGCTATCGTTTAGTGTGGAAATGTCGCTTGTTTGACAAAAGCACATGAATTCCGTTTTGTGTGCATTGACATGGAAGGCCCCTGCCTCCGGTGGCTCGTTTCAGACTATTCAGTAGGGTTTCGGCTTGAGCGGGTGCATTTGACAGAATCACTATGTAATCGGCGTAGTCGGCGTCAGTAATTGTTTTTGCCAAAATACAAACTTTAAAAAGAGGGAGGGAAAATTATGGACGTACACATACGAAAACCATACTAAAGCACAAATAGACTACGTCTTTATAAACAAGAAATAGAAAAAAACAGCTCAGTAAATTGCGAGGCTTTCGTGGGTGTGACCTCCGATCACCGAATTGTCACGGCAAAAATACGATTGAGGTTACGAAAGAACGCCACGCGAACAACGACCACCATACCCTATGACTGAGCCCTTCTTAATAACAAGTATATGAGAGATAAATATGTTATAGCATTAAGAAACAAATTCGATGCACAACAGGAGAAGACAGAAACACGTACTCCGAATGACGAATTTCGTCAATGCCCAACAAAAAGTAGCAGCGAAATACATACCAACAAAACATACAACTAAATCTAGTGTCCCATGGGAGACATTAGCGGTTTGAGAAAAACGTGCAGACGTGAAAACTACTTCTAAAAGCAATAGGAAGAAACCAACTAACGCAAATGCCCTGAAACTAAAAAAAGGCACAAAATGAATTAGCAAGTATATCCTTAAAAGAACGAGAGAATACATAAAAAATCAAATAGAAAATATTGGACACTCGGTGGAAAACAGGCATTCTATGACAGCATGGCAAATGATAAACGAAGTAAGCAGAAGGAATAG
>OY757904.1:135124237-135174237 GCA_963585895.1 Sepioteuthis lessoniana
CATGGTCTGTATAAACATATCAATAAGGCAAATATGTTTATTTGGACAAAGGGATAACCTTTTTGATGATATGAATTCAGCTCAAACGAACTTTACTTTCGAGTTTAATGGAATGTGGTTCTACGCTATTCGCAGTATTTGGTTTTGGCATTAGTTCCATGACTTCCATATGCATTTCCGGCTAGTTGGTTTATTATATATCTCTCTCTCTCTCTCTCTCACTCTCTCTGTCTCTGTCTCTGTCTGTCTGTCTGTCACTCTCTCTCTATCTATCTATCTATCTCCCCACGTTGTGTTCAAAAGATCCACAGATGGACGATGAAAAAGTTTATCCTGAACTTCTGATTGTTGGAGTGGTTCGTGGCAACACGTTGCCTGAATGTTAGCAAATCAGTAACAAGAAAAACACTCCGTTAACAATCAACAATTATCTATGGAAACACTATGGTGTAACAGAATATATATGTATATATGGCTATGTAAGCCAGATACACGCGTTAACACTTATATCAAGTTTGCACCTAACTAAGCCATGTGCTGAGCCGAAAGAAACCCAAAGATATGAACCGAAATCCCTCGGCCATTATATTACATGCCTATCCAACCACAAATAAAATAATTTGTCATCGATGATGACAAATTATTTTGAACTAACGTGCCGCTCTTCCTCGTGTCGAACTGATCAACAAAATTTTCAGCAAAACAATTTTCACAAAACAATATAACGAAAAAACTTGCATCAGTCCTAAATTCAAAAGTCATTGAAATAAAAGTGTTCGTATTGTCCCTCATTTTTTTTCCATTTTTTTTCTTTTTTCAACCACATTTTCTGGTTCTTTTTTATTTTTTTTTTCAAATTTTTTCAACCGTCACTCGTTTGGCATGTATATTTTTTCAGTTTTTAATTTGTTCTCTTTTTTTTTTCTCTCACGTCAATTGCTCATTATGTTTTTGCACTTTTGCTTTCCTTCTACGTTTGTACTCATTACTTCTAACTTCATATCCCCTTCTCTAGTAATCTCTGTCATTAACTAATATACACATTTTAACCTTCCACAACTAAGCATAGGTCGTAATCAAACCAAGATAAATGTTTCCCCGTTTTATTCCAACTTTCGATCACCATCAAACGGTCTATCTCACATCTTTTCAACAGCTTACGAGCACCTTTCTTTCTTATCTTCTTTCTTTCTTTCGCCCTTAAAATACCGGGTGTTCTTTTCTAAACCGCTCAAACCTTTATTAACTCAGCCAACAAAATTTCCCCTCAAAACACTTCAAAATCCTAGTCCGCGAATTTCGGAACACATCCAATGAGATTACCAAAACTCCGCGCATATCTTAAATATCTAATCTCGAAACCCTTGTTTACGAACATCTTCCCTAACAAAACCTCCAAGCCCCACTCCAGTGAAGAATTCACAAAATATCCGTCTGCCTTGTCAGACACATAAAAAAATCATCTGTCTCTTCGTTGCTCTGCCCCCCCTGGCGAGATATTCGAGACCATTTTTCCAGTCGACACGGTTAACGAAGAGTCCGACGCATTCAATCGCGCCTCCGAATTAGTCGGAATCGACAAACATCCACAAAAAACCGGCCTGATTTTACCAGCGCCCAAAATATTGATTCTCCCAACTTCACAAATATCGAAACCTCTCCCAAACGTCTTAACTACAGATATGCAACATTTTTGGTCAACCCCATCAGTGAGCGAAATCTCCGAGATCTCGAATTGAAATTCTAATATTCAATTATTACCCGCTAAGACTTCATTGACAAGCTACTATAAATTTTCATTCATAAAAAACGTTGTTTACTTTAAAATTTCTTTACAAAATATTATTTACTATGACTGTCAATCACGTGCGCGACACAATCCTCTGTCCACACAGCAGCCATCTACCTTTCCTTTTTTCTGCCACCCACTTGCTTAATTCCTTGTTATTCTTTCTTTCTCTCCCCCTCACTACGGTACAAAATCACATATAGTAATAATCATAATTTTCTATATTATCAACGATTTAAAAAAAATGTATTTCCAATTCTATCCCCAACAACCATTCAAACTCTATTCATAAACCAAACCATGACGGACGTTGAAAAATCATTCGAATGAACAAATACCTTCTTATTCTTTTTCTTTTTCATGTCTTTTTTCTTTTTTCTTTTTTTTCTCTTGGAGCTGAGCTGTTTATTCTCCTCTTTTCTTTAGTTTTTCTTCATCTTGTTTTTGGAGTTGAGTTTTTCTTCTTTTTCTCTTTTCTTATTGGGTCGCAGCAATTCTTCCATCTTATTTTCGGTGTTGGACTTGTTTCCTTCTTTTTCTTTCTTGGGGTGCCGTATTTGTTCTTCTTGTTTTTGACGTTTTTTCTTGATTCTTATTTCTGGGGGCCTTGTGTTTTCTCTCTCTCCTTCCGTCGCCTAAACAAGCTACTCCGAAATAGATTACTTGTTGTTCTTTGCCCGTTTCCCTGATCGTCTCCGTAGAACCCATGGAAGCCCAGTCCGTAACCATACCCATGATACGGATATGCCTAGCTCTGTCACCAAATATGTATATATTACATAGCCAGATGCGGCCATGTGCAAAATTGCCATCAAATGTTGGTAACGCATATACATAGAACATAATAATCACAAAATTCGAAAACACGTAACGACTTTTTTATTCAGGTATGAAACCTTTTTATTAATTTTGAGTTAAAGGTTTCGATATAAGGAGAGAGACACAATCTTTTTATGCTGGTTTCTTCATCTGGCCCCTATCTCGTGCGGCACCCATGGCGCGCAAGTTCGTCTCGCCTCAGCGAGCCTCAAAAGTCGAACCTCCTCTTTCGGCGTCTAGTTTCAACTCTCCTAACTTTCTTCAAATTCCCAAAATCTCTGCGCGCTACCGATACGTGACGTCATTCGCACCCTGTCGTCCCGCTTCGTCTCGGGCTATTGTGACATCTCTGAGTGACACGTCCGCCCGCGCGCACACGCGTTAAAACCTGCATCAAGTTTGTACCTAACTAACCAAAAGGTTCTCAGCCTAACTAAACCCAAAGGCATGAACCGAAATCCCTCGGCTATTATATATATATATATATATATATTGTCGCTTTGGTTTTATTTGAGAGACACCCAAGTGAGATATTTGTCGATTGCATTTTTTAAATTTTATTCAATTTACTCGGAGACTGAGGCTTTCCTTTACTTATTCTCTTGTCCTCAGTCCAAATATTGGATCTCTTCTCTAATCCTAAAGACATATATTCTTATGGTAGGTCCCGTTGAGAAGAAACGTCCATTCAAATGCCCCGATTTACGTCTGTAGGAAGAGTAACTTTTTCATGTATCAGATTTTAATAGGTCATCCAATCAAACCACATTAGGGTCTTGTTTAATTAAAGGTCCCAAACCATTTCTTGTGGAGCAGTATTTCTTTTCGCATTAACCAAAACAAAAATCAAAGATTTGACTAATCTATCCAAAAATTTGACCTATCAACCCCAACAAGTGGTCATTATTTAAAATGGTCCAATGCACTGACAAAAACCCAAGACTGCTTTCATTTTGTTTTTATAATTCATACGGTCGGTTAGTACTGACCTGTTAAATTGACTTGAATTTCTGTAAAAGTCAGTAGGTCTTTTTTATGTTGTTATAAAAAGAAACTTGTATTTTCCTAAATAAATTTAAAAAATCAGTGAAAACCTCATATTTTCATAGGAACAAAAATTAGATGAACAGGTAAAATATTTCAGTATTGGGAGCGAATGGTTCATGGTTTCGAATTTATTGCCGGTATCTCACGCCATCCAACAACAAACAAAAAAGACGAGTGGATAAAGTTCAACATATCAGCCAGTAGCCTTGCAGTGAAAAAATAATTTCCGATATAACGAACAAGATTGAAAAGTAAAGTTATCCTGGATTTGCCGAAGTCGCCATATTCGATCGGCGGTAGTTAGAAATGGGCCGAACGATGTCACCTATGCAGTTGTGAACTTCAATAAAAGGCAATGGAATGTTTCGATTTCCCTCTTTTGGTACTTTCTGAAGTACGAGGAAACAAGCCTGTACGGAGGGCGAGTAAAACTTTCCACGAGATGTCAATTACTATAATTGCGAAGATATTTGGTAAGTTATTCATTTTCACCAACATTCATGGCTTCAGAACGGAGAAAATAAAACAACAGAAATCCTAACACGTCTGGCGAGTTCCATTTTTTTCTTTCCCCCCTTTTAACGGTATATGTCCACCGTACCAACAACCGGGCGAGTGTGGCACAAAACCTTTTTAAAATGGGTCCAGGCAAAAGGCCGTAGTCCAGATGCGTCGGAATTCCCCTAAAAAGGGGATAAACCTGACCCCTCCAAGGAGGGTTAAAGCCTGGGGGGACGGCTTGCTGAGGCTCAAGGTATTTCCAGAGATGTGACCTACCCAACCAGATTCGTGACGTTGATACTATAGCTGGACGAAGGATGACCCGTCTACTCGATTCTGTTGATTAAAATCAACCCTCTAAACTGACGATATCCATCACCGTTGAAGTTGTCGGTGACTAATTCATATAAACTATTTCTCTGGAATAGAATATTTTTATTTTATATCTTATTGTATTTTACCTTTTATATTTTTATACTTCTAGTTTCCTCATGGTCTGTTAGGACGGCCTGCGTGAGAACATATCAATCGGCAAATGTTTATAATAGTATATAACATGAATGTGAAGGATAGTATCTCTGTAAAATTTTCGACAGAGTTTTATCTTCTTCTGATATGTAGATAAAGGGTAGTCTTGTATATAAAATATCTGAAGATAAAGAGGCAAAATTTATCTTCCTAAAGAAGTATACAATATTCAATTAGTTTTCAGATTTCATTTCTCTCTCAGATATGATCAGAATTACATGAAATAGGCAATTTAGGGAAAGGGATAGGTTTATAATATATAATAAAAGTTCATTTTCTCTTTATTAGACTCAAATTAACGTTAGGGGTTAGAAAATCACGACTGAGTTATTTTCAATAGGAAATGTAAATTTAAAAAAAAATTCCTATATTAATTAACATAACAATGATATAAATCATCATCATCGCACCATCAGCATGGATCTCCCTGGCCCTCTCGCGCCTCCCCTCTCTATCGTTCATCGCTTCCGGTAGGTCTTCAAGGCTATATCCTGTATCGGCAGAGAGCTGTTGTATGTAGGCCCTTTGCTTGTCCATGCATTTACTTGTCCATGTGAAGGGATCCTCGGGAGTACATCACCTATGAGTTCATGTCTACTTCACCAGCGGTATCTTGCATGTTTGGTTCTTCTAACTTGGATAATTTTCGTGATGGGTGGTGAGTGGCTGCTGCTTTTTCGGCTGCTGCGTCCAGAACTTGTTCAATATTGCTCGCAGCATTCTTGTGTAGTTGTCGTCAAGCTTTTTCTCCATACGTTTATTTAGCGTCCATGTAGTGCATCCTTATAGCAATATTGATATGACCGCTGCTTGGAAAAAACTGCGTTTCATTTTATCAGTCAAGTCTGACTTCCATATGACCGATGGTCTATCGGTAGCTGTCCATGCCTTTGCTCGTCGCGTGTTGATATCAGTCTTGCTTGATTAGACGCTGCTTCCTATGTAGGGGAACTTGTCTTCTAGTTTCAGAGAACTACCGTTTTGTGTGGAGATGTCGCCTCTTTGATTAAAGCACATGTATTCTTTAATGAAAGATTACCATGACTCGCACTCAAGCCAAAAATGATATAAATGAAATTAAAATAAAAGGTTAATTTGGATTTTAATTAATTTTGTTCAACATGCATCCTCTACACTTGATCACGTAAGTTTTTTTTTTCTTTTTTAAGTGGTTAGATCTTATACATAAGACAACGATTTCAATTTAAGAAACATAAACGCAGATAAGATATCGAGCTTTAGGCGTACATAAGGATATTTTAGACCTGTTTTGATATAATAGCATAAAAAAAAAACATTTTATAAACTTTTTATATCCTTTCCTCATTTGCATTTTATCTTCTTTCATTATATATATATATATATATATATACGTGAAATTTTTATCAAGCAAGAAGATCCCTATACCATTATACACACACACAAGTGCCCACACAGATATACTTTCTCTCTCTCTCTAACACACACACACATACACACACATACGTATATATATATATATATATATATATATATATATATATGTGTGTGTGTGTGTGTGAGTGTGTGTGTGAGTGTGTGAGCTTGCGTTCGCATGTGTAAATCTAAGTGGGTTTTTCAAAGCATCTCTGGTATGAGTTTGTGTGAGAGTTAATTGAAAAGAACATGTTTTTATTCCTCTAACCCGAACAGTGTTCATTGGATACGATTTTTAAAAAAAACTGCATTTATAAGACACAGCTACAATTTCTCACTCATATAAACGCATTCTATTTAAAACGGCTAAAAGATATATGCACGTTGCATTAAATGCTTGGAAGTTTAGAGTATAGCTTTATTTTTTTTTATCTTCATCGATCTAATACACAATGGCATACAGTTGGACTTATCTATTACTCCTTTTTAAAAAGCATCAACGCACGCAGTATACACACTTATGCATTTTCTATAAATATTTATTTATGAAAAAGGTGTATTAATTGTCTTTGGCAGTAGTAAAGCGTGCATCGAAAGAATTGACTAAATTGATCATCAAAAGAAAAATATACATCAATCCAGTTTTGATTTTTCGAGAGAGTTCTTGGGCATGCATCCAGTGATTTTATAAAGGGTACAACTCAAAAAAGGTAGCATCAAAAGTAAATACAGGATTTCATTCGTGCACTCAATCGCAGAGTTTTTGTATAAAGCCTTGTGTATATCGATCAGATATATTACGAAAACTCTTATAATTGTAAATAAGCGTAAACCAGCAAAAACGACACAATATGGCGTTTTTTTTTCACGAGGGCAATAGATTTAAAAATCTCTAAGTGAATAAAGCAATTTCGATTTCGAATTACGACAGAATTTTGTAAGGCCTACGTTTGTACCAGAAGGTATTCTTAATCATGCAATTTCCTGATGCAATGGCGATAACAATGTTAATTTTTTTCTTTTATCCTCAATAAAAATAACAAAAGGACCATTGACCCTATTTACAATGGGAACTGCATAGCATCTTCATCATTCATATAATTACCAGTTGGTTTAGGTACTTAAATGTATCTATTCATATAACAGTAACCGGGAAAAAATACACATCGTAGTCATCTTTGTTGGAGGAAAACAATCAAAGAACAGAGCATTTTAGACCACTGTTTAAATACAAAAATATGTTTTTCCTGTTTCTGATGATGCAAATCGTCTCATAGAAATCATCAAGATTTTCTGTAAAATATGATCATAAAATGCTAATTAGAAATCTTCACTCCTTCTTACAAACAATCGTTTACGTTATTACAGACCACTGGTACAACTTTAGTAAGATATATCATTTTTCGTCTAATCTATTTTAATATATATATTAGTGCATACGCATTTGAATATGCCAACGCAATCACTCAAGAATATATATATATATATATATATATATATATATATATATATATATATATATATAAATGTGTGTGTGTGTGTGTGTGTGTGTGTTTAGGCGTCAAATTTTCCATAAACTATTGCATAAATTATTCAGTACATTTGAACTGTCAAACAATTATATCTCGGTGCTAATCGAGTTTCAGGGATGTGGATATTCAGGTAGGCAGCAAATGAATGGAATTTTATTCATTTAACAACTGCGCAGCCGCTTGGGATAATATAATACGCCGTTTGCATCTCTACAAAGGGATAAAACCCCACCAATGTGTGTCTTGGGTATGATGCTAAACCATCTGATGGTTAGGCCCCATTCTTGAGGCTTGGGGACTCACCCAGTGTGGTAAAACTTTTTAAGGTCCCATCTATGAGTCAAATAGAAGTTTACTAATATCAAAGTGAATTATTGGTTATAGATAAGAATTCTTGAAACAATTTTACTTAGTGCAAATAAATGAGATCTGACTCGTTTAAAAACATTTCCAACGAGCTATTCAATGAAAAATCATACTTAAAAAGGCATTAGCCTTAACTAACCATCAAGGGTTGACATGCCATTAAAAAATAACCTAAACTTCTCCATTCTACATCCAACCTAAGGAGCGACAATCATAAAATTTGAGAAGTAGTAAGTTTTTTTAGGGTTAATATGTATTATTACATAATAAAGCTACGAGTTCTTTCGACCAAATAATTGAACCATTACCCAACAAAATGTCAGTTGTATGGTCACTTATTTCCCATTCAACAACTCATTTAAGTAAGGCGAAGAACACATGCTGAGCACTGCTGGAAATAAAAGTACGAACTCGTTAACAACTTTCTCCAGTCGACTTTAATATATGGATATACTGATCATCATCATCATATGGTGCCGCCAGCACATATATCCCTGATCCTCTCTGGCCACTTCTCTCTATCGTTCATTGCTTCTGGCAGTTCCTCAGGACTAAATTCCGTATCCTTAAATAGCTGCTGTATGTATGTTTCGAGCTGGTCGGCCTGCTTTTGATTGGCCATATGAGGGGGTCCATAGGAGTACGTCACTTTTGAGCTCGTCCCTGCTTCTCCAGCCACAAAAACTATCAAAGTTAGAGGAACCAGACATGCAAGAGATGGCTACATTAGTATTGACTAACCAGCAAAGAATTACAGACTTACATACGTCAGCTCCATGCGCACACTAGCTGATTAGAGAGAGAGAGAGAGAGAGAGAGAGAGAGAGAGAGAGAGAGAGAGAGAGAGAGAGAGAGAGAAGAGTTAAGAGAATTGTTCATGATAGTGCTAATAGCAAACAAACCAAAGCTAATACTCAGGCGTTATAATACCTGAGCTGACGTTTGTCATCGAAATGGATGTGTGGTTAGATATCATGTCTAGCATAAAGTTGGGCTTGAAGCGACCTACGTATCTAGCCACACTGAAGAGTTATGATACAACGAGACAATCTGTTTGTGGATCTATATATATATATATATATATATATATATATATATTCCTAGTTGTGAACAAATATCTTTTATTCAAGTTACCTGGAACCTGACACAAGATATTTCTAAAATAAAACTCGCTCAAACGAACACAAGCGAAATTTTTATTAAAGTGCACTCTGTGTCCGTACAAGATACGAAATCACTTAACTTTTTTATCAATCGAACTGTCAATATATATATATATATATATACACTGTGTCATATTTACTGTCTTTAGAACACATTTTCCTATATTCCTGTAGTCGATGATATTGCTCAATTAAAAGATTTGTGTACGAACTCAAATTTTAAAGAAAACTATTTGCGACCGCCTCAGGGCTTTCTCTGTCTGTAAATGTCTAACGCTGATAAAAACGTTTCATGTGCCTTTAAATATCTCGCTGTATTTTGGATTTTTTAGAATGTTTTAGTGTATATATGGTAACAAAGGTTTGTTTACAAAACTTAGTCTAGTCTGTGCACCAGCGTATAAATATAGGTTAAAATCTAAGTCATTAGTATTTATCAAGAATCCGAACGCACTTAACATTGAACCATGCAAAATTACATTTAAAACCAAGTTAAATTTCAAAAATGTTTCGGGTTTACTTTTCCTCTACACGAACAAGTATGAAGCTATTTGTAGTGGAAATTAGGAAGCAAATTTGCCTTCCATCACAAAACTATCCAAGTTAGACAAACCAGACATGCAGGACACTGCTAGAGAAGCAGGGACGAGCTCATAAGTGATGTACTCCTATGGATCCTCACATATGGCCAATCAAAAGCAGGGGCGACCAGCTCGAACATACATACATCAGCTATGTGAGGATACGGGATATAGACCTGAAGACCTGCCGGAGGCGATGAACGATAGGGAGAAGTGGCGAGAGAGGGTCAGTGATATCCATGCTAGCGGCACGACATGATGATTACATATATATATATATTCGTTCCATGGGTGTATATATATATATATATATATTCGTTCCATGGGTGTATATATATATATATATATATATATTCGTTCCATGGGTATATATATATATATATATATATAGTGTAAATCTGATGTCATGCCGTATGCAACTACAGTGTGTACGTATGTATCTATGTACGGTGACTATAAAGGTCTCCATTAAGGGTCTCCTCCTAAGCTGTGGTGAAGGCAACTTTTCTAGGTTAAGTTAACACTAAAACTCATTGACATCCTAACCTTTTTGAAACTACCTATATGTTAGCAATCCTTTAGGAGTCGCAAATAATTACCAAGATAAGTTTTATCTGACATAATGCCACCTGCGTTGACGTTAGCATTTACTGATAATGACGCTCATTAACCTAGATAATTTCTCTGAGTAGTATTTCCTCATTATTCATTTGTTTTATATTTCGTTACTAAAATTTCCATTTTCCCGACCTCATATAATGAAACTTATTTTTAAAATGTGTACTCAAATCTAATGAGGAATTTAAAATAGAAGGCTTAATAAAATCTGGAAGAAAAAAAGTTTTTTCTCTGTTTGAAGACATATCAACCATAAATAATACCAATACCCTCTTTGAAAATGAAGAGCCGTGATACTATAAAACATACAGAGTATTAATCCGAAGGTGATCGTTATGGTGTGACTGGAATTTCAACTCACGTACTTTCATTCAAGCAGGGTTAGCCATTATGCAAGGGTTATGAGTAGGATTATAAAAGTAAATAGGTTTAGCATCCCTGGTACAAATTATTTTTACCCATACTTTTGTAAGCTTTGTTTGCCTGATCTCTGAAGATAGAAAGATTGACGAAAGTTTACTGAAATATGATTAATTGGATTTATTGTTATATCGGCGTGTCGGAGATGAAAAAAATATTCCTCAATATTATTATCTCATAATGATTAACGGATTAAAAAAAATCCTTTAACTGTCATTCCTTTATACTGAAATGCTTTTGAATAAACCTCTTTTCAGAATTATATGAAAGCTAAAATTAAGAAACCTATTGTCTTTTCGTGTTTTCATTTACTAACTCCATTTCAAAATTTTAGTTCATATTTTTAAGATTGTAAAGTAATGACCTTCAATCTAATATTCAAAAACTGACGTAGCGTAGATGATTGCTTCATTTAGTGTGTGTGTGTGTGTGTGTGTGTGCTTATGTTTGTGATGTTTGCCGTGTAAAGACGGCATGAAACGAATGGTCGCAGATAAGCTGCTATGCTATCAAATATATATGAAAACTGATATATTGAATTATTACAATCCTAGGTCGAGTCATTCCAAAGACTTCTTGCTGCCTTTCTTAACATTCAGCATAATAAGGTAAGGATCAAGTGTAATGTGGAGTAATCCGGAGAAAAATGTAGCGCCCTCTCCTACACCTTGATTAAGTAGGTATTGAAAAGGGAGCCTTCGGGTCCCCTCGACTACAGTCACAACTTTGATTATATAATAGTTCTATCGCAGATATTGAGCACTCTCCAAATTATACTGCATTCGGTCGGCCACTAAGCCACCATATGAGATAGTGAAAACCATGTACTGTTTTAATATATATATCAATATATATATATATATATATATATATATATATATATATATATATATATAAAGGTGTAAATGATTGAATAATAAAACCAATCTACAATTTAATCATTCTCATTTTTTTAATTGGATTAAAAAAATTTATTGATTAACAGATGTTATTAAGTCTTGCAAGAAAATATTATATTGATCAGATCGTAATTATTCTTAGACCAAAAGTGAAAGTTCATGCATGGAATTGATCAGTCTTTGTTAGCCTTAATCTAAATGGATACATTTCCTGCATGTAAAAGATCTGTGAGTGAGTTTATCACTATATAAGTAAGTAAAGTTGGCGATCTTAGTTGGGGTTGACCCGAAGGCTCCCTTTCTAATAGCAACTACATCAAGGCGTAGGGGAGGGTACTCCTCCTTTCCCCCGGATTGCTACACTTTACCTTTGATCTTTACCTTATAATGCAGAGTGTTAAGCAAGGTGACATCAAGTACCATTTTTTGAGTCTTTTGGTATGACTCGACTCGGGAATGAACTTGCTCTGCCGAACCATTCGTGAACACTCGACTCATTAATGTCAGGTTCTATACAAATTAAAACAATCATCTTGTGAATATATTTTTTTAAATAGCAGAGCTTGAAGATCTATGTAAACAAAGGTACTGGTTCAATATACAATAATTTAGCGATGTTGAAATTAAAAGTATTTTAATGTAAAAGAATGCTAAGATTTTCACTCAAAAGAAATAATACAAAAGGTTCTTTTTAGTTGTTCACAAAATTAGTCTGTGAGACCCATTGGAGAAATCTTACTTTTTATCTTTATTTTTAAGATGAGGGCAGGCTCGTTATCATATTAAAAAAAAGTGATCATATATCTATGATTAAGAGTCATAGATATATCATGATTTTTTTTTCTTTTTGTCTAAAAAATGTATTTTTAAAACAATCTCAAAGGGAAATGTTTTCTTAAAGAACTTTGGATTTTCCTTCAAATTTTTAACGGCAGGTCAAATATTCTAGGTTGCAAATTCTCAATGAAATTTTAAGATGAGAATAAAAAGCAAAAATTGCAAAAATTCAGATACGAAATTACATTTCGAGCCTACTTTTAGCACAAAATTAAACACTTTTTGGACAAAATCTAATACTTTTTATGATACACACACATTCACACACACACACACACTTATATATATATATATATACATACATATATATATATATATATATATATATATATATATATATATATATATATATATTGTTGGGTATCACCTACCTTTTCAGCATAATGACCTAGGCCATCTGCCATATATGGCAGTAGTGGAGATCAGTCTGGGAAGAACAATCCGACGAGTCAGACCAGAAGAGCTGTTCCTATTGTTGAAGTATAGCATTACTCTATCACTAACCCTATGCTATTATTACTAACAGTCTCTCTCTTGTAAATACTCTTTCCTGTAAATATAACTATTTACCTCACATATCGTAGTTCGTCTTATTATTACTACTACTTGTGTTCACTAACCAGAACACAACATATATATATATATATATATATATATATATATATATATATATCATTGTATTAGGATATTTTTCTTCTATGTAGGGTTATAAACGTGTGTTTTGTTTTCCTGATCAAATCTATTCTTTCCCGTAATAAGTTATTTCGAATTAGACACTGTGCCATGACTAACGGCAAAGAGACTTCGGAGCCAAAGATTTTCAGAAGCTCATGTCTGTAAATGAGTACACTCATCTCTGATCACTCGTTAATCCCAGACGGTGATTAAGTAAAAGATCTCCATCTTTTCCTTGAGGCGCTCTCCAACGAAGTACATTTGTCTCACGTCGAGAAGATTCTCAGCGTCTTCTTTAGTTTCCTTCAATCAATGGAAGCATTCACATGCACCATTGTTCTCCTGACTCTTTCAAGGCACCTCGTCAATCGATCGTCTCCGGACAGAAAGACGTATACAGGTATCTTTTGGTAGCTCGCAGGTAGATTATCGTAAGGGAAGCCAACAACATTCACAGCTTGTTAAGTTAGATTCTGTATAGTGCGTAGGTTTACCAATCAGCTCTGGGGAATTCAATTTCTTATCTGAGTAGAAAGGTCAGAAGAAGACACTATGATGCATCCTTTCTTGGTACACTGAGGGTAAGGGTCATCTATGATTGTCCAGCGGTAAACAATTATATGATTAATCACATTAAGATTTGAAGAAGTTGTAGTTATATTTTTATTGTTTAGAGTGGTGTCTAAACTTTTAAGTGTCAAATAATAATAATAATAATAATAATAATAATAATAATAATAATAATATTGATAATAATAATAATACGTTTCTGAGATTGATATTCCATTAATTGTAAATTTAATAGGAACATCCGATGATGTTACTTTATTCCAATCTCGTCTAATAATCACGAGCAGTGTTCAGTAAAATAAATAAATGAATAAACAAATAAATAAAGAAAAAGATATTGAAATAAATCTTGTAGATAATTGATAGTTTATTCAACGTTATTCTAAATGAATATTTCTTCATTACAGTGACAGTATGGAGTTCCAAAAGAATAGTAGGGAGGTCCTAGTGATCTAATGTTGAAGCGCTGGACTGCAGAATCCTAGTGAGTTCAAAATTCAGTCTTGATTTTACGTTCCCTTTTTAGCAAATACTATTGGGAAAGTTATGAACCCCTTATCCTCTCAAGTATGGGTTAAACAGTAGCATAACTGTTATTCTAGATGGATTGGTTCGGCATTGAATAAACTAAGAGAGTTGATATGCCATTAAAAACAAAACAAACAAAGGCATAGTGGCTAACTTGCAGGACAGTAATATCGTATTAAGCGAGTTGAATTTCAGTCAAGCTATCACATTCACTATTTGAGGTAGGTATAATCTGCTTATTCTCCCAGCTATGGGTTAAATATTACGACTACTGTTCTTCTACAAAAGTGACTTTAGCATTAAATAACCTGCAAGGATTTATAAGCAATTAAATTGGTTTGTTTTAGTTTTATGGCATATCAACCACTGTAAGCTATTTAATGCCCGTGTATACATAGAAAAAGTTATGCAAGTCAATAAATCCTTTGAAACTCGTTTCTCCTGGAATTTTTATATGACAACATTTTATCATATGTTTCCAAGCTTGTAATAGATATTAGCCATTGAATTATGAGCCCAGTCTGTTGGGGGGCAGCAGAATCCACCGACTGCATCTCTGCAGAGGAGTAAGACTACCCCCAATGAATGTCCAGAATATTTCATTAAAGAATCTGATAGTGAGGCTCCATTATGGGAACTTTCAGGAATGTGGGGGTCTCTTCATTGCCATTGCTTCTAGGTTCAATCTGGCCCGAAGTGGTGGCATATGATAGGTTTCTTGCTCAATCGGCTTGGGTTATCGAATACACCGACTGCTTCTCGGAAGAAGGTTAAGACCACCCACAACGACTGTCCTGATTATGACATTATGTGATCGGATGATGAGGTTCCAGTAATACTGGAGCTTTGTGGAATGTTGAGGACCCTTTTGTTGTCATCGGAATGGTAGTATCTGATGGGGCCATATCTATGGGTCAAATAGAACTAAACTGTACTTATGCTAAATTTAATTGCTTGAATTAGAACCGTTTGGCTAAACTGAATTGCTTGAAATAGAAATGTTTTGTAATTAAACTGCATACTTACGGTAAACTGAATTGTTTTAAATAGAACTGTTTATTTGCACAAAAATAGATTCGGCCTTAAATAACCTACAAAAGTTGATATGACATAAAACCTAAACAAACAAACTGATAGGGTCGTGTCCGTGGGTCAAATAGAACTGCGTGATATTTAACCTGTGTACTTTGGCATTAAACTGAATGCAACTAATGACCTCTACTAAACTGAATTTCTTGAAGTAGAACTGTTAAATGTGAGAATTAGAAGATGAAACGTGGAAGAAAATTCAAGGCTTCCATCTGCTCCCTCTCCCTCTCTATCTCTCTCTCAATCTATCTTTCTATCTATTTTCATGACATTTGGTTTCTCTTTGTCCTGCTAACGTTTAACTGTGTGTAAACAAATGTCTAATGTTTAAGTGAATTATTACTGCGAAATAGCAATACTTGAAAACATATATCTTTGCGGAAACAAAGGATTAATTTTATACAGAATTATCCATGTTTGATAGAAATAAGTAAAACCATTTAACAGAGTACAAAAATTGAGCTTAGGCTTATTTAAAAATGTTATCTACAAAAATTGTTTAGAAATATTTATTTAATATATATGTATAAACAGACTAGGCATTAAATAACGTACAATGTTTGATATGCCATAAAACCAAACCAAACAGTTCTTATTTTAATGGTCTTAAGAGAAAACATTTATATATCAAATTAGAATGTTTATGAAGAAGCACATTAAATCATTAATGATTCTAGATAATAACAACAATAAAAATGAGACCCAACCAAAGCCAGAAAAGTGAGAACTGCAAAGTCATAACAAGGAGAAAAAAAAAAATGAAAATATGTCGGAGCAAAGCTAAGCATAAGGAAGATTAGGAAATATAGATAACCAGCCATCATTATTGGGTTCTGCTGATCATATTTACCTAACCCCTCCGCTCGGGCAGGATATGACACAAGGTCAGTTTTTAAGCGGAGTTGAACAGGTTTTAATTAAGAGTTTTCCTTCTCCTAGACTAGTTGCCTCACAAAGGCTGAAGAACCTAGTATGCCCAACTATTTACCCATAGCTGGAGGGAGAATAACTGGATTCATACATTTCCCAAGGGTATTAGTGCTATGTGAAATGCAATCAGCCTCGTCCAGGATTTGAACTCGTGTCGCCGTGTTCATTTCCTACGACGATAACTATTACACCACTGGCACCTGCTGATGAAGTTTGAACCTGCTTGAAAACAACGTTCTCACTCTGAATTTTTGAGAAAAGGTTTCATGTGCAATATTTTTTGAGTGATTTTTCGGGCTGTTGACCTCATCTTTATTGTTGGTAGTTGTAACACAAGGTTTAGGTCGCTGTGCGGAAATGATTCAACCAAAGAAATCATTTGAAAAGTTTGACTGTTGAACCAACAAGGCCTTGTTAGATCAACAGTCAAACTTTAGAAATGATTTCCCTGGTTGAATCATTACCATATCAAGATAAACAAGGGACACCTGAAGAAGGCCGGAGGATACAGCCACCGAAACGTTGTTACAACTAAATAACAATAAATATGAAGAGTCCGATAAAAATATACACAAGATATTATAAAGTTCTCTTCTGGACTTCTTCACAAGAAATCACCAATAGTGTCCGATTAGCTAAAACTTACATTCATCAGCTCTGTGTGGATTGAATATCGTCTAGACGACTCGCTAAGAGTGACGGCCGATTGGGACGGATGGCGTGAGTGAGCAAGCAAGTGATATATATATATATATATAGAGAGAGAGAGAGATGGAGTGAGAGAGAGAGAGAAAAAGACCCGTGATATCAGCGTGCCATGATCATGATGATGAGATGGGGGAACAGGAGACTGTGTTTTGCCATTAATTGTCTATGATCAGGATGATTAAGATATGATAGAGTATTTTTGTGTTACAGGCATAATACTACTCAGTGGTGGGTGCTGACCGTGTATTAGAAAGAAAAGTGACTGCAAGTTTGTTTTTTTTTTTTATTAATTGCCAAGCACTCTTATTATTACTGCCAAAAACCTGTCTGGTACAGGTCACAGGTTACCAGACAATTTCTCCAGACGAAAAAAATCTTTGGTAATTGTCTAATATGAAGCATTGGAAGAAACCCTATCACCCATTTCAAGTTTCTTCCAACTATCAAACACCTGTGTTTACCGGTTTACCACACTTCTCTGAATGTTTCTGACTTCTGCTCTTTAACTCCTATCACCTTCCAGAATTTTTGATCATCAACACTCAGCCAAGGAGCGTTTATTTATTTAATAATTTTGAAGATGTTTTTTTCTGTGATATGTTTTCACTAGATTTCTCCAAGGCAACCACATTGTAGTCTCACTACTTTTACCAAGTTAAAACTGTTTTCCACCTTATTACTGAGCTATGTGGAACAGCTGTCATCTGCTAGTAAGCATATGTATCTTAATTTAAGACAAAAAGGATCAGATATAGAAGAGTTAGGTTCCAAATCTTGACCACGGAGAGTGATTAACCTAACTGGAAACCTGAAATACTTGTACGTTTCTCTTTTGGACAAATGAATAGACAGTAAATGAGAATATAGCAGTTCAAGCATTTTTAATTAAAAATAATTAGCTTTGAACATAAAATAACCACATATATAAGGTATGTAAAAAGATAATTAGAGGGTAATTTTTAGGGTAGAAAACTTATAATTTTAAGTCATGTTTTCTAATATTGGGTTCATTTCCTAATTGCTATATAATTTTTTGATGCTCTTCGCAATATTTACCAGGAAATGAATGCAAAGAAAACAAGAAAATCGTATCAACACATATATTATTCTATTCTGTCTGGAGCTTTCCTGGCGTTCTAAAATCTATGCGCAGGTGTTATTTGCAATTTTCGAGAATCAGTTAATTCGAGTTGTATACAGGCATATCTTCACTTTTGAAATATATTGATATTATATTTTAGTCTAGTGCAAGTACTTGAATAATGTAATTATTATTTAGGTGATAAAAGGAATCAGGAAATTATTTTCCAATCAATGTAGAAAACAATAATCAGGAATAACCCAATGTCGGGGAAAATTATTCGATTAGTTTAAAAAAAAAATCCTAACATTAATTTACATAATTTAGTCAAATTTGCTTCAGGTACGTTTTATGGAGCCAGAATTTTCAACTATATTAGAAATTATGTTTTATGTTTTCTGTCATTAGTTAATTATAATAGAACACTATCTAACATGAGCATTCTCTTATAAAATCATAAAGAATATTTAGATTTCGTTTGTCTAACGTTTTGTTACAAAACCAAGATGAACAACCTATTATACCATTAATTTAAAAAATTCATATAATTTAATCGCATTTCAGTTTGGTTTCGGCATCTTTATTCAATGGAGTATCAACTTATTTAGCGATAAAACATCCTAATAGAAGGACATTAGTTGTGATAATTAAAGGTATACCATTGGGATAAAATAATTTTATTTGTTTCCAAAAGGTATTAGTTCAAAAGTGAACGTAACAGCGTGACAAGAACTCGAACTACCTTCCTACGATCTCACAGTCAAGTCCAATAATCACTACGCCAAAAGGAGTTTAAGTTAAACTTAAAAGATAAAATTATAATATTCAACTATTAAAGAACGGTGTTTTTAGCCTAATCTCTTATTAGTTTATATACTGCTAACAAGACTGCCAAGGTGAACACCTAAACGTGTTAATTCTATGATTTTTGTAAGAGGCAGCAGTCATCATGAAATGGGTGGTGAACAATTTTTGCGCGCCATTATGTTGGCTAGATTCGATATTAACTGGGTCTTGCGTATTTGTGTCCTTGAGTTTGACTAGAATGGGCTGAGTAAATAATTTTATGATCACTCAAACGCGCAATCATTGTTTGACATTTAAGCCAATATGCAACACATTCCATTAATAATACATGTGGATTTCAAGTAAATGATCTTATTAGAATCGAGATGGAGCAACATCTGTGACTGTTCAGTGCTAGGAAATTTATGTTTCGGTTAGTCGAACTTGAGAAATCTCATCATTTTTCAACCACGGAAAGAATCGCATTAATAAGTGAATCCAATCCACTGCCACAAGACAACTACGTCGAACAAAAGTAAATTTGTCATCTTTAAATATTGCAATAATTTATAACCTGTAATAACAAATGTGTCATCTTTAGATCTTCTGCTTTGGATAATTGTTAAAAAAAAAAAGATGCAGTTCAAAACAAGATACCAAACTCCTAACAATCTATTGAAATTTTACCACATACAAAAATATGTGTAATATTTGTTTACGTTAACGCATATCATATTTAAAGTTCCTTCGGTTAGCAAAGATTAGTGAGATATGCTAACCATATAAAAATGCATCATGGCCAATGATGAAATGAATAAAGTACATTGGCGAATTACTAGATGTATATATACAGTGCTCTTATTCCTGAAACAGAAATTTAAGGAGGGTGCTTATCGTACCTTCAAGGAAAAAGAATAAAAATTGAAGTAACATTAACCCACAAAAGAAATTTTAAAAGCAAATCTTAAAGGTTGTCCAATTGATGCCTTTCTTAATATATTTACACAATTTATTTACAATGTATATTTATAGATAATCAGTTATATCATAATTATTAGACACCAGTATGTTACAACTGTATATTAGAAGAAAATCGAAATACATTTGACGATATGCAAATAAAATAAGATTGAAATATCAAAATATTTAGATGAATTATCAACTCCTACATAGCAATATCTCACGTTAATGTTATGTGTTTTGTTTAACCATATTAAGGGAAATGTTTTAATGTAATCTTATACTGCTTCATCCAAAGATTATTTTCAAAAGAAAAAAAACGACGAAAATTTTTTATCATTATACTATCAGCTGCGGTGCAGATACAGATAGAGTTTAGATTATGTCAGCATTCATCTTCAGTGATGCCTGAAGCACTGGCTAATAAACACAGTCCTTACGCATTTTGGATAAGAGGGTAGGTACCACTTGGGGACAGATCCCCTGGAATTAAACGAAAGAATTTCTCCCGAAATGCCAGGTAAGTTGACGATATGCTTGGCACGTGACCCTTCCGCTGAGATACACATAAGTCTAGCATAGACACATGATCGTCAACTACTATATCTTACCCTGACGTCTGCCGAGATCCGATCGAAGATCCAAAGTATCGGGAGAATGACTGATATAATTACCGAATAACCATCAGGATTCATTTCAGCAACAGCAAAGAGTGATAACACAATACACAAATATACACACACAAACAAATCTCTCTCTCTCCCTATATATATATATATATATATATATATGTATAGAGAGAGAGAGAGAAAGAGAGAGGGTGGCAAGAGAGTTGGTGCCCTGATTAAAATCCCTGCGTCATTGTTCTTCAATAAATTACGTGATACAAGGGAATCATCTTGGATCATTTATATGATAAAATAATGAGGTCTATATTCATGACAAATATACTTGTAGGTGATTACCAACTTTTTTCTTCAGAATATTTACATATTTACGCATTTAAGATTTAAATTATATAGTCCTCGTTTATAAAGTATAAACGATTAAGATGTTTTCCCTAAATCAAATGAAGATATTCATAAACGAAAAAAAAAGAAAAAAAAGAAAAAGCAGATCAATTAGATGTTCTGATGATTGAGCAAATTGGTTTAATCAGATAATCTGTTCTTACTTTTTTTTTTGTCTTTGAAAAGGTTTGAATTTATCGAATGGCCCGACGTTGAAGTATTGTCTCGAGGTAACAACTAAAAATCATCGATGATGTCAGATAATTTTGGATGAAAAATAAAACTGGAATAATATCGATTATCCTTCCACTTGTAATTATTTCATTATTAAAATATATTCCTAATGAATAATTTTAATAATCGTGCATTATAAAATTATTGATTATTTTTTTGTATACTTTAAAAGGCAAATTGTTCCTTGTTCTAACGCTCATCATATATACAGTGTAAAATATTCATAACTTTAACATAAGACTTCTATATCAATTAAACCGTCATCCTTCGTTTATGTATGTATATATATATATATATATGTATGTGTGTGTGTGTGTGTGTGTGTGTGCGCGCACACACACACACGCATGCAAGTGCATGTATGTGTGTGTGTGTGTGTGTGATTAAAGTCCTAACTCTAAAATACGCTACTTTAAGTCTAAAAGACCATAGCGTACAGCATCAGTTGATATTATATGCATGCACACATAAATATTACAATAGCGAACTAGAAAATAGATAACGTGATACCGGTAATTGTTGAACATTTGTCTGGTCTCCTGAATTGAAAAATTCCGTCAAAATGCCGTTATTGGAGGTGTGAAATGTTTTTCATTCTTCGTGTCATAAAATCTCTAAATAGCATCGAGAGAATCTAATCGAGACTTATGCGTGCTTTATTTAATGGCAATCCCTGCACAAGTTTCTACAGTCACATTAATGTCCGTGATGAATCGGATATCTCAACCCTCTACGATGGGCTATCTTTACTAGCTCGACACAACGTTTTAATGACCGGTAGAAACATGATTACTCCAATAGGCAAAGAGTAAAATGATAAATTTTGCTTACATAATTTGCCATATAGAAATGGTGGATACCCAACAGATTTCCATTTGAGAACAATCTTTCACACTTAAAAACCAAAATCCCAAAAAGAGAGGAAAAATTATTGACCAACACACAAACATTCAATGCTAAAGCACAGCTGAATTATATACTCATAAACTAGAAGTGGATGAATAGTGCTTTTAACTGTGAAGTATACTCCTCTTTTGGAGGTGTTCGTGGTGTAATTATTATCGTCGTAGGAAATGAACACGGCGACACGAGTTCAAATCCTGGACGAGACTGATTGCATTTCACATAGCACTAATACCCTTGGGAAAGGTATGAATCCAATTATTCTCCCTCCAGCTATGGGTAAATAGTAGGACAGACTAGGTTCTTCAGCCTTGGTGAGGCAACTAGTCTAGGAGAAGGAAAACTCTGAATTAAAACCTGTTAAACTCCGCTTAAAAATTGACCTTGTGTCATATCCTGCCCGAGTGGAGGGGTTGATAAATAGTATATACTCCTCTTATGAAAGATGATCTTCAGGTCATATAGAATCGTCTCAGCAAAGATACAACTGAATCTACACAGAAATAAAGAAGAAACAGTCACAACCACACAGTATGACTAGACCTCACTTACCAATGTGGAAAAAGGCTATATATATACTGTGACTGTAAGAAACAAATTTGATACTCTTCGGGAGATATCTGAGAGACTTACTTCGAATGAAATATAAGAAAACTTTAGTGTTGCTCACTTAGAAGCAGCAGCAAAATACATATTAATCAAACCAAGCGCCAGATAGGAAGAATCATAACGATGACAAGTAATTAGGATGAAACAAATCCCTTTCAAAAAGCACCTTCATTAAAAAAAAACTAAAGAAAGCAGCAAATGTCGATAAGCATAAACTTAAGAAAGTTCAGATAGATATAAACATCTCATACCAAAAAAATAATAAAAATGTGTTCAAGGCCAAATTAATAAAATCAGAAATTCGATAGAACATAGACATTCATGATTAGCATCTCAGGCTGTAAACGAAGTAAGCGGAAAGAAGAGCACATTGAGAGCAAATCTAAAAGCTGTCAGCCAAGAGGAAACACTTCATAAGGGGAAAGAAAATTTAAGAATTTTACCGGATATCTTCGTGAAAGAACAGATAAACCTATCCAGTAAAATAACAATGGCCAACTAGATCTAAAACTAGAACTTTTTACGGGAAAAGTATTGTCTCAGTAAAATATTAGAAATCAGAAAAGCTGCAGACTTCGGAGAAATATCTGCAGAAGTTTGGAACACAAAAATTGACGGCATACTTCTTCGATTATGCACGGAGTCTATTAGCGAAACATTATAGAGAAATGGACGAAAGCTGCATCCTTCCCATCTCTAAAAAAGCCGACATCGGGGGCTGGGCCCCCAGGTCCCCGGTTGAGCAGCACAGGAGAACGGGGAAGAAATGCGGTTATGGCCAAGAGTGGTGGTGGTCAATATGTTGCAGTTCTGTTCAGTCTCCAACTCCCTCTCGTACACAACCCTTTCAAATATAGTGAGAGGTATACTTTTCTAAGATCTGTGTCGCTCGTCTTTATTGTGTCGTCGTTATGATTTTGCATGCATATGTATATGTTTTTGTATAGTTGGTCATGACTATACAACAGAACCATTGAAGACATATGAGCACAGATTTTTAAAGCAACATTACTGTTCGTAGAATTTTCCAAGGTATTCGATTTCGTAGATAAAGGAAAGGTAGAAGAAAAAAACGAGCATATGGTATTCTCAAAGTTGTTGATGCTTTAATAATGCTTTAGGAAAAAAGACTTTATGACAAATGTCAATGAATTTTTGAATACAGATATATTAACATATTTATTAATACTCTGTCTTGATTAAGAGTTGCAATATAGTGTGACAACACCCCTGCCGGCCGACCCCTGACTATATAAAGGTCGTCAAACCAAACTACTCATGGCCAGTGATTCGTCTTGTGGTTTTTTAACATTTCCGACCAGGAGTATTACACATTTCATTACAGAAACGCAAAGTACAACCGAGATGGTGGAAGAACAAGAACAAACGGACAAACACGGACTTGGGTCAGCTCCAAGAGCAAGAAAGGGAGTTTGTGACACTTTCCATTCTCCGTGCATTTATAGACTATTGCAGGCGTGTATTTTGCGCGAAACTTCTACAAAAGCAACTAATAATGCTGACATCTTCTCGCTTTGGGTAACCCGGCCTCTGTAGGTCAACAGGTCTTAGCAGTCATCTATCTGACTTCTATAGGCTCTCTTCTCTGCCCTACCTCCATCTTGTCACTGCCTCCCTCTGCCAACTGTCTCATTCTCTGGACAGCTATCTCAAGCCGGCTGATCTCTTCTGCCCTTCTTTGTCAACTGGCTCTCTCACTGTCTTCTCTGGGACCTTCTTTCCCTCCTCCTCTTACGGTATTGCGGAGGATCTAGTTCTCAGTCCTTTGTGTGGGTTTCGCGCCAAAACAGACAAAGAGATCGTCTCAGTGGTGCCAACACAAATGGAAACGAATGGCTAAGCATCGTGTCACAATAGATAAATTTAATAAAAGAAAATGGTTTCATATTGTAGGAGGTAAGTAGACAATATTCCACAAAAACGGACATACTAGGCAAATGATCTAGCATTTCTAGGCTTGCCCAAGCCGAATCCCTACAGCATAGTCTTGAGCAAAACGTAGGATGCATTTGCCTTTCCCTGAATGCAATTAAAAAAGTACTTATATTTTAGATAAAAAGGAGCCGTCTCCTCTCTTAGTAGCAAGTCTCTAAAATTAGTAGAGCAGTTCACATACCTTGGCAGCAACATCTCATATAACAAATTTATGTAAACATACGCTAAGCAAAGATGTGAACTGCTATTGGCAGACTAGGGAGATCTAATCTATCCAATAAAATTAAACGGATTTACATCCAAGCTGTAATTATACTCTATGGATGCACCACATGGACACAAGCAAAACGCATGGAAAAAAAACTATATAGTAACTAAACAAGAATACTGCGTGCTTTGGGGGGGGGAATCTTGGAAGCAACACTTCATAAAGCAGATGTTGTACGGCCACCTGTTTCCTACCGTGAAAACCATTTAAATAAGACGAGTATGACATAGCTGGAACTGCTGGAGAAATACTGATGAACATATATGCGACTTTTTCTCATGTCAGTGTTGGCCAACCAGCAAAACCTCACCATTTCTATGTGTTCAAAGGATACAATCTAGAAGACCTGCCATGAGCGATGTATAACAATGATGGATGGTGAAAGGGACTTTAGAAAACCTGTAAATTTACAGACGACTTAATGATGATGAAGATAATATATATATATATATATATAGAGAGAGAGAGAGAGATGGAGAAATATATATATATATATATATATATATATATATATATAGAGAGAGAGAGAGAGAGATCATGGTAACATCCATTATACATTATTTCTCTCGGTAGTTTATATTTTATTGATTATAGCAGAAAAGATCAAAAGTTGCGAACATGTATCCTTTTTTCTTAGATTTAAAATTTACATTCATGTAATAAAGTCGGGATTTATTGATGACTGTATGATTCTGTCAATTTGAAGAAAATGAAGTGAGTCTTAATTTTTCAAAAAAAGAGCTTTTTAAGCGAAAGACCACATTGCGCTGGACCAACTCCTCCAGACAAGACCACTATGACTTAAGCTATAAATTCATCTCAAAAGTAAAATTCAAGAACGTAAAGAACATTTAAGGAAATACAACGGTGCACTTTCCCACCATAAAAAATTTATATTTTTCTGAGGTGTTTAACTAAAACAAGAAACCTTGGTATTATCACTCTAATTAATTATTTGAATATTATACAGCCGCAAAGTACTAGCCAGGAACCCTAGCTTTCTTCAACACTTAAATAATGTACATTGGCTCTCCAGGAAGAATGACGCATATTTTCCCGGTGTCATTCTGATTAAGAAGTCGTATCAGTTGGCATTTGGAATGTGTCACTCCTGAGAAGTATGGCTAAACAAAATATCAACATGTTTTTATACAACATGTCCAAGAATGTGAGATTGTTTTTTGATTATTATGATTATGCTGAGTCCAACGATAAACATGTAGAAACATACTTGTTTCTGACAACATTGTGCTGTAAATTGCATTCCTTACAAAGTTGCCCTTTCAATAAACATTTTCAGTATAGCATGCTATTTTGTCATTTACGTATACACATAATCGAATTCCATAAATATTTAGCATTTTCTTTCGGAGAAGATATACAAAACATATAGCGAGACGAGTCAACTTTGAATCTAGCAACAGAAAACCAGTAATGTTTAGCTCTTAAGCGGCGGTAAACATTGGGAGCAGACGTTATTCTATTTGGGTATGCCTCTTTTCTCTTCTCAGTAAACATTGATTTATTATATTTTGCACGAGTAAAGGAAGCAACAGATTCACTATGTTTAGTAATATGTTTTCAAAAAGCATATTAATAAAGAGATTCTACGCTAGCCTGAGACCTAAATCCTTTTGACGGTTAAGAACCAAAAGTTAAATTACCTATAATTTCTTTTAAATATAATTTTTTATTCAGTCTACTTTTTATTATATACAATCATTCTAAATCATATTTGGCTGCCTTCCCATACACGCAAACTTGCACACACACACACACACACACACACACACACACACATATATATATATATATATATAAAATTTGGAATTAAATGCAGCAGAATGAAAAAATTGAAAAACTGGATTATTTTGCACTATGATTCTAACAATTTCAGGATGCAAAGACATTATTGCTAAAGCAAATATTTATTTGAGTGTGCGAAGGGTAATTCCAGTTAATTGTGTGAACTTTTAATTATAATGTATCTGTGTCTCTGCCTAAATTACTCACCTCTATTGACACAACGATCTAAATCCCATTAAATGTATATTTGGGTGAAGTCCTTGACGAAAGTTCACGAAAAAAATAATTCACTTAATACATCACAAAATAGTTTTTCTTCCAGACTTCATTTTTCGGCATCACCTTAGCACATAGTGGCAGAATTTTTATGAATTAAAAATCGAACTTACATATATATATATATATATATATATATATATATATATATATATATATATATATATATATATGTATATAGTATACCGCCCGGATTATTCGAGATAGGTGGATAGATTTTTCCATAAAAATAAAGATAATACAAACACGTGTTTTTTTTTTTTTTTTATCTTCGATCCCTTAGAAGTTGGCTTTGCATAGAATAAAATCAAATATGAGGCATGAAATCAATCGGAGAGATTATGACATAATGACACCATATGATATTGTAGCAATAATCTTTCCCACCTGCTGTAGTAAACAAGCGTCGTAATTCATAAAAATATAAAATTACCAGAAAATAGAAGATTAATGGATAATGTCATGAATGATTGTGTGAACATGTTTGTTTTTGTCAATATATATGCATAAAGCATGTTCAGCTTCAATTTTCATGTGAAAGTGTATATGTAGGGAAATTGTAAGAGTAGGAGTCGAATGCGAGGTCAAAGTTATAACTTAGCTCTTATCTTTATATATATATATATATATATATATATATATATATATATATATATATATATATATATTGCACATACTTGAATTTTTGTTTTTTCCTCTTCCCCCTCGAAAGAATTTTTTCTTCTCTTCCGTGTTGGGAATTGTTTTTTTCATTCTATGTTTTGACTTTTTCAATTTCGGTTTATAGTCCCACAATTTTCCTGATTATCAGAAGTAGATGTAAGATATTGAAATTTATTTATCCATGATTTTATTTAAAAAAACGTTTAAATGGTGATTCATTAACCTCCCTCTTCTTTTCTTCTATTATCTTTTTCATAGATAAAAAGTCGATGATGACTTCCTCAAGTCATCGCAGTCACTTTTCACTTTCTTCAAAATTGAGTGTGGCAGCTCTTTGACGTTATCTAAATTCAGTCATCGTCTGATATGAGGTGAGAAGCAACTACCATACCCGGTGTCCTCTCTGATTTTCAAATTTCGTCTTTGGTGGGCGGCGTTTCGATCACTAGATGGGGATACAAGCTTCTTTGATATAGTCGCTGGTGTTCTGCAAGGAGATACATTTGCCCAATATCTGCTGTTGATTTGACAAGACAACTCACTTCGAACGTCCATAGCTCTAATAGCAGAAAATGGTTTACTCTAAAAAAACAACAACCAAGAAGCAGGCGATACCCCGCACAAACTATTACGCTCTCAGACTACGCAGTTGACATGACGCTACTGGCAAATTCACCTTCTCAAGTCGAATTCCAGGTGCATAGCAGGGAGCAGACAGCAGAGGGCATTGGTCTCTATGTGAATGCAGACAAAACAGAGTACATGTGTTTTCATCAAAAAAGAGATATCTACACACTAAATGGCAGCTCTCTGAAACTAGTGGACAAGTTCACCTACCTCGGTAGCTGCATCTCATTTACTGAAAGTGACACCAATAAGCAACTAGCGAAGGTTTGGACTACTATTGACAGGCTATTGATCATATTGAAGTCAACCCTATCCAATGAAATAAAAGGCAGTTTTTTTTTTAAACAGGAGTCGAGTCAATTCCACTACACAGATGAACCAGATGGATGATCACAGAGCGCATAGAGAAAAAATCTAGACAGTAATAACACAAGAATGATACGAGCTATATTGAACCAATCCTGGAAGCAACATCTCACAAAACAGTTCTCGTACGGCCACCAAACTCCCATCTCGAGAACGATCCAGTTAAGACAAACAAGACATATGTGGGACACTGCCGGAGAAGTAAGAACGAACTCATAAGCGACGTTCTCCGGTGCACACCTTAACGTGGACGTAAAAATGTTGGACGACTACCTATAATTTATCTACATCAGCTCTTTACGAACACAATATAGTCTAAAAGACCGAACAAGAGCGATGGATGATAGAGACGAATGGTGAAAGAGAGAGAGGGGGAGAGAGAGAGAGTGAGTATGGGAAATCTGAGCATGATGATCATAATATCTTGTCCAATCGGTGACTGCCTCTTTTCTCTATTTAGACGTGAGACCAGATTCAAGGTTGTATCCAAAAAAGGGATCGGTGTGCAGATAGCTTTGCCTGCCTTATAGATAACATGCTTCACACGATTGTTCTACGTTTGTCTTTATTCGGATTTTTCTGCTTTTTAAAGCTTAAGCGGTTTGAACGCGTGAATCATATTCTTTTCTTCTTCTTAAAACTGTGTATAACCTTTATTTGCACTTTTCCTTAATTCCATAGTGACTTCGTGTGATTCACTTTTTCTTTTGCGCTTACACATCCATATGGCTATATCTATCTATCTATCTATCTATCTATCTATCTATCTATCCACACACACACACACACAATATATATATATATATATATATATATATATATATATATATCTGTGTGGGGGGGGTGTAAGCACGCATGCGCAAACTTGCACGACCGTTAATAATTTAGTGAACTCAAATATTGCGAGAACCGTGTTTTTGATGAATTTATCAACCAATCTGTGTGCACTTTAAAAGGTGAGAATAAAGTGCTTTTTAGTGAACTAAATGTTTTTTTATCATCGTGAATGACTACCAAAAATACTTGTTGGACAAACAAATTCCAACAAATCTTTAGTAACAATTCTGCAGTTTTTCTATGTACTATCTGGTTTAAATTTTTTACTGTCTTAAATAGATAGTGGCAAAATCTGTTCAGCATTCTGTTTGTATAGCTGTTGAAGGACCCCTGCCCAATTTCTGAGTTCCATATTATATAATCATTACCGTAGAGTAGGTGTATTTTCTTTTCTTCCAGTCGTACTTGCTAATTGTATACATTCACAGTTTTTATGGCAAAGAGCTATTGTGAATACACCTTAATTACATTTGGAAAAGATACTTTTTCGAGGAAACTTTGACAAATACACTTTGCTCTGACACTATTAGAATATATCTTATTTTCAACGTCCCACTGTCTTTTTTTTTCTTTTTGACAACATCCATACGAAAAATTGATTCATAGTTCATTTGGAACTTTTTTAATTAAGACTTACTTAAATTTCTACCGATACATTAAACCTTTACTGAACGTATGAATTAATGATATCGGTATGGTAAAGTAAATAAGAAATTTATTGACACCTGACCCAAAGCATTAGCAACCGTATCTTACACTACTTTGAACTACAGTCATTTCTATGAATCGAGTTCAAATTTTGGAAACTTTTCGGCTCATTCATTTCCTGGGATAAACTTTTTTATGATTCGTTATTTAATAGCTTTAAGTCTTGTTGATGACAGCATAGAATTCACCGACTATATCTTTTTCTGTGAAGTAAGGTCGCCCTCACGAAAGCGGTCTTCTAGTTTTAACATTTAACTTCAACTAATAGTGAGTCTCTCCGGAGGTCTAGGGAATGCGAAATAAACCTTTATTGGTATTTCTTTCCGACCTGTTAGAGCCCCATCTAAAAGTCAAATTGAGCTGTTAATTTTTATCTTATTTGATAGAACTATTAACATTTTATAAATATTATAGAAATAAAGAAGAAAATGGCAGATATTGACAGGCCGAGTAGTATGGGCTTCAAAACAGTATGGGCAGCTGTGTCTTAAGGTAAACAAGGAATAGCGGAAATGTCACGTGAATTACACGAGAAGAAATGTGTGCGAGTCTGAAAATATATTATAACAGAAGTTTTTTACCCCATTGGTAAGTCGAAGAGAGCAGTCAGCAGAGTAGATAAGTGTCATCGTCTGGGTACTAGCCCGGGGGCGGCAGAACCCGGGAAGAGAAACGGCCCTGTGTCAGACTGCCTTGAGAGAAGAACACAGAAGCAAGTCTCTGAATATCTCAACGTATCTCAACGTGATGTAAATCGTAGCGTTTGCCTGTTTACCCGCTTCTCTCTCAAATGAAACATTTCGACGTTTTGTAAATAAAAAGTGAATTTATATTTTTATTAACAAGTGCTGATGTCACCCTCTCCCTTGATATACAACTTTTTCAAATTATCCATATTTGATAATGATACTTAGTAAAAAGCCATAAAGTAGAAAATGTACATATGAATGTACAATAAAAGCAATTGCCTTAGTTATTCCACTAAAATAACCCCAAACCTCTTTCAATCAATCAATCAATCAATCAATCAAAAATGCCAACACATTGATTTTATGAATGATTAAATGAAAATGATTTAAAGACATGTATATGCGTGTTAGTATCGGAAAAACAGTGTTTATTCATTTATGTGTATTATCATAATGCTAGATTGACAAAAAATCTTCATATTACGAATTAAAAAAAAGAACTTTAAAATATTAAATCGAGAATACTTTTTGTTTCTTTCATGTTCATTCTATTTGTCTATTGACTTTGTAACTATTGGATAGCGTTTAAGGAATACAGCCCAGTAATAATACAATCTTTAATATTAAATGTTATTGCAAATAATTGACATAGGAATTACTGTCCAATACTCTGGTTTTTTTTTTTCCAATTCCAGAAACCACAGAGGTGCTCTTTATTTTTCTGTCAGTCAATCTATTTTTCTATAGAATAAGTGATACTACATGTCACAGGTGAATAAAAGAAAACACAGACAATCTAACCACAATTACATCTATGGAGGCCCTCTGAGTTTAAAGGATGTCAGAGGAGAAAATTGAATCGATTGCCTGCCTTTAAATTCTGGACCTAGCTGTTTGCAATTTACTTCGTACTTGTAAAGCTATGAATTCATCTATTCTCTTCCCAAACCGGGAAAATAGTCGGGCAGGCTATGTTCTTTAGGCTTGGTAGGGTAACTATTTTAAAAGAAGTAAAACTCTGAATTCCAACCAGCTTTACTCCGCATAAATTTGACCTTGTATTGCATCCTGTGCATAATGAACAGGTACGCTAAATGCACATCTTACTTAAATAACCCTTGGAATTAAAAGCAATACACATTCAAGAAAATAAAAACAATATATCAGTTATAAAATGAAATAAATTCATTAAAGGAATAAATATTTTTTGTTAATATTTAATTAAAGGAAACTCGACTGCTTCAAAATTTCCTTTCTTTGGGAGCTCGAACAAAAAATATTGCTACTACAGTTAAAAATGCTTCCCTTCAATCACAGTTTCCAAGTAGTAATCTTGATGTAATTTTTTTCATTAAGAATTATGCAAAAATCTACATGTAATAGTCTCAAAAATAACACAGTAAAGAAATTGGCAAGAGATGTAATATGATTAGAGGGCTCTGATCATACACGTACTGAGACGACCGTTTCCCAATTAGACCATTGATGGATTTTCGAGATTTTGTTACCATAGGAATCACCAATTTTAAATTTCATGCTGTGAATCTCTAGAGTTGCTATCCAAAACTCAGTTTGATGCATTAAGAGATTTTCTAAATGTAATCGTTAAGGAATTTTTCTCAATTGAGTAGCGTCGAAGCTATTGAGTTGAATCTAAATCAAATGAGAACAGAAGCACATATCTTACTTGATCTTTGGGTTTTCATTTTATTTTACTATGCTAAGACAAAATGGTTGCGTTTCACAGAGAATATCCTGACACATTATTAGCAATTTAATCTAATTCCACGAAGGTGCTACATTTGCAACAATAATCTGTTTGTTTTTCATCGGCATGTTGGTGGAGTTTAGAATACTCTGATTTTGATTCAGAAGAGTAAGACCCCCTCTTCCAAATATATCTTGGGTGTGATACTAGCCAGGTTTATTTGAGTGGTTGTACCATCTATATCTCAAATACTTCGAGTTAAAAATTATTCGTAATCGATGAGCAATAAAAGAAAAAGATTTAAAAAGCTCTTAAGAATCAATTTTACAGAAAGTGTAATATAAAAGCATAATGAATACTATTCCCTAACCTCTCGGCATTGAATATCTCAATGCACTTTGACACACCGTTAGCAATTATCAATCAGTGAACCCATCTATCCGTTCGAACTAATCTTGCTTATGTTCGAACTTTATGATTTACGTGGTGAATTCAATAATTTTCCAGACTTTTTTGTACCGGCATTTAAAATTGTTGTAAACCCATGAAAATTAAGTATGTTATTGTTATACATCTTATGAGATGACAGACCAATTTTTATAATTTCAAGTTCAAATGAACAGCTACAACAGGAATTGGAATACACCCTACTAAAGCCTTATTGTCACAGCTGGTGAATTTCAAAAATGCAATCTGGATGTGAGGATACCTTAGAAGAACGATATGCAATAAAATTATATTTTAAACTTGGAAAAAATGCCATACAAACCTATGGAATGCTTCAGACTGCTTTGAAAGCATCTTGCATGACTCGAAGATCAGTTTTTGAGTGGCATAAGAGATTGAAGGAGGGCAGGGAGTCTGTGAGGGAGGATGAGAGATGTGAGAGGAGTTAGAAAGTCAATACACCAGAGTTGATTGGCCAAAGGGTTAGGTTTGGGTTAGCGTTTCTATGTTGAGGTTTTAAGGGAGTTCAGGAAGAGATTCCGTCGGAAGAAGCCAGCACTCTTCAAATCGGGTCAGTGGCATTTCCACCAGGACAATGCACCAGTCCACAACTCCATCCTCGTCACAGACTATTTGAGCAAGATGGGCATCAAGACAGTTCCTCAGCCTCCCTATTGTCCAGAGCTTGCTCCCTGTGACTTTTGGTTATTTCCTAAGCTCAGAAGCTGTCGTTATGAGACAATTGAGGTGATGAAAGAAGCTGTGACGCTTACACAAGAGGACTTCCATGAGGCTTCCCAGAAGGTGATGGAACGGTAAAACAAGTGCATTGCAACCAGAGGAGATTACTTCGAAGGGAACTAGAGTTTCATGTGTGTACTATCAATAAAAGTGCCCAAAAGAAAACAGTCAGGAAACTTATTTAATGATCCTCGTAGACTACTTTCAAGAACGTTAAATGCAGATATAAAATTATTTTAGTCTTATATATGAGATAGATACTGAAAAAGTAAAGTGAAGAAAGAATGAAAAAGATTTTCAAAGCAGATGTCAAAAATCTTTGAAGTCAATATTATGTGGCTGTTTCGTCCATCTGTTAAACTACATTAATCTCACGTTATGCTTGCTGTTAAGAAAAGATCAGTCTACCGCAGGTTCCGGTTGAAACTGTTTAAGCCACAGGTCAGTTTCTCAAAGAAAAGATGAATTCCTGAATATACATGTATTATAGTTTCCCTTATCTCTTATGGCTTATCCTGGTGAGGGTTGTGTGTGTTTTACTTTGCAATATGGTTTTAGGCGTAGGTCAGTTTCCTATTCCACTTCATGTCATTAACAGCCAATTGCAAACTTTTTTCGGTGACCGTTACGGTTCCAGGAAACTGTCTGCTGCTCACTACACCAGGCTCTAACTCTCTATGCTATCTCTCAAAATCCAGATGCCCCCTTGAATATATGAGTTTCTTAGTTCTGGAAAAGAAAATCTCCCTTCTGGATTGGAACTTCTATAATTAAAGACCCTTTGTAAAATGATATTCCTGTCTACTGACCTTTGACCGTACAAGTGCCGACGGTTTTAGTTTATTATGGTTATGAAGAAACAGACTCTTTCAACCCCATCGAGCAATCAATGTCTTTTTATTTTATTATCGAGTAAAATCTGCAGACCTCTCAAACTTATTTAGCTATATCTTTGATATTACTCACACACACACACACACACACACACACACACACACACACACACACACACACACACACACACACACACACACACATCGATGTATATATGCACATATATACTATCAATTTCTACAAACACTCGTACAGAAATATTCACACGCACATACAAATACGTACATACATAAAAGCCTACGTTGTCATAAAAAATCACGTATATGCATAATTTAACTTAAATATGTGGACCAAGGGACACAAGTGTTTATAGCAAAACAGTTCAACTGAAAGTGGTTGGTGTGTCATCGGAATTCAATAATATATTAGTATGAGACTCAATTATTTTTTTACATGTTTTTAGATGGAAAAATAACTCATTTCATTACGGCTACACCAAGTTATTTGGGACAATATGGGTTATAGCACCATTATTGCATCGTAGTGATTTCAGTATCAAAGACATTGCAGTATTAAGGTCTATTTTACATTTTAGAAATCATAATTTTCTGCCACGTATACACCGGCTTTGGTACGTTAAACGAATACCTTAGCCATTGTATTTTCGAAGTTCTCCTTTTCATACTTTTTGGTACAGCATTATGCTCTTATAGCTCATAGCTTATTTACCAACATGCTGTGAATAGTTCATGTGAAATTTGTATTTGTTTGTCTTGTAATCATCAGCATCATCATCACCATGTCGTGCCGCTAGCAAAGATATCCCTGACCCTCTCTCGCCACTTCTCCCTATCATTCATCGCCTCTGGCAGGTCTTCAGGGCTACATCCCGTACCCTCACATAGCTGCTGTATGTATGTTCGAGCTGGTCGTCCTGCTTTTGCTTGGCCATACGTGGGGGTCCATAGGAGTACATCATTTACGAGCTCGTCCTTGCTTCTCCAGCAGTGTCCTGCATGTCTGGTTCGTCTAACTTTGATAGTTTTCGTGATGGGAGGCAGGTGGCCGTATAGTTGGTGCCTTGTATGGTGTTACCGCCAGGACTTGTTCAATATTGCTCGCAACATTGTTGCGTAATTGCCGTCTAGCTTTTTCTCCCGTAGTTTAGTTAGCGTCCAAGTAGTGCATCCATATAGTAATATCGACACGACCGCTGCCTGGAAGAAACTGGGTTTCATTTTATCGGTCAGGTCTGATTTCCATATGATCGAAAGCCTATCGATAGCTGCCCATGCCTTCGTTAGCCGTGTGTCGAGGTTTTTTTCGGTTGATGAGACGCTACTTGAATAAGGATTATTGTTTAAACATTTGCTTTCCTAATGACGACATTTAATATACACCCATAAAATATATAACTGGGGAATCTACCTAATTGGCTTAATGACAGGACAACAAAGTACTATTTCACCAAACGTAGGCCCTATGAATCATATCAATGTATGAATCATATCAATGTATGAATCATGTCAAATATAAGATGAAACGCCGTTTTTACTCTCCAAGGGTGTTTTTTTATTGTTTTATTTTAAACACTGATATTCTACGTTTACCACCTGGCAACTAACCCAATATATTCTGAGTATATGTTTATATAAATTACTCAACTGTTCATCTCAGAGTAGAGGGGATTATTTGTTGAAAATTATAAATAATTGTCTCGTTCCTACCGAAAAATCCTGAAATTATTCTGGTATGAGTCGAAACTTCCTTTTTGTATATTGATTATGCATTGAAGCATTATTCGATTTCACTCAAAACAGTGTGATATTGATTGACTGCAATCCTTTCCGTTTGAAAGAACAAGAAAAAGACAGGAAAACAGCGAGAGAGAGAGTTAGAGTGAGAAAGAGAGATAGAGAGAGAGAGAGAGTGATAGTCAGTCAGTCAGTCAACGTATGCCCACAACCAGGATTCTTTTCACTCTTTTATAATATCAAACCTTATTGGTCGTCGCACTTGGCAAGTCTATTAGACAGCATCCAATGTCTGGCCCGAGCTGATAAATGTACGTGTTAGCTGTTTAGCCAACTCTGGTGTGTCCATATCTGTGAGTCGAAATGAGAAAATCACTGACGTCACCAGCGGTGCTTCTCATGTCTCGTTGGTTTCACATTAACAGTTTGGGTGATGGGAGATGAGTGGCTGTACAAATGCAACTTTTTAATGTGCTGCTTCCTGGATTTGTTCAAATCATCAAGTGTCATTATTGTTTAGTTCCTCTTAACTTTTTCAAAGTGCTTCATTTTAGTTCGAGGAAAGGGTTCTTGCAAATTTACTGATACAGCTACAGATCTGAAAATTTCCTTTCATTTTATCAGATATCGGATTTGTTTGTTATCGCTGTTTCCCGGATAATACAGACGTTATAAAGCAACAACATTGAAGTTTGTGGGCTCCCCGTGGCGTAGTGTTGGGCCGCGGTCTTATTGTGAGTCAGAATCAACTCCAGTCCTTATGTTCAATAAACTGTCTATAGTAATCAATGCTTTACCAATGCGTACATTGACATTGCTTTCAGTAGATGATATATTGCTACCGAGGTATATAAATAAGTATACTAATTTCAAAGTCTTGTTATTTAATGAGAACATTGTACAGAATTAAAATCACATTTTCTGAGTTCATATAGAAAAATGTCTTAACCCGTCTTCTCTAGAGTGTTGTGAAAGTATTTTCTAAGGACAGTATCATGGATTTATTAATCATTATGATAAACAATAACGAAAAGAACATTGTTAGATATATTTACATATATGTCAACGAGGAGTCTTTTTACTTTAGAGGTGTATGTATTTGTCAGTTAAAACGAATTTCGAATCTCTCATTACAGGTGCCAATTGTTATTATGAATGATATATGAATATAAAAAGGATTTAACGATTATATCTTCATATTATCACGTGAATATGTTATGAACTAGATGTTCTTCTATGAAAATAATCGGATGATCTTCCCCATCATCATCATCATCATCATCATTAACGCAAGCTAATGCCACGGAGTCTATACTCTCCCTCCCCCCTCTCTCTCTCTCTTGCAATTCGTCCTTATTGTCGATCGCTCTTGGCCGGTCGTCTAGACAGTATTCAGCGGCCCAACAAAAAGGATGTACTTAACTACTTGTTGGTCGGGCAGCAATGGGGCGTTCATGTTTAGGTGTCCATCGGAGACAGTCGCTTATGAGTTCATCTTTACTTCTACAAATGGGTTTTACTCATCCTATTTGGATGGTTTGTGGGATGGAAGGTAAGCGACTATACAGCTGCTGCTCTAGTATTTGTTTAAAACATAGAAAGGAATATCAATCACAATAATAAAGGGAGTAGAGAAAAAATAAACTATATATGATATCGTTGTTTGTTAACTCTGTTTTCCGGATTAAACAGGATTCATAAAGCAACCACATTAAAGTTTGCAGACTCCCTGTTGCGTTATATTGAACTGCGACTTTATAATGAATCAGAGTTTAATCCAGTCATGATATTATGTTTATTTTCTGACCTATACCCTTGGGTAAGGCATGAGCACCCTAATCCTCTACCAACTTAGTATCAATACTCTCCTTCAATAGGGATTGGTTTGGCATAAAATAGCTCATGATGGTTGATATGCCATTAAACAAAGAAACCAAACCAAAAATCAAAACATTAAGCTTATGTCTGAAGTCTTCACTGCAGTCACTGGCCGAATTGACCACTTTAAAGCGGTATTCGGAATGATTATTGTGGAGATATTCTGTTTCCACTTAAATGAGAAATTGGCACGCCATAATTTTTTTCCTATATTTTTCACAATTGATTTCATGTTGCACCAAATCTTATTAATATCAATAAGAATGACGCGAGAGGAGAAACTGTTATCGTCATAGACACTTGAGTGGGTAGGACAAGCTCAAACACTGGATAGGACTGTTTGTACTTCTTTTTCTGCAAATGCTATAAGGAAAAGCATTAATGAATTTCTTCTTTCACAGACGTTTGGGAAATTCTAGAGTTGGAAATTTGTAATATTTGGAAAACTTTATAGTTCAAATTGGTTGTTCTAAATGCTTTTATCGAGGTTAAGATGTTGACGAACGAGACTGGACTATAAGATACTTAAATTACCTGATACTCTCAAAGAGCGACCTGTCGAATTGCTTCTATGAATAGAAACACGGCCTCAGAATCTACGGTTGTTTGGCCTGCTCGGCATTTCCTAATCGTCTCAATGTTTCCAAACCAAACGAAATTTCTTTAAACATTTGGTCAATGTACTGTGAGTAATTGCGACTTCACCTTTCAAAAAACTATTATTTTTAGTTGCTTTCGCTGCGATATACTTCAGTTGGAAACCGTAAAGAATAATATCCTTAAGTAGAATGAACTACACCATCATTTTTCAATTCACTCGCCTAGTGAAGTTATACTCAACGTGTCAATCATAGCGCGTACAAACAATGGCTTGAAATGTTTTGGTTACATCATATACGCGCCGCAAACTAGACAAAGCCAAAATCTAGTAAAAATGTTGACCCACATTAATGGAACAACGTATTGGCATCTAGAGTTTTCGTATGGCAACCAGTCAAGTGGAGGGAAAATGGAAAATCAACTTCACCCCACTTTTCGCCGATGTTACTCAGGATTAAGTGTTGGGTTTTATGGCATGTTAGCCTTTGCTGATCATTTACTGACAAATCCATTTTATACATATATTAAATATATGATTTGTAAAAAAATAGTTTTTACGTAACGTTTTTAAATGAGCCAGATATCATTTGTTTGACCACAGTTAAATAGGTTCACATATTGCTGTTAAGCACGGATATTATATTTAGTATTGATTATTTACACACAATTAAATGTTTTCACGTATTTCTATTTGATTTGAACAATTCAATTTAACCCCAGCCATTTGCTTGCATACGATTAAATGGCGAAATAGTTTTATTTAATACCAATTATTTGTTTGCTTACACATAAAGTATAATTTGTGGGTGAATATTTTCTAGGTAATTTCATTTTTTAAACGTTAGAGTAATCTGTTTGCACATAATTAAATATTAGTAATATCTGCAGACAGTTAAATGGTTTCAAAGTATTTTTATCAAACTCTAATAATACTATGCAACACTTCATTCATTTGTACAAAAATGATTCATAGTATAGCTATGTAATAGCAATAATTCAATTTTTGCACACACTCAAATGGTTTCTAGTTTTCCATTTGCGAAGACTTAAATGGATTCAAGTATTGCTACCTAATACCAATCCTTTTATCAGCAGTGGTTTCAAGCGTCGCTATGTAATACGAACAATTGAACAGCAGTGATTTGTTTGCATACAATCAAATGGTTAGACCGTTTTATTTAAACTATTGATGGGACACAAACAAGTACTACCCCACCGAATCTAAGTGGACCAGGGAGTTATAGCAATGAAGTGTTTTTTCGATTATTCCAAAGATCCAGCAGAGATGACTCACCATCAAATAGTTCAGTGTCATATCCAGAACAAACGTTGTGGTGGTGGAGTGTCATTCTCCACTGCAGACATGAATTTCACGTTTAATTCTCCACTCGCCTGCTGGGCGACAAGTTTTGGGGATCAGGTAAAGAGATGTCATTTACAATAAAGATCTTGCATTGGTATAGTTACTGAATAAAAAACAGTCCATCATTTTATCTGAAAGAGGTATAATAAATATTAAAATAAATGAGATTAAACTTCTTTAAAATGTATTAATACAAACTCTCAATCCCACTTCTCACAAAGTAGGTCGAAAATTTAAATAGAAAATTTCCATAGAAATTAAAGTCAAAATCAATTTGTGAAGATTAGTTAAATGTCAAGCATTTTAGAAATGATACGAGAAATACAGAAACATAATTCATATAATTACATTCATTTAATTGGAATATACGCTTATATGTAGCTACAGCATTAAATCAGTAACCTAATAATGAGTATACATTTTACACACACACACACACACACACATATATATATATATATATATATATATATATATATATATTCTATTCAGATAACTATCGACTTGGATCAGGCATTCATCTCAAATGGGAATATTAATCATGTAGATCGATCAAGTGGATATTTCGAATTAAACATTGTTCAATATCTACCCCAAGCTAAAGTATATATTAATGCATTCACACACACACACACACACTCATGCAGGCACACGCACGCGCACACACACACACGCACGCACGCGCGCACACACACACATACACACATATATATATATATATATATATATATATATATATATATATATAACAGTTATATATATATATATATATATATATATATATATATATATATATATATATATATATGGTAGTTATTAGCTCCAAAGGTAGGTTCTTTGCAAGCCAATGCAGTATCATATGGAGTGTGCTCAATAAGTATTATAGAGCTATCATATATTAGTAATAAACAAATATATATTAATTTTTATATGTATTTATTTAATAGCATGGATGCTTATCGGTGACCACAGTTTTTATGCCGTAATATATTGAAAATCATCAGGCTGATGATTCTCGTAATTAGACGGCTATATATATATATATATATATATATATATATATATATATATATATATGTGTGTGTGTGTGTGTGTGTGTGTGTGTGTGTGTGTGTGTATATATATATATATATATATATATATGCGTGTGCGTTTATGTATGTATGTATGTATGTATGTACGTATACACTAATCTCTCCACAGGAGCAAGATGGGAAATACAGTCAATTATTTTTATAGAAATTGAAAGATTTTTAATCCAGACATCTTTTATTTTTAGATCGGTAGCGCTACCAAGATTATAAATTAAAAACTGCCCGACTATTTACCCCTATCTGGAATTATAATAGTTGGATGGATACGTTTCCCTAAAATATTATGTTAAATGCAAATAGACTCCTTCAGCATTTGAACTCTGACACCGTAGCCAATGCCCTGGCGATTATTCGATAGGCGCGCTATATATATACTAATGCCATTACGTTCATTCTCGGACTAATACCCAAAGGAAACGTATGAAGATCTTTATCTTCCAAGCAATGAAATGAATACTACTAGTGTTCTACATGTACAGGTTTAGCGTTACCATTAAATAAACTATAAAGTTTGGTATGTCACTAAACAAAGGAACAAAACCTATATAATCATAACTATGCATTTTTGACGTTAATGAAGAAGGGGCTGCAGGCTGAAGGCCGCAGGCTGATGTCTGCTGGCTGAAGGTTACCGGTTGACAGCCGCAGGCTGACGGCTGCTGGCTGAAAGCTGCATCCGCCAAAATCTACACGAATCTAAGTTTTTTTCTTAGCAGAGATGTCACAGACGTAAGGAAAACAATTCTGATACTCAAGGATGGGTTGATCGACACTCTCTAAATTTCCTTGAATGACAGATCTGTGGAATGTCACTTGTCACCCACATCAGCCTCTCTGTTCATGTGCATTAAAATCACCATAAGAGTACCCTACACGGATTAGTAAATAGTCAGTAAGCATCGATGAATGTTAAAGAGATTGTTTTATTTTTCAGGGATACGTTCAAGGCCCAACCTTTGTTTTTTGGTCAAATTGCATTTTTTCTGCAGACAGATACACGAGTGTTTTCGCGAAAAGAATAAAACTATGAGTCATTTGCGAAGATGTTCATTATTTTTTGCTAATCTGTCAAATTCAACCTTTAATATTGAGGACCAACATAAGGAAATGTGAGATATCAAAATAGGGCAATCAGCAACAAGATTTGTAAATCGCTGGTAGTTTTACACACACACACACACACACACACACACACACACACAGAGATGTAAACTCTTTTATATTACTAAAAAATAAAGTAACGTTTTGACATATATATATATATATATAAATATACATATATATATATATATATATATATATATATATATATATATATATATATATATATATATATATATGACGATGAATAAAATTAAAAAGAGAAATAGAAAAATCTAATCGTTGTGATTAGGTTTTAATAATTGTCAACTAGTTTGACCGTAAGTCATCATTAGTAGAAACGATTTACTTTAGATAAATTGTTTTCCTGCTTTAAAATATTTTTAATATAAAATCGTTGATATGTTATAAAAGAAACGATGAAAAATAAAAGGGTAAGGTAAAATTTTTTTTAAATTCTTTCTGACTGAGCATAATATTAAATATTCTATGGGAAATACTTGCAGAGAGATTTACCACTGGGAGATATTCTTAAGCGGAAGTGTGGTATGTTTAAACGTGTCCTTACTTGGAAGAATCAGATGTTTAATTCGAGCATTTATTCATTAATATATTCATGTAAATTACCATAACAGTACTTTTTAAGCATCGAATAGTTTGATGAGATAACTATATATATATAAGTATATATAACTATATATATATGTGTGTGTGCGTCATATATATATATATATATATATATATATATATATATTTATATATATATCCTTTCAGAACTAAGCAACATTCAATATATCAGAATAATGTTATTAATACAAAACTATTATCATAAAATCTATGACTGCTTACATGTTTATTCTAACTCAAAAGCAAAATGGGGTGTCCACATGGAGTAATGGCGAGGGCGATGGACTGTGGAATCGTAGTTAACAAGTTCCTACTCCAGTTATGCTATTACGTTCACTTTCGGGCAAATACTCTTGGGAAAGGTATTGAACCCCCTTATCCTCCCAGCTATGCGTTAAATAGTACCACTGCTGTTCTTCTAGGAGAATCGCTTTGGCATTAAATAAACTCCAAAGTTTAATATGCCCTTAAACAAAGAAACCAAACCAAACCAATCAAAATCCAAAAGGGAATGCATTACAATGATTTACTCTTGCTCTGTATCAATTTCAGTTTATTATCAAAGTCAAATAAAATCATCTCATATGTATAATTTGATTAAAATAGTTGATATTTTGAAGAAGTGATTGATAAATAGGATAGAAGATGATGATTTCCCGGTTTAAAGTTATCGCTCGGGAGGTGAAAGGGGTGATGAGCCAGTCAGAGGTCTTTGAACATCGATATTCATACACTTTCAGGTAACATTAGGCGTGGAACAATGAACAACATGCATTCGTGAGTGGGATTCACTAAAAAATGATAATATCTCGGGGCCGTTTTTCTCATCAGATCTATCTTTTTGAGTTACTTTCCCTGGAGACACATGAACAATAAAGTCTATAAACGTAGACTTTAGTCAAATAACAATGTAAACATTTTTATTCATCTTGTAATTGCAGTATTACCACTATATAAGAACTCATGTGTAAAGTGTGTAAACTTTGTGCGGACTTGGGTTGGGTTTATATATATATATATATATATATATATATATATATGTATGAAGGTAGCAGAAAAATCATAAATAACAGGGAAGTTTTCATACGTATAGATGATTTGGAATCAACCATGTTAAATGTTATGAAATTGTATTCGGTATTTGTTTTTCCGAAAAGACAGTATGAAAGTAAATATGTATTAAAATCCGACAGTACAAAGGTAGCAGAAAAAACCTAATCCGAATAGGTGAATATATTATGATGTAAAGTCGACGTTAACGTTTCGGATTCAGTAATCATCATCAGGACTTGGATATCAAAATAGTTCACACAGCGATGGGTGATTGCTGAGATGACAGGAGCAAATGAGAAATATACAACGAAAAGATGCATAGACCTGCATATAGCATTCATAATTCAAAAGTCATTAGAACGTGTCTGCCACGAGGAAAATATTTGAAAATGTGGGATTATATATATATATATATATATATAGAGAGAGAGAGAGAGAAAGTGATAGAAAGAGAGAGTGAAAGAGATAGATAGATGCAGCTATAGATAGAGACAAAGACAGTTTGACAGACTGAGAGTGCCGTTGATAAAATGTACAATGGCAAATAATATTTGTTCCTATTGCAAAATTAAATCTTGGATTCTATCTATCATGCCATTTTTGTTTTTATTCCCAAACTTGCATTTTAAACCAGAGACATGAAAATATAAATTGCTATTTTATTCGATATTAGATAAAAATTACACTTTTTAAATCTTGTGGTTTTAAGTGAAAATGAATCTGAATTGTAAAATCAGGATTTACTTTCATTCTATGAACCGTACCAATTTGCTGCGGATATCCATATTGGATTATATTATACAAGTATAAATATTGAATTATTCTATTTCATGTTGAGAGGTAGAAAAACGTCGATCAGGTTTGGTGATGTAATGAGATATATAAATCCTTTAATAATCAGTCTACCTTGACAACATTATGCCTTTCAGTCGAGATTCACATCAACTATATAGTTCAAGCTTTATTAGCAGAATCGAGAGCAACAATTGAATGCTTATCTGAGTAAGACATATGAATAATATTTTACAAAAAAGAATTCTTAGGAAGCTATATTGAATATATATGGAAAAAAACAAAAATTACCCTTGTCAAACTAATTACATAATCATCAAGATATTCCGATCTTCTACGTGTAGCTACGGGTACAATAGTAAGGATCTCTAACACTGGCAAAAGAAAATACTTTTACAAAGATGTAAACATCTGAATTAAAAATGCAATGAAGACAACACCAAGTAATTTCCCTATAATTTCAAGAATAGACATGTTGATGCACATTTTACTCACATCGGAATATATGGAGAGCTCTAATTTAATTTATATATACCAAAAGACAATTTATATCTTATATATCGAAAATATAAGATAAACAATTCTAGGGTAAGGATCAAGTTCTTAGGAAATTACATTAAACCTGATATATCTTATATATATAAAAAAAAAGCACAAAAGATTTATAAATCATCAAATATATTTTTCTGACTTTGATTAGCATGAGATTTATTCATTTATTGATATTTCACAGCCTGCCATTCCAGAGGTTTAAGGAATCATTTTTACTGTACATTTCATTGAATGCCTTTTCTAACGATATTTCGTAAGATTAATTTTTACATCATCCAATCGAATATGAATAATTTTCGAACAAAACTATTTAACTCATATAATTGAACTCTAAAAGTAATTACCACCCTGAAACTGAGTGAACATTGAAATAATCATAAGGAGAGCGTATTCCACACTCCTCAAGGGGCTCCAGAACTGGAGCTTTAACGTCATATGCTGTTTAATATCAAAGCCAGGCTCACCATTCAACCAACGACGATATCTAAATCCTTTAATATTTCAGCAAAATACTAATATTTTCTAATCTACGAAATAAAGCAATAAAAAGAAATGAGTATATGCGTTCATACTGAGGAATGCTTGCATTAAGCATCCAAAGGCTTCCTACATACTTATAAGTTATACTTATTACACGCAGGACACTGCTAGAGAAGCAAGAACGAGCTCGTAAGTGATGTACTCCTATGGACCCCCACATATGGCCAAGCAAAAGCAGGACGACCAGCTCGAACCTACATACAGCAGCTATGTGAAGACACAGGATGTAACCCTGAAGACCTGCCGGAGGCGATGAATTATATGGAGAGGTGTCGAGAGATGATCAGGGATATACGTGCTGGCGGCGAGACTTGATGATGATGATATTTTTAAAACTAGTAACTTAATAAATTGTTTGTTTTTATGCAAGTAGCGGACTTATCGATACTGCTATATGGATGCACTACTTGGACGCTAACTAAACTACGGGAGAAAAAGCTTGACGGCAATTACACAAGAATGTTGTGAGCAAAACTGAACAAGTCCTGGCGGCAACACCCCACAAGGCACCAACTATACGGCCACCCGCCTTCCATCACGAAAACTATACAAGTTAGACGAACCAGACATGCAGGACACTGCTGGAGAAGCAAGGACGAGCTCATAAGTGATGTACTCCTATGGACACCCGCATATGGTCAAGCAAAAGCAGGACGACCAGCTCGAACATACATACAGCAGCTATGTGAGGGTACGGGATGTAGTCCTGAAGACCTGCCGGAGGCGATGGATTATAGGGAAAAGTGGCGACAGAGGGTCAGGGATATCCGAGCTAGCGGCACGACATGATGATGATGATGATTATCTTTGTTTAATAGCATATCAATTGTTTAAAAACCGAAATGTTTTAACCTGAAAAATCAATGAAACCTGATTTATTAACAACATGCCTACTCCGTGAGATAAGGAATTTCCAACGAAGGGATAGTATTAGAAATTAATGATTAATATGTCATTTAAATATTCCAAGAAAACATAGACATGTCTTTCTTAGCAGAAATAACGTATGTCTACTTACTTTGAAGAGTATACTATGAAATTAACAAACCCATTAAAGAGAATAAATTTACCTTATTCGGAGCCTAACAGTCAGTATAAAAATACTCTGACTATGACTATAATTACAATATGAAAGTGGAAATCAGTTTAAAAATGTCATTGCCTAAAATACTGTGAAATGAATAACAATAATGCAACTATAAGGACAAAGAAATCCGAAAAAATAATGATGATAAAAAATTGGGAAAATAAACTGCCCAAATACCAGGAAACAGCATTCAACAAAGCATATAATTAAAGTCATGGCCTTTGAATTCAGAACCAATGCATTCATGCTGCTTTATTGTTATTTAACTGCAAAAGAAGATCAATGGCAAATTTCCTCTCAGTTCCAAACTGGATTTTTAAAATAAAAAAATGGAATTAGATAGTTTGATGAAAAAAAAAGTGAATAGTGAAATAAATAAGCAATGAATTAATAAATTAAAAAAAAAACATAGAGGAAAATCAGCTAGAAAAACCTGCATTAAAACAAACTAACTATTGATTTCCAGTCCCTACACTCCCCAACAATATTGCTAACATTCGATTGTGCTTTCTAACAAGCAAGTAGCGTGAAGATCTTTGCCCTTTTCTTGATCAGTTCATATGGTTGGCTGATTTTTGAGATGCACGGAAAATTAAACCAATGTAATTAAAATAAAGATCAGCTAACAGTTTTAATAATAATAAGGGGCATTGAATCGATGAAACAAAATTTATTTTTTTACAAGTAATTTTTGATTTCATGGATTTAGTTTCAATTACTGGAATTGTAGACCAGTTTAATAGTTAATAGATACAAGGTCCAAAACGATACATTTTATTAAAATATTTCACAATATATTGCAATAATTATTAATTTTTAACTAAGTCTTTCATTCATTTCTCTTCATTCAAACTGCAAATACGAAAAGCGGTCACTCAAGCAGTCATAATAAACTTCAAAAATGTAAAATAGGTCAAAAGCAATTATGTTACTAATATCGAAATGTCGTTCAATAAACTCAACGAATCCAACCAGAAATAACATTAATACACTTATATTGACACAACACACACACACACACACACACACACACACACACACACACACACACACACACATATATATATATATATATATATTGAGAGAGAGAGAGAGAGAGAGAGATTTTACTTAAAACAGTGCAAACAGAGAGTCAACTATATTTCATGATTATGTTTCACAGGTATGTGATCCCTGGATGAAGATCTCTTCAACTGATTATAACGTAAGTAAAAAACTTGTTATATAATGGCCGAGGGATTTCGTTTTATATATCTTGCCTTTGGGTTTAGTTAGGCTGAGAATCCTTCGGCTCAGCACATGGGTTAGTTAGGTGCAAACTTGAGTGCAGGTGTGAACGCGCTCGTGGGGAGGATTTGTCGTTCACAGATGTCAAAATAAAAATCCTAGATAGAGGATTTGAGCAGGAGATGTGAATGACGTCATGCACCGGAAGCGCGCGCGGAGGATTTGGGGGGATTTTTAAAAAAGTCAGTTAGTTGAGTTGAGTTCTGCCTCGGGAGAAGACGGTTGGCTTTCGCTTGCTCGCCGAAGCCAGGCTAGTGGCCTTGTGGCGGTGCCACACGTGTTGGGCGGGGCGGTGCCACACGTGTTGGGCGGGGGGCAGATGGAATAGTCAGAATCGAAAGAATGTGTATCTCTCTCCTTATGTCGAAGAACCTTTAAACTCAAAGGTAATAAAAAGTTTTGTTCCTGAACTAAGAAGGCGTAAGTGTTTTTCGTGTTTCGGCATTCCTATATTCTATGTATATATGTTATCAACATTCTATGTACGTTTAACGTAGCCATATCATGGCTACGTAACAAACTGACTGCAACCAAGCACTGTTCACGCTGTATCTACGCTAATCTATTTTTGTCTTCATACGCTTTACCACCGATATTTATGAATATAAGTTAGTAAAAGTATCGATCTTAGTCGAGGGTGACCCAGTGGTTCCCTTTTCAATAGCTACTATTCTGAGGTGTACAGGAGGGCTCTACTCATTTCCCTGGATTGCGCCACTTAACCCATTATCCTTTCCTTAAAATGCTGAGTGTTAAGCAAGGCGGCACTAAGTACAATTTTTGAGTCTTTGGAATGACTTGACAAAGGATTGAACCCCAGTCTCCTGGACAAATAATCATACACCCAGACCCTGAAAAATTGTTAAATAAGATATATGAATTGATTGTTAGATGTAGACAGAGGAATAAATTTAAACTATAGAAAAATTATCATAGATAATGCTTAAATAAAAAAACACGATTAAATTGAGATTTAAGGTAAATGAATAAAGATAAGATAAATAATAAATGAGAAAAAACCATGTGTACATACTCTTCAATGGAGAGGTAAATGAATAAAATTAAAATTTTAAATTTTGATTTTAAATTTTGAATTTAATGTAATATAAGTATTACTGTATCCTTACGTAAAGTTACTAAATAAAGTTATATTTATCTAAATTAGTATTAAATCTGGAGTTTAAGTCAAAAAGTATTTAGAATTTAAGAAAAATAAAAATTAAAAATTAATTTACTATAATTCCAACCATCTATAAAAATTTAAAAAAAAAACCCACAGAAGTGGGCTAAATGAGGAGAAAACTCTTCACCCATCTTCTATCACCTCCCACCCTCTTTCATGTGTCTAGTCTGAATTATTTTTTCCATAACAACTGAAGATGTCCTGTTAATTTATTTGGTGTTTTTGATTTATATCAAAAACCCATAACAGGATGGAAATAAATTTATAATCCTAATGTGACTGGTTTTTGTTTTTCCTAAATATATATATATATATATATATATATATATATATATATATATTGCGATAGTTATTCAATCTTAACTAAATCTTATTTTATATCTCCTTATTCATGTTTAACTACATCATATTTTATCTCTCCTTATTCAAATTTTGAATACAAAACAGTCTATATATCCATATATGTTCGCCAATGATCCGGGAGACCGGGTTTCAATCCCAGGTCAAGTCATACCGAGACTAAAAAAAATGGTATTCGATGCCTCCTTGGTTAACACCCACCATTATATGGCAGGGATCAAGGGT
>OY757904.1:135179237-135352339 GCA_963585895.1 Sepioteuthis lessoniana
AAGAAAAAAGTTGGCGGTTTATGAGAAGAAAAGTTTGGCCGTTATATCAATGATTCAGCGATTGTTGCTTTAAAGTACGTCCACTGACATATTAGAAATATTGTGCAGAATCCACGTTCCGTTTGTTCAACAAGAAATATTTCGAATTATTCCTTGTTTTCGACGAAGTTCAAATCCTATAATCTGGTTTTTTTTTTGCCAACTTTTTCTGGTTATACAAATTTTCCAAAGTTTTTATATATTTTTACACTTTTTACACATCCACTGTTAACTTAACATCACTAATATAACCCCTCATAGCCTGATGATGGTTCAGCGGAACCAAAACGCTATAGAGTCGACTTTTTTTCTCAATATATACATATATATAAATATATATATATATATATATATATATATATATATATGTGTGTGTGTGTGTGTGTGTGTGTGTGTGTGTGTGTGTGTGTGTGAGTGTGTGTGTGTGTGTGGGTGTGTTTGTATGTGTGGGTGTGTTTGTTTGTGTGTTCGTGCAGCAGTACGTGGATGTGCGTGTATGCGTTAATATACAATTATTGACAGATGTTATTGCGCTGTATGTCATTATGACCCATATCTAGCAATTAAGTGTCATGCCAGCTACTTTACCTCCTGCATGAAATATCTGCGGACATATACGCAAGTCTATATCTAAGTTGTAATGTCGTATGAAACACAAACCTAAGATTTGAACAAAGATTTTGAATCTTCATAGCTCGGATGTTGGTAAAGAGAGCATATTTATGGAGTTGAATCTTTTTGAATTCAGACGTATTTCCTTCGTCGATGTTTTTGTTATACAAACTGAAAATGTGTGTCATGGTTTAGAATTTTACATGAACACAAAAGCTCAAAGTAGAAATCGTCCAAAACCTCAGGATCATTTGGTTCATGAAAATGGTTATTTCATGTCTTCTTTGGTAGGATTTGATTTCTAACTGTCGAATCTATTTTAGTAGCATTGGATGCCTAACAATCGAATCTATTTTAGTAGTATGAGATGCTTAACTGTCGAATCTATTTTAGGATGATTGGAGGCCTAACTGTCGAATCTATTCTAGTTGTATTGGATGCCTAACTGTCGAATAAAATTGTGTTCATTAAGAAGATATAAATGGTTAACATATAAGAACATAAAAGAAAGTATCAAGTATCAGTTTAACATTGATTATACAAGAAAACGGAGGATTAATATGAAACAACGATACTTCATTAAATAAAAATATGAATAGCTGAACACGAACAAAGTTCAAATATATTAACTAATTATTTTTCTAGATAGAAAACTCACACAATATTAACTCTTGAATTACTGAAAAGATAAAACTCAGCGATAATAAATCATTCGACTTCTATAGTCACGCTATTTCGTCTACTTTCAGACTAATTGTTGCGTTCTGGTTAGTGAACGCTTGTAATAGTAAATAAAGGACAAACCACGATATGAGAGGAAATAGAGATATATTCTCAGGAAAAAGTACATACAATAGAGAGACTATTAGTAGACAAGAACATAGGATTAGTTAATACAGAATAAAGATATAGTCCGACGATATTTTTGGCTTCCGTTATTACGGTAGCAAGTTAGGGGATCTCGTGCGATCTCCAGTCTCCAACGCTCTAATATTATTCCAATAAGAAGCTGCTCTTCACCTTCTAGTCTGCCGTGGTATTAGTAGCTACTGCTATTTTTGCCAGATGGTCTAGTTCAGTGTGTGGGAAAAGGTGGGTGATACCCAACACTAATGAACTTGGAAAAGGTGTGAAACCCTTTATTCTTCCTGCAAAGGATAGTATAGTACCTCTACGTATCTTATACAATGAGTGTTTTGGCAGTGAATAAACTGGGAAAGAGGATATATAGTTAAAAAAAGAAACTAAGTCAATCACCAAGACTCAGGATGGAAAGAAATCTTCATAAGACTCAAGGAAATCATCCTAAATTTGAAAAATGAATTCATATATTTTGTATATGCAGACAATGTTCATACAATTCAGAATGTTCAACAAAATCAGTTTCCAGCTAGTTTCTCGAAAAAAATGATCTTGACTTTGGTTGTTCAGATGTCATAAGAAAGATGGAATACCCAAACGCATGACAAAGACGAAATTACGATAATCTTTGGGAACGCTAAAAAAAGGAATCATTCCCAGGAACTATCGATCTGTTTACCGGTGATCTGAAAAATCAGAGCCACATGGATAAAAGAAAAAATATATAACTTACAAGAATATCACAACTGATTTACGAAAGAAAAAATAGAATCCCTCCAAAGTAGAAGACGAATATATAACCTATTACATATTTTCGCATAATGGTTAGAGTGTTCGCCAATGGCCTGGGAGACCTGGGTTCAATCCCGAGTCAAGTCATACTAAAGACTAAAAAAATGGTACTTGATGCCTCCTTCCTTAACACTCAGCCTTATAAAGTAAGGATCAAGGGTAAAGAAGAGCAATCCAGGGAAAGAGGTCTTACCCTCTCCTACACCTTGCTGTAGTAGCAATCGAAAAAGGCGCCCTCAGGTCACCCTCGATTATGGTCGCCAAATTTACTTTAGATAGGGATCAACATATCCTCAAAATGGTCAAAATAAGGTGGAATGGATCAGCTACTAAACGGCCTGTGAAATAGTCCCGCAAACTTAGATAATGGAAAATCGGCAAATGTACAAAATAATAAAGTCATAAACATCCAAAGAGTCACCTACCGGGGACACACGTATACTCTTTCCCGGCCCTGTATCTTAGATCGTTCACTGATACAGTCAATGCGTCAATCAGGACTCTTTTCTGATTGACTGGTGTTCAAATTGGCTTCGTCTTCCCTTATTCGGCTGCCCAAAGCTGCCCCACTCTGACAAAACTCTGGTTCTCACTGTTTCTCTCTCCGTCCAAGCAAGTTGCTGCCGATTATAATCTAGCCATTGGTTTGCCGGTACAAAGGGTATATGGATTATCGTTCTGATCGTCTTATTGTCTTTGCTCCTGCCCCATTGGTCGTTGTGTTTCACACCACCAATGATAAGACCAATGATGATGTGCCGTGGTAAAGTTGTCTAATGTAGTTGAAAAATAAGAATCTCAATTCGCAAATAAACGTTAAAATGCAGGTTTATTTACAATAGTAGGTATATAATCTTCAAATATGCAATGCTGAAGCAGGTGTATAAGAAATAGTGTTGTTGGATATGAAATGCTGGTAAGTTGAAGTGGGCCTGATGGATGGTGGGTGAGGAACGCTGTTGCCAAAACAACAACTATGGATTCGAAACGCACCCTTCAAAATCTGCAGACGAACTCTCCCTGGGGCAAACAAGCCCTTGCTTAAATAAAAAAATTGCCGACAAAATTTCATTTGATTACTCAATGTTCCATTATATCTACCTCACCCTTTCAATTTTCTTCCATCTTGATACTCACAAGCACAAGGTCAAGAATGGGATTTGATAACTTTCAAAAAGTTATAATTGCGTCGTTTTTATTTTTGAGCATTTAACTCTTAACCACACACCGCTTTCAACAATCTACAATTGTTTACAGGAAACGATACAATCATATTTTTAACTTCAGAGAATCAAACTACGTGTTTTGCTAAATCTGTCAAACCAAACAGAAAAAGGCACCAAATGTCTTTGTTTAAAATTACAATTTTAACCTATAACTTTAGATATGACGAAGTTTTCCGTTTATACATTTAATCATTGCTGTGCACCAGATTTAACCTTAATTTTCAAGGAATTATGCATTCATTCACCCACTACGTATCATATAAATCTCAATTATGAGAGTTGACGGTGCATCAGCCCACCGACCACACATATCATTTAGAACAGATTTAAAAAAAAAATTTAGTAACAAATTTTCCGTGAAGTATTAATCCTCCCGATGTAGTTCGTTATACACGATCTCACAACAATTATTTGTTATAGCTGTGATTGCACCCAACTACACACTTAGAAAATGTACACGGGGCTATATGATTACAAAATCACAGAAAAATATGAATCATCTCGTGTACTAGGACGATACCAAATTATTTAATCTAAATGAAAAGGAACTGAAGAGCCTGATATAAACAATAAGAATAAAACTGTCACGTTCGGATAGCATTAGAATCCTAGGGGAGAGGAAATTACAATTATCTGGGTATGTGGGTGGTGGACACCATTAAACATACAGATATGAAACAAAACATAAGAAAAGAGTAAATTAGAAGAACGGAAGAACATTTGCCATACTAGCTCAGTAGCAGATATCTTATCAAATGAATAAAACCTTCAGCTGTCCATCTTGTAAGATACTCAGTTCCATTCTAATAATACAAAAAGGTGGAACTTAGATAAATGGAACAAACAAACAAACAGCAAGTTAATTCCAATGCACAACGCCTTACTTTTGAGATAGGATTACAGGACTATTTGCCAAGGAAGGCATAAAAAAGAGGAATAACCTGTATTGACGATTTCACGGCAGCAACTCGCTGGGACGGAGAGAGAAACAGTGAGAACCAGAGTTTTGTCAGAGTGGGACAGTTTTGGCCAGCCGAATAAAGGAACCCGAGATCTACATTAAAAAGAGCAAATGTAGATAACTACAGCAGCCACTAACAGCATTGGAAATGTGAGAACCAATAGAAAAACAATAAAATCTAGAAAACAGATATGGGAAGACAACTGTATTGACATTTCAAGTGACCAAAATGGCAAGTTTGCATACGAGAAGACCTAGACATGGTTAAAAAAGGAACGGAATCTGTTAATAACGGCATAAAACAACATCATAGAGACCAATTATATTTAATAAAAAAAATGATAGTACTCAACAAAATAGCAAGTGTGGGTTATGTAAGGAAAAAAAATGAATCGGTTAATCACATTGGAAGCGAAAGAAGGGAACAAACAAGACTAGACTTGATTCCCTTGTGATGGTTGATCCTTTGGGAACTGTGACATTGACATTTGACCATACTAACTTTTGGTTTATGCACACACCTGAAACCATCCAACTGAATGAAACACGAAAAATTCTTAGGGATTTTGAGATAAAAATGGATCAGTTAATATCTGCCAGAAGACGAGAAAAACTTCTCAGCAAGTGAGTGTTATTGTTCTGGCTGGATGGAAAGTAAAATAAAAGAAATCGAAAAGTAGTCAAATGCTTGGAACCTTACCAGAGAACTAAAAAAACTGCTGGCCCAGTCGGCTGTGGCTGCAGAATTCACTGACTGCATGTCTGCAGAAGAGTAGGACTCCCCCAACTAGTGTCCAAGATATGACACAGAACAATCTAATGGTGAGGATCCCGTAATGCTGGAGCTTTGAGGAATGCAGAGTATTCCTTCACTGCCATCGCTTTCAGTCCACTCTAGCTCGGACTGAAGAGGACCTGATAGGGTTCAATCTATGAGTCAAATAGAACTGTATGACATATAAAATATGTGCAAACAAATGAGTCTTACAAAATTGTTTGAAAAAGAACTGTTTGATTATTTATCTGTTTAAAACAAATGACTGACGTTTAATAAAATTGATGGTAATGCATAGAAATATTGAAACAATTTAACTTTGTTGACAATCGAAATTGAATTGTTAGAAATAGAACTGTTTGATCCTTTAACTGTTTGTATCAAAAATGTGTTTATAAATCATATATTCAATGGATATGTAAAAACAAGATTTGGCATTTAATAACAAACAGTGGATGATGTGACATAGAACTAAACCAAATCAAACTGAAAAAGAAAAAGCGGAAAATGACAATGTCGATGATACCAACAGTAGTTGGTGTGCTTGAAAACGTTCACCAACGGGTCAGGAAAAAGACGAGAGTAATAGGAAATTAAAGAAAGATCGAACCCATCCTGGTCACATAACTATTAAGATCAGCTATATTACTGAGGAGAGTGCTGGGGACTAAAAGTAACTTGTAGTCATTCAGACTTTTATGAAAGATGAACAGTTATCCTTGTGCAAAACTCACACGTAGTGATAGAACAATAGATGTGCATAGGTTTACATGTCACTTATTGACTTTAAAGATTGTTTTATGCTAACTGACTTTGGGTATCACAGAAGATCTCTAATTATGTTCCGTCGAATTTGTGTACATATTTTACCTCAAGTATTTTTTTTTCTCTCTCTACGCCGATGACATAGCGATACTGGCAAATACACCCGACCAAGCCGAAACACTACTGCATAGTTTGGAACGAGCAGCCGCAGGCATAGGCCTCTATGTCAGTGCACACAAAACGGAATATATGTGCTATAATCAAACGGGGGACATCTCCACTCTAGACTGAACCCCTCTTAAACTAGTAGACAAATTCACTTACCAAGGAAGCAGCGTCTCATCAACCGAAAAGGACATCGACACGAGGGTAACGAAAGCATGGACAGCTATCAATAGGCTATCGATTATATGGAAGTCAGACCTGACCCATAAAATTAAATGCAGTTTCTTCCAGGCAGCGGTCGCATCGATACTGCTGTATGGATGCACTACATGGACTCTAACAAAACGGCTGGAGAAGAAGCTAGACGGCAATTACACAAGAATGCTGCACGCAATCTTGAACAAGTCCTGGCGGAAACACCCCACAATACACCAAGTGCCCGGCCACCTACCTCCTATCACGAAAACTATTCAAGTTAGACGAACCATAGATGCAGGACACTGCTGGAGAAGCAGGGACGAACTCATAAGTGATGTAATCTTGTGGACCCCCACACATGGCCGTGGAAAAGCAGGAGGGCCAGCACGAAGATACATTCAGCAACTATATGAGGATACGGGATGTTGTCCGGAAGACCTGCCTGAGGCGATGAACGAAAGGGAAAAGTGACGAGAGAGGATCAGGGATATCCGTGCTACCAGCACATGATGATGATGATGATGATGATTTTTCTCTCTAAATTGATATAGTCATCAATTTTGAGCCTGTTTCTTTTGTTCAGCATTTATTTATCCCATGACTTGTTAGATTTATTTTATTGAAGCCGAAAGAAAACAGATGAAAGAATGCTTTTAAATATACTAAAAGACGTACTTACTGCTCGACTTAGTGAAAACAATGATATTCCCTTTGTTTCGTCTTTTTTTGTTTCCTTTTATTTAAAAGGACGGCTTAATCAATATCTTTTTTCTCGCTGATCTGGCGTAACTAGAATTACTGTACATGAATCGATAGAAACCCAAGTGTCATTTTTTGCTCATCGGATTTACTTCCGATACGGAAGTATGGGGTGACTCGTTATCTTATCTATGTACAAGGTGTTAACCATTACACTTAAAAGAGTGAGTGGTGGATCTAGCCTCCGAGCTCAAACGTTGTTACTGAGGCGATGGCTGTCGCGTCCATCATGTATCAATGGAACAGAATGGATAATCTCTGTAGATGTCGATAATCTGTTTGTCGTTCAAACGAACGTGTTTCTGAATAAGCAAGAGGATGTGGCTCCCAGAAACCTTTTATTCATTGTATCTGTGTTTTTTCTATTCACAGTAGAAATACTTAGTTTACATATTTTCAAAGAATTCAATCAGGAAAATTATGGTTCTAACGCCTAACATTTTGACCCCGTCTGCCCACGCCTATGAATGAAATAATTTGTAAATTGATTTCCACTTTTAGTCTTATTTTCATGTTTATGTTTATTTTTATTTTATTTTTATTTTCATTTTTATTTTTATTATCTAATTTTTACTTTTTTACTTTTTTAATTTTTTTAATTCTTTTATTTTATCTTCTGAATACGAACTGTAACTCCACATTTGCTACTCTGCGACTAGAGAAGAACTTAAATAGTCATCTGACGAGACGGAGAGTATAGTAATATTCTCCGCCGAAACAAATCTATTATGACGACTTAACCGAGTTTGAGTCTCAATATTGCCTCCTTATTTTTAGACCATATATATATACATATATATAGTCTAAACATAAGGAGGTAATATTGACGTAATTTTTCCCTTCATAATAAATAAATAAATACGGTGACCTGTGTTAAAGTTCTTTACAAGGCTGTTAGTATTTCACATAAAGCATACATTTTCAAAATATATCAATCCCTTTATTCTCTCTCCAGCTATAAGTAAATATTAGAGTAGGCTGAACGCTTTAACCTTGATATAGCAACCGCACTGGGAGAAGGAAAACCCTAAATTTAAACTCGTTAAACTCAGCCTAAAAATTAACCTTGTCTCGCATCTTGCTGCTGCAGAAAGGTTTGTTCTATATATATATATATATATATATATATATATACATTCACTTATATATATAAATGCATTCACTTACATATATATAAGTGAATGCTTTTTTCTCTGAGAGTCAATAACTCTTCCGCTTAATGGAAATATTGGTGCTATATTTTACTCATCTAATTAATTTCTATTACAGACAATATCCTCATATTATTCGCAGGTCGTAAACAAGAGACAGGCTCACATTGTTTTGCAATTTTTACAATACTTCAGCCGATTAAGCCATATGATCCAAATATATAAAAAAAGTCATATTCTAGATTAATTCTTGAATTTGAATAATGAGATGAGATAAGCTGAGTATCCTAAATTACAGTAAACAAGTTGATCTGACATAAGACCTGACCTAAAAAAAAATTAGTTGAAAATTCTGTATTAGAACTGTACTTGCTGTATATGTCCATACAGTAGATGACTTGTTGAATATATTAAGCCTGCAAATTGGACACATCAGAACTTATAATCACATGAAATCACAATCTATTGCGATATCATTGAATTATGCAGATAAGCAACATATCATAACTAACAGAACATAGTCTGTTGAACATGGCGTATCATGTAATATTAATAGAAGACATAATTTGTATTGCTGTTACATTATTTTATATGAATCCCTGTGTTAGTTTGTTAAATATGCTCAGCAAACATGTGGTTACGATATTTATAGCAGTCTGCTGGAGTTTCAGTAAATGGTTCATATTGATTGCCTGGTTTGTTTTCCACTGGTTGACCTTTCTGTTGTCAAGATTTGGATTTTAGCCCTGTCGTATTAATTGACCCTTAGTTCAGTAGAGATTTTTTCGGGCTTCAAATGTCTACTCGTAGAATTCGATTTAAGGCAATTTAAATAAGGAAGTGATGATGTTTAGAAGTGTGCATGACTGCCTAGATGTCTGGAGCTTGTCTGGTTGACACAGAATAATTGCTTAAGCCTTTTTGAATCAGCAAGATTGGCATATTTAATGAGCAGTTTTGTATAAATAAAGCAACACTTTACACTCATCATACCTATATCTATGCGACGTTTTTTTCTGGTAACATTAACTCGATATTCATCTCAAGCAAGATAAAGTGCAGGACGTAAAACCTTCAGAGACAGAGTTTATCATCATATCAAAAGCGAAAATATTGAGGTGATTCGAGCTTTGTAAATGTGATATCTCGATATCAATAGTTTGATTCATAAGTTGCTCTTCTAGATACAAATGTTTATATAAATGTAAACTCCTAAAATGAAAGCATTTAAAGTTTATAGATACATTGATCATGCACTTATTTACACATACGCACGCACACACACACACACACACACACACACACACACATATATATATATACAGTGTATCACAAAAGGGAGTTATTTTGAGAGGAAAATATATGAAATCTGTTATATAAGCTGCACATAGACTACATGTCATTGTGTCAATGTGTCATTTCGTCAGTGTTGTCCCATGAAGAGATATACTTAAATATCTGCAGAAATGTGAGGGGTGTACTCACTTTTGTGATACACTTTCTATATATATATATATATATATATATATATATATATGAACCTTCGTGTGTGGGATACAAACAAAATCAATTTTAGAGTAGAGTTTAATATGTCAAAATTCAGGGACTTCCTTCTCTCAGACATATTGCTAAAGAGTCCATTTTGCACTATTATTTTTCGGTGGAAGAATAGTTGAATTTATACTTTTTCAAAAGCTATTAGCGCTCGACCAGAACTTGAACAATTCACCATCTCAAGTTCCTAAACGTAAATAACCATTATACCAAAGGTACTTCCGCACTTGATGAAGTTACACGCGACTATATATATATATATATATTGTCATCCACAGAGAGACTGTTTCGTTCTATCAGAACTCTTCAGTGTGGCTAGACACGTTAGACGCTCGAAGCCGGGATCGAAACCCATCCAAATTTACGTTAGACTAAGTCTCAGACCGCTCGGACAACAAGACTACCATGTTGGCTAAGGGAATTTTAAAGGTATTTATGTAGCAGCAGCAGCAGCAGCGTCCGTTTGTTTTCATTTTTATACCCTATCGGCTACCAGAGTGCTCAATTCTTTCAAAGAGCTGTGCATTATGCGAGCGGCGGTCGAAAATTCCTTCGCCAGAGTGCTCAACCCCCATAGATAACTTGGTAGACGCTATTCCTGTCAATAATATATATATATATATATATATATATATATATATATATATATATAAAGAGTTCTGAAAGAACGAAACAGTCTGTCTGTGGATAACAATATATATATATATATATATATATATATATTGCAAGTCTTTTTGCATCTGACATCTATTCTTATGGTCTCTCTCTCTCTATCACTGTATATATATATATGTATATGTGTGTGTGTGTGTGTGTGTGTGTGTGTGTGTGTGTGTGTGCGTTTCTGTTTCGGTGTGTGTGTATGCATGCGTGTTTACGTGTATTTTATTCATTGTAACTGAAAACTAATATCAGTCATAGCCGTTCTGATGTAATCTTATACAATAGCGTTTTTATATAATGTTAGGGTTAACCGATATTCAGAGAAAATATATGGTTATCAATTTTTTTAAATATCGATTTACGCATTATAAACTCTTCTTGTATTTCCAAAATCACATACTGTCACATTCCATAATTATTTATGACAGGTACCCATCTCCACGCAAAGTTTTATTGTTTCTTGTTGAGTTTAATATGCCGCCTTAATTCGTATTTCCCTTGCTATAAGCTTTACCTTGTTTTGGAAGAAATACGTTTTTTTTATTTCCTCAGAAACGATTTTTAGGATCATTGAAGATATAACTGTGAATTCAACTTACTTGCAATGGGATTTTTCTATTCTATTGATTTTTTTTCGTGCCAAAAGTCGTTCTGTTGTTTGTGAAAGAAGACGGGATTACGCGGTAGGATAAGGAATTTATATACTGACAATCACAAACAACAATTAGAAGTATAAGCATAAGAATAAGAAAAAGAACCGTAAGATGCATTTAATGAAATAAATTTTATTTATTATTAAGCCATATATGTGGACTTTCGATAAAAATTGAATTTACTACACAGCTAACCCATTTCACAAACATCGTTGTGTCAACAGGTTGTAGCAAATTATATTAACTACATATTAAGTGCGTGATTTACCAAATTGCACAGAATCTTGTCTCTGCGTAAAAAATTGATTGATTCTTTAATTGATCGATCGATTGATTAATTGATTGATTTTAATGCCATGATATCCCATCGAGGATTATTTTATGAATAGAGGTTTCGAGAATGACGTCCCATTTATATATTTTTGTGCTGTTGTTTCTGAAGACTTTTTTGCACACGGTACAATCGAGTCTAAAATAATTTAACAGATGTATTCAATCCATAGATTGGATCAAAATAAGTACAACTACTTCATTTGAGAGTGGGTCTGGAAATAACTTGCAATGAAGGTGTACTCCACATTGTTCAAAGACCTAGAATTACATCCTCATCACCACATCTAGTATAATGTCATACACAACACATGCTTATGAGCAAGGCATACTTTGAATATATACTTTAAATAATGTTATAATCTCAAATTTTCAAGTCTAAAAGTATCCAACGATTCAAAAGTAACCAAATTGTGTGCTTCTACATAAAGACATAATGACAGAGAGGGGAGAAGAGAGAAAGAGAAAACGAGATAGATTGATACAGAGAGAGAGAGAGAGAGAGAGAGAGAGAGAGAATATCAGATTGACCGACAACGACAAGGAGATATTCGGAGACGAACAGAGTGAGGTAGAAAATGAAAACTGATCCTTGCGGTAGAGTATTGATTAGATATTTTAATGTTGAGAGCGTCATCGAGCCTCGTCATTCGTTCACAAATTTATTCGAAAATTTACGTTTTTCTCTCAACCTAATGATGTGGAAATGCCCTATATTACATATCTGCTTCATGCAATTGATAGTTACAATCCAGTAAAAAAAAGAGCAACATTATTTAAGGGTTCTTTGTTTAATGGCATATCAATCTTCATTGGTTATTTGTAGCTAAAACATCCTTTTTGAAGAGGCGTAAGAGTGCTACTTAAACCAGAACTGGTACAATAAGGGGGTCCATTTCTTTTTCTATGACTATGAGTTAAAAATTGATCGTAATTGCACAACAGAAATTCAAACTTGTTTACAAGACTCTGACCCTCAATGTAAGTTAAACTCATGGTATGTTCAGTTAAATAAATTTTATTTAGTATGAACATGGAACGAGGATATCATTTCTGTACTTAGCAACTTTGAATTAAGTGTATATGTACAATAAATTCAAGGTAGAATCAAACTATCACGATGACATAATTACTAAATGGAAATAGATTATTAAAGATGATTCTGGAGTAATGACGAAGTGTATGATATTTATTATACCAGGAACACATATTACTGTAATATTAATAAAAGTAGTAAAATGAAAGTAAAAGTATGATTATATCGTTTGAGTAATATAGGTAAATATCTTATTATACATTTTTATTCAATACACACACACACGCGCATATATATATATATATATATATATATATATATATATATATATATATATATATATATATAGCGTTGAATATCCTTCTGCTAAATGAACTTTTTTCTGATCCATATGTTTTCAATAGATCTTTAATATACGTCTATATCTCTGGGGTAAAGCACCTGGCTAATGAGTTTTTTATTAGGTTTGGGAAGAGCATGTTTCAAATTAGCCGTGACTGACCGTCTGGTTTGTTTGTTTATCTAGATATATGTTAAGTTTCTTAGAGTTGCGTCTTTCAAATTAGCAGTGACTAATCGGCAGGTTCATTTGTTTATTTAAATGTTCGTGGCTGCCAAATCTTTATTCAATGCAAGGTTAATTAAGTTTCTTATCAAATTCAAATGAGACATATATTTGTAAACTGTTAATCTTTTTGTCTTTTTGTTTCACTTACTGATTTTATGTTTACATCTTTTTTATTTCATTCTAGAATGGTGAATTTTGCGTCTTTGTTAAAATTCTGACCGTTGAAGCGTGATTGTTTTTCTACTAATATAAATAACTGTAATCCGTAAATTTCAATCTGTGTCTACACTTATTTTGTGGGGTGTCCTCGTGGTGTAATGGTTAAAGCGATGGACCGCGAAATCGTAGTACGCGAGTTCGTACTCCAGTCGTGCTATTACGTTCACTTTCGGGCAAATACCATTGGGAAAGTTATGAACCCCCTTATCCTCCAAGCTATGGGTTAAATAGTACCACTACTGTTCTTCGAGGAGAATGGCTTTGGCATTAAATAACCTAAAAAGAGTTGATATGCCATTAAACAACCAAACCAAACACTTATTTTGTTGAAAATAAAATGTCCATTCTGACATTCAAACATCATATTTTTGGCAGTGCGTGTATTTAAAAAAAAAAAATTAATTACATTTTCCTTTCCGCAATTTGTTTCGTGGTGAATTTTTTAAAAGTTTCTTTAGTTATAATATTTGTGGAATGAGTGGATTGATTTGGGGTGTTTCGACCATAGTGTGTTCCTGAGATTACATAGTTGAGAAAACATAGTGTATTTTTGCGGGCTTCTAATGATTTTTAAAAAATTATTTTGTACACTGTTACGTCCTATCATTTTTCTGGGTTCATTTGATCAACATTCGGTTAGAATGAATACTTGCTAATGGAAAAAAATATTGTTTAATTCAGGATTTATTTCTAAAATGACCCAAAATTTCTAAATGATCTAGCAGTAGTTGTTATTTAATGCTCTTGCGAGGAGGATACGATCTGACATCAATTTTGAGTTTTGTTTTAGGCTACCCTGGATTGGAAATGGTTTTGGTTATCCTGCTTTCAATTAACTTAAAGGAATATCGCCACACAGAGAATTGCTTTTTGTATTTCTTCGCTTCGTGTATTTTATACATTGTCTGTGCAGATTCTTCTTTATTTTACTGTTTGTGGATAGAGAAAGCTTTCTTTGAGATGTTTGGGCGAGAAGATAAGAAATCGGGATAGCTGATGTTTTGGTCGGTTTGTTTGGTTGGTTGGTTGGATTTTACAGCACATCCACTTTTGTAGGTTATTTAATGCCAAATCCATTTTTATGCAAATAAGCTGTTCTATTTCAAACAATTAAGTTTAGCATTAGTACACAGTTTAATTTTCAAAAACATTTCTATTTCAAGCAATTCACTTTAGTCAAACTGCTCAGTTTAGTGTAACGTCAGTTTCAATGTCAAAAACAGTTCCATTTCAAACAATTCAGTTTAGCATAAGTACGCAGTTTAAATATCAAAACTTCCATTTTAAGTAATTTACTTTAACATATGTACGCAGATTAGTTCTATTTAATCCCAAAATAGGATCCTATCAGGTGCTACCACTCCGGGCCAGAGTGGACCAAGAAGCGATGGCAATGAAATATCCAGCATCATCATCAGATTGTTTAGTATCATATCCATGACACTCGATGCGGGGGTTTTACCCCTCTGCAGAGGTACAATCGGTGTATTCTACAGCCCCAGCCGACTGGGCAATTTGTCGGGTTGGTGTGAAATATTGGTTGTTTTTTTCTTCTTGTTTATATAAGCTTGATGAAAAATTCGATTTCTTTTTTTAATTTTCTAGGTCAAATTTAATACAGTTCTATATATATTCAAGTTAGGAAACTTTGTTTCTCAGCTTTTGTACATAGTAAATACGTTATCACTTTAACTAACTTAAAAGAGGCCAGCGTTTAAAGCTTCAGAGTAGATGTTCATGTAATCAAACTTGTTCATACAGTTGGTTGCGTATGAAGGGCTTCAATAGTGACTATGGTGCATCATTTTGTTTACAAATAGGGCCTACCACTCAAGTTGTTTAATGTTAATGGGTTACATTAAAGTTTTCATTGCTTTTGTGGGATTTCGTCTTGTTATTTTCTTGTTATGCTTTCCCACAGCTAAAAATCCCTTTTGTTTGATATTGGAGTATAAAGATATAACATTTATTGCGATCAGTGTCGTATCTTTTGATATTCTTTTAAAATGCCATATATTTTGTTACAGATGTCCGTCTTATGACACGTTGATCGTTATTTCATAAGTAAATGGTCGTACGGACTGATCTATGCATTTTCGTAGTTAGGTTGCGTGATTTGTAATTGAGGAACTTGTTGGTCTTCCATGGATTTCATTTTATATATTTTTGTATTTGCTAACTAAAATTTATTTATTGAAGTAATAGAAAGAAATAAAATATTTTAAAGTTCCCAAATAAAAGAGTTACACAAACATTCTAAAAGCAGAAAAAAACTTGAAAAATAGTATTGCATATGTCTATCATGTGATGTGGTATGCCACCGATAAATTCCCCTACCTTCTGTGTTTGAACTAACAAGCCCCAGAGCCTGGCCGCTAAAGCTGTCAGAATGCAAGTCAAACATTGCCAGCACTCCTTGACTTGTGGTCGGTTGGATAGAGAAGGGAGTGTAGGTCATTTAGTCGCATGACCGGATGAAATAGAGAGGAGGAAGAAAAAAGCCAAATGATTGGCTAAGCCCTTTTATCGCCGAAAAATAGTACCTTTTCGTCAGAGGAAATTTGGAAAACGATCTTCTTTTCTGGACAGACATTGGCAAGAGATAGACGCCAAACTAGCTAAGCTCCGGGGAAAGGGTAGAATAGAATCTTTGGACAAAAGATAGCAAAAGGTGCCTTCCGCCAGATTCTAGAGATATGCCGCTCGGCCGTAAAAGAAAGGAACCTAAGAAGTAAACCCTTCGAAAAGTTAAGTACAACTTAAAACTGTTTTTCCTTCAACCCTTCCGAACTATCGGAATTATATGCATTCAGAAAAGGAAAGAAAGAAACTGTAAAGATTTGTTTCATCCACCGTAAATGAATGTGTGGACTTAGATACTTTCTCAAGTAAAATAAAGAAAATTAGAAAGAAAGAAAGGAAATTAGAAAGAAAGAAAAAAAGGAGAATGAAGAAAAGGACTGTCGAGAGAGACATTTGCGTTTAACAATGCCTGCTAGCTTAACAAAGCCGATAGTTTCAAATGAAAGGAGAAAAGAAACAAGGAACTGTGTCTTAAATCTCATAATTATTTTATTGGTTGTCGCTTATTAAAACCTTGTTACATATTAAATGCTCCCTCGTGTTGAAATCTATTCATTATGTTGTTAATCTATCGAGTTGCCTTCTTTTGCTCATTATCTTTTTAAGCTACCTAACGCTTTAATTTATTTTCGCTAAATATCCTATTCGCCTTAAAAACATTACAAGGGAATTTTGGAAATTTCACTACAGTAGTATATATTTTGTTTTAACCTATAAGTCCATGCCTTTCCCTTATCCGAGGGGGTAGGAAAACGAAGGGCTCTTGGGGATATGTGAGAGGGAAATTGGGAACCCCCTCGCCAGCGTCGAGATGAGTATAGCCCCAAATTAACCCCCACATTATTTGCCAATAACCTTATGCCCGAAACAGGAGTCTTGAGTTGGACTTATTTTGCGGAGGGTCAAATGTCAGACGGCCCTGACGTCAAATGTGCATAAAATAAACTCTCGTCCTGAGATAGTAATTTATGCAACGTTACAATCATTTTACAAATTAATCCAACAACAGATATTTTTGCACAAAAAATGACCAACCTTGGTATTCAAACTATTACAATCTTTTCGCAGATATTAAGGAACATAATGAATAATAAGATGAACTAGAAAAAAAATCTAGACTGGTGCATAAAACGTTACTTGCTTTGGAAAGATTTTCACACAAAATAGAGAAAACGATCTGTTTTAAATGGAAAAAAATAACGTTTAAGAAAAGAGAGAGATTTTCCCTTTTACTTCTATTTTCATTTGATGATGTTTTCAGATTGAACACTTTGCATCTATTTTAGAAGTAGTGATAAAAAAAACGAAAACATTGGCGCATGGTCATATAAAAATCATACCCTCTTAATAAGTTGTTTTATCTGAAATATATATATATAGAGAGAGAGACAGAGACAGAGACCGAGAGGCAGAAACAGATCGAGAGAGAGTGATAGAAAGAGAGAGGGAGGGGGAAGAGGTCAATTTGTCGATTTTGTGAAAGTCAATATTTGTACACACACACGCACACACACACACACACACACACACACACATATATATATATACACAAAGTCGGACTGTGAGAAATTGGTCGAATACACATCCCTCTCTCTTTCTCTCCTTATCTATCTATCTATCTTTATATATATATATATATATATATATATATATACATAATGGTCAAATGTGCTCGGGTATGGAAGAGAATGTTCAATTTTTTATGGTATTTATTGTATGGATTATATTCCTTGTCAGTCAACGAGTTCTGTTATTATGCCTTAGGAGGAGTAAAAGGTCTTTAAACTCTGTCGGCCAAATACTAAACCTAATAGCTACTTGTTGGCGTGGTCAATGTAGTTTATAACAAGCGGGCATCAAAGTGAATTTTTTTTTCGTTTTGACCGCGATAATGCTTTGAAAAAGACGATCCTGTGGGCATAGACAAGGGATATTCCCCAAAATATCGTGCAGTTCTGCACATGATAGCACATCTTACGCATAAAAGTCAGAAACAATATTGAACTATTATACATTTTATTTCTTCTAATCATTTCAAATCGATTTCAGAAATGATTGTAAAGAAATGTGTAGACTTGGAAAAAGAATATTTATATATCTTAGCGTGAATAAAATTCTGTCTTGTAAGGATATGTTTTTATGTTCAAATTTCCTACACAGAGAAAATATTTGATGACAGGTGTACCTTTTTTGTCTTTAATAATATTATTTTTACATAATTTTGGAACGTAATCTTTATGTTCCAGTACGAAATGGAACTAAGTGTAGCATTGTAAATAAAGGATAATAGGATAAGCCAAAAGTAAAATGACTAAGCAGAGGAGAAGATTTGAACATCTGTTCCAGTTGGCTAGCTGTAACAAGATACGGTAAATCTAACAGTTCGAGAGCGGTCTTCCAGAGTTCATCTTAAAAATTTGGAGGTGCCCGCGGTGTGATTGTTATCGTCGTAGGAAATGCACACGGCGACACAAGTTCAAACACTGGACGAGGCTGATTGCATTTCACATAGAACTTATACCCTTGGTAAAGGTATGAATCCAATTATTCTCCCTCCAGCTATGAGTAAATAGTAGGGCAGACTATGTTCTTCAGCCTTGGTGAGGCAACTAGTCCAGGAGAAGGAAAGCTCTGAAATCAAACCTGTTAAACTCCGCTTAAAAACTGACCTTGTGTGTGTGTGTGTGTGTCTGTGAAAGATTTCAGTATTCGGTCTCGTTCTCTTTTTTAATTGTTTGGGTGCATGGAGACAAAATTTGGATAGTAACAAAAAACAAATGATACAAGAATAGTCCTGTTCCTAATAAAAACAAAGAATTAACCTTTAGGTTTCCGTTATCCATTTCATCTTTCTTCTACGACCATAGAGACTGAACAGTAAGAGAATAAGACAACGAAATGTTGTAACGCTAAAAGGCAAGTTGTTTTTCTCTCCCCAGCCAATAAATAGACATTAATAATATAGCAGTCGCCGCTGAAATCGCTTCATAGACATAGCCTTGGACCAAAACATTTCAGACAGTTTCAACCAGTAAAAAACTGTTATATTATGTACATATTTATTTATTGATATAATAGGATATTTCTGCAGTAAAATTATTTGCAAACGACTTGATTCATACTCATTATAGTCATGTTTTTTATTTAATGTTCTTTTACTGTATTGATAATGTTGTTCAAACGGGCTTTTCCATCAATCAATTCTACAGCCTTTTTCATAGCAAAGGTATATCCAAATTTTAGACTGTGATGCTATACACCTCTGTCTATTTTGTTTTTTTTTATATTTGCTTTACAGTTGAATGCATAATAATATTACCTTCTATGAAGTAATGTATCTCAAATGACCGTTTAGCTATTTGTTTATCAGCATACGACTTGTTTGCTTTTCATTACAAAAGAAAAATATATTGAAAAGCAGATTATCTGTCACACCGCATATACTCATATTTTCACATGCAACAATTAGACCGTATGCATTTATCTAAACCATCCTCCATGAGTAGGATATGACGCAAGCTGAGGGAAACTGGTTTTAAGTTTAGAAGATCACTTCTCCTTTACAGCTTGTTTAACGAAAATCAAAGAATCTAGTCTGCCAAACTAACAATCCATAGTTGGTGAGAAAACAGATGAATTAATTTCTTTACCAAAAGAATTATCCCGGAGTGAAGAGAAAAAAAATTGCTTTAGGATGTGAATTTCTAAGACGATAACCGTTATGCTACGCATGCCTCTAATAAGTCCTCTGCGTAATGAAAACAAAATTATTTAGTACAAACATTTATGTAAGTGTACTCTTTTTAGTAATCGTAAATAAATTTGAAAATAATTCACATACATTGAGTATCATAAAGAATTATATTTAGTTTTTATCTGTCAAGCTGGTGATTTACTGATCTAATATATATATATATATATATATATATATATATATATATATATATATTTATCAAAACAAATTATAATATATTTCAATCTTTCAGTACTTAAAAAAAATCAAGCAGGCGTTGGCGTAAAACTGTAGTACTAAATAGGATAAAACAAAAATGATGCGTGGTGTTTCGGACCATTCCTGGAAGCAATACCTCAAAAATCAGTAGCTGGACGGACACTCACAAACACATAAGTTGCGCTCTGCAATGAACTACAACACATGGACACATTAACATCGGCTTATAAAGAAAGCCTTATATTATTCTGCTCTTTGCTGACACTGGATGATGTCTAGATGACATACTAAGACATACCAATAGGACATACTAAGAGCGATGACTAATAGGGACAGAGAAAGAGAAAAAGAGAGAGAGAGAGAGATAGAGATAGAGAGAATGAGAGAGAGAGAGAGAGGAAGTGAGAGAGAAAGAGAGAGAGAGAGAGAGAGAAAGTGAGAGAGAAAGAGAGAGAGTGGGAAGGAAATCCATACTGTCACCATGCTTTGCAGATAATGATGACGTGTGCTTGCATATTCATATTTCACGACCGAAAAATAGCATAAATAACATGGAATAAAAATGCATAAAAAAAAAAGAAAGAAAAACAACCAAATAGAAGAACGTCTGATTCAAATTGTTTACTGTCCATGACTTGACAGCTGAATGTGCATGCGTTCTCGATGAAAGAAAAGAAAAACAAGGAAGTATAAATAAACAACTATTTCATTTTTATCAAACTCACTTTTGATGTACCGGTGATTTTTTCTAGGTTTATTCAGTTCAAATTTATGTCAACTAAATAAAAATTAGTTTTTAGTGATGTATATATGCATTTCTCTCTCTCTCTCTCTGTTTCTCTCTCTCTCTTTCTCTCTATCTTTTTATATATATATATATATATATATATATATATAAGTATTATTTGGTCCAGTTAAACCGGAGTTGGGAGTAATTCAATCAGGACAATGAAAGCATATATATATATATATATATATATATATATATATATATATAAGGAAATGTGCAGAAACGTCTTTAGAAAACACACACCATTAAATTATAAATAGACAACTGAAGCAATACTAATTCAACGACTACCATATAAATATAAAGTAAGTAAAGTTGGCGACCGTAGTCTCGGGTGATGCGAAGTCTCCCTTTTCATTTGCTACTACACCGTGGTGTAAGATAGGTCGCTACTCCATTCCCTGAATTGCTCCACTTTACACTTGATTCTTAACTTATAATGCTGTTCGTTAATCAAGGCTGAATCAAGTACCAATTTTTGTAATTTTTGATAATACTCGACCTGGGATTGAAAACCTGTGCTCCCGGACCATTGTCGAACACTCTACTCATGAGACCAATGACCCGATATATCAATATAAAAAAGTAAATATTGATTTATTGATCTATTACTTAAAATGCTTCAGAAAACAATAAACTTCAAATTTTTTGAGGAAATATATATAGAAAGAAACATGTCACGAAAACACTTGTATTTTTAGGCGGGTGACTAATATTCTGGCACATTTAAAGGTCACTATTTCGGATGCTTATTTTTCAAGACAAGCAGTCACCACAAGATGGAGCATAAATACTATTTCTCTCGCAAATACCCAAGTACTGACATCGTTCCAAATGAAGTGAAAATGATGAATAAATCAAAAGAGAGTCCATCTAACGGCTATTTTTCCTGAAGTTGTTTCTTTCATTGACGGTTAACTGAAGATATTATGACCACATCACTATGTAACACCGTTGTTCTTTTAAAAAAGTAGACTGAAAAATCAAGTAGCCCACAAAGGTTGATACGCCATTAATAAACGAAGAAAAGAAATAAACCATGTTTATGTGCATGTTAATAATAATTAAGGTGTATGTTCATGTCAGGTAGTTTTCAACAAATACATTTAGATGTTTAGCACCTTCTTTAATGTAATGAAGATATATGGCACAAAACACACTCATGCACACACACTCATTCTCGCTTGTTCACTCTCTCTTTCACTCTCTCTATCTCACACTTTTTCTCTCTCTTTCTCTCTCCCTCTCTCTCTCTCTCTCTCACACACACACACACGCACACGAACATATATACATATATATATATATATAGATAGATAGAGAGAGAGAGAGAGAGAGAGAGAGAGAGAGAGAGAGAGAGAGAGAGAGAGATGATGACTGCCATATATTGACGGTGGATAGCCGTCTTATTAGCTCAACTTAACTCGAATATCCTGCGTAATAATACCTAATTCAACTTGTGAAACATTTACAATATGCATAATGTGATAATATAGTAAGACTTCTTTTTGACACGTATGCAACTTTCTGGGTAGACAAATGTACAACCCAGTGAAAGGCAGTGCCAGAAAACTGGAGAGTATGCAACTTGTAGATTTGTTTGAGCGTACCTTCTTTTCTACTTTTTCCGTCGGAGGATATCTTCAAGGCTGCAAATGCGGTAGATGGCAAATTCCCTACTCGAGTGCTCAACCCAAATCCATTAAATGTGGTACTTGGTTTATTGGCAACGCTAAATACTTAAAATAAATGTATTTATATTACGCATAACGCATACTCACATACATAAAAGGACACACACACACACACACACATATATATATATATATATATATATATATATATATATATATATATATATATATGTGTGTGTGTGTGTGTGTGTGTGTGTGTGTGTGTGTGTGTGTGTGTATACCTCATACTATGCAATTGGCAAAACACAAACCTTAAGCTCCTCGCAACGTTGTAACAATTCCAAACTTTTTGGGTTTTTAATAACATTTGTGGAAACACAGATAGATTTCTAATTTTGTCGTGTAACTTGTGTGAAGAATCTAATATTTTTATTTTTGTTATATTGCTGTAACTATTTTTGGTACAATTCAAAGAACGCAAGTTATTACAGGAATCAAGAGGATTTTTAAATTTCAGAACCTATTTAGTAAGACGACAAAGAAGAGAAAAAATATCCTATATACAATATGTCCCTTAGATAAAAAAAAAAAAAAAGAAAGTTGTATTATTCTAAAAAAAATCCGCCGTTTGCCAAGCTTTTAAATAAAATTAATTCATTTTGAATTGGTCAAAATCCTGTAATATAAAGTCCGAGGGATTTGGTTTTAATTATCTTGCCTTTGGGTTTAGTTAGGCTGAGAACATTTCGGCTCAGTGCATGGGTTATTTGGGTGCAACATGAACGCAGGTGTTCACGCGCGTGCGTGGGGCGGACGTGTCATTCAGATATGTCAAAATAAAAATCCCAGATAGGGGGATGTGAATGACGTCATGCCCGGACGTGCAGAGGATTTTGGGGATTTTGAAAAAGTCAGTTGAGTTGAGAACTAGACACCGAACGAGAAAGGTCGACTTTCGTGGCTCGCAGAGGCCAGACAAATTTACGCGCTACGGTCGCCGCACAAGATAGGGTGAAGGTAGATGGAAAAGCCAGAATAGAAAGAATGTGTATCTCTTCCTTATGTAGAAACCTTTAACTCAAAGGTAATAAAAAGTTTCGTACCTGAACTAAGAAGTCGTTACGTGTTTTTCGTGTTTCTGGATTCCTATGTTCTGTGTATATATGTTATGAACATTCTATTTACGTTTCCCATATCCGTATCTGGCTATGGTACAATCCTAACCAAAACATAGGAAATTAAGTATAAATCTATTTATAACAAGTATTCAATATTTATCTCCTTTTCAATCATTCCATTCATTTTATTTGTTCAATCATTAGTGAGCGAATAATATAACCGAAGATTATTTAATTTGTTTGAATATCGCAGTGGGACATTTTCGTTTCTAAATAAACTTAAAAGAGATTGTTAGTAAACTCAAAGTAATATCATTCTGTAAATGCAAATATAATTCTAAAAAGAAATTACAATCCCTTTTCCCTTGATTTCAGGATATTTCTGCAGTAAAATTATTTGCAAACGACTTGATTCAGACTCATTATAGTCATATTTTTATTTATTGTTCTTTTATTGTATTGATGATGTTATTCAAACGGCCTTTTCCATCAATCAATTCTACAGCCTTTTTCATAATTTTTAATAATTGTACAAGTTTCAAAGAACTTTTCTTACATACATTCGAATCAGAATCAATCAATTTAAGTTCAGAATCTTCTACTCCTGGACTGGTTGCCTTATAAAGTTTATAGGTGGCTGTGGTGTAATGATTATCGTTGTAGGAAATGGACACGGTGACACGAGTTCAAATCCTGGACGAGACTGATTGCATTTCAAATAGCACTAATACCCTTGGGAAAGGTATGAATCCAATTATTATCCCTCCAGCTATGGGTAAATAGTAGGACAGACTAGGTTGTTCAGCCTTAGTGAGGCATGTAGTCTAGGAGAAGGAAAACTCTGAATTCAAACCTGTTAAACTTCGCTCAAAAATTGACCTTGTGTCATATCCTAACCATGTGGAGGGGTTGGTAAATATATATAAAGGCTAAAGAAAGCTGTGTGTACTGCTAGTGGAAACTGAAACAAAAACAACCTCAGTCTGGTGTTGAACGCGAAGCGGCGTGTTTATATTCTATAACGATAACTGGTACTCTTAGAGTATTTTTATCTAGAAAGTAAGAAAAAAAGAGTTGAAAATAGATCACCTCAACAGTTATTGATGCATAAATAGACGATATCATTCAAGGAACTTCCTTTATATAGATTTTAATCACTTATTATACTTAACTTCTGGTGCATTTATCGTATCATTCTTTGTTTAAACGAATTGATCTGGTTCATATTTTGTCAACCATTTTTTGTTGGAGCCTTTTCTTTATCGATTGCCTGGTTGTTAGGGGGTCGATCTTTCAGACAACACTGCCTTGGTGCGAGAAAAAGAGTAGGGTATGAGGGTAGATCATAATGCCAACAGTAATCCTCGTGTAACCCAGTAGTTTTCGCACTTTTGGACGCACAAGCATATGTATAGATTTTGCCCAACTAGATACATTGTATTGTCGTCTTTTCCATTTGTATAGAAAAAAAAATAAAATTAAAAAATTTAAAAAAAAAGCAACAAACAGTCATATTTTCGCTTTCTTTGTAGATCACTCACTTAAAGGATGTTGCGGGATTCGATGTACGTAAACGTTGCCGCACAATAAGCACAACTGCAGAAAGGAACATATCTATAATAACAAAGCTTAGAAAATGTTTTGATAGGTTTATTTAAAAGAAAAAAACTATTATGTCAAGTGTTGAATAAGCAGTTTTTATGATCATAATAAACATTGCATCCTATATATATTTCACTCACTGATTGATCTATGTAAATACTAAGACCTGAATGATGAATTTCTACAAATATTCTCAAACAGCATACCACTAGCTTGGTAATGAAGTTCAACTAAATGCATAAATATCTAATTGTAGTTGATGTATGTATTCACTAATTTGTGAAAGTAATTTCAATGATTTAAAAAAGGAAATATATGTTCAAGAAAATATCTCATGTATCTTTATGAAAGAAGGTTTCTTATTTGTCTATTACTCCAAAATACGATCATAACATTTTCATAGTGATCGGAAAAAATTATAGCTATAAAATTTGTTAAATAATTAGCTTATTATTAGGAACTGGTTCAGAAAGCAAATATTCTTCACTAGTCTGTAAGAGCAATTAAATAAGTGAACAAATGACTCCACTGTTGTTTTTTTTTTCATTTTAAACACACACACACACACACACACACACACACATACACACACGCACACACACACACACACACACATATATATATATATATATATATATATATATATATATATTGAGTGAGAAGGAGAAAAATAAAAGAAAGAGAGAGAGACAGAGAGTTTGGCCAATTGTCTGGGACTGCAAATTACATCGACTCCATCTCTACAGAGTGATAAGACCGCCCAACGAGTGTCCGAGATATGATACAAAGCAATATGACGGTGAGGCCCCAGTAATGGTGAATGGGATGTACCACTTCATTGCCATCGGTCTCTGGTCCACTCTGACTCGGAGAGGTAGCATCTGATAGGGTCCTATGGGCCTCATGGTTAAAAAGAACTAAATAGTGTACTAATGTGAAACTTAATTGTTTGAAATAGAACTGTTTTTACAATTGAAATTGCGTTTATATGCTTAACTGCATTGTTTCAAGTCGAAATTTTTATATGAACGAAAATTGATTTTGCATTAAATAACCTACAATTGTTGATATAAAAACCAAACCAGACATTGCCCAGTCGACAGGGGCTGTAGAATAAACCGACAGTGAGGTAAGACCCTACCCGCAAAATGATTGTCCCGGATATGAGACTAAAATATCTGATGGTGAGGTTCCAGTGATGCTAGGGTTTTGATGAATGCGGAGCACACCTTCCTTGCCATTGCACCCGTGCCCACTTTGACCCGCAATGGTAGCACCTGATAGGGCCTTATATAAGGGTTAACTAGAACTAACGGAATACTTATGCTAAACTGAATTGTTTGAATTAGGACTATTTGACTAGACTGAATAGCTTGAAAAAGAAATGTTTTTGACAATTAAACTGTGTACTTACATCTAAACTGCGTAATTATGTTAAACTGAATTGTTTAATATAGAGCTGTTTTGACATTTTGTGTAAACAAAATGTGCACTTATACTAAACTGAATTAGCTCAAATAGAACTGATTGAATAAACTGAATAGCTTGAAAGAGAAATGTTTTTTGACAATTAAACTGTATGCTCATGATAAACTGAATTATTTAAAATATAACTGATTATTTGTATAAAAATGGATTTGGTATTAAATTACCTACAAAGGTTGATATGCCATAAAACCCAAACCACCAACCGAACCGGATCAAACCAAACCAATGAGAGAGATAGCATTTCAGTTAAAGGAGGTGAAACTAAAGCGATATATATATATATATATATATATATATATATATATATATATATATATATATATATTTCTTTAAGAGAAAACAAAACCGGTTTAACAGGACTTCTTCAGATCCATAAGATCTGAAGAAGTCCTGTTAATTTTTTTTATTATTTATATCAAAAACCCATAACAGGATGGAAATAAATTTATAATCCTAATGTGACCGGTTTTGTTTTTTCTTTAAGAAATTATTGCTCTGTAATGTCAATTTCATTGAGCTCTTTACCAGGAAAATTTAAATGTTCACTGTTCAATGTTTTGTTTTGTCCTGATGGAATTACTCCCAACTCCGTTTTTACTGGACCGAATAATACTATATATATATATATATATATATATATATATATATATACATGTTGTATAAGCTTCAATAGATATTGATTTCGACGTCATTACAGACGGAAGATATCTCCTCAATCCTGCTAAAACGTTTGTGAGAACGCATGTGGCTCATCAGACCAAGTTCATCGTTGTACGTCCTGCCGCACATGTGACAAGCAAAATAAATACCTGAGAATTAAACCCGTTTAAATATGTATTTTGTCAAACCATTGGCAGACACACTTATTTTGTCGCAGCACCAACCATTGAAGAGTGCTGGGGAAGGACAGGTGTACTATTGTTATATAGTCATCTACAGCATCACAACGACACAATAATTAAGACAGACGCAATGACAAAGACGCAGGAATAAACGACGCAAGAAGTGACAAAGATAGATGCATGAAGGAAGACGCAGTTAACAATATTTTACCTCTCACTTTATTTGCAAGGTTTCGAAAGGGTTGTTCAAGGGTTGCATGTGAGAGGGAGCTGTAGATCGAACATAAACTGTAATATCTTGACCCCACTGTTATGACCGCCATGTTGTGTCTTTCTTGTTCTCCTGATGCTGGGGTCTTGTTCTCCTGATGCTGGGGTCCACTCCATCGGGGTTCCCGAGGGCCCCCTGGTCTGGTGTGGCCTTCCCTACCATATCTGGTCTCTAGCTTTCTGGAACCCTACTGGAAACTGCCTCTTGGACTCGGACTCAACTGAGTAAAATAATAATTCCACGCCCACACGATCGCCCGCTGGATCTTTGAAATCGAATGTTTAATCGTCATCAAGCGGAAATAACTGTCTTGCAGTTCAGAGGTCACTCTCTTCCGGTGCATCAGTCTGTATTGGCACAGTGGTACCTTCACCTTGGCCCATATTATAAGCCTTAATCCGCCCACGCAATCACTTTCGATCACTGGCCATTGGAATGTGTCACTTCCTTCCGGTGCATCAAATTGGAATAGCATTTTTTGGGGGGGGCGGGTCGAAGGTCAAAACATAACACTATCAGCTTTCGTTTGTTCGTTATCGTGTGATCTCTTATGTCCAGTTTGTCTGACTTGGCTCATACATACATACATACATGCAAAAATACGAGGATGTATACATTTTAATAGACTGATATCTATGTACATATGAAAATAATTTGACCGATTAGAATGTAAGACAGTCATCTGAGTTCAAGTCCAGTACGAAGTGCTTACGTTTCTCTTCTCTCTAATGCTCTGGTAAAGGCGTGAATCAGTCTATTTAGCTCTCAGCTTTGGGTAAATAATATGGCAGACTGAATTCTCTATTCTTGTAAAGGCAACAGATCTAAGTAAAGAAAAAAGTCTTAATTCAAAACAAGTTTTCTGCGTCTAAAAAATGTCGCATTCTGTACGTGTCAGAATGATTTGATGAAGACATAAAACACCCCCAAATGTCCACACTATAACATAAAAAATGACAACACTTGTCTGATATATCTGTGTATTATAACGTATGTAAGTCCATTTAACCCAGAAAACACAATTATCATATTACAACTTGATTATATTAATCAGTATATACCAATAGACAAGGCTGTTTTCATATGCGAAGTAAGTGGCCTGTGAATAGATGATCAATATATACAATATTCTGTTTTACAAGTTTGACTCACGTTGGAAGAGTAGGCTTATGATTAAATACCATAAAATATTTTCCTGAAGCAGTGAGTCTTAATAATAAATTTAAACTCTGTGGTGATAAGAGCAATTAATAGCCTTTTCCATGTAATTTAACTTCACCTCGCTCAGCAGAAACTGAAACCTAAAGAAAAAACATTCATTTCCTAAAGATATTGTATTGTTTTTGTTTTCAGTATCGGATTCGTTGAGTACAATGCCATTGATGTATTAAGTGTCCCAGTATCCAAGGACATCCTTCTGTCAGTTGGAAACAATAGGTGTCATTGAAGCGAAATTTGATACATTATTTTATCTATTTCATTTATTTCTTTATTTTTTGCTGAGTGCATACAATGTTATGCGTTCTTTGCCTGTCACGTATGTTATAAAAACGTCAATGTGATGCATATTATTAGAATGACGATAAAAAAAAAATCCACTTATTTGCAGCAGCTTCTATCACTAAAAATGCTTGGCATCCTAACTCTGCCTGGTATATTAGCTAAGACGAAGTATCTTAACTTCCAAGGCAAACGAAAACAAAATTGCAAAAGTGTTTTATGGTAATTTAATTATTTTCTGACGAACAGAAAGATTTATATTGAAGAACTATGCATTGGAGAATCAGATAACAAAAACGTTTTACAGGTTGTGATTCCATTCCACTGTGACTATGTAATAAGTATTTACTAAAATAATTGGTGATAGAATTGTTACGAATATAATGGTCTGTGTGTGTGTGCGTGCGCGCTTTTTATTGTATGTTTTCTTTTTTTTTATCATAGAATTTTACAATGTGTTTCTGGTTTCTACTGGGATTAATAGGTGAGACGTACTACAATTGAGAAAATAAAACCTTGTCTCATATCTCATGATATTTACATGTATGTTGTTTATTTGGCGTGATATATTAATCAGTTATAAATCTTGTTTGGCAGAAACAAACCTCAATAAAATGGATATTTGCTTCGAGTTGAAAGAAGAGCAGAAAAGAGGTGAATATTGTATCTTTCTAAATGAAATACTTTATCAAAATTTAGGACTGAATTTTGAATCGAGGTTGTGCTGAACAATATTCCCTTATATCAAAATTGTAAAGGACAATTCGACGCTATAATGTGAGAAATGTATCAAATAATATTCTTAATTTAGCAAATAAAAATTACTAGGAATTATGGTTTAGTTGACAGATTAATCATTTACACAAAGAAAACCATACACCCCCAACATACATACACATGTGTGTGTTCGTGTGTGTTTGCATTAAATATATATAATAAAATATCCCTAAAAAAGTCTTCCGGAATCTTTAGTTGGTATTACACTTGTTAATTTTCCGACAAACATTTCGCCCGTTATTAAACACTAAGATTAAAGGCTTTGAAACTTCTTAAAATATACTGGTATATATATATGTGTGTGTGTGTATATATATATATATATATATATATATATATATATATATATATATATATATATATATATAAGGTACTCCTGATGTGTAAGGTACCCGGAGTTGTTAGCACAAAAAGTAAACAAGCGAAAGCTAAGACAAATGCGTTATAATTGCTGAGCGGACCTACGTCACCGAAATGGCTGAGAGGTGAGATACCAAGTGTAGTGTAAAGTTAGGCGTGTTTCGATTCCACATGGCAGGGTCCTTCATGTCTAGACTCAATGAATAGTTGTGATACAACGAAACAGTCTGTCTGCAGGTGACGGGCATAGCGTCACCTGCAGACAGAGTGTTTAAGTATTTCTCGTCCAAATGTTTAAAGTGTTTAACTATAAAGTGTTTAAGTATTTCTCGTACAAATGAGATAATGTGCGTTGTTTTCAACGTACTTATTATTTAGATTGGTTTATTTTATGTAATAACCGGATTTTAGTCAGGTAACTCCTTGATTAATTTTGAAACCACATATTTGAATCGGATGGATGTATATTTCTTGGCATGTATATGTCAGATATATCATTTAAACGACTCTATTTGAAAAGTCCAAGAGAGAGGACACCTCTAGGGCACTTAAAGCAGAGAAATGCACAGGATGGAATATTAATGACGTGTTGTGCAGCAATTATTTTTAAAATAAAGAGACTACCTCACCCTCACAGAGAAAAAATATTTACGATATCCTATTGTACAATTGATTACACGTTGCAATATTCTTGCCTTCGAAACAGAAACTTCATGAAAAAGTTAATGCTTAAGGAAAAAAATGTACTAACATGACCAGTCATCATCAGCACCACAAGCATGTAATAATGCATCCACAATAAAATATTGTCCTATATTCTTGTGTAACAGAGTACTTGTCACCGTCGACAATGCTCCATTCACACACATACACACACACACACACACACACACACACACACACACATATATATATATATATATATATATATATATATATATATATATATATATTAGAGAAAAAAAAAGGATTCATTTAAAAAAGATATATCTTTTAAATCAAAGAATTTCTAAACACGTATATTTTAGTTTTATAACTACCCACCCGCAAATATGTGTAAACTCTACATGGTGTATGAAATCCATGATTTTGCCTAGTCGTCTGTTGGGGGTGGGGTATATAATACACCAACTTGTTCCCTGGAAACATCACCCACCGAAGAGTGTTCTTGATGTGACACTATCCTCTCTTATGAACATGTTTCAGTAATTCGAGAGGTTTAACGAATGTACCGCACTCATTCATTGTCATCGCTCCCAGGTCCACCCTCGATCAGGGTGGTAGCATCTGATAGGGTCCTATCTATGGGTCAAAGAGAACTAAACTGTTTACTTACTATAAACTGAACTGTTTGAGTTAGAACTGTTTTAGCATTTAAACTGCGTACTTATGCTAAACTGAATTATTTAAAATAGGACTGCTTTGACATTTAAATTGCGTACTAATGCTAAATAGAATTGTTTGAAATGGAACTGTTTTTAACGTTTTAACTATACTCACACACACTAAACTGAATTGTTTGAAATAGAACTGTTTTTACATTTAACTATGAGTAAACAAAACCATACTTATACTAAATCACATTCTCTAAATTAGAACATTTTGACTAAACTGAATAGCTTGTAATAGAATTTTTTGACAATTAAACTGTGTATATATGAATTGTTTGAAATAGAACTGTAAATTTATATAAAAATGGATTTGGCATTAAATAGCCTTCTAAGGTTGATATGCCATAAGACCCAAACAAAGAAACAAATCCGTGAGTGTTGGTCTATGAAAACCTGATTATCTGTATCTACATTTGGAGACAGTTGTATTCATGTGAATTGACGAATAAAGACCAATGTAAATGGAATAGGACACTTACATCAAGCTTAGATATTTTCCAATTTTGCCCATGTTACAAATTTCTTTATTTGCGTTTTGCCACAACACAGTTTCCCTAATGCTAATTCTCAAGGCAATATGCTGATACTCGCTAAGTAAGAGACTGCAACAATCGAGCCCGCAAATATCAATTTCTCTCCTTCTAACATGTTTTCATGTCAAGCAAAAAAGGTTAAATATCAATATTGACGGTACTTGATGGCATGTTAAAAGCAATAAATTGCGAAAGCTTTTCAGAAGTAAATCGTAAAATGTATAACAATGTCATAGATATGACTTGGGGCCAAGTAATCTCTGTGCTTAAAATGGCGGATTAGACATAAATAGTTGCGGCATAAGGGTGAGTTTGGCTCACATATTTCTTTTGTATACTAGCTTAAGCGCACATTCAAATTGTAATCATTTTGGAAATATATATATCTTATTAGTATAAAACATTCGAGAATATCTTCAAATTGCGACATATACAAATCTTCCTGTCAATATTAAAAGTACTTCAAAATATTTCTGCGAAACATCTCAAAGTATAATGTAACTGTGTGTGTTTAAATCATCGAAGATAAATCACGTACTTTCGTTTTAGTTCTTGTTACAATATTGTAATGGAGCTAATGTGTCCGTCTGTTTGTCTGTCTGTAACCAAATACGTTACCAGTGACGTCATCATTCTGTTAGTTATTTCCTTTATATTCTGAAGATTATTAAAACATTATTTTATCTTGATAAGCATCTTATTCATTATAGATGCATCCATTAAAGTCAAGTTGAGTTAGATGAGTCTTAAATCCGCCTATGTTTTTAATGCATAAGCATTTAACTAAATTTACATCAATTAAATACTTGACACAAGGTCATTATTGTGGGTAGCTACGTAGGAATCGGGACCCATGCAAAGCCGTAAAGCATGCTTGATCTGGTCAGCACTCACTGTATCAAGTAAGATTGTTTCAATAAAATGCGTGGACCGTTCTATATTTCCCCATATTGGTGCGTAGTCCCTTGCTATTAATTAATTTAGAATTTAATCGACCCCTCACCAAACTGATGAACAGTTAAAAGTTATTTTCACATGGAGAACCACGCACAAGTCAAGATCCATATGTGACTATTTAAAAAATAAACCTTGCTCCCTTCTGGATCCCTCATATTATGGTTCCTTAGAGGCTAAGCAATAAATTTAGTTCTAGAAAACGAGGAATTTCCAGGGAAAAGTAATGTTAATTATGCGTGTTAAATCCAGCAATTCATGTTATATAACACATTAAATACAGGATTACGATTTATAATGTATGCATAATTTGCATATTGTTTTTTAACGGATATCATAGATAATTCTCAATGTTATTGATTTCCAATATTATTGTCTTTTCTGAAAAGTATTAAAAGAAACCTTGTGTATAATTTTACATATAAAACAATTAAAATAAAATCAAAATAAGTATAAACTTTTTTAAAGAAGCATTATTGTATAGTTTTGCTTGTCTTTCTATTTAAGAAAATATTTCATCTCATTAAAAGTTAAATATTTGCGTCAGGAGGACGTATATTTTGGCTTGTAAAATAATGTAATCTCCTTCTACAGTTGTTTGTTGTCATGTAACTTTGTATAAAAGAAGCAGTCGATAGTTTTGCTTACAAAAATAATGCAATGCTCTTACATCTGCTTGTAAACATGTAACGTATTTTTGCTGATAAAAAAATGTAAATACTCTTTTTAGATTATTTTGTAGTGGTGTAAATTGAAAAATCAGCAAGTGATATTCCTGAGAAACTGTTACTGAATCACACAACGCCAATGATCTAACACTCCATTCAAAAAAATCTGCTTGAGCCAAATCTCTGCAGCAAAGCCTGTTGTGAGAGGTATAAGTACACATCTAAACTCAGAGAGAAAAGAATTCATTTGTTTAAAGACGATATCATCGCTTTATATAATAGAGAACATTCGAAATTTGAAGATCAGTTCATATACATAAGTAGCAATACCTCATAAACTAAAAGCGATTTCAGCGCACTCATAGATAAAGCATAGATTGCTTTTGACAGGTTAACGACTAAATGAAAAACTGAATACTCATAAAATAAAATGAGAATCTTTTTCAAGCCGTAGCCGTGTCAGTACAACTGTATAGTATAAATACGGGAACATTAAAGAAAGCTACTTGGAAACTACCCGAGGATGATGTGTGCTGTTGTGATCAAATACTGGAAACGGTACACTAAAAATAATTAGTTATGGCAATTTAACTTACATCTCGCAAATTAATACGGTGAGGCGAGGAAGATATGCTGGACAATGTTGAGAAGTAAAGACTATGTCAGAAGCAAGAGGTTAATACCATTCCGAATATATATATAATATATATATATATATATATATATATATATATATATATATAACTTTATCTAGGAGTTGAACTCAGATAGATAATTCCATTTGATCCATGTAAAGTAAAATAAGTAAAGTAAAGTTGTCTCCCTTTAGTCGAGGGTGACTCGTGGGCTCCCTTTTCGATAGCTACTACAGAAAGGTGTAGGGGAGGGCGCTACTTCTTTCCCTGGATTGCTCCACTTTACCCTTGGTCCTTACCTTATAATGCTGAGTGTCAAGAAAGGTAGCATCAAGTACCATTTTTTGAGTGTTTGTATGACTCGAGCGGATATTGAACTAAGGTCCCCCGGGCAATTGGCGAACACTCAAACCATTATGCCAATGTCCATGTAATCCTACAAAATTACCCACCAGTGATAGTTGACCAACAAAAAGATTACATTCATCACTTCTGTAAAGATCCTGAATACCGTCTAGAAGACTTGTTGATAGGGGCAGATGGTGACAGAGTCAAAATAATCCGCGCAGTCAGCACGTTTGCATGATGATGAGACAGGTAACCAAAATTTGGGGACCGTTTAAGGGGGCACCAAATATTAGCTTATGCATTATGAATATTTTTACTGTCATATCTCACAGTAATGAAGAATAAATTCATTAGAACTCCCATCATAATATACATTCATACGTTTCCCTTTCGCCTGAATTAATCACTTTACAACTGTCCTCATCGCAAAGAAAGACAGAAAAAGTCAATCGGCTATCTTCTTTATTCCTGTTGCTATATTCTCAGTCTTTAGTGCAGTATAAACGAGTCGGGTAAAAGGCGATTTTTAACTATCATGTATAAGTGGCGTGGCAAGATATATATATATATATATATATATATATATATATATATATATATATATTAATATATGTATGTATGTATGTATGTGTGTGTACGTGCGTGTGTATGTGTGCGTGTGTGTAACCACCCCAGGGATACTCCAACAACATTGGTATATTAAGAAATGATGGCTGAGTGATGTAAATAGAACCCAAGCAAGTTTCCGTATAACGTCTCATGGGATACTCTGCCATCATCACATGTTATATGTATCCTTGGAGTGGTTATACAGAAACTAGCCGATGATCTTCTATTGACTTCGCTGTGCTATTTTCTCTTAATATACCAATGCTGTATGGAGTGTCCCTGAAGTGATTACGCAGAAACTTTTCGATGGTCTTCTATTCACTTCCTATGCCATTATATATATATATATATATATATGTAGACACACATCCGCAGACATATGAGGTGTGCCGGTGTACCTCTATTATTTATATATGTCCCTTGCTTGATGCAAGTGAATTTACGAATGTGGTAATGATAGTTAATTAACATTTTTTTAGATCATGGCTGAGACTGGTGTGATACTACGTTGCAGTGGTAAGCTTTTTTAAGACTGTTTTTATCGGTAATTATAACACAAAGAGTGATTCGTGTTCCTTTTACATATCAGAATACTGCCGATCCGGATAGAAAATCGATACTTCTATAAGTTAGGAAATTCGATCGTTACAGGTCATATCTCAAAAAAGAAAAAAAAAGAAAAAGAAAACAACTACCGGAAGCTATTAATTCGATAAAGATCTAATTAGCACTTACATCGAATTGCCACGTAAGTGACGGTCTAAAATTTGCGATATATTTGATACGCATCCTGTATGTATAATGTTTGGTATGCCACTCATGTGAATCAGCATGTGTACACGTGCATATGTGTTTGCCTATGCATACGTGTGTGTATATAGAAGCACATGTTCTGTCAACTCTTCTGACACCAACGGGATGTGACCATAAGTCAATTTTTGGGTGGGATAATGCTGGTTTGAATTTAGAGTATTACTAATACCCTACTATGTACAGCAGCAACACCCCACAAGACACCAACTGTACGGCCACCTGCCCCTATCACGAAAACTATTCAACTTAGACGAACCAGACATGCAGGACACTGCTGGAGAAGCAGAGATGAACTCATAAGAGATGTACTCTTATGGATCCCCACACATGGCCGCGCAAAAGCAGGGCGACCAGCTCGAACGTACATTCAGCAGCTATGTGAGGATACAGGATGTTGTCATGAAGACCTACCTAGGGCGATGAACGATAGGGAGGAGTGGCGAGAGAGGGTCAGGGATATCCGTGCTACCAGCACGATATGATGATGATGATGATGATGTACAGATAGGTGGAGGGAGTCTAGAAGGGTTAATGCCATTCCGAATATATATATATATATATATATATATATATATATATATATATATATATATATATATAGCTTTGTCTAGGACTTGAACTCAGCGAGATAATTCCATTTGATCCAAGTTCAAGTGTATGTGTATGTGTGTTTTTAAGTACGTTTATAAACGGCGTTGAAAAGACCAAATGATCCTCTAAGCGTGTCCATATTGTTAATAGGAAAATTTTAATCAATAAAATTAGCACACACACACACACACACACACACACACACACACACGGAACACGGAAGCACATGTCGAGTAGATTAGTTGGTTGCAGACGTTTTATGGCATATAAAAACTTGTACGTTTTTTAAAGCCAAATATTGTTTATACATATGAATTAGATGCACAATTTGTAAACGAAAGTTTGTAGGTAGCTTTTATTAAACGAGCTAGAAACCAGTAAAAGTCAAAGAAATGTGTTGTAAGTCACATGACTACATCGGCTGAGTAGTCATGGTCAGCTCAGCCATTAGTATTCCCCCTTAAAGCATTTTGGGTTGCGACCCACGGCCATCAAGCGGCCTCGTTGTAGGTTCTTACCGTCTTGCAGAAGTTGAACCTGCGTATTCTTCAGCCCCAATAGACAAATTGAATATGGGAACAAAACTGTCTTGCAATGTCAAGTAATTGACTGCTCTAGAACAGAGGTTGCATTCTATGTAAAATAATAAGTCTTTAACTTCCCTTGTTTTTTTTTTTTGTTTTTTGGTTTAAGATTTTTGGTTTTGATTTTTGTCTCTTACATTTTACACTTTTACATGTGCAGCTATTTTACTTTACATTCTCAAGTGTAGATATTGTTATTATTGCAAAATTCAGAAAGTGTCTTCTGAGACGTCAACTATGGCATGAGTAAAATAGAATCAATTAATATTTTGAAACACAGTCTCTACTCATTGGACATTAAGTCTCTCTCTCACACACACAGACACACACACACACACAGACACACACACACACACACACACACACACACACACTCAACCATATCCACACTTAGCTCACGCACATACGCAAAATAAATTACACACGCGCATATATATATAATGCAGCTGCAGTGAAATACACAAGATATATATTGTAACACTAACCATACACGCAAAACACAGTAGTCATACTGAGCTACACAGTCATACATATATAAATACACACACTCAATAGGTATCACACAAACACACACACACACACACACACACTAATAAATTTATATATATATATATATATATATATATATATATATATATATATATATATATATATATTGATGAAGACAGAGAGAGAAGGGGGATAGATAGAGAGAAAGAGAGAGAGAATGGCGAAACATTTTTAATAAGTAAGATCTCATTTGCTTGCACACAGTTAAATATGTAATAATAATACAGTTAATTATGTAATTATGATAATTCAATCAGCAATTCGTATGCACACAGTTAAATGGTTTCAAGTTTAGAAAAATATTACATATTTCTTTTTCAACCATAGACGGGCCCTCATTGTTTCTGCCAGCTCGGGTTCGAGTGGGCATCGAAGTGATGGCAATAAAATGGGGTATTCCACATTCCCAAAGCTCCAGAAGTGTAGCCTCACTATAAGGTGGGGTGGGATCATTTCTAAGAACCGCATTGCTCCTTAACAGAAATGCAGTCTGCATTTTCTACAGCAAACTTGTCAACATCCCTCAGAAGTTATCATGAATATCCTCATGCTTGAATGGAATTTTCAATTATTTAATAAAGTAGCCAACAACTAAAATGGCAAATACAATTTTTCACAATTATAATGGGTAGAGTGTTCGTCATTAGCCCGGGAGACCTGGGTTCAATCCCAGGTCGAGTCATACCAAAGACTTTAAAAATGATACTTGATGCCTCCTTGCTTAAAACAGCATTATAAGGTACGGATCAAGGGTAAAGTGGAGAAATCCAGGGAAAGGAGTAGCGCCCTCCCCTACACCTTTCTGTAGTAGCTATCGAAAAGGGAGTCTTCGGGTCACCCTCGACTATGGTTGCCAACTTTACAACTTTACTTACTTTTTATATTTCAGATAAAAACTTGGCTTACGCATGATTTAATTTACCGTAGAATTAATCTCCCTCACACACAAATATATATATATATATATATATATATATATATATATATATATATTTGTGTGTGTGTGTATGTGTGATAAAATAAGACAGAAATTTCACTTCTGTCTATATTATAGTTGATGCGTTCAAGTCTTCCTTCGCACTTGTTAAATCTTATAGGAAGTAACCTCTTCTTGAAACACTCAAACAAGAAAATAATTCAAAATATATATGGTCCCCAACTCAATGCAACAAACCTTCTCATTTATAATAACTTCTCTCTCTCCCTCGCTCTCTCTCTCTCTCTCTCCCACTATCTATCTATCTATCTACTAGTTCCCTCTGTACTACCTAAGAAGAGTACAAGTTTAAATGCCAACTAGGAGAATGGTTCTCATATAAAAATAAGCCTGACGATTCCGACTCTGTAGAGACGCTTAACACTTCACCTATCCGACACTTGTTCCATTTCTCTTCACCTTAAAATATATTCGTTGTCCTCCTCCAAATATAGAAAAATTCAGAAAATATTTCCATATTACACAAAGAAGAAACGAACACTCCAAATTCTTGAAGTTCTCTATAACAACCCTTCCTTGAAATCAAAGATAGCTGACACATCTTGATGTGAATCCAACTTTGTTCTCGCTAATTCTTCATCTTAAACATCCGGTAGATTTCTTCACTTTCGTAAATTACCATCGCATTTGTTCTTCCCCCAAAATTTCAGATAAAGGTAGAAGACTCATTTTTGGATTTGTCAATTTGTTCGTTACCCTGAAAATAGAAACAGTGGGTACCGAAAATATTTGCAAAAAATATACTTGTCTTTTTTATTCAGTCCTTCCAGATATCAATCAACTCAAACGAAAAATTGAATGGGTCATATGTAATTATGCAGAAAGAACGTGTCCCTCTTATTTAATCAAATCCATAAAAAAAGATAAAGGTTATATATACATATATATATATATATACGCGGAGCATACGATAAGTTTCCAGGCTTTTTTCGTATAGTCACTTTTATTGATAAATATATGAAACTCTAATCCCCTTCAAAGTAATCTCCTCTGGCTGAAATGCACTTGTTGTACTGTTCCAGCGAACTTTTGGAAGGCGCCATCGATGTCCTCTTCTGTGAGCATGTCAATGACCTTCGTCAAAGCCTCTTTCTTCTCCTCAGTTGTCTTATAACGACAGCCTCTGAGCTTAGGGAATAACCAAAAGTCACAGAGAGCAAGTGCTGAAAAACTATCTTGGTGCTGAAAAACTATCTTGGTGCCCATCTTGGTCAAATAGTCTATGAAAAGGATGAAGTTGTGGACTGGTGTATTGTCCTAGTGGAAATGCCACTGACCCGATTTGAAGAGTGCTGACATCTTCCGGCGGAATCTGTTCATGAACTCTCTTTAAACCTCAACATAGTAACTCTAATCCTAACCCAAACCCTTTGGCCAAACAACTATGGTGTATTGACTTCCTTACTCCTCCCACAGCTCTCATCATCCCTCACAGACTCCCAGCTTTCAATGAATCTCTTATGCTACTCAAAAACTGATGCTCATATTCATGCAAGATGGTCTAAAAGCAGTCTGAAGCATTCCATACGTTTCTGTGATCATTAAAACATTAAAACATAATTTTATTGCATATTATTCTTCTAAAGAGTCAGTTTGCATTTTAGAAATTCACCAGCAGTGACAATCAGGTTTTAGTAGGTTGTATTTCAATTTCTGCTGTAGCTGTTCATTTGAACCTGAAATCATGAAAATTGATCCTTCATAACATAAGATATATAGCAATAACATACTGAATTTTCAAGTGTATATAACAATTTTAAATTCCCATACGAAAAAAGTCTGGAAAATTATCGTATGCCCCTCGTATATATATATATATATATATATATATATATATATAAGAAAAACAAAAACCGGTCACATTAGGATTAAAAATTTATGTCCAACCTGTTATGGGTATGGATATGAATCAATAACACAAAAAATAACAGGATTTCTTCGGATCTAACGGATTCATATCAATACCCATAATAGGATTTCTTCAGATCTAATGGATTCATATTAATACACATAACAGGATAGAAATAAATTTATAATCTTATTGTGACCAGTTTCTATTTTTCTTAAAGGAATTATTGCTCTGCGATGACAGTTACATTGAGCTCTTAACCAGGAAAATTGAAATGTTCATAGTTGAATGATTTTTTGTGCTGACGGAATTATCCCCGACTCCGGTTTAACTGGACTGAATATATATATATATATATATATATATATATATATATATATATATATATATAAGATTACTTTTGCTTTTTCTTTCAATGACAGTTCTTACTGTATTGTTAGGGGTAGCAGCTCGATTACAATCTTTTTTCTCAATGGAATTATGGTTCCTATCATGTGTTGTTGAACCCTTTCAGAAAAAGTATTTAATAATATTTAAGCTCATTCATATCGCCCCTCATTCACCGCGTCTAATTGTAATAGGTGCCCATCTGTTAATTGTGAAAACATGAAACTCGGCATAAAGCTCAAGTTAAGGAGGAGGTGCCCGTGGTCTAATGGTTATCGTCGTAGGAAATAGACACGGCGACACGAGTTCAAATCCTGGACGAGACTGATTGAATTTCACATAACACTAATACCCTTGGGAAAGGTATGAATCCAATTATTCACCCTCCGGCTATGGGTAAATAGTAGGGCAGACTAGGTTCTTCAGCAACTAGGCAACTAGTCCAGGAGAAGAAAAACTCTAAATTCAAACCTGTTAATCTCCGCTTAAAAATTGACCTTGTGTCATATCCTGCCCGAGCGGAAGGGTTGGGTAAATATGATAAAGCTCGAGTTACAGCGGTGTGTGGGGCAGTTATAATATACGTTTCCGTTTTTTTGTTTGTTTTTTTAAATAGTTCTGTCATTTTAGCATAGACCAAAATGTTCAGACAAAATAGCTTGTTCTATTTAACTTTATGTATATATATTAATTCATAGATGGGTGGTGTTAACATAATGCTTGTTTTCTGAAGGTGATTCTCTAAACGTTAATACGTTTATCAACGGTTAGTATATAGGAATTTGATGTCAAATCTACCAGATGATTTTTTTTCATATTAATGTTAATCATTTTATCGGGGAGTGAGCAAAGATTATTGATATGTTCATCAGTGTTGGTACGTACCTTAGGGAATACTGATTTAGCTGAGAAGGTTGCGATGTTATGGGGGTGGTGATCATGAAAATATCAATTATGAAAGGATCTCTCCACCATATATTAGAAAAAATATGAATAACCTTAATAAGTTTTATTGTAAATTAGTCTCTAAAGGGGAAAAAATTGGTCTCTGTTAATTATTTACAGCCCCACCATCCTGAAAATATATGGTCTTCCAAAAAACCAATAAACCTGAGTTTCCTTTGAGACTAATTTTCTCTGGCATAGGATCTGCCCACCCAACCCCATAACATCACAGAAGTATCAATAAAATATAGTTAGAACTGTCCTCAGAAACACTCTTCAACCAAGTAGACGAGTGTGTGTGCATGTGTGGTACTATAGCTTCACGACACCTAGTTTGCCGCTGGTTTCGTGATTACCACATGTGTCGACTGGTCTTTCTCTGTTTCTTTCCACGCCCACGTTGCTTTCAGATCCGAGGAAAGAGAAGATGGTTGAGGTCCAGTCGATGAAGGTTGGAATTCGTGTTGGAGAGATGAAAAAGTTGCCAAGCAAATTTTAAAAAATGACGAAAATAAGGCGTTTGTTATAAACAGTAACAAACGTTTATTTACACAGTTGTTTAGATAATTTTTAGTCAAACACCACAAACTGGGAGTGAAAGTAGTTGACTGGCGGAGTTTTAACTGCAATTAGGCAGTGCAATGGCAACGGATTTGGTTCTTTTAGCGGCGAATTCCTGAACCAACTCAATTTTTCGCTTTGGGTGTCCTCCATTTATGGGCCCGAATCCTGAATAATCAGTTTCTGATTGGTCAGCCAATGGGGACTGCCGACCAATGGCTATCATCGTAACAATCCCCCCGGTTTGCCCCTGATTGGTTTAGACAATCGGCCAATCAGCCACAGTCATTGGGAGGGGCCACAAGGAGCAGTCCCGTGGTTAGCTGACCAATGATTTAGTGATTCAAGGCCTTGTGCCAAACTTGGTGACACCAACCCAAATTGTCCGCTATTTTAAAAATACATCTTTTTGTTTAAAGTTTGAAATCCGATGGCTGTCTTGACAGCTTTTTGCAGTTGTGCGGATGTTTATTTTTTGGTGACAGATTTATAGGTCAACAAGCCCTGATCGGATCTCAAACTTTTTCGTACTTAATCACTTGATATTTATTTTATACACGGTTCTCAAAAAATACTTGGACACCCAAAATGAATTTATTTTTAATAAAATACTTATTATCATGATTTAATAAAATTAATTAATTTCCTTTAATTAATTTCGCCAGCCAACTCCTTGACACTTAAATGAAAGTGTCATACATGTGTACGTGCATCTGGATGTGTGCGTGCGTGTAGGTGTTTTCCCAATATAAACCAGTATTATGTATTAAAATAATTATTTTGAATGGGAAAAATTCTTTTCGAAATTTTTAACAAGTATAAACCATATTGGTTTATTGTTTATAAAATTGCTATATATCTTCTAACGAAAATCTGGGGAACAAAATCAATAGAAGTAAATTTATGCAGTTGCATTTGTGTATTTTGCCATAATTTTAACAGAATTTACTTGACCAAACCGAATATATGTTCATGAATACCGCTAAAATCCTCATGAAGTATATTCTCTATAGCATAATCATCTTATGATATCCGCATGACCATAGCTAGTAGCCTTTAATAAAGACTGAATAAAGAATATTTCGATACGGAGGAAAAGTTGGAAGAACGTCCAATGTCCATAAGCAGTAACGTACGGACGTTTCTGTTAATAAGAAGCTAAAAGAAAAATGACCAAGTAGTTTAGGATTGCCAGGTGCATCTGTCAACGACATTCCGAAGGATAAAAGAGGATGAATGTAATCATTTTTCTTTTCTACTCTCAACTACAAGTGGTAATAGAACAGAAAACGTTCTGCTGATTTAGTTAGGTGTGAAAAGTACTGATCAAAACCAATAACCTATTTACTTTTCTAAAAGTATACTCCGTAAATGCACGCATAAAAAGGCATACGGAAAAAAAAAAATGTTTCGGAAAAAAAAGAAACAACTGATTTTATTACGTAATCTAATATCTTGACCAATTCTCATTCAAAATATCTCACGTTTTAACAGCATGAAACAGGTCAAATTTATACGCTTAATGTTTTCTTTTTTATTTCTACTTCAGTTGTAGAAACTCGATTCACTGGAAAAGATGAAGAGTTCAAACGTTAAACATTGAATTTCGATTTGTTTCTATACATGCTGTTCAAAGCTGAGGGCATTTGAACAAGGTTGGGTTGGGTTGGGTTTTATGGCATATCAACCATTATAGGCTATTTAATGCCAAATCCATTTTTATGTAAATAATCTGTTCTATTTAAAACAATTCAGTTTAGCATAAGTACACAGTTTAATTGTCAAAAACATTTCCATTTCAAACTATTCAAGCAGTTATATGTAACAATTCAGTTAAGTGTAAATACAGTTTTAATGTCGAAAAACTGTTCTATTTCAAAATAATTCAGTTAAGCATAAGCACGCAGTTTAAATGTGAGTACAGTTTAATTGTCAAAATCATTTCTATTTCAAGCTATTCAGTTTACTCAAATAATTCAGTTTAGCATTAGTATGCTGTTAGTTCTATTAAACCCATAGATAGGGCCCTATCAGGTGTTACCACTCCGGGCCAGAGTGGACCTGGGAGCGATGGCAATGAAGGGGTACTCCACATTCCACAAAGCTCCAGCACTGCTGGAACTTCACCATTAGATTGTTTAGTGTCATTACCAGGACACTCGTTATGGTGGGGGGGGGTCTTACCCCTCTGCAGAGAGGCAGTCGGTGTATTCTACAGCCCAGTCCCAGCCGACTGGGCAAGTATTTGAACAAGAATTGGTCAAGTTATCAGATCATGAAATTATATTAAATTTTCTAAAACACTTTCCCATTTTAGTTTTCTTGTCTTTAGTTAAGTAAGTATTATTTTTCGCCATTGCTTTTAGTGGCTTCTGCAATCAGGCTTTCTTGACTCTTTTAAGAGGGTTACTCATGTCATAGTATTGTTGTTACATGTCACTAACGATTCCTATGAATATGAATTGTTTGTAACATACCAATTCGATCCACCATTAATTCCTTATGGAATTATTTTGTACTGATATCAACATAGATACAGTTTCCCTCTTGAGATCTACCCTTCTAAAGTCTGTCAAGGTTTACCCGGGTACAATACTGTCTAGTTTGTTGCTTAAAAAAAACATACATTTATTTTTTCCCATTTTAGTTTTCTTGTCTTTCGTTTAGTAAGTATTTTTCCGCCGGTGCTATAAGTGGGTTCTGTTATCAGTCTTTCTTATCTCTTATAAGGGGATTACTCAGGTCTTTGTATTGTTACATTTATTCAATCTGAAATGATGACGAATGATCTTCTTTCTTTTCTTGCAAACTATATTCTGTTTATGACAATCCTAACGTGTAAGACTTCGGGCATCATCATCAATTCTCTTCATCGTTGACCTATTTGTCTGTGTTATTAATTTTAAAAATGGTTGAGATTTCAGCTGTGAGAGCCTGGTTGGGAGCAGTTTTTTTGTTCTTCTGAGGTATTCTTTTTTTCTTTCTTTCTTTTCCGATGGTTTTCCACCTTCAACATTCCCAGGTATTTTTATTCTTTAAAAATTCGTCAGATGCATTTCTGATTCTGTAGTACTATTCATTCTCTTGTTTCTTTCTTCCCACTTTTCATCAGCAATGCTCATTTTTTTAAGTTCATTTCCATTTGTATATCCTTGTTCTATATTCTCTTCTCTTTGCATCGGTATTTATTGTTCTCTCGAAATTATCTTGATATTATCCATGTGCTTTAGGCGGTTTATCTTTTCTATTGATTTTGTAAATGTGTTGCCCATTGTGCATTTAGAATAATATAAAGTCGACGACCTTCGTCGAGGGTGACCCGAAGGCACGCTTTTCAATAGCTACTACACAAAGATGTAGGGGAGGGCGCTACTCCATTCCCTGGATTGCTCCACTTTACCATTAATTCTTGCCTAATAAGGCTGAGTGTTTTGCAAGCGGGCATCAAGTACCATATTTTTTAATCTTTGGGATGACTCGAATTGGAATTGAACCCCGGTGTCCCAGATCATTGGCAAACACTCTACTCATTAGGCCAATGGCCCGGTTGTTCTTATTCCTATGACAAAGTGTATTAGTGCTGGTGAATCTCCCTTGAAGAATGCCTCCTTTTCTTTGCAGAGTTTGTCTTCCTGCTGCTGCTAATTCAACTTCCTGTTTACCGTTTCTTTCGTGATGAAGTTCATGGCATTTTCAGATGTTTTTTTTTTATAATTTTAGGTATTCTGTTATCAAAGTGTGAAAGCCGTATCATAAACCGTTTACTTGATTCATAACATGTCAACATTTTTCCGCTTTATTTTAAGATTCTTGATGATGTGCTCTTCAATGTATAATAATCTCAAATGTCCCTTTTCTTCCTTTGTGATATCGTTGCATACAAGCGAGAAATATATTTCTTCTTTTTTTTTGTACTGCTAGAATTCACAATCTGAAATGATGACGAATCATCTTCTTCCTTCTTTTCTTGCAAGCTCATTGGCAAAAATTTTGTCTTTAGTTACAAGAAATGTTCCCTATTTTGGTTTCTTTCTGTATCAGAACAATATTCCTCTTTCCCTCGGTTCACGTCTGCTTGTTTCTTTTTTGCATTTACTCAGTTGTTGAGCCAACCTGTGGGGAATTTTTAAAACAAGAATCGATGAGTTCCATCGTGGCCAGATGCTTTTCAATTTGGTACTTTCTAGAGAGTTGATTTTAGTGAGTCCAGTTGTAAGTTCTCTCTAGATCCTTTTAAGCTTCCTTGTAATTATTTTAATGATTTTCTTTATAATTCACTCTTTCTGTTTTGTTCTTTCTACTCACATATCTTACTACAAAATGGTCATGTTTCCTTTGAATCTGTTTGTTTATTTGTTCTCGCGCATGGTTAACCAACATGTTGAAATTATTTGTTCTCGCGCATGGTTAACCAACATGTTGAAATTATTTGTTCTCGCGCATGGTTAACCAACATGTTGAAATTATTTGTTCTCGCGCATGGTTAACCAACATGTTGAAATTATTTGTTCTCGCGCATGGTTAACCAACATGTTGAAATTATTTGTTCTCGCGCATGGTTAACCAACATGTTGAAATTATTTGTTCTCGCGCATGGTTAACCAACATGTTGAAATTATTTGTTCTCGCGCATGATTAACCAACATGTTGAAATTATTTGTTCTCGCGCATGGTTAACCAACATGTTGAAATTATTTGTTCTCGCGCATGGTTAACCAACCTGTTGAAATTATTTGTTCTCGCGCATGGTTAACCAACATGTTGAAATTATTTGTTCTCGCGCATGGTTAACCAACATGTTGAAATTATTTGTTCTCGCGCATGGTTAACCAACATGTTGAAATTATTTGTTCTCGCGCATGGTTAACCAACATGTTGAAATTATTTGTTCTCGCGCATGGTTAACCAACATGTTGAAATTATTTGTTCTCGCGCATGATTAACCAACATGTTGAAATTATTTGTTCTCGCGCATGGTTAACCAACATGTTGAAATTATTTGTTCTCGCGCATGGTTAACCAACCTGTTGAAATTATTTGTTCTCGCGCATGGTTAACCAACATGTTGAAATTATTTGTTCTCGCGCATGGTTAACCAACATGTTGAAATTATTTGTTCTCGCGCATGGTTAACCAACATGTTGAAATTATTTGTTCTCGCGCATGATTAACCAACATGTTGAAATTATTTGTTCTCGCGCATGGTTAACCAACATGTTGAAATTATTTGTTCTTGAGCATGGTTAACCAACATGTTGAAATTATTTGTTCTCGCGCATGGTTAACCAACATGTTGAAATTATTTGTTCTCGCGCATGGTTAACCAACATGTTGAAATTATTTGTTCTCGCGCATGGTTAACCAACATGTTGAAATTATTTGTTCTCGCGCATGGTTAACCAACATGTTGAAATTATTTGTTCTCGCGCATGGTTAACCAACATGTTGAAATTATTTGTTCTCGCGCATGGTTAACCAACATGTTGAAATTATTTGTTCTCGCGCATGGTTAACCAACATGTTGAAATTATTTGTTCTCGCGCATGGTTAACCAACATGTTGAAATTATTTGTTCTCGCGCATGGTTAACCAACATGTTGAAATTATTTGTTCTCGCGCATGGTTAACCAACATGTTGAAATTATTTGTTCTCGCGCATGGTTAACCAACATGTTGAAATTATTTGTTCTCGCGCATGGTTAACCAACATGTTGAAATTATTTGTTCTCGCGCATGGTTAACCAACATGTTGAAATTATTTGTTCTCGCGCATGGTTAACCAACATGTTGAAATTATTTGTTCTTGCGCATGGTTAACCAACATGTTGAAATTATTTGTTCTCGCGCATGGTTAACCAACATGTTGAAATTATTTGTTCTCGCGCATGGTTAACCAACATGTTGAAATTATTTGTTCTCGCGCATGGTTAACCAACATGTTGAAATTATTTGTTCTCGCGCATGGTTAACCAACATGTTGAAATTATTTGTTCTCGCGCATGGTTAACCAACATGTTGAAATTATTTGTTCTCGCGCATGGTTAACCAACATGTTGAAATTATTTGTTCTCGCGCATGGTTAACCAACATGTTGAAATTATTTGTTCTCGCGCATGGTTAACCAACATGTTGAAATTATTTGTTCTCGCGCATGGTTAACCAACATGTTGAAATTATTTGTTCTCGCGCATGGTTAACCAACATGTTGAAATTATTTGTTCTCGCGCATGGTTAACCAACATGTTGAAATTATTTGTTCTCGCGCATGGTTAACCAACATGTTGAAATTATTTGTTCTCGCGCATGGTTAACCAACATGTTGAAATTATTTGTTCTCGCGCATGGTTAACCAACATGTTGAAATTATTTGTTCTCGCGCATGGTTAATCAACATGTTGAAATTATTTGTTCTCGTGCATGGTTAACCAACATGTTGAAATTATTTTCTTTCGTTATTTTATATTCTTTTTCGCTAGTATTACTTGACCCTCTTTCACTATTTTTAGAGTCTCTCTTCTTTTTCCCCATAAATTTTCATTCATTTCTCTCAGTTTTACTGTCAATCTTGTCTGTTTTTTTGTCTTTTTTTCCTTTTCTTTTTTTTTAGTCATTTTCATTCTATCGTGTTCTGGTATATTTTTCCTTTATTGTATGTTCTGGTACTTTCTTTACTTGTCCTTCCAGCCTTATTTCCCATTCAACTTTTGAATTTATGTTCGTGTTCCTTAGAGAGATACAAAATGTTTTTTTCTGGTTAGTTGAGCTCTTATATGAATTAGGCAGATTATATCGGTGATGTGGTCCGTTGGGATATATGTAATCATTAATTTATCTTTTTGCTTTCAAATTTTTCTTTTCACAGCTGTGATTCCTAACGGATGGTAATTTACGTTTATTTTCAGACAAGATTTTTTTTTTTAATTTATCCTACCTCGTTTCTTTTCTCTTTTGTTAACATTGATAATGTGGTAATGGGTGGCTTTATATTTTGGTTTTCAACATTTTTTATTTCAACTCTTCTACAGGGCCTTTGATGAGCATACTTATTACGACTTACCTGGCCACGTATTTCTAGGTTCTCGAGGGCAGAAAACTAGCCTTTCTTTAAAACCATGCTCGCTTCGAAGACAAGCACTTTGATTGTTATATTAAATGTAGCGTATTCTGCTACAATTTCAATCAACAATTTCCAGTAACTTCTTCGTGTAGTATTTCTTTAAAAACACAATAGAAAACATTTTTGGTGTTATAAAGTCTTTTTTTTTCTTTTTGGTGTTACACAAATACATTGATACTTTAATATTTGTTTGCTTACATTAGATTAAAACATTAACCATTCACATTAAGGGAGCACCAGCCGATCATGTGCTTCAGGTCTTTCATCTGTTTCCTGTGTTGATTTGTGTTTGTATCTGTTATTTTTATCGGTATTCTAATGTCACTATAATAAACACAATGTGGATGATAATCTTTGATCCTGTCAAAGATGTAACATTATACTCCTCTAAAGAAGAAAGATATTCAACTAGCCGTAAAAATTTTCATTTTTAGATTAAAAATAAATAAATGAATAGATAAATAAATTTACGCCTTTAAAATTTTGATGTTTTGAAAATGTATTATCATATAAGTCAGTGTTTTTGTTTTATTTGATTATCATCTGTTTGTTAAACTTTCATTAGATTATGATAAGCCTTTGAGTATTATATAAAATGATAGATTTCTTGTGATTTAATGATCCCATAACTGAGACTATGATTTTCATCAAACGTCATTAATAATGCTGAAGGATCACCTATGAATATTGAACATTTTTTATTTAGAAATCTTCCATACTACTTCAGCAATAAGTATATATATATATATATATATATATATATATATATATATATATATATATATGATAGAGAAAATAAACAATTATGCATTCCTTACATAAATATTGCTAATATCTTGGTCTCTCCACCGTTTTGAGGACAGTAAAATCTTTGTTCTTAAATATTTTCGTATAAAACAAATGAAATCACACACACACACACACACACACACACACACACACACACACACACACACACACACTTATATCTGTGTGTCTTTGTGTTCGCATATACGTGTGTTTGTGTGCGTGTAAGTATATATATATATATATATAACTTAAATGGTTTTTCATAATTCCCATTGATATACCGTTCCCTAAGATTTATACCATATTCCTCATGTGTGTAATAAACGTATATATATATATATATATATATATATATATATATATATATATATATATATATATTACGCTATCTATTGTTACACTCAAAATGTTTTGTCCACAGTATCGTTCCTCCAACTTCAGGTGTAACCAAATTTCGATGCGAAATCTATATTTACTCCACCTCGGTAGATTTTTCCAAATCCTCAACTTTCTCCCAAGTAATTCTGATCCTTTTCACTAAAAATGATCCCATTATTGTACACGCGACTTCCAGTTAGATTCCTTCTATCTTCAGAAGGATGCCATTAGAGTCCCTCCAGATTATGCTCCATGGGACAATTTTACATTTTTAGACCTAATGACATTTTTTTCTGACACTTCAAACAAGGAATATGTCTTTTTCTAATAATGTCAGTTAAATTCCTCACCTGGAAAAAATTCACCAGATAATTTTATCGCATACTTCTGTTTATGTGATCGTATACTCTTAGATGTCTATAAAGAAATGTATCTTTTATAAAAAATATCTAACTTTCAGATGCATCATGAATCTAAATGATCACAAAAAAATCTACACTATTTTTTATTTTTTCTATTTTTTTCTTAACGTGGTTTTACACGGGTCAAAAATAACAAAAAACATTCCAAATCATATTTACATCAGTATCAGGAGGGACTTTAGCGAATGTTATCGTTGATATCAAGTCACATTCTTTTTAACGAATTAATATAATTTTTGGTGCAAATATTTAGGTAGGGGAGCTTGCTCTCTTGGGTCTTAAAATACATTGTCTATAGCATCTGAAGAGGGGGAAGATGCCCCTAAAATATGGTATCCTGCATATGACAGTTTATTGCATCTAAAGATGAGACTCAAGAAATGGACAGCGAGAAGGACGGAGTATTTCTTCACTGGAATTATTCCCAGCTTCAATCTGATCTTGGAATGATCGTACCAATTTGTGTCCCAAATGTGGGTCGAATACCTAGGTTTGCAAATTATTTGTATGAGATTACGTGATGCCTGATAACTGGAAATTATTTTTATTAAATATAGTTATAGAAAGTCATATACTTATTTTCTAATTATTATTATTAATTATAAAATATGAATAATTACTTGAAATTATATACATTTTAATATGTTAAAGAAGAATACTTGATACTATAAAAATATGTGAAAATTACATTTATTAGTTTGGAATGCGAGATATCACATTTTTTTGTCCAAATCTTTTTTTAAAAAGACAAGACAAAAATGTAAATATATAATTCTTGGCATCGTAATAACGTTTGACTGGTTGTCTGGCCGGTAAAATGAAATAATTTGTCATGCATCTATTTTTATTATTTAGCAGTTCTCATCCCTGAGTAATTATAATGATTTTAATGAACTTGAACGGAGACAGACACTTTTAAGATAAGGTGGCACATTGCTTTGTGTATTGTTTTATTCTCAATTAGATCATTATAACTTTTAAAATATCTATGATATGCCGTAATACTGCTTTCTGTAAACCTACGTAATACATACATACATATATACATACATCGGTCTCTTATAAAGTAGATATAAATATAATATAAAAATTCATTACACATATATGTTAGCACATTTACCAATTCCTTTTGCCATGGATATGCTGTGATACAAAGTGATTTGTTAGCGGAATCAAGCATGTTTCGATTCCGAGTTTTCCCTCTCTTAGCCAAGCTAAAGAACCTAGTTTACCCTCCTATTCATCCATCATAGCGTGATGAACATGGCTTCATGCCTTTACCAAAGACATTAGCATGAAAGGAAGACGCAGGAGATTTTATTTCTTTAGAAGATAACTATTATGCATTGCAACCCGCTATAGAAGTTAGTGTCATAGAAGATTTTGTGCTTTTAAACTTTGCCGTAGAAGAACCAAGTACAGTTATTAAGATAGGAACAAAATACATTTTTCTCAATATAAACTGTTGTTACAGATTGATGTATTGATTGATTTTAACAGCATGTCGTTTCTTCTAGTGTTTATTTTATGTCCATTGATTAGGGAATTGCTTACACTGAATGTTTATGTTTGTAACTTTGTAAAATATAATATATTCTTAACAAGGTTATAAAATTCAAAGTATTCCTATCTAATACAAATAATTTGCTATCAGATGTTTATTTGGGCGATAGATGGAACCATAACAGGTTCTATTACTCTGGATCAGAGTTGACCTAGGATTAATGGTAATGAAGGATTAGTCCATATTCCCCTGAGTTCAAGAAATGGAGCCTCACAACCATTAACATTTAAGTGTCATACTTACAACACCTCTTTTATGGGAGCCTTACAACTTCTACAGGGAATATTATGAGCGTATTCTTAACACCAATCCAAAAGACGAACTGATGTTACCGTTTAAACGTTTCAAGTTCTGATTTCTTCAAAAAGGAAAAAGCGGATAAACAGAATTTTTTATCCTTTCGTAAAAACACATAAGCAATATATCGTTTTGTTTTGTTTTGTTTATTCATCAAATAATTTTTCGAGTCTGAATTAGACGATAAATTCACAAAGTTTCCGTGATATTGATAATCAAGAAAACATTATACATGATTTTTCGACTCAATGATTAACACTTTCTTTAAATTTCTACTTTTGTTCTCATCCTTTTGTTCTTCGACGTACTTCCCATTGCTCTTTTCTTATTTTCCTATTACTTAATTCAATGCATTTGATCTGTAACATAACCAATTTCTATTAGGAATAACATTGCCAATCTCCATCATTAAAATGGATGACTAAGCTTGGAATTAGCTCTGCCTCTTCCCTTTAGAAAAAAACATCAAAGAAGAAATGCTTAAAACAAAATGGATGACTAAGCTTGGAATTAGCTCTGCCTCTTCCCTTTAGAAAAAACCATCAAAGAAGAAATGCTTAAAACAAAATGGATGACTAAGCTTGGAATTAGCTCTGCCTCTTCCCGTTAGAAAAAACCATCAAAGAAGAAATGCTTAAAACAAAATGGATGACTAAGCTTGGAATTAGCTCTGCCTCTTCCCTTTAGCAAAAAACATCAAAGAAGAAATACTTAAAACAAAATGGATGACTAAACTTGGAATTCGCTCTACCACTTCGCTTTCAAAACATAACCACCAAAGACGAAATGTTTGAATCCGAATGGGTTACTAATCTTGGAATTCGCTCTGCCACTTCGCTTTAGCAATAATCATCAAAGACGAAATGTTTGATTCAAAATGGATCACAAAGCTTGGAATTAGCTTTGCCTCTTCACTTTAGTGATAACCATCAAAAAAGAAATGCTTAATAAAAAATGGATAACTAAGCTTGGAATTAGCTCTGCAAGTTAGCTTTAGCAATAACCGTCAAAGAAGAAATGCTTAATACAAAATGGATGACTAAGCTAGGAATTCGCTCCACCACTTTGCTTTAAAAATAACATTTAGAGAAGAAATGCTTGACTCAAAATGGATGACTTATCTTGGAATTCGCTCTGCCACTTCGTTTTAGCGATAACCATCAAAGAAGAAATGCTTAATACTAAACGGATGACAAAGGTTGGAATTCGATCTGCCATTTCGATTTAAAAATAACTATGAAAGACGAAATGTGTGATTCAAAATGGATGACTAAGCTTGGAATTCGCTCTGTCACTTCACTTTAAAAATAACCATCAAAGACTAAATGTGTGATATGAAATGGATGACTAAGCTTGGAATTCGCTCTGTCACTTCACTTTAAAAATAAACATCAAAGACGAAATGTGTGATTCAAAATGGATGACTAAGCTTGGAATTAGCTCTACCACTTCGCTTTAGTAATAACAATCGAATTCGTCATGATTGATTTATAATCCAGATAAAATCTAAGTTTTATATCAGATTTATTGAAAGAAATCTATTGTAAGATGATAAGCATAATATATAAATATAACACCATGATGTAATATGACTGACACATCAAATATATTTTGTAAATTCTCATTTTGCATATTCATAACGTGCATTTATTTTCAGTCGCTACAAATCTTAACGTGTATTGATTTTCGCGATTGTAAGAGATTGGTTTGGTTTGTTTCGTTGGTTTTTATTGCATATCAACTTTTGTAGTTTTCTTAATGTCAAATCCATTTTTATGCAAATAATCAGTTCAATTTTAAACAAATCTGTTCCGTAGGAGTACACATGTTAATTGTAAAAAACATTTCTATTTCAAGCTATTCCACTCAATCAAACATTTCTTATTCAAGCAATTCGGTTTTGTATTAGTATATATTTTGTTTACATAGAGTTAAATAAAAAAACAGTTCAGTTTAGCGTAAGTACAATTTCAATGTCAGAAACAGTTCCATTTCAAGAAATTTATTTTAGCGTAAGAGCACAGTTTAGTTCTATTTGACTCAAATAGTGGATCCTATCAGTTGCTCCCACTCCGTCCCAGAGTGGACCCAGGAGCATTAGCAATGAAAGAGTACTCCGCATTTCGCAAAGCTCCAGCATTACTGGAGATTGTTTAGTATCATATAAAGAACACTCACTGTGAGGGTCTTACGCCGGTGCAGAGGTTCAGTCAGTGTATTCTACAGCCCCAGCCGACTGGGCTAATTTGTAGAAGGAGCGTTGCAGTAATAGAATTAACGACGATGACTAAAAAACAAAGGCAATAATGGTATATTTCCGGTTGCCATAGTTGCTTGTATCTCAGCAACGCTGTTAGGGGTTTGTAATCTGATTACCGCTATTACTGCAGGTACTTAGCGTGGCAGAATCAACTTTTAGGTTTGGTATGTAAAGGAATTTTTAAAAATTAAATCATATGATAAGAAAAAAAAACAAATGGTATTTTGAATTGTTATTGCTATCATTTTGTTTTAATGATTATATCGTCCAAATTCTCGCGGGAAAGCCTCAGCGGCGAGATAGCTACATTGATTGATTATAACATAGCAGTTAGCGAGTTCGAACTCTATTCGTTATATTACATTCACTTTCAGATTAATGGTCTTAGGAAAGGTATGAATACCCTTATCATCACAGCTATGGGTTAAATGGTACCGAATGTCTTTCTACAAGAATAGTTTGGGCGTTTGATAACTCATGAAGGTATATATAACAATGAACAATGGTCTTTTGTTTGATATTTCTGTTATTATTTTTTTTTATTTTGAAGTATGAAATGACCACATTTGTGAGGCTATCAAATGAATATCTATTCAGTGAGTTGGCAAGGCTCAAGGAAACTTTTCTTTTTGATACCGACCGTTTAACTTTCTATGGAAATAGATTTATGGGATATTTTAATTCATTTTCCTTATATTCATAATTGTTTTATTTTCGTATCTTATTGCTTTTATTTTCTGTTTCAAATTTTTTTCATCTATTGACTCCTTCAACCTCATGAGCTATACATTACGGAAGCCGCACTATGTCATTGCTTCTGGAACTGATGTGATTTCTTGACAACTAAAATATTGCTTTTGATTATATGTTTGTGACATACAGGTAAAGGTTGTAGACTTCAGGCCATCTCAGCTGAGATAACTATCAATGATAGTCACTTATATGTATATATATATATATATATATATATATATATATATATATATGGTCCAGTTAAACCGGAGTTGGGAGTAATTCCATCAGGACAAGAAGTTATTCAAGCATGAATATTTAAATTTTTCCTGGTAAAGAGCTCAATGATTGTGACCGGTTTAGTTGTTTTTCTTAAAGTATATATATATATATATATATATATATATATATATATATATATATATATATATATATAGTATTATTCGTATTATTCGGTCCAGTTAAACCAGAGTTGGGAGTAATTCCATCGGGACAAGAAAACCATTCAAAAGTGAACATTAAAATATTCCTGGTAAAGAACTCTATGTAACTGATATCACAGAGTAATAATTTCTTTAAGAAAAAACAAAACCGGTCATAATAGGATTGTACATTTATTTCCATCCTGTTATGTGTTTTTGATATAAATGAAAACCACGAAAAAATTAAAAGGACTTCTTCAGATCTTATGGATAGAATAATTTAGAATAGACACGGGAGGGAAGGGTGGTAAGGGATAGATGAGGGGTGACGAGTTATATCCTTGTTTAGCCCACTTCCGTTTTTTTATTTATTTATCTATTTTATTTTATTGCCGGTTGGAATTATTGTAATTTGATTATTTTATTTATTTTCTATTATTTTTTTTTTTATTTAAGACTTCATAATTCCTTAGTAAATTAGATAATTAACTTTTTTATAATAACTTTACGTAAGGAAACAGTAATACTTATATTAATTGCGAGCCTATTAATTCAGTTACCCTTTTTTTACGTGTACGTATACAAGATAAGTTTTCTTCACATTATTTTATTTTTATTTTATTTTTGTTCATTTACCTTAATTCTTAATTTACTATAATTCCAACCAGCAATAAAATAAAATAAATAGATAAATAAAAAAACCGGAAGTGGGCTAAACGAGGAGATAATTCTTCACCCCTCTTCTATCCCTTAAGTGTCTATTCTGAATTATTTCATTCATAAGATCTGAAGAAGTCCTGTTAATTTTTTTTGAGTTTTTGATTTATATCAAAAACACATTACAGGATGGAAATAAATTTATAATCCTAACGTGACCGGTTTTGTTTTTTCTTAAAGAGAGAGTATATATAATCCAAAGAAACAAAGGCTAACAGTTATACGATAAAACAGTAATCAAAGAGGAATATGAATATCCGTTTGAGAGCTCAATGTCAACGGTTATCGACTCTATAATTAATTTCAGATAAAAAATATACCGAAACTTACGTGTTGAGAGAAAATATTTTTACAAATTCTTTATATATATATAAATTCATTATATATATATATATATATATATATATATATATATATAGGTTTTAATCACAAACGTTTGAGGAGTACGAATGCATGCCCTACGGTCAACAGTAATATCATAGTTGCTGTTGAAGTTGGTCAAAAACTGCCATCCAAACATTCCTTATAGTTCTTATGCGAAAATAATTTTAAAACTCGGTGAACATTCTACGAAAAACTCTCTTTCGAAAATTTATATGTAAGTAGATCTAACCAGTAGGTCTCCTTCAGTTACAAAACTAACACAACGATATTACCACATCGTTGTCTGCGAATTTGTTTAAATAGTAATCCTTTTTAATCTAAATAATAATCTTACATTATAAAATATATATGATGATTAACCAACGTTGGGCAATCGAAAGATTTACAAATAATCACTAAAAATTCTTATTACATATTGTAATTAATATTTTATAACGATTCTGTATGTCTCATAAAATGTATAGTTAGGTCTGTTTTATTTAATTTAAAGGCACACTAACCCTCTTGTGAAATTCAATGCAAAGATCATCCCTGTAAAAGAAAAGCAGATATACTATTTAACCCGTAGCAGCTGGATAAGGAATTTCATTTTTTTTTCCTAAGAGCAATACCACCAATGGAATTTAAACCTTTTCACTTCGTGGCTGCAGTCCTGCATTTTAGCCAGCATACCATGGGAATTTCACAAAATATATACATAAAACTCTTCCTGACAGTATCTAGCGGTAAATATCTTCAATATCTACAGGTGAATTTTTTTTTGGCTTTTTATCGAGTACATCACTGTTGATAAGTGGGTTTTCATATATACAATGCATAACATCCTAATCTCTACGAGTAACCTACCACTTGAAAGTTGGAGGAGCAATGTTCGTTCATGTCAATTCAGAATACGGGTTAAGCGTTATTTTCTATGAAGAATATTTAATTATAACATGGATTACAATGATATTCAACAAAGAATTTAATTAAAGAGATAATTCTCAATAGAACCATCAATATAAGTAGGGCTTTCACTTTTAAAGGAAAGGAATGCCTTCAAGAATTCTTTGTTTTGTTTGTTGGGTTTTATGGCATATCAACTTTGTAGGTTATTTACTGCCAAATCCATTTTTATACATATAAGCAGTCCTATTTCAAAAAGTTCAGTTTAGCATTAGTACACAGTTTGTCAAAAACATTTTTATTTTAAGCTATTCAGTTTAGTCAAATAATACTATTTTGTGCAATTCAGTTTAATAGATGTTTATTTTTATTTTACACACAGTTAAGTGTCAAAACAGTTCTATTTTAAACAATTCAATTTAGCACACAAAAACAGTTCTATTTCAAGCAATTTAGTTTAGCATAAGTAGACAGTTTAGTTCTATTTGACCCATAGATAGGACCCTATCAGGTGCTACCACTCCGGACCAGAGTGGACCAGGGAGTGATGGTAATGAAGAGGTACTCATCATTCCCTAAAGCTTCAGCACTACTGGAACCTCACTATCAGATTGTTTAGTGTCATATCCCGGAGACTCGATGGGTGGAGGGTTACCCCTCTGCAGAAAAGTAGTCGGCGCATTCTACTGCCCCAGCCGATTGGACAACCATGAATTGTCTTGGAACAAATAATTCAATTGCTATATAAATACCCCACCTGACTTTAAGCTCTTCAAGGTTATGTCAGGTGAACCAAGAAATACGAAACACTGAATTATAGCCACAGGCACTTTCATAGCCTAATAGTTGTCTGATCATGTCTGCTTATATCACAAGAAGAATTCATTTCACTTTTGCATTCCATAGAATTTGAAACTCTAAGTTTTTTTTTTCGGTTATTAAATCCTTAACGTCTAATTATCCTTTAAAATGTTGCATTGCCAGAATAACACCAAACAAGAGACTATTATGAACCTAATTTTTTGCAAAGGTCACTGGGTCACTTTCGTGGCGAGTAAATGCAGTTCGTGTTCTCTGTGAATCAAACTTTAGAACATTAACTTTAAATCCAAAATGAGGTTGTTTTACATGTTTATTATGTTCTTCTCTGTCTCTTTTGGTTATCAAAATAGTATCGTTGAATGCAAATTAAAAGAAAAGGCTTCTAAATACGCCATCTATTGAATTTCGAAAGAATTGTCCCTCAGTCCATCATCCAAAAGTCTTTATTTTGAACTTGTATATCATAATTAGCGAAGTAAAAGCCATTCTAGCCTAGAAAACAACCACATGATTGTTATCCTAAAATTCCGGATAAGACCTATACTAACTGTATTGGTTGGCCAACAAATATTTAATACGCTACTGGTAGATTATATGGAACATCCAAATTTGACTTGATTTTTTTAAATGAATTCACAAGCTATCGTTATATTGCGCAGATTAAATACATATCGTAGTTGTCTGACTGACCGCTTAGGTGATGTGACGTTTTTCTTTGTTTTTATAGTGAAATGTATCAGCTGGAGAAAATTTCCAGTGACACAGCGATAATTTAATACTAATTTCGTATTAGTTTTATCATTTTATATTAATCTTAGTTAATATGTTAACTATATTCACCAATACGAGTTTATGTTGAAAATGTGCGTGGCAGTCAGCGAGAGTTACGGTTAGGAGTTTATATCGATTAATAGGCGTATTTTTCTTCTTCTTAACCACTTTGTAGTAATGTTTAGGATTTTAACCCAAGGGTTTAAGTCAGGTACTAGATTCATTGAAACATTATAAAGTATGAAATGTCGACAGGTACGCCGTAAATTACAGTTATCTGAATGGTGTGGTCATCTTAATTTTATGAATGTTCTCTTCGCCAACTGTTACTTAATAAGCTTTTAGAATATCTAGCTTTGAAACTTGGACATTGTAAATCGACTGCAAAATCATGCGTTTGTGGGATTCGGGATGGATCAGTGGGTGTTGCAGCAATACGTCGTCGGGAGTCACCACATGAACGTCATTAAGTTGCTTTTCGTATAGGCAGCATATGTAATAACGATGACCATGCACATTTTGATAAATGTAGGATAATCCTTTGTAAAGTGTATACTTGTGATCTAGTTGTTTTCATATAAACCTTAATGTAGTGTCTGATTTGCTTTGGTGTCTTTGTTTAAAAGCATATACTTTCGTGTTTATTTTTTTAAAATGCCAAATCCATTCTTGCAGAAGAACAGCACTGGTACTATTTATTCCATAGCTAGTTAGATAATAAAATACATACTTAAAGTCGAATTTATTATTGAATATGTCTGTGAGTAGAGGTGGGCAATCTTTGATTGAGTTTATTTATGCAAATCAAGAAGCAACTTCAGCTCTCTGACATAATGTATCAGACTCAACTGATGGTAATTAAAGTTTCCATGTATATTATCATTTATTAAGTCTGACGATAAAGCACATCGAGTAGCTTCTAAGCTGAATTTGTGATTATGATAACTGCTGTATCGTTGAGGTGGAGGGTACACAGCGAAGAATGAGTGCTTAATATAATTATTCAGCACCAGTATCTGGTGCTAACAAATACATACAAATACACAGTACAATAAGTTACAAATAATTAACAAGAGAAGTTAAAATAAATTGAGGAAGGTCAAAATGATGATGAGCAAAATGAAGTAAGATCAGCCCGAATATTAATCAGCTTAATATCGACTTAATAATCAACCATCGATATTCTTAATCGTAGGCTATTTACAGCTATGAGGGAATCCATCTCGTAGAGTGCTGAAGGAGTGCTTGCTGCTCTACAACACCTCCCCTTTTAAATTTTATGTCCCCTTGACAAAACATTTCTGTTTTTTAGAGTATATTTTCATTGTACCCTTTGGAATTCGTTTTTGCTTACTTGATCGATTCTGTTGTGCTAGTTCAGGCATAGATACGTTGAAAATATCGTAAATAACCGTCATTAGTTCCTTCTTGGGTTGAACTACTTTCGCCGTATATATTTTCTTATTTGATTTAAATGTCCCTTAATCAACAATGTTGGATTTTTTATTAAGTATAACATTTTACCAAATCTTTTATCAATGGTTCTTTCTTCCCACGTTGCTTTTCCAAATCTCTAATTCTTGAAATATATTTTTCCACTGGGGTTGCAGTGTTTAACATTAGTAATTTTTCTTTCACGTATTTTATTTTCAATAGATATCACTTTATAGAATACCAAACGAATTTTCCTTGCAAACATAAGTTTGCTAGGAGCCATTCCTTAAATTGCATTTACGTCATGTGTTATGCGATGAATAGACAATAATTTTTGTAATTCTTCGTTCACAGTTTCAGTTTAGCTTGCCTTCTGAATTGCTCTCTTGAACACATCAACAAATCTTTCCGCCATTCTGTTTTACCTTAGTGGATAAAGTGGGGAACCTAAATGTTCAATGGAATGGATTATACAAAAAATTTTCAAAATCTTTTGAAGAAAACTATGTACTTTTGTAGGGCACGATAGTTTCTGGTACGCCGAATCTGGTAAAAAATTCGTGTAAATATCGTGACTCCACTAGTTTTTGTTTTAGATTTAAAAACTTCCGGCCACTTTGTGAACCTGTCTACCACAATGAAATAATTAGTTCCCTTTATTGGGCTGTTGGAGTCAATGTGTAACCATGATCATTGCTTATCGGTCTTTGGCCAGGGATTGAATTTCACTGGTGGCGCCTTGGCCGCCAACGCACACTTTCTGAAAGTTTTAACCACATTTTCAATATCCACATCTATGCCATACCAGTAGACGTTGCTCCTGATGAGAACATCTATTCTTGATATCCCTGGATGTGCCATATGAAATTCCTTCGATATATTTTTGTTAAAACTTCCGGTATTACCACCAAATTTCCATATAACAATATACCGTTACATATAGAAAAAATTCAATTTCTTTTAATTTTCTTCTGGTCCCTTATCTCATTCCTTTTCACAGTAATGAATTCTTCAAATTTTGCTTTAAACATTTTTTATTCAAAAGTAACTGGTAGTTCTTTTACTGTGTTAAACAGAACATTCTTAATACCCATTTCAAAATTAAGAGAAGCAATATCTGTCTCTTCTAATGATTTTCTTACCTTAGGAATTAACTAAGACAAACGATCAGTGTGTAGTATATTCCTAAATGATAAAAACTCCATCTTAAAGAGTCATTAAACAAGATGGTTCCCAATCTTTTTAGTCAATTAGATGAATGTGTAGGAATTCCTTTTTCCGAGCCGAATATGGACAGTAATTGGCAGTGGTCAGTTTTAAGAATAAATTCACTCCATATATATATATTTGTGAAATGTTTTAATATCAGGCCAATCATTCTTTTTCAATCTGTTGATTATTAATTTCTGCCTGGAGCAAAGGCTTCAAAACCTGATATAAGGCTTTTAACTGACCATCTTTACGCTTTGTGCAAGCATACGACCCCTAAAACCAGATTACAGGCATCACTTGCCATATAAATCTCCTTATTAGGGTCGTAATGCGTGAGAGTTACGTCCGACGTCAATGCTGATTTTAAGTTATCGAAAGGTTGTTGATATTCAATCGATCATTTCCAAATTATGCCTTATTTATGAAGTTTGTTTAAAGGTGCTCTTAATGTGTGCATATTTGCAATGTAATTGCTATAATAATTAGCTTAACCCTAATACGAGTGTAGCGATGACATTTATAGATGCAGGCACGTTTTTTATTGCGTTAGCAAGATAAGGATCAGGCCAACCATCTTTATCGTCTATGATACAGCCCAAATACTTCATTTTTAGAAAAAAATCACATATTTCAATACTCAGCTTAAGTCTGAATTATTTCATTATTTTGAAAACTTCCTCTACATATCTTGCATGTTCTTCTCGAGTTTTACTTTATATTAATATTTCATCTAAATATACTATTGCAAAGTCTAGCCCATTGGGTCTGGTGTCCATCACAAGCTGGAACATCATTGGTGTTATCTTTATTCCAAAAGGTAATGTAAGGAATTTTTAAATCCTTTATGCATGTTAATCATTAGTATTTAGCATACTTTTTATCGACTGGTATTTGCTGATAGACCTCCGATACATCCAACTTTGAAATTATTCGACACCCATTTAATTGCGCGAAAATTCCGTCCGCCGATGGAAGAAGAAAATTACTTTGTTCCAAGCAGTCATTTAGACCTGTAGAATAATGTACATAGACCCTAATTTTGTTGTCTTTCTTTTTTATGTATACGGTCGGGCTTCCCCAGGGACTATAAACATTCTTTTCGTTTACTCCGAATTTTTCCAGCCGTTCAATTTCTTTGTCAATATTCGTCAATGCTGCAAACGGTATTTGTGTTTTTAGTCGAAATATTGGTGTCACACCTTTTTTTGGTTCGAATTTTGCATTTACTTTTGAACAAAATCCAAGACCCTCGGAAAAAAATTAGGGGAAATTTTGTTTGAATTCTCTTTTCAGTTTTTGGTGTTGGTTGACGATCCATCAATATTATAACAAAACATTTGTATTGGTAGGTTGAACAATTCAAACACCTCTATCCAGTCCCCACCAATGAGGTTTTGAGATCGATTTAAGGCAAATGCATTTAATTTTTTCTATTTCCCCGAGAAAAAAAAAATAGTGACAATTTCGCCCAAGATATTTAATTTAGATCCTGTCACGATTTTTTTAGAACTAATTAATGTTGGTCTGTAAATTCTTTTCCTGGTTTCAGCGATTATTATTTTAAGTCTTAATTGAAATTTGACTTAATTTTAAATCTCTAATTGAAATTTGACTTTTTTTATAATTTAGGCGAACATTCATATATTTTCGTTTTATTGTCTCGACTGCGTTTGGTTCAATAGTACAATGAACCCAATTTTTTATTTCCGTTTTACTTTTGGGCTTTTTTCTACAAAGGGAAAATTTAAATCCCTTGTTCTCACAATTTTTATACTCTTTGTTTTTAAAGGAAAATTTTGAAATAAATGTAATTCAACACAACCAAAGCAGGGATTAATTTTAAAAGAAGTTTCTTTTTTTCCTTTCTTTTGGTTTATTCTGGACTGCCTAAATATGAGAAATGTCTTGTTCCTTAATGTTAGTCGTGTCTGCCCTTAAATAAAAAAAAAAAAGATTTTAAAGTGTAATCTTTTCGTCTTGTTCTACTTTCTTTTGTAATCTCGATCTTACTTATGCATCTTTTGTTGCAGTCAGACCCTGAACTAAAATTAAGGATTTAAACATATTTGGAGTTATTTCGCTCAATCTACAATTTTCACATTTTCTTTTCACTATACACGCAAAATTTGTGTATTCCTCATATTGTTTCTTTGTAAAAATCAAACCCTGTCATCGTGTGTTGAAAGGTGAACACCGCTCCCCGAACATTTTCGTTAAATTTGTGCTGTTTCCCGGAATTCGGTTTCTCTGGAATGTCTTGGGAGTATAAAATTTGAATACTTTTCTTGCTCCACGGCGCCAAAGTTACCCAGTAATAAATGCTCCATCCAACCATGTTACTCAGTCTTTTTTAAATATTTCTTCATATCTTCGAAAGTATGCTCTCAATGTGACTACTTCGTCTGATTTGTATTCACATTCACCAAAAGATTACGGAATCCTGAGAAAATATATTAGAACTGCCCTGATCATTTTTCTCTTTGGAGAAAGTTTCCAGAAATTTTGAGAACCTTTTCTCTTGTTGCTCGAATTCTTTTCGATGCCTTTCTAAATCTTCATTACATTGGTTCTCAATTCCTTTCTATTTCCTATTTACGTCAAATTTCTTGCGCTTTTAAGAATTTCAGCAAGCAATTTCTTAAATCCTACATTTTTGTTAGGAATAGTAATTGTCAAGTTGTACTTCCTACGAATGATTCTGCGTGCCATTTCGTCCTTTTCTGCTATCGTTGTCAATATCTTTCAAGTACGATTTCTCGAATCCTGTTGCAAGAATTTTGCAATTTTTGAATCATCGGTGCCAATCCGTTGTATCGTAGAGGTGAATGATCAACAGAGAAGAATGAGTGTTTAATATAATTATTCAGCTCCAGTATCCGGTACTAACAAATACATACAAAAAACACAGTACAATAAGGTACAATTAACAAGAGAACATCCAATAAATAAAGGAAGGTCAAAAAGCTGTATAACGAAACGAAGTAAGATTAGTCCGAATACTAATCAGCTTAATATCGACTTAGTAATCAACCTTCGAAGTCCTTAATAAGGCTGAAGACGTATCCCGCTACTCGAAAAAAAAATAGATATCGTATTCTCGCTTATTTTCTATTCCTGCCAACACTTCCACGAGTACTTTGTCGGAAATGAGGTCTACATGCTTCGGATACCTTTTCTGCTGGATGCAAAGAAAATCCTCTATCTGTTCAGAGATAATTGTTATTGAGGCTTGAAATTCCTTGAAATGTCCTTTGTGTTTTGTATGTGAGTGTTCGAAGTTAATTTTCGTCACTGTTTTTGTAAACATCTGTTTTTGGTTGTATAAAGGCAAATATAAGGTTAGAGATGTTTCCGTGAGTTTTGAACTTGTGTTGATTACCATCTTTTATATATTGCTGTCGTATTTTTTGCTATATAACCTTCAAGGTCCTGAGTTTGGATGTCACCGTTTTGATTTTTAGGAACTTATATTCCGAGGTTAGGTTGTGACTCAAAGGTAAGATTGCAGTAGTATTTGTTCAACCCCAGTCCTGAAATTTTGGCGAAACTCGAATCAGAAAATTTTGGTTAGTTTCTACGGAGGTCATTGAAAACAGAAAACCTGAACTATTTGAGCAACCAAGACATAAAATAAATATTATAAATAAGATACTGAACTCATAGAATCGCCGATTAAATCAGGTTAAATAAATGAGACACTTTTGATAACTACAGTCACCACAAGGCGACTAAGATTCGTCAACAAACCCCATGTTACTAAAAAAAAAGCCCGAGGCAACTTCTTATCACGACATGATGACAATCCAAGGAAGATCTGACGAAGAACTTCCAACCAAAATATGCCCAAAGTGAATTCACACACACACACACACACACACACACACACACACACACACACACACACACACACACACACACAGGGATGTAAACTCTTTTATATTACTAAAAATAAAGTAACGTTTTGACAAACAAATTAATCTTTATTCAAAAAAGGAAGTGCATTCGACTAGAAAATAATTTACTTGCTGTCTCAATTCTCTAAGTTATGTAATCAACGATTCCTTGTATTTCTGCATCTGGTGCATCCTCACTGGTGGTTAATTTTCTTCCTCAACAATGCTATAGTTTGGACACTCTCCATCATTCCTGTTATATCCGATTTCTCCAGTCCTTGTACTAATGTTTTTGTGACTGTACCAATAGCACCAATTACAGTTGGTATAATTATCACTTTCATGCTCCACAGTTTTTTTCTTTTGCCTAACAGGTTAGAGGTACATAACTATCTGATGTCCACCGGGACAGAAAAGTTCACAATCCTAAAAAATATCTCTTTTTGTTGATTATTATTAGATCTGGTAGGCTAGCCGAGATTAGGTGATCTACTTATATATCAAAATCTCATAGGCGTGTGCCATTCTCCAGGTGAGATTTTGGGTTGTGCATATGCCATTTGTTCGTATGATCAAACTTCAATTTCTTGCACAATTCACAGTTGATTACCTTAGCCATCCAGTCGTGCCCAGTCTTATATTTTCTCTGCGCTAATTTACTGCATCAACTTATTATGTAATTAATCGTTTCGTCTCTATCACCACAAAACATGCATCTGCTGTTTTGTTGCGTCTTATCTATTCTTACTTTGATAGTGTTAGTCCTTATAGCGTTATTTTGTGCTGATATTAGAAGAGATTCTGTTTCCCTCGTAAGGTTTTTTTAGCGACGTCCACGTTTTCTCGTGTGAGATGTCATTTGCTAGTCATTTATAGCGTCCACAGAATTGTTTTTTACCAGGTTTGTTTTCTTGCTATTGTCGTTCCGCTAGTCCTCGTGTCGTTAGTATTGTTTCTGGTAGCTGTGATCAGTCTTCCTCCGCACTTTTGTATCTAGGTTTCGAGTCGTTGTATCGGTGCGTCAACGCTGTCTCCAGTGCTGGAAAGTCCTCTCACCGCCTCTCTTCTTGACACCTATAGTCTGTCAACGTCTTTTCTGGTATGAAATGCCTTGAGCATAGTTATTAGTTTTCTAATTCTCTGGTCCATTTGTTTAAGTTCTTCTCTGGTCCACTTCAAAAATGGTCCCGAATATCTCGCGAGGGTGACATCCCAGGTATTTGTCGCTCTGACAAGTTTCCTGCCATAGAGTTATGTCTCGAATAATTTTCTGGTTCTTCTGATTATTATTATCCACTATCATCGATGTAATGGAAGTGCCGTAGTCACTAATTCATTCTCATCTCTATTCATGTGTTTCTTTTTTATTTTTATTATTTTTTACTTTTAATTTTATAGTCAAGTTCTAAGTGCACCCTCTTTTATATCTTTATATTCTCTTTGAGCCAGTTTAGTGCATTCGATTAATATGTGATTTATTTTTGTATCTTTCTTCTCCTAGACGATATTTGATGTTTTCCTTTGTTCTATTCATATTTGATCTAACTTAATTAGTTCTGAAGCAATGATTTTCGCCTGGGATTTCGTCACTCATTTTGAATGCTTGACGATGTCCTACCCTTTCGTTTGCGATATTCTGTTTCATTCCTTTTAAAATCTCCCCGGAGTTCTTTTAGTTTATTACTTTTTTCATAGACACTGTTACTTTGCCTCTCAGAGATTTATCAGTTGATTTATAAGTGGATATTTTGATTTTTTTTTCTTATTCTATTTTTCTTTCCTATTTTACCTTAGTGAAAACTATTTAAGGTAATAAAACTTACCTCTTTTTTCCCTTTCTATATACACTATAGTTGTCTTCTTTATGTTATTAGCCGTGATTTCTTTCTCATCAGTATTTGCATTGTTTTACATTTTCTCTATGAGAAACGATTTAATGGTTTAAGAACTCGAACTAACAAAATATATTTTAGTCCTTATGATAGATGTTAACATTTTAAGTTTGTCTGGAGAATCTTTCACCTGGATTTTGACTTTTATGGCTTTAATCATTTCATTTTAGTTAAGACTTTTAAAAAGATCAACTTTAATTTACTATTAGCAGTTATCTATCTCGGATAACTTTATAGAAGTTTTGTCTTGTGACGGGGTAGTGGCCTCACGCCAAACACAGGGTTGATTCTGCCTGCAATCTTCTGAATGTTCCACTGGTCGGAAATATCTTGGGATCACACGAAATGATTCGCTTTAAGCCTAACTTGCGTTTTAAAGATCCGGACAACAAATCAAGCGCTAATGGGAGTAACCGGTCTGCAAGTTGCCAAATGATACTGCAGAATCAAGTAAAAATGTCAATGCCAATAAATAGCGATTAAACAATGCTTTGCTAGAATACAAATATTTATTATATTCAAAAATACACCTTTCAATGATTTTATAATATATGTTTTTACATAAATAGGAAGGTCTCTAAATGACCATCACTTACTCGTATAAGGCTTAGTCTATCTTTACTTTCTACCACCAGGGCAGTATTATATTAGGAATTCTTAATTAGTGGTTATATTTGTTTTGAACAGCATCGAATCTTGATAAAGTTTTCATTTTTTCTACTCAAGGCTGTTAGGTAGGTCAATAAAGATCATAACTTTTGAGTGAGCTCTCATACTTTCGCTGGCTCTGCAGTTCTCATTATTCTTCTGATTGCTTGCTGCTATTCTGATTAATTTATGCATACTCCTCACCGTACAAGGTCACCGTGCAGTCGACTTCAAAGAACTTTCAACCTTTGGCGAATTTCCATACGGAATTCCACTTCTAAATGTAGCTTACGCACTCGCTTTGAACCCATGATAACCATGAGGTATCAAACTTTGTTTCCAAAATTCCCTTTGAAATCAAAATAACTCAGCTCTTATAACAACTTGCCCTCACATCAAAACATATTGTAAATTCTTTTTTCATAAAAACAGTTCCAGTCATAAAAAATAAACATATATTTGGACACTACCTTTCCAAACTCCATTATACAATTTCGCTTTCGTAATGTATTTCAGTATTCTTCTAAAATTCGATTCGATTTTTTTCCCTCTGGGTAATAAATAAATAAACCTCTTCTGAATGACCTCTGAATCCATGGGGTTACAGACTCAGTTGTTTATTTACCTATCTGGGTTTTTCTTAGTTTTACATTCAGACCACATTTTAAAATATCTGTACTTACCATATGGTCACCGTTCTATGTACTAAGCGGACGTATCCTGAAGATTCATTTATTCTACCGGCATGTGACGCTGTCTAGAGTTATTTTATGCCAAGGGTTTAAGGAATCGCCTTCTTATGTTTATATTTATATGATTGTGTATTTGTTTCTTACAAGGTATTTGGAACTCGGTTTTATTATATATTAATAATTCTTAAACATGTCTATTTGACCAATGAATGGGACTCTAATAGGTATAACCAATCTGTATCAGAGTGGACCTTGGAGTAATGGGAATGTAGGGATACTTCACCTTCTTGAGATATCCTGAACAAGAGCCTTATCACAGATGCCATTTAGAGTCAAGTCGAGGACAGCCACCATAGAGATCTACTGGGAAGCTCTGATCTTCGACTCATTCAAATAGATGCCTTACTAATCAGCCACTAACTAAGCAGGTCTCAAATTTGATATGATACAGTACAGATTCCATTTTTCTTCGAATGGAGGACCGGTTTTACTAAAATGACTTGCTTAACCCTTTGATAATTACCAAATCTCGTGTGACCTTTTTCTTGAAATTAGCGTGTGAGTTCACGTGGTTGACCCTTCCGTGTCAACCATCAGGTTCACTGGGGTGGGGAAGAGTGCTACTTCATCTCATTGTTTCATTCGACTATGAAATCAAATTCTAATTTTTTATCCGAACTTTGAGGATGAAATATTAATTTATTAAGGATGCTACAGTTACCTTTTAAAAGTAGTTGCTCTCTTTGCTTATATAGCTTTAAATTCATCTTTTAAATAGTTTTATTTAACGTCTTTCAAAAATACACAAAGAAATGCACATTTAAAGCTTTGTTTCTTTGTTTTAATTTACATAATTAGACGGGTATTTTTGTCACGTTTCAGCACTGCTTCACTTAATAGTAAATTTGATGTATGCTTTTCATTCAGATATCCTGTCACCAAAAGATAAATAAGATGTTTATTTCATAAATGAGATAACCTTTTTTCTGAATATCTGCCAATAGGATGAACTGTTCACTAAAATTTGGAAATTGATTTTAAAGGGGTCTTTCACGATCCAGAAGACCGTATGCATAACTTTCTTTACAAACCGTTTTTTCTTTAGTTCAGAATATTTTAACTCCCTGGTCTGTTTTCCATTCAGGCTTGTAGTAAAAAAAAAAACATGATTAGCATATTTGTAAACGCTTTTTGACTAAAACATACTTCTACGGCACATAACAAATTCTTTTGTAAATTTTACATTATTTTCACTTCTCAGGTATCAAACATTTGATGACAGACCCTTTGTTAAGGCCAGGAGCACACGTTTTGATTTGCCACTGTTTCTATAAGCATCATAATAAAATTTTCGTGTGATTGATATAGTTTTTGCAATGAACCAATTCCACAGAATGCAGAGCTGATATTTACGGGAAAAAAATTCTGAAAGACATTTTCCTTTTTTAATGGCCTTTTTTAGTGCATGACTTTCTAAATTGGTTTGCAACAGACTAGTATGGATTAATTTATTGTATTTTTAATTCTATGAACATAGAACTTCATTATCTTGAGAAGTGCAATATTTTCTTATTGTCTACATGAAATTAAACATTTTTCCTCGTGTTTAGATTTGCTATTTTTTCTATTGACCAACATTCTGTTTTATATAATCACAAGTCTATTCTGTATTGCTCACAAACTGTTTAACAACTTCATGGACCATGCACTCCCAGGATGTTTCCTATAATTTACAGTTCAATATTTCTTTCTTCTTTCTTGCTGCATTAATTATTGGGTGTCACATGAAATTACATTGAACTCTACACGCACTAGTTTAGCTTAAATCATTCATCTGCCTTTTTCGTTAATCTAGTATATATCTCATATCCAATGTCGTAGCTTTTAAAGTTAATCACCTATATATATCTCATGCATTGTCGTAGCTTTAAGATTTTTCATTTTCTAAATATCGAAACAGATTTAGAAGGCGCACCTAGCGTAACGATAATCGTAGTCGAAAATGAAATCCCATTCTTATAGGTTTTTGTTTCTTTGCTATGGGCCCCAAATATCATGGTAATTTTTTTGCATAAAAACAGGTATTTCCTCTCGCAAACCACACAAACCATTAAAGGATATAAAGCAAAATACTTTAACTATGTGAAATAAGGATGCTCAACAAAAATAATTTCTTTGATTTCAAGTCATATATAGCAGAATTAACTAAATATTAATGTAAATGTCTATGCTTTTATTTTAAATACATCCAGTTACACAATCCTACCGGACACATATTATTCAGAGACAATGGATTTTAACGTTACGAAGAATGGAATCGGTAAATCTATATAAAACTTTTAAAAACAACTTCCTTTTTACTTTACACTAATGCTGTTGGCTATGACACGAATTATTTTACACCATCTCTAGGGATAGAAAAATAAATGTATCTGTTGTGATCTTCAGATAAGACCGGTATAAGAACAACTCAAACAACGGGTGATAGGTAAATGCTATTGTATTAGCAGAAAAAGGAAGTCATACAAAAGAATTACTAGCCGTTCTCGGCTTGCAGTCTGTCTGTCAAATGTCTCGTAAGGAACGATAAGTTGTCTTCCCCGAGCGAGCTAAGCTCGGCGAATATGTTTAGGTTGGACGAGTCCATCTTTGGGTTATGGTAGGATATTTCCTCATAACAGTATATTAAAATTATAGGCAGTTTGTATTTCCCTTCACGCTAATACCCTTGCAAAAAGTATAAATCCATCCTTTATTCATACAACTGTTGGAAAATATTTGGGCTGACTGAGTTTATTAGCCATGTTTAGGCCACCAATCTAGGAAAAGAAAAACACTGTGTTCAATTAAACTCAATTTCGCTTGAAAATTAACTTTGTGTAACATTTATTCAGTGCTAGAAGGGTTGGGTGAACAAGTAATTTTTCTTTACCAAACCTATTTTACCATTATATGTTTACAATTTTTTTAGACACAGCTTTGTCTTTTGAAAAGGTTTTAGCATCATATTTTTTTAATTTTCTTCTACGTCCTTTTCAAAATGTTCGTTAACTCGAGTAATTTTTCAAAGATATTTTATCTCCTTTAAAAACAAATTTCCAGTAATTTGATGTCTGATAGCAAACTCCATTTCAATCACGTTATTTTTTGTTATTTTATAATTACAAAATTTACCTATATATATATATATAGTCTTTTTAATTTACAGTCATTAAATGAGGCTTCATACATCTTTTCAGTGAACAATTGGTAGGAATATAACCAACAGTAACGGTACGATGATCGAGTTCTTTTTGTCGGTTATCGACCTGCCTTTTATTCATACGTCATACTTTTTAACACCAGGTTTATTATATGTTTCTTTCTGCTTATCATCAAAGCAATTTTAAGGTTGCATCAAATCAAACGTGTTAAATTCCGCTCTACTTGATAAGACACAGTGCGGTTATCTCAGTTTGATATCTAGTCTCACCTATCAACTCTTATCACCTTCTGACACTTAACAAAATGTTAAGAGTATCAAAGTGCACGAAACAGTACGTATCCCATAAGAGAATTATAATTATATGGCATATTTTAGCAGAGTTGAACAAACTTTTATATTGTGTAAAGTTCTCGTATGTTTCTCTACGCCAGATAGGTAAAATCTATTTACATTTTAAATAATTTTTAAGACATTTCACATCGGAAAAATTATTATTTACTCCTTAGAGAGTTTGAAGGACAGCAATATGTCTCCCTGACTTTTCTCGGTATTCTGGCCGGGGTATACTTGATAGTATCCATTTGTCCTCTTATTTCCAATTCCAGCAGTTTCTTTATCAAGCCATTGGATACCGTTCTAATCACAACTGGTATCACCTTCACCTTCATGTTCCATAGTTTTTCTTTTGTTCCCAAGCAAGGTCTTCGTGCTTAATCTCTTTTTTCTTTCTTTTAATCTTTCTCTGTGGTCTACAGAGACGTTAAATTCCACTATTCGGCAGGTTATCTTTTTTTGTTGGCTATCACTTTGTCTGTTCGTCTGGCCTCGGAAAAAGTCAAAACAAAACGTCGTAATATGCAACAAATAAATAAGAGTAGGTTGTGTTGGGACAGAGACAATACAGTTAATCATATAATGTACAAAGCAAACTAACGCAAAAGTATTCCAAAAGTATATATACCCGGCAGGAAAAGGTGATTCATTGAGAATTTTCCATGGTAATGATAACGAATGGAATAGGCAAAATCAAACATTTGACAGAATCTGTGACGTATTAAATTCTCTGGTACGTTCAGATAAAATCAAATCAGAAATTTATTAACAAGAAGAAAATATATTGTCAGCTAGTGCAGTAGTCATTTCTGCGATCCATTGATGGAAAATGAAAGGATAAATAAATATTTGGATCTTGCCATAGAGTTTAAAAAGGGCAGAACGTGAAAGTGCCAATGGTACCAGTCGTAGCGGGTGCCGTTGACACAGTCCTAAAAGCCAAAGAAAAGAGAACGGTGTAGCAAAAGGTCTATAGTAGATTACTGTTCTTTGTCTAAAGGCATACCAACTTATGCGAGTTACTTACCGCCACATCCATACTCATATTAGATGAACAGTAATACTATTTACTTCGTAGATGGGTCAATAAAGGCGTTTATACTTTTCCCAAGAGTATTAGATTGGAAGTGAACATAATAGCAAGACTGGATTTCGAACTGGTTTACTTCGAGGCTGGAATCCAGCACTTTAGCCATTAACCTACGGGGACTTCCCCATTACAGTAGATTCCTATAGTTTGCTCCAAGGATCTTTATTTTATATACTCCTGTAACTGAAATCTAAATACTCAGTGGTGTACTTTCAGGTTTTGCTGCTTTGCTAGCATTCTTGACAAGTGAGAGAACAACTTGATGAGTTGAAGGTTTGGTTCAGTTTCTTTGTTTAATGGCAGATCAACCTTCGTAGGTTATTTAATTACAAAGCTATTCTCCTAGAAGAACAGAAGTGGTGCTATTTAACCCATAGCTGGGAGGATAAGGGGGTTCATACCTTTCCCAAGGGTATTTTCCCGAAAGTGAACGTAATAGCGCGACTGGAGTACGAATTCGCTTACTACGATTCCGTAGTCCATCGCTTTAACCATTACACCACCAGGACACCCTCTTGATGTGTTGAAGTGTTCAGTAGTAGTTTACGTGAATAGAATCGAACATCTTCCTGGTGACGTATCAACGGAACAAGAACTTTTTTCTATAGCTGTCTGCCGAAGACATATCTCAGATGTTTTGACTTTTTCCATCGTTTTATTTAGAGATCAGGTATGGCATTCATATATAATGGTGGGGAAAAGAGTAGATTGCTTCATCCGGCTTACTTTCCGTTCCTTCAGCAGGGTGATAGTTTATAGTTGACAGATTCTTAATAATTTAAATCCCGCTATTGTTATTATTGTCACGTTGCAGTGTCTTAAAAATTGCCGAAGACAAAGATGTGATGATGAGATGATAAGTTCAATAAAAACATAAAATTTGACACGTAGTTAAGTGAAAGTTACCACTCACGTTTTTAATGTGTTTCAACGTCCATTTAGACTGGTTTCAAATCAAGAAGACATGAAATGGAATTTTTTTATGAAGAAAATACCCTATTGTTCCAATAATTATTGCCCAAATCGACTATTACGTTACAAGCAAACTAACAGATTTGCACACCCACTTTTAAAATCCCGAAATTCCATGTGTTCCTTTTTCCTACTGAGAGTGTGAGATTTCTTCGTTAACCGTTTGTTGTCCATAACACTGATGATGGGAATGATCATCCTGGATGAGAAAGCGACTGCTAAATTGGATTATTTTGTCCAAAAATTTATTGATTGTACTATTTTCTTTTATTTTATTTTATATCCATGCTTGTAGGCAATACTTTCACAAGTATTTCACGAATTAAACAATTTCTACAACTAACTATCACACCATCTCTTCATTAAATGTTCTGGTTTGGTTTGATTTTACGGCACTTCAACCATTGCAAGTTATTTTATGCAAAATATATTTTATAGATATTATCAATTCTATTTTAAACAGTTTAGATGTTAAAACAATTTTATTTCAATCAATTTGGTTTAGAACAAGTCCGCAGTTTAAATGTCAAGCTAATTCGATTGCAAACAATTCTATTGAGTATAAGTAGGTTTTTTCCACACTGTAAAATATAAAAACAGTTCTATTTCAAATAATTCAGTTTAGCATGAGTACACTGTTTATTTCTTTTTGATCACTAGAGAGGACCTTATTCAGGTGCCACCACTCTTGGCCAGAGTGCACCGGGGAGCAACAGCAATAAAGGATTACTCCGTATTTTCCAAAATTTCAGGAATACTAGAGCCCCACTATCAGATATTTTGGTGTAATATCTAGGACACTCTTCTAGGGGTCTCATCCCTCTCCAGAGATGCAGTCTGTGAATTCTGCACTTGGCCTCTCTTCATTAAATTACAAACCTCTAAAATTTATAGACAATTACATATACCTCAGTAGAAATATCTCATATACTGAAAACAATGTCAGCATGTGAATAGGGAAAGCACGGACTGTGATCGGCCATATAGAAATTTGGTCTCTGATAAAATAAAACGGGTATCTTTCAATATGTAGTTGTGCTAGTACTACTATAAGGTCCCGACATTTGCTGAAAGATTTAAATGGGAAACACAGAAGTATGTTCTACTGCTTTAAAGAAATTCAAGAAGCGCCTCCAAAAGACAACTGCGCAGATACTTACCTACATCAAACAAAGTATCTGTGTCTGATGACGAAGACATGCTGGAGAAGTCATGACGAAATTATTAGCGATGTTTTCATAGAAGACCTACACACGGGCACACCAGTATTAAGTGACTACACAAAACTTTACATAAGCCAGTATTCTATTCACTGAAGATGCTCTTTATAAGACCTTCCAAGAGTGATGGTTTTAAGAGAGAGATAGCGGGGTCAAATCAAGCGAATCCAAGCTTTTAATGTCATCGATGATCATCATAATAAAGTATCATAATATTCATGTGAAAGGATGACAAAACTCACTATAAAAATTTTTACAAAAACCTTTTTAATTATTCCGTTGTTCTCAAATATATTTGATATTTGTTTGAAAATTTCAAATTCAGTTCTTTATTTCCTGCTGTTGTAACAAGTCACTGATTCCAATATCTGTATAGATTAATTTCCTCTAAAAGACCTTGTCACAAAGTATAACATTTCCCCACATCATATACACTAAACGATGATTAATTGACCATTCGAAATCTAATCATGGTTTTTGCGCAAAATCTACTTAAGGAAGATGTTGGAAGACAATCAATAATTCAGAAATCTATTAAAGACACTTTAACCTCCCATAATTTCATATGTTGGGAAAACTTCGAGATGCAGTCATTTAAAAAAGTAATATCTAATCAAGATGATATATCATCTCAGAAAGGAAATTAGCACCTTGCTTATAGACATTACTTTATTTCGAGTGTTTAGAATTGACCTAACTTGTAGAGTGGGCAACCGTAACAGTTTATTGCTGAGTATATTAAATGAAAATATACGTATTTGAACAATATCTTTGATAATCGTTGTTTAAATATATGTATAAATTGTCTAATGATCAGTACTGTTTACTCAATTATGTAGAAGCTTATCAATTGATGACGTTGTCAATTGTCGTTCTATTTATTTGAACGGAGATTCCAAGAAATTTGTGTTATTGTGGTAAATCTCAAATTATTTCATTCAACTTTTTGTGCCAGGTGTTATTTCGTACTAAGAAATGACAATACGTCAGATATATGAATGATTATACGACAGATTGATTTGGTGTATCAGTTATCGTCGTTGAAAATTAAGTCGATGATCTGAGTTCTAATAGTGGAAAGTGCTCTCGGCATTTCACTTCACACAAATGCTCTTTTAAAGTTATAAACCCATCTATTCTACTCCAATCTATGGTTAAACAACAGAACACATTTTAGTGTTAGTTAAGGAAATATTGTAGAAAGAATGCTCTGTTGTCAAACCAGCTTACTACACAGAAAAAATAGACCTTGTGTCATTTCCTGCCTTTGGTAGAGGGGTTAGGTAAATATTTTAAGACGTTACTGAAAAAATTATTTAAGAGACTAGACAAGGGACATTTAAAAACACAAATAAATCGGAAAATAACGGAATTTGTTGGCTCTCAAAATATTAGAATAAATGCTTCATAATAGCATTGTTGTGATCAATTAAAATACTGAGAACAGTCCTGGGGAGCAGAGGAGAATTGCCATCACTCAAAATGCCGTGAAAGACCACCTGTATTAGCTAGTGGTCTTTCAAAAAGTAAAGTGGTCAATCAAAGAGCAAAGTTTTAACAATTATAGACTAACAAGGAAAATCAAGTAGTGCTCTATATTTAATAAGTTTTGCAAAATACAATGAAAATCAAATATAAAACTTTCTAACTATTCGAATTTCATCATTATGAATCTTCACGTACTTAGCAAAAAAAGAAAAAAAATTATGAAGCACTTTTTTCTAAGATTTCATATTTATAAAACTCGAGTAGAAGGAAAATATACTCGGTTTTCATATTTCAAATAATTTTATCTTTCCCTTTTCTATTTTCTCTCTCTTTCTTTCTTCCCTTGTTTCTTTCTCTGTCTTTATTTATCTCTCTCTGCCTCCCTGCCTCTGTCTGTCTGTCTCTCTCTCTCTCTCTATATATATATATATATATATATATATATGAATAGTGGGATATTTCATATTTAGAGAGATAAATAGCTTATAACTGAACGGAGTTATTATTATATGGACATATTTCATAGCGACGAATTTGTTTAGAATTCTCGAATGATCAGAGCCCATATACTGAAATAATTGTATTAAACTTAATTTCTTTAATATATTTATCCAAAGTTAACCACAAAAAGATAATTCATGAAAAAAAAAAATACTGCTGCAGTAAACATTGAATGATTTTTAACGAATATTAATTTTAACGTACATCTGTTTATTTCAAGGCTTTGCAAGACTTTGATCGTTATTCCATTATAGTTACATAAATGGTGTAATCAAATGTCGTTGTAGAAGTAGCATTAATAATAATAATAATAATAATAATAATAATAATAACTGAACTTTTTTATAATTACCAATGTTACGCTTGAAAAAACAACTGACTTGTAATTGCTATGGCAAATACGAAGTTTCCAATTTTCCTTTCAGTAATACGAATTTAAGGCTGCTTAATTCGTTATTTGAAACCTTGACATTCTTGTTTCCCATAGACGAGTAATTGCTTGAGGGCAGACGCCATACCGACTCAGAAAGGGAAATATTTTCATATGATGATAGATATTTTTTCTTGGTACTGAGTGATTCAATTGCTTATTACTAGAGGAAAGCTGAAGCAACTTTCTACTTATTAAGCCTTCCACACGATTGAAGGTAACACAGGCCGTCAGCAGTTCCGAGCCGTAGCCTTACCACAGATCGGCCCATGGAGATGAATGCGTCGTTAACAGGATGCAGAAATAGAATTAATTAAAAGACTCAGCAGGCCGTCTTCCGATGCCGACTTGTTAAAACGCTATCTCGCGAAATCTGGATTGGATAGTATATAAATCAGCAGAGAAACACTCGTAAAATAATGAAAGAGGAATACGGGGAAAATGGAACCATCAGACTAGACAAAGAAAAACGGTAGGCGTTTTTCCTAAATTATTATATAAACATCTACGGATAGACTTATTTGCTTGTGACGTTCGCAGTAATGTGAGCGGTTTCCTGTGATTACAACTTAATCATCGCTTAATTAGACGCTTTCGGTTTGCTGTATGAGAAGCTGAACATGATCAAACCTAAATTTGACGAGTACAGATATAATTGGATACAATGATTGCTATTCCTTCTAATATAATATTTGTAAATAAAGAGAAATCTTTCTATAATTAAATGTAACAATAATGCTATCAATAATGGCGACATAAATTAAGGCAACTATAAAAAAAATTGAAAATATATATTACAGCTGTTAAAATGTGCAATCTCTGGCTACCTTTTCAAATATCCATCTATACGAGCTATATATCGAATAACAGAAACGTGAATTTCGTCTGACTTGTCTAAGTTAAAATTTCATTGGCTTGTTTATCGTGTCTTCGGTTTTCAATTATAAGCATAGGGAAAAGACGGTTTTTGGATGATTGTATTAGCATGTCAACCCGTTCGATGTTATTTTATGAATAGTCGAAAGGGAAAAACGTTTATATATATATATATATATATATATATATATATATAGTTAGGTTGGCAACTGTAGTCGAGGGCGACCAGAAGGCTCCCTTTCAATACCTGCTTCATCAAGGTGTAGGGAAAGTTCTACTCCTTTCCCTAGATCGCGCCACTTTACACTCGATACGTACCTTATATTGCCGTGTGTTAAGCAAGGAGGTATCAAGTACCATTTTTAGAGTCTTTGGTATAACCCTACCTGGGGTTGAATCCAGGTCTCCCGGATCATTAGCCAACACTTCATCCTCTATGCAAATGAGCCGGTGATATATATATATATATATATATATATATATATATATATATATATATATATATATATATATATACATATATATATATATATATATATATATATATATATATATATATATATATATATAACTTCTTGGAATAAATAAACCTAAACTAGTTGACATGTCTTTTAAGTCAAGCAATCGAATGAAATCGACAATGGTAGCCGTTGTATTTAGAAGAAAAGATATTTTACAATATTTTTAATTTATGCATCTATTTCGAATATATCAACAGCTTATTGGGGGTGATCTCGTAATCTAATGGTTAAAGCGCTGGCCTGCTGGATCCTAGTGAGTGAGTTCAAAATCCAGTCGCGGTATAACGTTCACTTTCGGAAAAATACCCTTGGGAAAAGTATAATCCCCTTTATCTTCCTATATATGGGTTAAATGGTACCACTACTGTTCGTCTAGAATATTGGCATCAGATACCTTAGAATGGCTGCTATTCCATTAAACAAAGAGCCCAAACCTAAACTCGACTGCTTATTCTTCATGTCTAGCACAGATCTTTTTCTTAAAACGTTTCCAACTATGGATTAAATAGTTCCGCCTCTGTTCATCTACAAGGATGGCTTGGGCATTAAATAACCCACGAAATTTGGTGTGCTGAATATAAATAAAACAAACTGAAACGGGAACTTGATATTAATCACCTTCTATATAGAGTTTTCTTAAAATATCTTGTATTTCATAAAGGTACCATTAACGGTGAGATCAAAGAAAATTTATGAAGATTAATCAGATTCGAAAGTAACCGACAACTCGCCAAATGGTGATATTGTGTTCGTAGACATATTTATAAGAATGAAGGCATTCTAAGATGACCAAAAGTGATTTCTTTGAAAATAGAATAAAGCCTCATTTCCATATTTAGGATATTTTTCTTTAATATTATATAATTATTTCCTTTCAGCTTACTTTTTTTATTCATGATCTGTGTTTCCCAAGTTGTTTTGATTACTTAATCGTCATTTCACTCATACCTCTCAGTCTCTCTCACAAGCGTCAACTTTGTACTCTTAAGGTTTTGAGGAATTACCTAAATTAAAATCACCCAAGAATGTTTGGATCTTTATGAACATGAATGTGATACTGCAGTAAGGGATGAGCTGTGGATTATGCTTTAGTAGACAGTTTTACATAGTGGGAGTCAACCTGACGTACATATATAAGTTTCCAAAGCAATTAACTTGTATTGAACAAAGACTTCCTTCACCCATTTAGTATGTTTCTTTTAATATTAATGGCTGATTTTTTAGGAACTGATTTCGAATCATAATCGATATTTTTGAAATAATCAGAATGTTTTTTTAAGTTTTGGGAACGCAGTTTCTTCCAAGCGGCAGTCGTGTCGATACTGCTGTATGGATGCACCACTTGGACGCTAAGAAAACGGCTGGAGAAGAAGCTAGATGGCAACTACACAATAATATTGCGAGCAATATTAATCAAGTCCTGGCTGTAACACCCCACAAAGCACCAACTATATGGCCACCTGCCTCCCATCACGAAAACTATCCAAGTTAGACGAGCCAGGAACGCAGGACACTGCTGGAGGAGCAGGGACAAGCTCATAAGTGATGTACTCCTATGGACCCCCACATATGGACGAGCTAAAGCAGGACGAACAGCTAGAACATACATACAGCAGCTATGTGAGGATACGGGTTGTAGCCCAGAAGACCTGTCAGAGGCGATGAACGATAGGGAAAAGTGGCGAGAGAGGGTCAGGAATATCCGTGCTACCGGCACGACAGAATGATGAGGAATAAGAGTAGAGGTTAGAGGTGGGTGTGAAATAAACGATATTCTTGAAATTTAGAAAGTATTTGTTTTTTAAAGATCGATAATGGTATCTGATATTATTTGCATCGGATGTTCAGATGATAAATACGATAACTAATACTTGCTCTGGTTTTTCGATAGTCAAAATCTCAAACGATTACATTTATCATGAATGTTGTAAGCAAAAAATTAAAACGACTACCATTAGAAGCACTCAAGCCAATATTTCGTGCTCTTCACAATTTAATTATAAAATATAATAATTCAATTTCTAAAACTATAATGTTATAGTTATAGGAATGCGAAATATGTGAACAAATAATAAACAGGAGAGAACGGATGACATGAATAATGTACATAAAAAAAGTATCTGTCTTTTTCATTTTAATTTGTTTAAAAATAAAATATTACAAAAACATATTTGTATCTGAAGATATTCATCGTCATTTATTTTTTAAATCTATAAATGCATACCATTGGATGATTCTGGAATAAATGTAAGTTCAATGCGTTTATTCTTGATTGAAAAAATACGAAAAGAAATCATGAATTGTATGAAGTTTTTAGAATCGGTAAATTGTAAACAAAACTTAGTCATGTTCTTATTTAAAACCAGCCATGTCGGTGGAGCTTGGAATTGGCTGACCGTATCTTCTAAGTAAAATGTTTATATTAGTATTAGAAGCTTTCTTTCTCATTGAATGTTCAAGAACTTTCTTTAAATAGTTCATTTCCTTCTTTGATACTCACATTAGCCCTATATTTAGGAAGTGTCCGTGGTGTAATGGTTATCGTCTGAGGAAATGGACACGGCAACACGAGTTCAAATCCTGGACGAGACTGACTGCATTTCACATAGCACTAATAGCTTTGGAAAAGATATGAATCCAACTTTCCTCCCCACCAGCTATGGGTAAATAATAGGGCAGACTAGGTTCTTCAGACTTGGTGAGGCAACTAGTCAAGGAGAAGGAAAATTCTGAATTCAAAACTGTTAAACTCATCTTACATTTGACCTTGTGTCATACCCGCCCGAGCGGAGGGTAAAGCAGATGTGCCCGTGGTGTAATGGGTATCGTGTTAGGAAATGGACACGGCGACACGGGTTCAAATCCTGGACGAGACTGATTGCATTTCAAAAATACTAATACCCTTGGGAAAGATATGATTCCAATTACTCTCCCTCTAGCTATGGGTAAATAGTAGGGCAGACTGGTTTCTCCTGCCTTGGTGAGACAACTAGTCTAGGAAAAAGAAAACTCTGAATTCAAACCTGTTCAACTCCGCTTAAAAATTGACCTTTTGTCAGATCCTGCCCGAGGAGAAGGGTTGGTAAATTGGATTATCCCGATATTGGAGTTTTTCACTGAACGTTTCTCAATGCAAGTTTTGATTCATATAACTTTTCTCAAGTTTCTACTTCTGTATTGGAGCTTCTAATTCATTTGCATTTGGCAAAAACATTGTCTTCGTTCACATCAATGATGTGCTTTACTTTTTGGTCAATTATTGTTATTACTCCTTGAGAGGTTTTCACATCAGCGATAGCTGATAGTATTTCACTGGAGTCTGAGTAACAACAAGTCTCCTCAGATTTCTAGCATTCTTTTCAGTATTCTGGCTGATCTCATTAATGCAGTAGTTTGGATGGTCTCCACTATTCCTTTTATTTCCAAGTCATCCATTCCGTCTAATAATCCTTTAGTAACTGTACCAAGAATACCAATTATGATTGGTATAAACGTCACTTCCATGTTCCACAGGTCTTTCAGTTCCCTAGTAAGATCGAGGCATATATTCTTCTTTTAACTTTCTTTTAATTTTACTATGTGGTCAGCCGGGACAGCAAAGTCCACAATTCTCCAAGTTCTTTTTTTTTTATTGATTATAATATGGTCTGGTCATCCGTTCGAGATTAAGTGATCCATTTGGGTGTCAAAATCACTGAGGAGTTTGTGTATGTCATTCTTCAGGACTGATGTTGGATTGTGCATATACCATGTGTTCGTATGGTCAAATTGAAATTTTATTATTATTATTGTTACTCATTCGAGCTTTTCACATTAGCGTGAGCTGATGGTTTTTCATTCGAGTCTGAGTGACAGCGAGTCTCCTCAAGTCTCCAGGACTCGTTTCAGGATTCTGGCCGTTCTCAGCAATGCTGTCATTTGAATAGTCTCTACCCGTCCGCCAACTTCCAAGTCCTCCAGACCTTTTAATAATCCTTTAGTTATTGTGCCAAAAGCACCAATCACAATTGGCACAATCGTTACTTTCATGTTCCACAGCTTCTTCTTCTTCTTCTTCTTCTTCTTCTTCTTCTTCTTATTATTATTATTATTATTATTATTATTATTATTATTATTATTCTTTCGAGTCTTTCACTGGAATCTGAGTGACAGTCAGTGACAGACAGTGGCGTCTAGGAATCTTCTCAGTATTCTATCTGCTCTCAACAATGGTGTAGTCTGGATGGTCTCTATTTTTCCACTGATATCAAATTGCTCCAGTATTTGTCTTAGCCTCTAGGGACCACTCCAATTGCTCAAACTACCATTGGTTTTACCCTCCCCCTTATTTTAAACAGCTTTATTATTATTATTATTATTATTATTATAAAGTAAATTTGGCGGCATTAGTCGAGGGTGACCCGAAGGCTCCCTTTTAAACAGCTACTATACCATTCCCAGGATTGCTCTACTTTACCCTTGATTCTTACCTAATAATGCTGAGTAATAAGCAAAATGGCATTAAGTACCATTTTTTTAGTCTTTTGGTATGACTCGACTAGGGATTGAACCCCGGTCGAGCAAGGCCAGTGGCGAACATTCTACTCCTTAGGCCAATGACCCGGTATTATTATTATGTTATAATCTGAAAGGATTATTTTTATACCCCTTTCAACTTTTTCACGCTAGTGTTAGGTGGTAGGTCTTCTCTGAAGTATGAGAGGCAGCAAGTTCTTTACGAGACAATCATTTTTTTTTTCAATATTCTAACCATTCCCAACAGTTCTCTAGTATGGATTGTCTCGATTCTCCCTCTGATTTACAATTTTTTCAGTCCCTTTTTGAACTCTTTTGACACTGTTCTAAATGCATCCGCGTGTTCTGCAAGTATTTTAGTTTCCAGGCAAAGTCCAAGTGCTTCTCCTTTCGAAAAGACTGATATACTGAATAATGATTGCAATCGTCTCATTAAAAAAAGAAAAAAAAAACACAATTAGTTGGAAACGATCTAAAATAATATGATTATTTATCAAGACGATGTATACCCAGGTGCTATCGAAAAGAAATAATTTTATTAAGCAAACTAGCCTCGTCTTGAAAGAATTAGGAAACGCAGAAAAGAATAGAAACGATAAAAAATGTTTACCCAACATAGTGGCAAAATATCGTTTCAAGGATTATTCGTTTCACCAGATAAAACATTAATAAAAAAAATACTAAAATTATCAATACCCACAGACATAAAAAAGGGATCTTATGGGGGATTCGTAGATTTTTACCGTTCATATATACCACATTGTACTGGTTTATCAGAACCATTTGCCAAGCCCTGTAAAGAGAATGTTGATTTCGTATGGATAGGAGAACTCCAAAAATCTCTTGATTAGTCAAGTCTTGCAAAGAAACCATTAGAGAAAATTTTGACCCTAGAAAGAAAACTATATTAAGTACAGATGTCATTTAGCATTCAATATCTTGAATATTATTACAAGAAGGACATCCAATAATGTATTTATCAAGAAGATTGACAAAGACTGAATTTAATTATTCATATAGTGAAAAGGTGGTTCTGGCTATTGTGTGGATGACACTTGAGTGAGTCAATTTTTAATTAGGGAAAAATTTATATTGAGGTCTTATCATTAGAATTTATATTCAATCAGTGAAAAGAATTACCCAAAGTCATAAAGTCAAAAATATTAATGAGTCAAATAAAACTGATGGCCTCTGTCTTTCATAAAGGATGTTAAGAGAAATTCAATTCCCTAAGAAGAGGTATTATCACATTTGCAATTTTACAAGGAGTCAAGAGATAACATCTGTGATTTTTTAAGATACCGTTTTGCATCAAGTAGTTTCTGAAATAATTATTGTGATGGTAAATTGTATTAATTATTGAAAAATTTACTTTGGCCAGGTTGCGATTTGTTCAGGTGTCTTTTAATTAGCTAAAATCCTTTAGTGGAAATCACGCTAATGATGTAGTGATTTTTTATGTATAAAAATTAATGAAGTTTGGATATTAGTCAGTTGGGGTAGTAGTCGTTTGTAAGTCAGTTGTCAGTTGAGTTGAGGTCCAAAGGGCCCTACGTGGGCAGCGAAAGGGGGTTGGTGACAGTGTGGAGGCAGGTATCTCCGTTTATAGACCCATACAAGTTATCTCTCTCTCTCTCTCTCTCTCTCTCTCTCTCTCTCTCTCTCTCTCTCGTGTACTTCGAATACTGCTAGAAAAACTGTATGCAATCTGAACAGTTAACTCCTTCGTATCAAGAAAATAAAGCGACCATTTCTATCCATAAACATATTGCATATATTCTTGTTACACCAATACGTTTCAATAAATAAATGTTAATTTTTAACGGAGAGATTTTCTGGTCTTTGAGATACCGTCACCCAGGCAACTTATTCCAAAGAAACACCCCGAAGAAGTTCCGAATGGATTGTGCCATTCCCCATAGTTCAAAAGAAAGTGTGGACACGTTGGGATTTGATAAACAAAACCTCGGGAAACAAATGTGATAGTCACGGGACCAAAACCACATAGTATCACATTTCGTAATTTTACAAACATAGTGTCACGTTTCTTACGGTGAGTGTATAGTATCACGTTTGGTATTGTGTCAACTAGCGATTCTGGCAAATTCACCCTCCCAAGCCAAAATACTACTGCATAGTCTGTAACGAGCCACCAAAGACATTGGCCTCAATGTCAATGCAAACAAAACGGAATACAGATGCTTAAATCAAACAGGGGGCATCTCCACACTAGGCAGTAGCTCTCTGAAACTTGTTGACAAGTTTACCTACCTAGGAAGCAGTGTCTCATCAACCAAAAAAGGCATCGAAACACGAATAGCAAAAGCATGAACAACTATCGATAGGCTATCGGTCATATGAAAGTCAGACCTGACCGATAAAATGAAACGCAGTTTCTTCCAAGCAACGGTCGGGTTGATACTGCTATATGGATGCACTACATGGACACTGACAAAACGGATGGCGAAAAAGCTTGACGGCATCTACACAAGAATGCTGCAAACAATTTTGAACAGGTCTTGGAGACAGCACCCCACAAAGCAGCAGCTGCAGGGCCACCTACATCCCATCACGAAAACTATCAAAGACGAACCAGACATGCATGACACTGCTGGAGAAGCGGGGACGAGCTCTTAAGTGATGTTCTCCTATGGACCCCCTCACATAGCCGAGCAAAAGCAGGGCGACTAGCTCGATCCTACATACAACAGCTCTGTGCGAATACGGGATGTAGCCCTGAGGACCTGCCAGAAGCGATCAACAATAAGGAGGAGTGGCGAGAGAGGGTCAGGGATATCCGCGTTGGTGGCACGACAAGATGATGATGATGATAGTATTATATTCGTACTACATTTGGCACCGTGATGGGATTGTATTACATTTGTTAACGTGACGGGATTGTATTGCATTTAGTAACGTGACGGCAGCCACAGTACAACAAATGATGCTGTGATACGCGCACTATATTACTACAAGTTAATAATATTTTGTGTTTTTATAGAATGGCTGGAGGTGCCCGTGGTGTAATGGTTATCGGCGCAGGAAGTGGACACGGCGACACAAGTTCAAAATCTGGACGAGACTGATTGCATTTCTCATAGCACTAATACCTTTAGGAAAGGTATGAATCCAATTATTCTCCCTCCAGCTATGGGTAAATAGTAGGGCAGACTAGGTTCTTTAGCCTTGGTGAGGATACTAGTCTAGGAGAAAGAAAACTCTGAATTCAAACCTGTTAAACTCCGCTTCAAAATTGACCCTGTGTCATATCCTGCCCCAGCGGAGGGGTTGGGTAAATATGGTATAGAATGGCTGGAGAAACTATCCAGCACCCAGTACTAAGTAGTACAACATAAAGAATAAGAAATAACTAATAGATTTTTTGTTCTAGGAAGAAAGACAATACAAGGAAATCAGAAACAAACTGATAACTGAGAGCGAAATAGTTTGTAAAGAAGATTTAGTTGTACATCGAGAAATGCATATAAAACTTTAATAAAAAAAATGTGCATGATTACATCTACTGTCAAAGAGCTTCTATAGAAAAAAAGGTTAAAGTTAAAATCATTGTGGTTGCGATATCCACGAAATGTAAAGGAATATGTTAAGCAACGTCCAAAATAAATAAAAAAAAGAAATAAAGAAGTTACTGCAAAGTAAATTTCATTCCTGTCCTAAAAAGATAGAACTTTGGAATCGTGTTAACATGGATCATGAGTATGTCTGAAGAATCTTTTTTTTCTAGTTGGCCTGAGGTAATTCATGTTCCAGATACCAAAAACCCAGAACTCTGACAATGCTGCCAATTTTTGTAACAAAGGACTTAATTCATTGCTCAGAAAAATAGAATTCACGTTTTACAAGATACCTTCATATCGACCTAAATCGAAAAGGATGGCGGAAATGAGGGTACAAACCATCAGGATTGGCTTAAAGGAATGTTCACAACATAATAAGACGATAGAACTCTTTCTATTGATATTGCACTTTAACTCACTGTACCACACCACACGCAGGAATGCTAGAGAGTCTTTTGGCTTTAATTGGAAGGCAAATATGAACATTTTTAACGATATAATATTCTATGAATGAGGGAATGCGGCACAAGTATAATAAAGGATCAATTCTTGAAAAGACATATTTGCTAATGCAAAAAGGACACAACACAACTGCAATAAGGAGTAAATAGGAGTAGCGTAAAAATAGCCGATAGTGATCAAATATGGCGACGAGAAAGAAAAGCAAAATGAAAAATAAATGCCTTCTCATACCTCAGGAAATGGTAAAGCGGGACAAAAACGAAATCTACTTGTGCAAAATGAAAAGTCTGAAGGCAAACATATGTATAAATAAGAGGAAAATTATGATTGTGAAAGCTCCGAGTGTCAGGCAATGCACAGAGACGGTCCTGATTACGAGATATGTCGAAATCTCCCAGGGGATAAAATAATGTAAGACCTCTGGAGACGAAGAAAGAAAGAAATCCTGAGAACGAATTAATCTTTGGAAGAAATGAAAGAAAAACAAAAGGCAAAATACCCCTCCGTTTCAGGGAGATATTGTGATATGTAGAGTGCCTAATGAAGATAGCTAAGGCCCATAGACAAAATGAGCACTCCAGTTATAAGGGAGAGAAACAAATTGACAAAAGTTGAAAGACAACCTAAGAAACATAAGCTACACCTCGTTACTTGAACAAGAAAAAAAAAGACATATGACTCTAGAAACGGAAATACACAAGTTACTCATTGTCAGCAAACAAACGTTATAATATTTCTTAATTTTTTCTTTAAGCATCAATGTTCTCTCGGACTAATTCATTTGTTGATTCAAATTGTAAAGAGTCATGATAAATATAGTCCTCGGGGAATTTTCACAACAGTTTTCCGGGATTCTTCTCAGCATTCTGGTCAACCGCAACAATGCTGTAGTTTGAATAGTGTTGATATTCTCTTTGATTTACATCTCTTTTAGTTAATTTCAAAGCCTTTAGATACTGTTATTAGGGGATCATCTACGATTGGTATTACAGTCAACAACATATTCCACAATGGTTAACTTGTTTTACATGGTGAAAGTACTTGTTTCTCACTTTGCCTTCTTTTATTATAACTCTGTGGTCCGCTGTAACGGCAAGATCATCTAGCTAGTAAGTCTTCCTTTTTTTAATCATCACTTAATCTGGTCTTCTTGCAGGGATTAGGTGATCCGTCTGTATCTAAAATCGCTGTTGATTTTATGGTCTCATGCTATAAAGCATATTCTTGCTTGTGCACGTATCATTTGGTTGTATGGTAAAATTTCACTTTCTTGCACAATTCCCAGTGGATCACTTATTCGCCTCTGTCGTGCCTTATCTTACACTTCTTTTGAACTTGTTAGCTGTATTCACTTATTGAGTAATAGATTGTTTCATCCTTGTCTCCACGTAATCTACATCAACTATTCTATTGCGAAATGTCAATCTTCGCTTTAATATAATTGGTTTTAATGGCGTTTTTTGTCCTACTATGAAAATAAATTCAGTTTCAGTCGTGAGGTTTCCCTTTCTCAGCCATTTCCATGTCTTCTCGTAATAGATTTTGCTTGTTTTTCGGTCGAAATATCCATACACATAAGTTTTTCCTAGTTTCTCTTTCCGAGATATTTTTTTTCCTTTTGTAGTCACTGCAGTAACTTGCCGTAGTTATTAGTCTTTCCTTGCTCTTTTTAACGTTGTCCTTGAGTCTTCGTATAGAATCATAAAATAATTGTCAACGTTGGGGAATCTACATTTTCCTTCTCTTCTTGACATATATAGTCTGTCTGTGTCAGCTCTCTGATGTAATGACTTATTCTGAGTAATCAACCCTGTGGAACGTTGGTCAATTCTTCTGATTTCCTCTTTGATCCCCTTTAGGAATGATCCCAAGAATCTTATAAGCGGGACTTAAAATGTTGTTTCTCTTTGATGACATTTCTGCTGCAGATGTTGGTCTCGAGAATTTTTCTTTGTCTTCTGATGTACTTTTTTCGCCTTATTTCTTCCATGTACGATTGTTTGATCGTGTTCGTTTCCCGAAATACGTGCATTTTCCCTTTTATCTTAAAGTTCTGATTCTTCATTGATTAGAAAGTTCTATACTTTCCGTAATTTCTCATTTTCTCGCTCTTTTATGATCATTATACATTTTCTTGGCTAAATTCTATTCCTAATTTTTGGTTGTATATTCCGATTGTTTTTGTCAGAGACTCTAATTTTTTTTTTTTTTTACATGTAAATAGCTTGATATAATTCATGTACATAAGAGGTTGGATCTTTTCTTTTGATTTTGTAAATGTTTAGCCCCCAGAGCAGTTCTTAAGTGCGTTCTGACGTGTGTAATTACCTGGTATCATTGTTATTTCAAATAGTAATGGTGAAAATGCATCTGTGAATGTTCACCTCACTTATGTTTTTTCCCCTGTTATTAATTCCACTTTCCAGGTTTTCAAGGCTTCCGTCATATATTTTACGACTTTGTCAGATATTTGCACATTTTCCGACATTTTCTTATCTTAATTTGTGGGACTATATCATATGTTTTTATTGTCAATCATTGCCATGGCTATATTTTTCCGCTTTGCATTCGTCTCCTTGATGATGTGCTGAGAAATACAGTGTATCTCACAAGCTCATCCTCTTCCTAAGTGGCGTCGTTTCTGTTCGTCGGGAATTTGAAGCAAGTATAAGATCCCTTCTTTAATCTATAAATTAAGAACTTTTCACATCGTACGTAGACACGTTATCGGTCTATAGTTTCTTCGAATAGCTACGTTTTTGGAAGAATTTATGAATAAGGGAATTTTCCTTTAGTTATCAATTGGATAATCTTCATTCTTCTTCTTCTTCTTCTTCTTCTTCTTCTTCTTCTTCTTCTTCTTCTTCTTCTTCTTATTATTATTATTATTATTATTATTATTATTATTATTATTATTAATATTATTATTATTATTATTATTATTTACTCATTTATAGTATTTCAGATCAGTGTTAGGTGATGGATTTTCACTGGAGATTGAGTAACAGCAAGTTTCCTAAAATCCCCAGGACTCGTCTCAGGATTCTGGCCGTTCTCAGCAATGCTGTCATTTGGATAGTCTCTACCCATCCGCCAACTTCCAAGTCCTCCAGACCTTTTAATAATCCTTTAGTTATTGTGCCAAAAGCACCAATCACAATTGGTACAATCGTTACTTTCATGTTCCACAGCTTTTTCAATTCTCTAGCAAGGTGGAGGTACTTATCCTTCTTTTCACGTTCCTTCAGATTTATTCTGGGATCCGCCGGGAATATTGCAAATTCTCTTTTTTTGTTGTTGATTATTAAAAGGTCTGTTTTTCTGTCTGGGATTAGGGAATACGTTGGACTGTTAAAGTCCCATAGGAGTTTATGTGTGTCATTTTCTAGGACTGGTTCTTGGTCGTGCATATACCATTTGTTAGTGTGGTCAAATTTAAATTTCTTGCACATTTCCCTGTGGATCACCCAGCAAACCCAGTCATGTCTCGCCTTATACTTCTGTGCTAATTTGCTGAATTCACGTATTATTATTATTATTATTATTATTATTTGATGATGTATTAATTAATTCTCAGCTTTACTTTCTGTTTACTACTATTTTTCACCGGGTATTTATGCAAGACCTAGGTTGATGGAAGTTAGTGATTATTATTCCATCGGTTTTTTCAGCAAGATCCCAGAGAATTGCACCTTCTTTCATTTCTGTCACTAGTTATTATTATTATTATTATTATATAGATTTTTTCTGCCAGATGCTTTCCATATTATGTGGCTCTGACTTAATTGTAAATTTCTTTGAACTGGCTATAAAAAATCTCACCTTTTGCCTATATCTCATGAACTGTGGAATTATTTGTTGTGAAACGTGACTTAATATTGTTTTCTATGCAACCGACTTGACAAAAATTTAATTGCATATTTAGTAACTTAGAAAGTAAGCGATTTTAGAAAACACCACCGTCTGGTAAAAACATTTTTAGAGGAGATGTTTGTTTATGGATACATACGGTTATTGAACATAAAAGCGGAAATTCCAATATTGACGCGCTTTTACCAACAGAAATTCGCCATTCACTGTACTTTGTCTCATCTATTTCAAGGTAAAATAGAACACTTACTTTCTCATATGAAATTAACAAAGTTTTTCCTTACATTTTGAAATGTATATTTCAAATAATGCATTTATTTTTTTGTTAGTTCAGATGATTCTTAATGATTTTTCCTGTGCATCTAAAAGAATATTTGATTATTTCTCAGTTTGCTTAATTGTTTCTCATAGTAAAAACATAATTTGAATAATTCATTAGCTTATATTATCTATTTAGTAAATCTAACGCTTACGAAAAATAAAGTGACTTCCAATTAAAATAGTTTACAAACTAAGCTGTTTTATATTTTATTTTGAATAGTTGGTGTTACATAGTAATAATTGAAACAATAAAACTGTGAGCAAAATAATGAAGAATGCTGAATAGAATTATAAATGATAAATTGCAATACTTGAAACCACTTACGTCTGTGCAAAGAAAACTATTAGTATTAGGTAGCCATCCTAAAAACCATTAAACTGCGTGCAAATAATACATAACTATACTTGAAGACATTTAACTGTGTTCAAAAACTGGGCTCTGTCTACTTTAAAATGTTATCTACTCACTATTCGTTTACAAATGATTTACATCTAATAGAGATGCATAAACAGGATTTGACATTAAATAACATGTTAGGGTTGTGTACCCTTAAACTCAACCATACAACCAACTTTATTCACTCAATACCAGGGATTATACTTCCTCGGGGTCACTTCTTCCAATTTCTAATTCATTTAGAGATTTAATCATTCAAAATGCCCAATTATTTTCATGCTTACCACATTACTAAAATTAAGACTTTTTATTTGTGAAATGTTAAGCTGAAACCGTCTCCCTGCTAATGTATGCTTACGCTACTGGAGCTGAAACCAAACATTAAAAGATAAAGCTACATGATAACTACAAAATAATGCTATGTGCTGTTTTGAACAAATCTTGGAAGTAGGTCCATAAAAAAAGCAGCTAATGGCTATTTACCATCGTCATACAAAATATCGAAGACACTACGGGAGAAGTAAGGATGAACTCATGAGCGACATTCTCCTGTAAACTCCAGCATATGAATTCACCAGTGCAAACCCAACAGTAAAAACTTGCACAAACCAAATCCGTCTGGATAGAAATCATTTAGGAGACTCACTAAAATCGATGGCCAAAAGGGGTGAATGCTGATCATGCCCTGATTATGAGAATGACCAATATATTGCCATTGTAACATGTTTGATCTTATATATTCCTTTTTTTAAAAAGATAAGTATTTCCCTTTTCTTTCGCCAAATAGATCTGGAAGGTAAAGTTCAAAAATATTTATCCCTCTTATTTTATGACAGTCTCAGTTTGAGCTGATACCTTTGTTTACATATATAACACGTATCATTTACACATTTCCTTCTGAATTTTTCTCATTTATTTTTGTTTCTATTTCTTTTGAGACAACTTCTTGTATTCGTTTATATTGTGCATTACGATCTAATATTTTTCTTCAAAAGAAAATATCCTTTCTTCCGGGCATGACTTGTTTTTGCTTTAATTTGATTATACTTTCAAAGTATTGTTTTTAGTCTATTACAATCTGATATTTCGTTTCTATCGTCAAAAATGATCTATAAGATCAAGTCTTTGATTTTTCACCCATGATAATTTCTGTGTTCAGTTTCTCTTTGCATAGCTATATTTTCATTTTCTGTACTTTCCTCTCTATTCTTACATAAACTCTTGAGTGTGCAGGATGGAATATATGCTTTCAGGTTTTAGCTCATTCCTTACATAGTCTAGTTGAGAACATTGTACCACTCTACCGTAGTTTATGCGCATATCTTTCAGGGTCTGGAAATCTCCATCCGTCTATGATTGACAGATAGACAAATTGATTGATTATGTGCGTCTTTATTTGTGTGTCTGTGAATTTGTGTACGTATATGGGAGACAGGTTGATAATGATGGGCTCGATATTTGTGCACCAACTTATGTAACTGTGTATATATGTATGCGTCTAATAAATAAATATATATATATATATATATATATATATATATATATATATTTGTCATCCACAGACAGACTGTTTCGTTCTATCATAACTCTTCAGTGTGGCTAGACACGCAGGGCGCTCGGAGCCGGGATCGAAACCCGTCCAACTTTACGTTAGACTAAATCTCAAACCACTCGGCCAACAAGCGGACCACGCTAATGGAATTTTTAAGGTATTTATTTAGCAACAGCAGCAGCAGCCGCTTGTTTACATTTTTTATACCCTATCGGCTACCAGAGTGCTTAATTATTTCAAAGAGCTTTGCATTATGCGAGCGGCGGCCGGTGTGTGTGTGTGTGTGTGTGTGTCTGTCTGCTAGAAATAGTTGCATCAATTTTTCTTTTGTGTATGGAATTAGATAACTTGGAAAAATCTGCGAACAATTGTGTTAGCTCGAGATTATTTGAACGAATTCCTTCAATGATTCATTGGTTTGTCAGAATCTATGATGTTGTGGATCTATTCCTCTGAAAACCTTTCTGATTTTCCCGTAGAATTTTCTCAATTTCAGGTTTGAGTTCAGAAACAGCTTTTTAGAACTTACCAGCTATAAAAATTATGTTTCCGTAGTCTTTGGTGATTTGGGGTCACCTCTATTTGGGAAGGAGAGAGTGCAGCCTTTTGTCAATGTTTCTCTTGAATTTTGTTCTTATACAGCATTGCAAAATCGAAGAATTAAGTCATTATATTTCCTTGTCTTTGATAAGTCTGGCAGAATTTCTTTGAGGCTTGGAATTTTTCATTTTTTTTTTTTTTTAGTCAGAACTACGTTCAGTTATTCTTGTAGACTGTCCCACTTGGATTTCTAATTGTCTATTAATTTTTTTGGAAAGATTTATTAGAGACTTTAAGGGAGTTTCCAAGCAAATTCTTGAAATGTTCCTTCTACATCTCTATAATTCTTCTTGGCTGGTAGCTTTTAATTTTGCTTTCGAAGCACGCTTCCTTTTCTTTGGTTTATTTACTGTCTGCTGTGATTTTAATGATTGTCAATTCTCTTGCAAGCTTATTATTTTATTGATCTGGCTTTGAATGTATTCTTCTTAATCTTTTTGGTATTTGCTTGCTAGTTCTCTCTGGGAGTACTTAGGTTTCTGCTCGCTGGTATTTGTTGGGTTTCTACGCGGCTAACGAAGGCATGGACAGCTATCGACAAGTTATCGATCATATGGAAATCAATGCTGACCGATAAAATGAAACGCAGTTTCTTCCAAGCAGCTTTCGTGTCGATACTGCTGTATGGATGAACCACTTGGACGCAAACAAAACAGCTGGAGAAGAAGCCTGACGGCAGTTACACAAGAATGTTGCAAGCAATATTGAATAAGTCCTGGCGGCAACACCTACAAAAAACCAACTATACGGCGACCTGCCTCCCATCACGAAAACCATCCAAGTTAGACAAACCAGACATGCAGGACACTGCTGGAGAAGCAAGGACGAGCTCATAAGTGATGTACTCCTATGGACCCCCTCATATGGCCAAGCAAAAGCAGTACGACCAGCTCGAACATACATTCAGCAGCTATGTGAGGATACGGGATGTAGCCCTGAAGACCTGCCGGAGGCGATGAACGATAGGGAGAAGTAGCGAGAGAGGGTCAGGGATATCCATGCTAGCGGCACGATGATGATGATGATGATGACTATTTTCATGTTATATCGTTTTTTCCTAACTACTAATGACTCCGATGGAACTTTACATTTGAGTCTGGTTTGGTTACTATGCACAGCAGTTGCTTTCATATATGCTTTCATATGAGATGAAATATTCATATTCGTTATTCGGAGTTAGTGTTTCAAATATCTACTGAGGAGTATCGATTTGTTTCCACCAGTTACTGTATATTCATTACTAATATATATATTGGTAAGTGAAGACCATTCATAACAAGTGGTTTTGTCTGTTTGTTTTGTATGTCCGCGTAGACCTAGATTGGAAGATACTCCTTTAAAAGAAGATTATGCCTTACAGTTCGGTGAGCTATTCTTCCGCTTCTTTTTTTTTCTGAATACATAATCTTACTGTTTTAGTATCATTTGTCTGGGTGTAGGTGCATAGTTATCCCTCCTTTGTTTGGAATTTAGTATTAAGACAAAGAAACAATTATCGCGATAATGATGCTTTATAAAACACCAAAGTAATAATTCGCTTATATGATCGATACAGAGATTTCAACATTGTAACTGGAGTTTTGAAAAGAGATACACTTACACAAAATATTTATATTATCTGCCTAAATTACATACTTAGAACGGCGATAGAACTTATTAAAAGAAAATGGCTTTATTCTAAAATAGGCAAACCGAAGCTCAGTTATGCTGCATCACTTGGCCATTGGTCTAGTGATAGAATGTTCGCTAATGGTCCCGGAGACTAGGGTTCACTTCTAGGTTGAGTCATCCCAAAGACTCAAAAATGGTACATAATACCTCCTTGCTTAACACTCAGCATTATAAGGTACCTATCAAGGGTAAAGTGGAGCAATCCAGGGCAAGGAGTAGCGCACTTCCCTACACCTCGGTATAATAGCTATAAAAACAGGAACCTTCGGGTCACCCCCGACTACAGTCGGCCAATTTTACTTATTTACATTTTTATCATGAAGGGTTTTCGGGCTATTGTCTTCATCTTTATTGTCATTTCCACAACGTTTCGGCCGGTATGTCCTCCGGCTTTCTTCAGTTGTTTGTTGAACTTGGGAACCTTCACGGAAAATTCAGATTGTTTTCCCCTTTTTCAGATTTCTTTTTCATCTAGCCTTCTTAATTATCGGTTCCTATATTGTATTCAAATCTGTACTTGGTTTATACAGCAGGACATTGTAGCTCAACATATTTGCGGATTCCTTAAGGCGTCTAATCCTCCAATGTTCAGCCCTATCAATTATTTCAACTTTTTCCCATAAAGGCAGATGATTTCCATTTTACTTCCATATATGGTCCGCCAAACGCGACTTTTCAATCTCCGGTCGTACAATTACCTTCCGATGTTCTCCTAGTCTTACTTTTAGTGGGCGACCTGTCTCACCTTTGTATATTTTACCACAATTGCAAGTGATGGAGTAAACACAGTTCTTGGTCATGTTGAATTCCGTTGGTGGCTTAACCCGGAAGAGATACCTCCCGAGAGTTGAACCACTTGTGAATACTGTCCTGATGTCATATGGACTACATATCGTTTGGATCCTTTCGACTAGTCCTTTGACATAGGGTGAGTTTTCGAGTATTATCCTCCATCCTCCTTTCTAGGATTTTGGAGCCGATGAGTTAAATACAATATGGGAACCGATAATTAAGAAGGCTAAATGATAAAAATAAAACTGAAAAAAAAATCTGAATATGAGCATAGGTAAAAAATCATTCATAATAGTAGTAATTCTAGTCAAGTAAAAGCATTAAGTTTATAAGTCCCAAAAATTCACTCTGGATTGCCCAGCAGAACACATGGCGTAACGGTTATAGGCGTTGTTTCCCTAAAGCTTCTAAGGAGATAATCATCTGGAGGTTGCAGGTTCAATTCTAATTACAGATGAGAAACAATACAGGAATACTTAACACTTGTATGGCAAAAAGAATAAGAACAAGCCACCCCCTTGGATTCAATAATGGACGTAGTTTGAAGTCCGTGAAGAAACACCTGAAGAAGGCCGGAGGACATATCGGCCGAAAAGTTGTGTAAATAACTATAAAGATGAAGACAATAGTCGGAAAACCCTTAATGATAAAAATCAATAAGCTTCGTTTCAGAAATTTAGACAACTAATATTATTTAGACAACTAATATTATTTACATTTGTTTCAAACGAGAATGAACCATCCCCAAACTAAGCGACGAACATCTGAAATTAGAAGACAAGTCCACGTACCTCTGCAGCAGTGTCTCGTCTACTTAATGATGTTAATAAACGCCAAGCTAAGGCGTTGACTATAATCGATATATTATCGATCCTATAGAAGTTTGATCTATCTTATAAAATAAAACATTTTTTTTAAAGCTTTGGCTTTGTCAATACTAGAGTATCGAGGCACCACGTGGACGCTAATGAAGCGCATAGAGATAAAGCTAGATAGGAACTACGCAAGTATGCTCCGAGCTATCTTGAACAAATCTTGAAATCAAGAACCCCACGAAACAAGAGCCACTTACCTCCCATCTCAAAAACATCCATGGTTGACAAACAAGACATGCAGAAAATTACTGGAAAAGAAAGGACGAACTTATAAATAACGTTAATCTATGGACCTCAACACGTTGGACGAGGTTTTGTCGGTCGACAAGCAAGAACTTATTTATATCTGATCTTTGCGGTCACAGTATGTAGTATGGAAAATCTGTCAGGAGCGATGGATGATAGGACATATGGAGAGAGAGAGAGAGAGAGAGAGAGAGAGAGAGAGAGAGAGAGAGAGAGAGAGAGAGTCAGGAAAATCGACGCTTTCAGCAGGACTCGATGATGACCATGATAGATAAATAAATAGATAATCCATTTGTCTTTATTTGCGAAACTCAGAATATTCATATGTATGTGCGTCCATTCATTTCTGGTCTTCCAGATTCACTGCCTTCTTAAGTCGACAAATTATTGCCTTTAACTAATCAATCGAAAAATATTGAAAGCAACGTTTGTTTTTTTTTTTTATGCTTGTCTAATAAATTTAGTTAGACCACTTATTTCTTTTTGAAAATCAAATTTATTTCCATTATTGAAATGAAGCAGTTAATTTGTAAAAGTACACGTAATGACAATAATGGAATTAATAAATTAATCAAACTGCCCTCCGGTTTCACAAATACAAAAAAAAAAAGGTTGTTGACAATAATCAAATTTCACAAATAAAATAGAGTTACTTAAAAAATAACAATCAGAAATATATTTCCGGAGGAGTAACACAGACAATCACGCTCTCAAGGCAAAAGACAACCCTAACATTCTGAGATTGGAAAATATTATGAGCAATTTAACGCTTGTAAACCTATCGGACCACCACGTTCTGAAAATTAGATGAAGTTTTTATTCTTGTTACGCACGCACGCGCATAACATATATATCTGCAAACATTTAAACAAATGTATTTTCCAAATTTTATATCGTTTGTCTGTAGAAAACTAAAAACTGCCGAGTTCAACATTTATGACGAGAAATTGACCACAGACAAATGTTCCAATAAAACAAACCTTATTTTTCGAAGAAATAATATATATGTAAAGAGCAATAGTCTAATAATATATATTATCGACTATTCGCATATATTATTTTGAATCTACGGTTACCAGCGACGCCTTGATGAAACTTTCCAATAATGTATCCCAACCCTCGCCAAATATCCTCAGTGTTCGGTGTCGACAACAAAAAACGGCGGACAAATTAAATTATCATAATAAACTATTGGATAGTTCTTTAATGAAAACTACAGTACCGTGAAAGTAAGTAAATTTTTGAAATGTAATCTTGGCAAAAGTTTATCTTGTAATTCTATTGACGTCTTAGATCTGCTGTCTTGTAAATCGGTTTCTATTTTAAATTTCGTACTTTCCGTGAACCACTTCCTCAAAAGACTTGAAATTCGCCAGCATACAATAATGCTTGATAAAGATGGACGCATGGAATTATAAGTTGCGAAATGGGATTTTAATTCTTTGTTATTCTGCATAAAAAAAGTCATAACCAATTCCCAGCATCTGGGATCGCAAACACGTGTCTCTTGTGAAGATTAAAACATTTAAACCGCGTAAATGATCAAAAGGGACAGAATCGTCCTTCTGAAGAAGACATGAGCATAGGCAATAGGATTCTTCGACTACGTTTTGAGATAAAGATGAACTATCTTTTGTATGAACTTTTAGATTTTTTTAAAGATATTTAAAAACTATAATTTAACTTTAAAAAACTTTCAAAACAGAATTTTCCACAATTTTCAAATATTTAAATGCTCAAAAAATATCTAATTAATCGCGCCTAAAAGAATAATAATTTAGGCAAAAATTTTAGGGAAACGGAATAAAGGAAAAGAAAAGCAAACATAAGTTTTGAATGAGTAAATCAAAGGATACTTTTTAAAGTAAGGAATAAAAACCTTAATAAAATCAAAAGGGATTACTGGTTAAAACGTAAATTAAACGGTGAAAGTATTGAGTCTTAAAAATTCTAATTTGGACTACGAAATTCGTTTAAAAGCATAAAACGTAAAGATTAGAAATTTGGTCCCTAACAGTAGGGCAAAACTAAGACTCCAATATAATCTCCAATCCACAAAAAATTCATCTGGTACGCTTAAATTTTAAATGAAAAATTGTTGAGTATCTAATATTAGTAGAGAAAAATCTTTTTCTATGCGAAAGAAAATTCACACTATCAAAACTCACAACTTTTAACCATAGAGATATACATCTCCAAAACAATAAAACAACGATTAGACTGGATAGATCAAACCCTACAATAATGAAACACGAAGAGTCTGTTATTTTGCCCTGGTTCTTTAATGAATAACAGATTATGAGAGAGGGGAATATTATACGAGTCAGACAAGCTTATACCAGTGGAGAACCAGAAATGCAGCTAGGTGGATGTGAAGCAAAACGGATAAATCCAAAGTCTGTTAATGACACGCTTCACCTGAAACTGGGTGGAAGAACATCATAGTTCAACGACCAGAATTAGTTTCTGCAGTCAGAAATATACTTCTATACACCTATAAAATGAGAAAGAAACTACCATCGAAAGATTACCGTGACTCTAAATCAAAATATACTTCTAAACCGCTTTACACTTCACGCCGATAAACAAGTGGAGAATTCTTTTGAGGGTAGATCTCTGCTCACAATGTTCAAAAATCAGCAACGGAGCCCAAAGTAAACTTTCATAGCTGGAAATAGACACCTACCCATGGGGTGTCCTCGTGGTGTAATGGTTAAAGCGATGCACTGCAGAATCGTAGTACGCGAGTTCGTACTCCAGTCGCGCTATTACGTTCACTTTCGGGCAAATACCCTTTGGTATGGGTAAATAGTAGGACGGACTAGGTTCTTCAGCCTTGGTGAGGCAACTAGCCTAGGAGAAGGAAAACTCTGAATTCAAACCTGTTAAACTCCGCTTAAAAATTGACCTTGTGTCATATCCTGCCCGAGCGGAGGGGTTGGGTAAATAGTACCTACCCATAGGTAGTCACGGTAATCTTTCGATGGTAGTTTCTTTCTCATTTTATAGGTGTATAGAAGTATATTTCTGACTGCAGAAACTAATTCTGGTCGTTGAACTATGATGTTCTTCCACCCGGTTTCAGGTGAAGCGTGTCATTAACAGACTTTGGATTTATCCGTTTTGCTTCACATCCACCTAGCTGCATTTCTGGTTCTCCACTGGTATAAGCTTGTCTGACTCGTATAATATTCCCCTCTCTCATAGGCAAATGAGTGTTAGCTCTTAAAAGAGCTTATATAGATCAACTCAAAGGCGACAATGCATACAGTCGAGAAGACCTACCAGGAGCGATGGGTGATAGATAAGGATATCAATCGAGACTTAGTGATATTTACATATATATGTTTTTTTTAAACTAGTAGACAAGTAGCAGCAGCAAGCATAGGCCTCTATGTTAATGCACACAAAACGGAATATATGTGCTATAACCAAACGGGGGACATCTCCACTCTAGACGGAAACCCTCTTAAACTAGTAGACACATTCACTTACCTAGGAAGCAGCGTCGAATCAACCGAAAAGGACGTCGAAACGAGGTTAACGAAAGAATGGACAGCTATCAATAGGCTATTGATTATATGGAAATCAGACCTAACCGATAAAATGAAACGCAGTTTCTTCCAGGCAGCGGTCACATCGATACTGCTATATGGATGCACTACATGGACACTAACAAAACGGCTGGAGAAGAAACTGGATGGCAATTACACAAGAATGCTGCGTGCAATCCTGAACAAGTCCTGGCAGCAGCACCCCACAAGACACCAACTGTACGGCCACCTGCCCCCTATCACGAAAACTATTCAAGTTAGACGAACCAGACATGCAGGACACTGCTGGAGAAGCAGAGATGAACTCATAAGAGATGTACTCTTATGGATCCCAACACATGGCCGCGCAAAAGCAGGTCGACCAGCACGAACGTACATTCAGCAGCTATGTGAGGATACGGGATGTTGTCCTGAAGACCTACCTAGGGCGATGAACGATTGGGAGGAGTGGCGAGAGAGGGTCAGGGATATCCGTGCTACCAGCGCGATATGATGATGATGATGATGACATATATATGTACGCATGTCTGCGAAAACATTTGATTTATATGAAGTGTTCTCTTAATTTGTGACATTAAGCTTAATTTTTTTTCTTTTTTTTAGGGTATTCGGACCATTGTCTTCATTTTTATATTCAGAAGGAATTGGCTGAAGTAGCCTCCGGCCTTCTTCAAATGTTTCCTGTCGAACTCTGGAGACTACCCGGAATTCGAACCACATCCTTTATTTAATCCATGGCGTTCAATTGCTCTGATTCAATTAACTATAACTGTGTACAAGTCTTAAGTATTCTTGTATTATTACTCGCCTGATGTCAGGATTGAACCTGCAGCTTCAAGATAATTATAACTTAGATGATTATGGAGCTAATTCCTATAACCGTTATGCTATGTGTCCAGGTAGACAGTTCAGTGTGAATTTTTGGGACCTTTGAATTTAATGTTCCTACATCACTCTTATGTATTATTTTTTACCTGTGTTCATATTATGATTTTTACCTCATCTTTTTGATTATTGGTTCCCATATTGTATTCATCTTTAAACTTGGTCTACTCACTAGGTCTCCGTAGCCCAACATATGTGCTAAATTTTTAAAGCGTCTAATTCTCCAATGTTCTTCTCTATCAATTAAATTTAACTTTATCCCATAAGAGCAGATTTTTTTTTCCTTCCACATATGATCCGCCATGTTGAATGTTCAATTTCCCCTCGTACTACTGCTTTTCGATGTTATTCTAGCTTTACTTTTAGAGGCATTTATACAAAGGCGAGAAATGTCATTTGGTTGCACACAGTTTAAAAGGTCAAACATTTCTATTCGGCCAACAGATAAGACCCTATCAGGAACAACCACTCCAAGTCGGATTGGACCTAGGAACAATGGCAATGAAAGAGTACTCCTTATTTCCACCAATTTCTTGGGCAAAAGTCTCACGATAACATAGGTTTCCGTTATATCTAGGAGAATCGTAAGGGGTGGATTACCTCTATGCAGCGAAGCAGTCGGTGTATTCAAGCAACTGGAATTTTTAACATTTGAGTCATCGTTTTTCTTAAAGCTTTGTGGAAGATTTCTTTTTGTCTTTATTTTACAACAAAAATATGAAATATGATACACCGCTAATAACTTTGATACCTATGTAGCCCATTCCCAAGCCAATCTGATAAATATTCATTTCTTGCGAAAATTTTTGAATTCAATATTGGATGAAACAAAATGTATAGTCATATTTAATGGTGCAGGACCTCCACCATATTTGTTTATAGACCATAAGAATGGGTGACGTTTACTAGTCTTTCGATACTCACAGAACTGGATGAAGAAATTCACCAACCTGTCATCTTCATTGTCAAATTTTATGCATTATGTAAGTTTTAGATTAAATTTACTGAGAGTTCCAAATAAACAACTGTATTATTCAATTAATCTACAGTCAGAAGAAATTTGATATATTTCATCTAAGAAAGTCCAATATAATTATTTAGCCCTGCAACCATATCGTCTATGATAAAATCAGCTTAATAAAAAGTGAGGGAAGGAGCGTTCAAAAAATATAAATCCTATTGGGTAAGTAAATATATATATATATATATATATATATATATAACTAAATTAGTTATGTTCTTTTATAAGATACTGCTTAATTTCAATTCAAATAATATTTCAGAACTTAAAAAAATTCTTACATTTTAATTCAGTTGGAATCTTATCTTCTTTCAGAAGTTGGAAGCCATTTGCAAAAAGTCACAGACATTATTTTAAGATTCATACTGGCCAGAATGAAATGCCCAAACACAAATTTGCGTTGATGAAATTCCGACCATAACATGCATTTTTTTTAATACAATGTGAAGTCAATGAGGAATTGGTAAAACCTAGAGTTCTCCGTTGATTATTCTGAGTGTCAAAAGAACAGCTTAAGAAATCCTCTGAAACTTTTTAAACTATATATATCCGAAGTATGACGAAATATGTTTGCAAAAGTTAACAGGTAACTAGATAGGTTTTTCCATGCTCATAAGGCTTCTTACACCGAACAGTTTGATGTTATGTCTTGAATAACTTAATTTGAATCAACCCTTTATTATAATACAGTATTATAAAATAAAACGATACTGTTTTGGGTATTGTTGCTAAAAAGTTTTGCTTTTTTTAACCAGTGAAAAAAACTCGAAGATAAATAGTCATAGACCATCTGTTTATAATCACCGACTGAAGATATTAAGCTGTACTTCATTAACAACGCTAACCAATTAGATGTTTGTTTTAATATTAAAGATCTGTTGGTCCATGCTATTTTAGTGAGATAGTTGTATTATTCTTCAAAACTGTTCCTGTGAAATCAGGTGCATTTCTCTGAGGACAATAGAAACATACAATTATTGGCAAGTTGAATTTAATAGGGAAAATGAAAACTGACAATTCTTTGTCTAGTTTTTAAGAAAATGCCAATTACCATTTCTATTCAAGTGATCTTTTGTAACTTTTAGAATGATAACCTTTTCTGTTAGATATTTTAGAATCTACGTTATATCTATCTATCTATCTGTGAGTGACAGATATATAGCTATATATATATATAGATAGAGAGAGAGGATTCGTAAAATCTGCAAACATGGAAACTTCTTTGCAGCTTGATATATTTCATTTTCTCTTAGGAATAATATAATGGAGAGTTTAAAGGTGAGTCTTGTTGCGGAAAGGCCATGTAAGATTTATCAAATTCTGATATAAACCTTGATTCATCCAAATAATTTGATGTGCTTCGTCAGAATAAGAAAATCTTAAATAGTATTTAGTTAACGCATTGTCTAAGAAACCAGAGCAAGAAGAAAGCTGAACGTCTTTAAACATTTTCTCATCTGTTGTTTAGAAGGTCGTCCAGTTAGAGGTTGTCAAATTTAGCTTCTTAGCGTAAGAAAGAAAAAAAAAATACACAAATTTATGAGGTGACAACAAGCAACATTAACATATTCTGGATATTAACGGACATATCTTTCGAAAAGAAAAAGTTTACACGTATGCACAAGACCGAAAATATATATATTGTGTTCAAAAATATATATTTTTGTAATATAACTTGGGACGCTAGGATGTGGTTGTTATAGTAAGTTGTTTCTCAACAAGGTCGACCACAGGGCGATGGAAAAGGAGGGAGATGTCTGAGAAAGAGATTTGTGGCAGTGGGAAATGTTACATGTTGACCCTCGATCGAGCCGTCAATCAAGAGATGCACCTGTGTAAATAAGCGGAAGAACAGCGGATGCAGGTGGCCTTAAGACAATAATATAACCATGTGTCCGGGGCGGTTCGAGTCAGTTGAGGACAAGATGCCGAAGTGAGAGCCAGCGGCTGACAGAGGGCTTTGGGCCCACAGTGAACCAGGGTTGAGCAACCCCATCCAAGATAAGAAAGAAGTGCTGCCATGGTCAGAAGAACTTGGGTCAATATAGCAGTCTGTCTCTGTCTCCAACTTACCTCTCACACACAAGAAACATCACCCTTTCAAGAACAAAGTGTGAGAGATATATTTTTATAAAGAAGTGTGTTCGTTCGTTCATTGAAGTTCGCATATTATGTTTGATTATGTCTCTGCTATAGCAGTAATACAAATATATTGTATTACTGCTATACAACAGAAAGAAAGAGGCTCGATTGTAGACGCGGAGCGAATGAGAAGGTGAACAGTTGGGGAGTCGCTAAGTCTAGGCCAGTATAGCAGGAGAAGTGTCGTCAAGAAGGTCACGGGATATAAAACAGGAAAAGAAAGAGTTTAACACGAGACGTGATGATGTGAAGATGGGCCAAAAATTACAGCACCAATTTTTTGGGAGAGCTCAGCAAAGAGGTCCCACTCCCACCGCAAATATGTGAAGACTGGACCCTGAACTATCACGTACGAGAACTCAACCGAAAACGATAAAGATGATATCAGGGACTGTGTCTTCTCTTTCTCTTCTAACTACGTTTTATTTCTCTCTGTCTATCTGAAACTGTTGACTTATTTCATACTATGTTTCTTAAACAAAGACGGACGGTGTTTTATGTGTTCGTCACTTTTTCTTACGTAGGTTACAACGGGGGTGTGATTGAAACTTAAGGTGTAGTACTACACACATGGACCCGTTGTAACCAAAGTGGTACAAATGTCTCTGAAGTACAGTAGCGTTACAAGGGTCTACTGAGAATTGTGGTGTTACAAGCGTCAATTTCGTGTCATATCATTACAAACGTTGATTTGAGAATCATAGTGTTACATTTTCTGCACTTACTGATGTTTGGTATTGTGTAATGTGGACATGATCGTTACATTAAAGAAAGAAATCAATAACAAAAATGTGTGATAATGTTCGCTATACTAATTAACAAAACTGTAACGTCTGTTTGTTCAAGTAGATCATTGATTGTGTTGCGTTGTGTGAGGTTGGCGGCTGTGTTTTCATGCCCTTGGTGTTATATTATGTCAGATGAATGGTATTTGTTAGTTTAAGACTGATTTAGATTAAACGAATAAAAGTCTGACCTGGTTTTCCGAAAGAACTATAATAGGGTGTTGACGAAAAAATGAATGGATGAATAAGTAAATAAAATTACCGACCAGCCCACACGGATTAATAAATTACCAGAAATCTCGGACAATTGACAGCTATCTGAAAAAGAGACCCTTTGAACTCAGGCAGTTTGGCTGAGTTATATCTAAGGATTAATCAAATTTTTATAATGATCATATTAAGGATCTTAGAAAAACGTCTGTTTGGTAAAAAAAAAATAGAAATAGGATAAGCGAACACAGAAAAGACTGGCGGCTTCAAAGAGACAATATGAGATTTATGAATATGCGAACGAGAGATAAAAACTTTTTTATTTCGTTCACATCTAAGTAAACTTCCAATGGTTTTCTTTGAAGACGCCACTCTTTTTGGATAATTATTCTTAATGAGCTATTAATTATTTTCCTGAGTAAATATACAGGGCAACGTTTCGAAATTTTCGTAAGTAATCAACCGTGAGAGAAGCGAGCTGAGGTCATAGTGAGTAGGTGACCGAACTAATTGAAGGTATTTCATCGTCGATATCAGAAAATTTTAATCTCCTAAATCAGATTAGATATAAACGACGAGATATGCCTATCAAAAACTCTCTCTCACTCTCTCTCTCTCTCAAATTCACCTTCAGATTTTAAATCAAATTGTATTTTGACTGTCCGTGTTAGATAAATAGTTATATAGAACTGTAAAGCAGTAATCCCTTTCTTTTGCAACGTGCGAAATACCTTTCATCAAGAAAGATGCCGGATATGTGCATGCTTTTAAAGAAAACAAAAAAAAAAAGCAAAAGTTTTAACACCTACATTGAAGGGACAGTATGGAAGCAACGTTTTTTTTTTTTTTTCGTGTGTTTCAGTCTCGGCTTTCCATTCAGCAGCCCGCTGCTGACTATGCAGCAGAAATTAACAAGACCACAAGACACTCGGCCATTTACCCCGTGACAACTGCAGCACATGTACAGTGACTCCGGCAAATATATTCATTTGACAATTGTTCAGCAATGTTACCTTTATGGTATTTCAGCTGAAATTATAGTTACTTGCTTGGTCACTAACATATAGGTCTCCGAAACAACCACAAAAAATATTCTAGTGATTTATCAGAAAGTTTATTTACTCTTTTATGATGATTGAGTAGTTTAAGTCGGAAATTTAATATTTACTGTAATTATTTTATTATAACACTCACTTGCGACCAATATTGAACAATTCCTGGCAGCAAGATCAACAAAGTACCAACTACATGGCCACCTGCCTCCCATCACGAAAATTATCCAAGCTAGACGAACCAGACATGCAGGACACTGCTGGAGAAGCAAGGACGATCTCATAAGTGATGTACTCCTATGGACCCCCGCATATGGCCGGCCAAAAGCAGGACGACCAGCTCGAACATACATTCAGCAGCTATGTGAGGATACGGGATGTAGCCCTGAAGACCTGCCAGAGGCGATGAATTATAGGGAGAAATGGCGAGAGAGGGTCAGAGATATCCGTGCTAGCGGCATGGCATGTTGATGATGATGATGATATATAACACACTCTCCTAAATTTGAACAAAAACATTTCTGCCAAAAGTTATCATGTATAATGCGCATTAACTTTTCAGTATTTGTAGAAGCTAAATTTAACCTGAATTTAGTATTTGTTCAACTTTTGATCGGTTCGAATTGACAAAAAAACAAGAATTTATATAGATTAAATTATCTTGAAATAGAAAATTTTCAAACGTCCCTGCGGATATTTTTTTTACCTAGATGTGGACAATAGATGCAACTTACTTTCGGTCGTCTCGTCACAAATGTGGTGAGATATATGGCCTGATAAAAAAAAGTTAAATATTGCACATGCATAACGCGCACTTGTAACTTTTGGACTGAAAATCTGCGAAAATAGTAATTTTATACAAAAGTAATTACGTCATTGTAAAAAGATATATGTTCAGTTCAGGGCTTCATTTCCAGTAAATAAAAAAAAGGATATATTGTTTTTTATATGTAAATCATCCCAAATCTCTAGAGGTAAAATAGTTTGGTTCATTTGGCACAATTAAGAACCCTAGTGACATTTCAATTTTCGCTTAGTTACTGATGACTTCTATTTCATTGATAGCTAATCGTCAGATAGGGTTGGGAAGGAGAAACACAAAAATAAAACTCGACTCAATCGGAAGGTTTTGGTTGCTTTATTATCTTCTTTCCGTTTCTGAGGCCATTGAAGCAAGGAGAAAGGAATGACATAAACTATATGTGGACAAGCCTCTTAGTTTTTCTAGAAATCGGGTTTTCTCATATTTTAAATTTGTTCCACGTTTTCATTTCACGGGAATGTTTGTCACCTCGTACACACTTTATAGGGCCCTATCTATGGGTCAAATAGAAATCTTTAATATTTAAACTAATTGCAAATATGACTTATGCAAACTTGAATTATTTGAAATATAACTCTTTGATCAATTAATTGTGCGTAAACAAATTACTGATGATTAATTCAATTGTTAAAGATATAGCATTACTTGAAACCATTTAAGTTTGTTGACTTACGCTAAACTGAATTGTTAGAAATAGAACTGATTGGTAATTTAACAATGTTTTTTTTCAAAATGTATTTACTAATCATATATTTAATGTATACGGAAAAGCAGGATTTGGCATTAAATAACCAACAATGGTTGATATGCTATAAAACCTGACCAAACCAATTCAGAAGTCTCAGCATATGTGGTTGCTTATTTTGCAAGAAAATGGCTGTATTTTTCATGAGAACGGTGGATCCGGTGACCTTCTTTTCTTTAAAGAATCTATGCACAGCTCATACTTTATCTTGCTTTAATAAAATCGACTTAGCATTTACAATGACTTAAATGCCACCTCTTACTATAAGCCCATTCTTGCGAAATTGCATGTAAGCCTTAAAATTTTGCTAAATGGTTTATTTCAAAATGTTTAGACCAATGCATCTTAGAACATTATTAGAAAATTGAGATCCAAGAGATCCAAGTGTGGTTCCGACCAAAAATAAAAAAAAAATGTTGTTTTTTTTACCGTAAAAGTATTTTCATGATACAGTGGATTGAATAGATTTATTTTTCTCTTGAACGTGGTATCAGTTAAAATTATTTATAGCTTAATTGTATATGATGTTCAAACTTTGACAACTTGTTCACGATATAACCTGGTAATAATGAAGGATATGAGTAGCCATCTAAACTTAAGCAATTGATACATTGATTTTCAAACACAGAAAATATTGATAAAGAAAGAAAAGTAATAAGGATGACAAAAAGTTATATACGTTTACTACTACTACTACTACTACTACTACTACTACTACTACTACTACTACTACTACTACTTATAAATAAAATGATTGTAATAGAAAGAACAAAAACGACTAGATTCAATATTACCTGTACTGGATGATATGAGGAAAATATACTAGTTGCTTCTGTAAAGAAAGGCATTCCCTCTTATTTCATAATTGTTCTCTCTGTTTAGAGTTCAACATGTACAATTTAAGAATATATATATATATAAGAATATATTTCTTCTAAATAATGTATATGTAATTGTTTTTTTTGTTTTTTTTCTGAAATGTATTTGTTTGTTTTTCTTCCACAATGAATACCCGCTTAAATCCTGCCGGGTTTTAAAAGAGAATTGATTATTCTATATCTATGGAGATATTTTTACTGCTATCCGGTTTTTTGAGCGGTTCTCTGTTGTTGTTTTTTCATGTCTCTGTTTGTATTCTTGAAGTAGGAAGATTTATCATGATAACCAAAATTATATTATATATTGGAACAACTACTATGATAGTTGGGGCTGTAAAATAATCTGACTGTATCCGTGCAGCTGGAAAGATTCCACACCAACAAGTGTCCTAGTATATTACTGTAAATTGAGTCTGATTGTGAGGATCCAGTCCTGGATCTCATGAGAATTTTGAGAAATCCTTCTTTGTTATTACTCCTAAGTCCACTCTAACTCGGAGGTGTAGTATTTGTTAGGATTACATCAAAAGAGACAACAAAACGCTTATGTGACGCGAAAATTTACCTTTTATCCCAGAACGGGAATTTATTTTCGCCCGTGTGAAGACGGGGCAGACTGGCACTTGATCCCTTGTAGAATAAGTCCTCGCTCAGAGTTTTGCCTCAGGCATATAGGAACTGGCATATTATGTGGGGGATTAATATATGGCTAGACTGACCGCCGCTTGCAAGGGGTTCCAAATTTCACACTATCCACACACCCACAAAGGCCACTAGTCTTCTTCCCCTAGAACAATGGAAGATATGGACCACTAGGTTTAGACGTAATAATATTAATTGTACTCGTCGGCAACTCCGGTTCCCCGTATAAGAATTTAAAGGAATTTATAGGACAATTTTAAGCGAGCACATCATAAGGCGAATAGAAGCTGGAAAAGAAATATGACAAAATAAACTCGTAGAAGTCAATGCAAATAACAACTTCGACCACCTGGGAACATTAAAATATATCAATCTTTTACGACACATAGATATACACCTTCAACGTGTCAAATATATCATAAATGAATAGTCTATGAACATAAATGTCTTTCCTCTTTTCTTTTCTTTCGTTCTACTTCAAATTGTGTGTGTGAGAGAGAGAGAGAGAGAGAGAGGTGGGGTATATAAAATTGGGTATAAGGAGAAACGGTCTCAAAGTTTACTTATCTTTATTTTTCGACGGAGTTCCTGTGGAGAATGTTTCCTCTTTTACAGGCTAATAGACTTTATGTTATTTTTAATACTGGCTTGAAGAAATGGCTCCTTCGTGTCCGAGATATTCTTTTCGTCTTCTTTTTCCCGGAGTACTTGGCTTTGCTTCTGTCCGCCACGAACCCTGTCCAAGAACTAACTTTTTCTTTTCCTTTTTTCGCTGACGGGAAGAAGGTGCCACTTCCGTTTTTAGAGTCCCAGCCAATCATTTGGCTTCTACCTTCTTCCTTCCCGTGTCAGGCGACCCGAGGGAGGTCACCGAGTACAAACATCTGTTCTTAACGGTCATTCTCTGATGGCTTGCTACTGTTAATGCAAACAAGAGGATAGTAGTAATTTTATTTCTATCTTCTTTGTGGGACACCACGTGGCACTTAAATAATTTACTTAGGATTATTATTATTAGTCCTTTAAAACCATAGATTGGTATACTATTTTTTTCATATTGCATGGGAATACTGGACAAATAGCATTACTAATGGTAAAAACAGTTATTGATACTTTTTTAACAGGGTGAAGACACATGATTAAAATTACATAGACTAATTGGCATTTAATAGAAATACTTGAAATCATTTTATTGTGTGCAAAATTTGAGCAGTAACAACATGTTTAAAAATCAAGTTGAATGAATACAATCTATAAGCTAAAATTTCATATATATATATATATATATATATATATTTCTTTAAGAAAGACAAAAATCGGTCACATTAGGATTATAAATTTATTTCCATCCTATTATGGGTATTGATAAATATCAATAATACCAAAGAAAACACGACTTCTTCAAATCCAATGGATAAATAAGATGACATACAGAATATACACATGAAGGAAGAGTGGGAGGGGGCAGAGGAGGGCTGAAGAGTTACCTCCCCGTTTACCTACCTCCAGGTTTTTTTTATTACCGATTGAAATTACAGTAAATTAAAATTTAATCTTTTATTCTAATTATATTTCAACGTAAAATTCCAGATTTATTAATAATTTAGAGAAGTACGACATTCCTTAACAACATTACGTAAGTATCCAGTATTACTTATCTTCAATTAATTTCAAAATTTAAATGTATATTCACAATTTATATTCTAGCCTAATTATTTAGATACCTTTCCATTGAAAAGTACGTGCACATCATATGGTAGCTACTCATTTCTTTCTTTATTTTATTTTATTCATTCCACCTCAAAATATTTTTACGTTTTTTAAATTAATCATTATCAATGAATTTGCCAATAGTTTAAATCTACTCCTATGTCTACACCTAAATGTTAGTTCACATCGCTGATCTAATAAATTTTCAGGGTTTTAGGTATATCATTATTTGTATTTTTTCCTCAGGCACAGATTACATCTACTATCAAATTATTTTGGAGTATTTGACTTTTTCCAATAGATCATTGAATGTCAGGCATCAAAAGTTTCTTTTTCAAATTCCAAAAATTGCTTAGATAGGCCTGTTTGGTTTTTCAGATGTTTTGGGGTGAAAGAACATTTATGGTTCGCGTATCTAGACTTCCATTTCGTGGACGAAATTCTTATATAGATTTTTTTTTATCGCTAACTTTTTCTTTTGGGTAAATAATTACTTGGTATATAACATTATCTAAATTACATAAGCAATTCATGGGACAATTTGTTCGAGTTTTACTATTACATTCATTTTGTTTACTCTTTAGAGTTTTTCACATCAGCGTAAGCTGATGGTATTTCACTGGAGATTGAGTGACAACAAGTCTCCTCAAGTCTCCAGGACTCTTCTCAGTATTCTGACCGTTTTCAATAATGCTGTTTTTTGGATGGTCTCCACTCGGTCGCCAACTTCTAAATCCTCCAGGCCCTTTAATAATCCTTTACTTACCGTGCTAAAGGAACCAATCACAATTGATATAATTGTCAGCTTCACGTTCTATAGTTTTTTCAATTCTCTAGCAAGGTCAAGGTACTCATCACTCTGTTCACATTCTTTCAGTTTTATTCTGTGGTCTGCTGGGACAGCAAAGTCGACATTTTTTTATTATTATTAGAGTTTTTCACATCAGTATTAGCTGATGGTTTTTCACTGGAGTTTGAGTGATAGCAAGTCTCCTCAAGTCTCCAGTACTCGTCTCAGGATTCTGGCCGTCCTCAGCAATGCTGTCGTTTGGATAGTCTCTACCCGTCCGCCTACTTCCAAGTCCTCCAGGCTCTTTAATAGTCCTTTACTTACTGTGCCTAACGCACCAATCACAATTGCCACGATCGTTACTTTCATGTTCAGCAGCAAGGTCGAGGTACTTATCCTTCTTTTCACTTTCCTTCAGATTTATTATGTGGTCCGCCGGGACAGCAAAGTCAACAATTTTGAAGATTCTCTTTCTTTTGTTGTTTATTATGACGTCTGGTCTTCTGGCCGGGATTAGGTGATCTGTTTGTATGTTAAAGTCCCATAGGAGTTTATGCGTGGCATTTTCTAGGACAGGCACCGGGTTGTGCATATAGCATTTGTTTGTATGGTCGAATTGAAATTTCCTGCACATTTCCCAGTGGATCACCTTGCCGACCCAGTCGTGTTTCGCCTTGTACTCCTATTGTGCTAATTTGCTGCACTCGCTTATAATGTGATTGATCGTTTCGTCTCTGTCACCGCATAGCCTACATTTACTGTTTTGTTGGGTCATATCTATTCTCGCTTTGATATGATTCGTTCTTATGGCATTGTCCTGTGCTGCTATTAGGAGGGATTCCTTTTCTCTCTTAAGGTTTCTTTTTCTTAGCCAGGTCCATGTTTTCTTGTGTGAGATGTTGTTTATTAGACGTTTAAAGCGGCCATAGAGTTGTTTTCCTTCCCATGTTTGTTTCCTAGTTTTTGTCATTCTTTCGTTTATCGTGTTGTCCGTATCGACTCTGATGATTGTAATTAGTCCTCGTTTGTATTTTTCAATGTAGTCTTCAAGTCGTTGTATGAATGCGTCAACGGTGTCCTCGATGCAGGCAAGTCCTCTTCCTTCCTCTTTTCTAGATATATATAGTCTGTCAACGTCGTCTCTGGGGTGTAATGCCTTATGCATGGTCATTAGTTTTCTTGTTCTTGGTCCATTAGTTTAAGTTCCTCTCGGGTCCACTTGAGAAAGGGTTCCGAATATCTGACTAGTGGCACAGCCCAAGTATTTATTCCTTTGAGGAGGTTTTTGCTGGAGAGTTTTGTCTCGAGTAGTTTTCGCGTTCTCCTGAGATATTCTTTTCGGATCATGTCTTTCATTTGCACTTTTTGATCGTGTCAGCCTCCAAGATGCCCTAGTATTTGTAGGTTACATATTCTTCGAGCGTCCTAATTCTGTGGTGATTTGGTAGTTCCATTCCATCAGTCATATGTCGTTTGCCTATTTTCATGACGAGCATGGCACATTTTTCTATGCCAAATTCCATTCCTATGCCCTGACTGTATATTCTAACTGCGTGTATGAGAGTTTCCAGTTCTTTTTCATTTTTTGCAAATAATTTAATGTCATCCATGTACATTAGGTGATTGATCTTCTCTTGCGATCTGCTGAGTTTGTATCCGGCAGTGCATTTTCTGAGTATGTGGTTCAGTGGCATCTTGGCTATTATGAATAGTAAGGGTGATAGTGCATCTCCTTGGAAGATGCCTCTTTGGGTCTTTGTTTCAGCCCTGCTTCTTCCTCCTGCTGTCAGCTCCACTCTCCAGGTATTCCTGGTCTGTTCGATGAAGTTTATGACTTCATGTGACATTTTGTACATTTTGAGACAGTGCAGTATCCAGCTTTGTGGGAGAATATCATATGCCTTCTTAGTCAATCCAGGCCATAGCTAGATTTTTCCGTCTTGTCTTGCTCTCATTTTGGATGTGTTGATCTATGTAGAGTAATTCTGCTGTGCCTCTGGATCTTTTGCGGCATCATTACTGTTCGTCAGGTAACAATCCGCGGCTTGTTAGCGAATAGTATATCTTTTCCCTTTTTTGTGCTGTTAGTATTTTCCACATCATTGGTAGGCAGGTTATGGGTCTGTAATTGTTTGGAACAGTTCCTTTACTAGGGTCCTTTTGGACTAATGTAGACTTTCCTTTGATCATCCATTCAGGTACGTGCGCGTCTTGTAAGCATCTATTCATTTCTAGTGCTAATCTTCCGTGAATGGAGGTGAATTTCTTGAACCAGAAGCCATGTATTCCATCATGGCCTGGCGCTTTCCAGTTTGATAATATTTTTAGTGTTGTTTTGAGTAAGTCGACGTGTATTTCCATTTTGGGGCCTTCTTCAAGTCCGACTAGTAATGTTGTTTATCCATTCAGCATATTCGTTATGTTTCTTTGGTTCCCATATTTTAGCCCAAAATCGCTCGGTTTCTTTTGCATCCGGTTGTTGGTATGTTTTCGCGTCACTTCCTCCCAATTGGTGATAGAATTTCCTTTCGTTGTTTTGGAATATCCTGTTTTGTCTGTATTGTTTTACCCTTTGTCGATATCTCTTTAATCTTTCTTCTTTGGCCAGTATTTTCTAGTTTATTTCTTCAAGTTGTACTGTTATTTTTCCGCATGTTGCCTGTCCCTTCTCCCCCCCCCCGCTTATTTCAGCGTCTCTCTTCATCATTCGGGCTTGTTTTCGTATATTTTTTTTATTTGCGATTCCAGTGTAATTTCCCATCCCGGATTTTGCTGTTTCTTCGTTCTTTTTGAGGGGATCCCAATATTCTCACAAACTAATTTCGCTCCTGCATATATTAATTCATTTAACTCAGTTATATTATTCGTTGGTATGTTATTATTATTATTATTATTATTATTATTATTATTATTATTATCATTATTCGTTCGGTCATGAAATTACTTAATTATTTCTTTATTATGATTATTGATTATTTGAAAAAATATTTTTCGTGCAGGAGTAACTAATTTTTAACGTTTTTCTATTAAATATTTTACGTAGTATATTATTATGTTTAAAGAGCTTATCGATTAATTTCAAGAAGTATTTACCTACATTTATACTCGTTAGTCTACAAAAAGGGGGGTAAAACCATATACTTTTTCTTTTTCTATTTTTTTGACAGCACTTCTTATTTTCTTTTCTGAAAATTTATTAAATCAGCGATATGAATTAATAGCTCGATGTAGTCATAGGAGTAGATTTAAACTATTGGCAAATCCATAGATAATGGGTAATTAACAAAAACGTAAAAATATTTTGAGGTGGAATGAACAAAATAGAATAAAATAAAATAAAGAGATGAGTAGGTAACATGTGATGTGCATGTACTTTTCAATGGAATGGTAACTGAATTAATAGGCTAGAATATAAATTGTGAATATATATCTAAAATTTGAAATTAATTGAAGATAAGTAATACTGGATATTTACGTAAGGTTGTAAAGGAATGTCGTACTTCCAAAAATTATTAATAAATCTGGAATTTTACGTTGAAATATAATTTGAATAAAAGATTAAAATTCAATTTACTGTGATTCCAACCGGTAATAAAAAATAAAAAAATAAAAAAGATAAAAAATAAAAAAAAATTGTAGATAGGTAAACGGGGAGGTAACTCTTCAGCCCTCTTCTACCACCTCCTACCCTTCCCTCCTGTGTCTATTCTGTATGTCATTTAATTTATCCATTGAATCTGAACATGTCCTGTTTTCTTTGGTGTTATTGATATTTATCAATACCCGTAACAGGATGGAAATAAATTTATAATCCAAATATGACTGATGTTTGCTTTTCTTAAAGAAATTATTGCTATGTGATGTTAGTCACACTGAGCTCTTTACCAGGAAAATTTTAAATGTTCTAGTGGAATGAATTTGTCCTGACGGAATTATTCACGACTCCGGTTTAACTGGACTGAATAAAACATACATACGTATATAGTCATCGACATATAGTCATCCACAGACAGATCTATTTCGTTCAATTAGAACACATCAGTGTGGCTAAAAATATTAGCTTCCTAAAGCCGGGATCGGAACCTCGTTGACTCAAACGCCAAACAAAGCCTTTAACCCTTCAGCCACGAGGAGCCATTAGCTGCCAAGTAAATTTTAAAGGGTTATGAATCACAATTACTATTGTTAACATACATCCGTTCAACGACTGCCGAGACCTCAATTCATATGTATGAAGAGGCTTGCAATAAAAGCTAATGGCAACTCAACCTATAATATATATATATATATATGAAACGAAAATGGAAGAAAGCATAACCACAGGTGTAGTGCTATTATAAATTTATTTCGACAAGATTTTAATTTCCCACTTCTCTAGCATTCTATCTTTTTTTTGTGAAATCATCAAAGACCATTTTCCTTTTAAACATTAAAAAGAAAAAGGAAGAAAAAAGGAAAAAGGAAAGAAAAGAAAAAACAGAGGGGTTAATGATTCGGGGAATAAAGAAAGGTAGTAAAACAATAAAGATGTAAAAAGTGGATATACCGTCCTGAGCTCACCCTCAATTTCACTATGTGTGGTTTCACGGTAGCTTTTAAGTCTAAGTACAAATTACGCTAACCGCCATTTTCGTTATTTTATAGTCCCATTAATTCACTTGAGCCTAGTTCGAAAAGTTAATGGGCACATGTTCTACTGACCTTTAATCTCTTAAAGTGTTTTTAGGTAATTACTCTTAGTTTTATTTAAGTCTCTATTGGTGGTGTTAGGGTCAAATATTCGTTCTGCTTCCTTTACTTTAAATATTCCACTTGGTTGTGCATAAATATTTTAGAGAAATTCTTATTGTAGCAAAAAATAGAAATTAACTTAATAGATTTAAACTTTTTCTTACGTCGTAAAGGTCCTTTGTATTCGCCAAGAAAATCTATTTGATAAAGAGCTCCAGGCTTTGGGATTCATTTATTTTCTAAAATTAGTTTGTTGTATGCCCAAATCCCTTCATTTACAATGTCATGGTCTTCCTATCAGTAGTCCTACTCTTTTTATGTTTACCCCGATCACGTTAATTAACACTTATTTTTCTGTTTATATTGAATATTAGTTGGCTCCGTGCGTTAATAGTCAAAATTTCCCCCAAAATTGATAATAACTGTTTTCTCTTCTATACATAGGTAGCATCTGCTATTGAAGATTATTTGGCATCCAAGTTAGTTTAATTACTTTTCACTTAATCTAATAGGTTAGTTTTCGTTTCTTTTAGCTCGTTTGGTTCAAAAGTTGCAGATTAGAAAACTAATGTCGATGATAATATAACCTTTGTTTCAAGTTCCCCGAAGAAATCCCTATGTAAGGTCTTTCTACATCATCACTATGATCCATGGGCAAAATGCATGCTTCGTATTTTACATTCTCCGACTTACCCCGTCCATCCATGGAGCAGTCATCTTTATTATTACCATTACAGGCTAATCTATTTGCCCTATCGTTATTCGGACGTGATTCATCTAATAGTCAATTGTGATCATTTATGATTTTATAAATATTTTTAGCAAAACATCCAGCACTCCATATATATATATATATATATATATATATATATATATATATGGGGGTGGGCGCGTGAACGTGCGTGCGTGTGTGATATAATTTAGTTAGCCTACAATACAATGTACGTTTAAGCACAAAAACGAGGGTGTTGAGAACGGCTGGCAGTAGTCAATTTTTGTAGCATATTTCGTCGTTTCTCATTGTCATACATCCAGGAAATCTTCAAAAGATTGCTAATGGCGTTTCGAGATGCATTTAGTCTTTATGCCGTGGCATCTATCTTAATCATAAGTGGACTTTTTCTTCCTTTTCGATGAGCTTTGTTCCACTCGGCATAATGGAAGAAACTTAGAATTATTGATGTAGAATTATTGATGTATGCAGTATTCAAATAGAAAATAAAAACGGCGAGAATCCCTTCAAACAAAATTACAATATTAACCTTTTCCTAAATGTCCCCCCCCAAAAAAAAACAGCAGAAATTTTGTTGCCTTCTTACGATGGCAGTTTCAATACAAAAATCAGCCAGAATACAGCGTCGCATAAGCATGCAAGTGGTCCTCGGTAAAAGCCCGTGCTTACTTTTTGGAAAACCCCTGGCATTAAAACTGACCCTGACTAATATCTATTCCAAGTACATGAATATAGTCTTTAACTGCAGACGGGCATGTAGTGAGCTAACTTTCTGCTCTCTGATAATCATAGCTGAAATAATTAATAAGTGTCTAGTTGCTAATATCCAGTAATTAACTAACAAATGAACCTAATTCTATTTTACAGTTGAACTCAAAGTTGATTGTAAAAATATAACTTTTATCCGAGATATAACTGCCAAAAATGTAGTTGAATAGTTGAATGAACTGGTAGGTTAAATATTTGATTACTGGTCTGGCTTATAACGAGTTATCTATAAAAATAGTAAACTATTACTTTTTATGCAACCGGCTGTATTGCACCAAAATGCTCCTCCTCAAAAATATGAACATTTTTTTTTTATTATCAAATATACAGAAACATGTAGGAAGAAATAGAGCACGATGATTCATAATCAGGCTTTAATAATTTGCTTTTGAATGATGATTAATGTCATATTAAAGATTTGCAAAAATTAACGCTAACATTAGCGTTAGTTTCCAAAATACGTTATTCCAATACGAAAAAAGAGCTGGGAATTTTATTGTTAATGAAATCTTTTTAAATTATTGCCTCTTTGAGGGTAAAAATGTTCAGTACTAAAAGGATTAAAGCAGAGGTTCCCAACTGATTTTTGGCAGTGCCATACTGTGGTATTTCTAAAATTCTGATATCTTCCTGGAATATTTAATTTTTACATATTCAATTTTTTTCTGCAATTCATGTGAAGGATGCTTAAAAGGCCAGTAACTTAGTCTCTAAACAAGCCGCTCCAAAATATTGTAAGTCCCAACTAAATGTTTCTATGATCCCCTCAGTGGGGCATCTGCCCCGCGTTGTGAATTACCGAATTAAAGTCATTTGAAAATATCAATGCTGTATCGTATGCAAATGAGGTATTGCTAATATCACAAATTCTCTTGCCATAATTATTCTCCATGCAAATTAGTAATAGAATTGCGTAGGCATTATCAGGTGAACTGATCAACATAGATATGGAAGTGATCCCTTAGGGAAGTCATTCTGGGAGGAAATGGTTGGCCTCCCTCGGTGACCAATGAGAAAAGAAAATAGATACATTAAAGTCCAAAGCAAAGAAAACTCAAGGGAGAACATACAAATCATGGTCAAATTTAATTTATGGTTCAATATTTGAATACGGTCACATCAATTTCTCGTTCTCTCGTTACCTGAATTTTGTCCCGAATCAGGCCTTGGGTATTGACCTGATCATACACGGACGTATCAATGTAATAGGGAAGACTTTACTGAAGGTCACCTATGTCTCATTGATAAAAGTGGCTGGGCGGAATATTACTTGTAGATATCAGACACAGTAGTTTCCGGAAAGCAAATGAGCTTTTTTTAAATAATAGTCTCTATTGTGATGCGGACTGTTAAAAGATGAAACACTTTTGGTCACATTCCTAGTGAGTAACTAACTTAACTTAGTAACTTTACAGCCGACCTTCGTATATATATATATATATATATATATATGTATATATATATATATATATATATATATATATTGCAAGGCTCTCCAAATGAATTGAGCTCTCGGTAGACCTTAAGAGGATATATGTTAACAAAACAAAAGAGATACATAAACGCTACAAATCCCTTTGTTCACACTAATTTCCACGTGGCTGTGCCGTAGAATCTTCACTTGGCGTATGAGTTACCTGGGTTTCGATCTCAACTTTGAGACTCTAGCGAGTCTAGACCCACTGAAGAATTGTGATACACCGAAACAGTGTCTGTGGATGACTATATATATATATATATATATATATATATATATATATATATATATATATATATATTGTTCAATACATTTAAAATGAAAGCAAAAGATTATTTAATTTACTGAATATATATATATATATATATATATATATATATATATATATATATATATATATATATATACGTGTGTGTGTATGTCTGTGTGTGTGTGTGTGTGTAAGTGTATATATATTTTCTAATGCCTCAATTAAAATAAATTGATGTCGCTATATTACTATAAATGCCAGAATGCTCACAATCATATGCACACTGTCTTAGAAAGGCACGTGAAAATGCTTCTCTTCTATTTTTTGCGTACATAGCTATTGCATTAAATCCGACTGCAAAAATTTTTCATGAACTAAATATTGACTTAGTTCCCTTCACTCTATTAAGTAATAGAAAAAACTGTATTATATTATACGTAGTGTATAATTTAATTGTGTGAAATAAAAATCGTGCGTGTGAAATCATGATAAGTTTAAGCGCTTGACGGAGATTAAATAGTCAAGGTCATGTGATGAAAATGTCGTAGAATTTTGAAAAATAGTCTGATATTTAGTCAATTAGTCCCAAGGAACTGAAATGCACTCATTGGTAAAAAATTGTGCGACCATATTTTTCAATCTTTGCTCAAATGGCCACTTCCCTAAAGCAGTTGAAACGAGGAGATCATGGCTAAAAAGTAATAAAAGGAGCATGCATACAAAATGAGTTTTAATATTCAACGTTACAAAAATTGTCTTCGTGCTTATTTGAAATAAAGTATGGCCGGAACGAAATAAAGGCGTTGGGCCATCAAAAGTGAGAGTTGAAGTGATCATCACCATTGTCTGAAGAGAATAGTTACAGGTTATTCAACGTAAGTTTCCCTGGATTTCTTAGTACGTTTAAATTTAAAGTCATAGTTTTCTTGCTGTATCAATGAGCTCATTCAATTCTAACGACCTTCAAATAGTTATGTCGATAAACGGACACATATCATAAAAACTCTTGTATGAAGTGTCTGTTTTATTGTAGAGCATATTATGTCTGCATTTTTACGCATATTATAAAGTTTTTTGTGCATATTATGATTGCCCTTTTTCAGTGCATGTATTGATTGTGCTTTTTGTGTGCATATAATGATTGCATTTTTAGTGCATATAATGATTGTGCTTTTTGTGCATATTATCATTGCCCCTTTTAGTGCATATAATGATTGTGTTTTTTGTGCATAAAATGATCGCATTTTTAATGCATATAATGATTGTGCTTTTTCTGCATATTATGATTGCACTTTTTCATTTTTACGTTCACCGGAGAAAGTGAAAGCTTAAATTTTTGAGTCACTTCATATATATTCAACTATCAGTTTTACCTTGCTTTATATAATATATCTGAATGATGATTGATATCAATATACGTTGGATATATTTATTCTAATAGTTACTTTGATTCTTGTTTTTCAGTTTTTTATAGGTTGAATTTTTCATGATTATTTACTGTGAAAACCCTTTTCATGGGTTGCTATGGACTCTCTGTTATGTACTCTGCAATGGAAAGAATTTTATGATTTTTGCAAAAAATCATGGAATCAGCACTCTCAGGGGAAAAAAATTCATTTAGCAGTAAATATATCCATAACAATGTGACTAAAAAAAAAATTTCTCTATTAACTGAATATTCAGACTCCATGAAATATTCCTTGAACAAACTAGATTCCATCCATTTAATTGTTTATTTTTTTCCAAGCCATACAAAGAATTGAGGTATAACGGAATATTTAGAATAAAATTATAAAAATCAATGGGGAACATCCTAGTGTTATATTTTGATCTTTTGACCCGGCCAAAAATGCCATTCCAAGATGAAGCACCGGAAGGAGGTGACACATTCTAATGGCAGTTATGAGAGGAAATCGTGCGGGCAGAAATTGGCGGATGAAATGGGACGAGCTAAAAAATTCCCATGGTACACTCATAAACTGATGCACCGGAAGAGAGTGACCTGTGAACTGCATGACAATTATTTCCGCTTGATGACGATTAAACATTCGATTTCGAAGATCGAGTGAGCGATCGTGTGGGCGTTGAATTATTATATAACGCAGTCAAGACGGAAGTCAAGTGCCTGTTGTGGTGCAGTAGAAGGAGAAGGAGTTAGAGGAGTTGTGGTAGGGAAAGCCACACCCGGCTGAAGGGGCCCTCGGGAGCCCTGATTGAATTGGGATCCAGAGAAGATGCTGATAAGATGCAGTAAAGAAAGCCAGCACCCAGCAGAGTGGGCCTCTGGACCTCCGGTTCAGCATCTAGAGAACGAGAAAGACACAACGTTGACGGTCATAAGAGTGGGGGTCAAAAAATTACAGTTTATGTTCGGTCTCCAGCTCCCTCTCACACGCAAACTTGAGTAACCCATTTCGAACCCTTGCAATAAAGTGAGAGGTAAATATTTTGTTAAAAAAGTCTTCCTGTGTGCGTCTGTCTTTTTCATTGCGTCAGTATGTATCCTGCATGAACATGTATATGAGAATGCAACACTAGAATTGATTCTTAGTTGCCCTTCTAAATTTTTTTTTATGACAAACAGAAGACATTTTATAGATGTTTTGTGTCTGAATCTGTTTTCGGAGGTAATTCGTAAAATCCCAATCTCGCAGAAAGCAATGTTTGCAATATAGAATATAAGAAATGTCGCGTTTCGATTAAGTTATTCTAATGCTGCTGGAAAAGAATTTACTAAAAAGTAAATGTAATCCATACTTGAAAGAATTAAAGCTGCTATAAATTATGATGAGGAGCAATAAAATATTAAATTTATTTTTGTCAATGAATTCTATCTTTTTCTTCATTTTGTGGGTCACCTTCTCGCTGGAGGTAATAGAATATGCCCCCTGAATTTCTTCAGAAGATGTAGACCCCCGACTTTCCTGAATATGACTCAAAACCATCAAATGATAAGGCTCCAGTTAGTGCTGCCCTTCATTACCATTGCTCTCAAGTCCATTCTGACCACAAGTCGCAATCCCTGTTTGGATTCCATCAATGGATTAATTAGAAATATTTAATCATTTACTATATCGTAAACCGTTTAACAGTGTGAAAACAAATGATTAGTTTTTAAATAACAAATCTTGAAAATATTAACAATAAACTGTGTAAAAACAAATGATCCCAGGCATCTTTAGAATATTACCTTTAAATTATCCCCTTACAAATAACACACACACACACACACACACACACACACACACACACACACATACATACATATATATATATATATATATATATATTTATATAAACAGGATTTGACATTAAATTATCTAAAAGGGTTGATATGCCATTACACACAACCAACAGATATCAGTTTTGGGTTATTGTATTAGCCTACTGAGTAGAGTGTTCACCAATAATCCAGGAGACCGTTGCTCAATCCCAGGTCGAATCATACCAAAGACTAAAAAAATGGCACTTGATGATGCCTTGCTTGACACTCAGCATTATAAGGATCAAGGGTAAAGTGGAGCAATCCAGGGAATGAAGTAGCACCCTTCCTGACTCATCGCTGAAGTAGCTATTGAAAAAGGTCGCCAACTTAATATTAGTTTCCAATTCATACCTTGGAAATGTATACGATTAGTTTAATGATTTAATCTACTTTGTTTAAGATATATTTCATTAATCAATCATGTTTAGATATTTAATAAACAAATATTTTGTCTCTTATCTGTTATTATATCATTTACTACTAAATGAAAATAAAACAAGAACTTCCTCTAAATGTGCTAATTCTAGAATTCTTGTAAGGTGTATTATTCTGGTCTGTCTAGAAAATAATCAAACTTATTTATCTATTTATTTATTTTATTTCTAGCAACCATAACTGGATCCGCTGAACAATAAGCATTTACCATAGGAAAACATTCACATCACGATTACCTATAGGGAGTCATGTTCAGTTTTGTGTCATTCAATTAGTACTTTGTTCAAATTGACAATTATGCCGTTCATATGACACCATTAAATAGCTAGTATTATTTTTCTTCTTCAATATTTGTCAGCATGTAAGACATCGTTTCACCAAATTGATTCACGCATTTCTCCTTAGCCTTTCATGCAAATTTGAAGTCTGTGGTTGGCTGATAATTGCATAATTGCCGAAGAGTATAAATCTCCCAGAACTGTTTGTCAAGATAGACGCATCTATGACAACATCCTCTAAGTGGTTGCTTCTCATTAGTTTCGGAAGAGAGCACATATTTGAATATATCATCGTGTGTATATATATTTACCGAACACCTCCTCCACGTGCAGTGTTTGAAACAAGGTAAATTTTATGATTAGTAATGCTTGTTTGAATTCCGTGTTTTCTTTCTCCTTGACTGGTTGCCTAACCAACTCTTATGAATACAGTCCCCCTCCTATTCACTTATAACTGGGGGGAGGACGGACGGATTTTTTCTTATGGTATTATTTCAAAGTGAAACACCAACAGTTTCATCCATGATTTAAGGTGAGTAGCATATGACCGTTACACTAAGTGCACCACTCTATGTCAATGTCCGTAGCCAGACAATAAAGTGAACGTATTTAAAATGCTGAGTTAGGCTTTTTCTTATTCTGGTATTATGTCTAAGGGGTATCTAATAATGACGTATCCTTAGATTTCGGTGGAAAATTGAATTTAATTGACAATATGAACAACTAGTAATTTTGTTTTGCTGAATTATCAAATAAGAAAAGAAAGATTATAAGATTTTTACACACATTTCCATCAGAAGTCGAATATAGAATGCTGACAGCTTTCTTGAATAATTTCGGGAAATTTTAATGAAATCGGTTTTTATAAATGTGTCTACTTATAACTAAGACTGACACAATGAATACGAATATAAACAATGGCAAGGAGATTCCGTTCTGGCTCTATTCCCTTCTTAAAGATCTACATTTCAAAAATGTTTTTTTTTACTGTCATACAATGAAGAATCAAAAGAAAAAAAAATATCACTGCTTAAAGTTGCTCCGATGTCTCTGGCTAAAATTCATCACTGATTTAACTGTATTCACAAGTACGTTTTGCTGAAAAAAAGATATCCATTCTGTTGAATGAATGTTTCTTTTTTAATCCTTATTTCTATCAGTAAGCTACGGACTTATTGATGTATTTGCGTATTTTCATTATAAAGATTTAGTTGCAACAAAAGAGGTTTCCTTAAACACTAACTAAATCGGAAAGTTAATCTTATAAATGTTTAATAGCAAATAAGAATAACAAAGTTTCATGGAGAATTCTTGATTCTTAGAAGTTGCCAACAGGTTTCTATTAATTTAATTATACGTCTAAGATGCCTTATCGATCATCTTCAGAATGAAAAACCAACTGCTTATCACCCCGTGGAAATATAATCACTTAGTCTGTGGTCAATAATTAATTCTCACGTTTCGCAAACGCCTCTGGCGACGTACACTGCTCGGCCAAAGTAACAGTTATTTGTTTAAATGCTATTTACGTATTAATAATGATAGATTACATTGACGTTTGGCATTGAAAAGAATAAACTGTGAAAAAATTAAGCGCAACTTAATAATGATTTAAGTAATATATTCATAAGAAACGCATTACAGTATCTTACAGAAAAGTTTCGTAATGAAATGTTTTGTAAAAAGTGCAGGTAGATATATACTAAAATTTGTGCGGTTGGAGCCTCACCATATCACTGATCTTGCTGAAGATTCAGATGTTTATTAAGCAGAGATTTTAGGGATAGAGTTTATCATCATCATCATCATCATCATTGTGAGCCACGAGCACAGATTTCCCTGACTCTCCCACACCATTCGTTTCTATCGTCCATCGCCTTCGGCACGTCCTCTAAATAACATATTGTGTCGCTACGGAGCGGTTGTAGATAAATTCTAGGTGGACGTTCAACACTAGCACCTCTGTGAAAGGGGTCCACGGGAGAACGTCGCTTACGAGCTCGCTCTTACTTCCCCAGCAGTGTTCCGCATATTTTGTTCGTCTGATTTGAATAGTTTTAGAGATGGGAAGCTGGTGTCCATACAACAGCTGTTTTGTGGGAGGTTGCTTCCCGAATGTGTTTAATATAGCTCGTATCATTCTTTTGCCGTTACCATCGAGCATGTTCTCGATGAGCAAAGTCAGCGTCCATATGGTGCCTCTATGTAGTAGTATGGACACAAACGCTTCTCTGAAAAAATACGTTTTATTTATCAGATAGGACTGACTTCCATATGACCGATAACCTATCGATTGCTGATCATGCTTTTGCAAGTCGCGTATTGATGTCATTTTCCGTAGATACGGCTTCCGAGGTTGGTGAATTTGCTCACTAGTTTAAAGGAATCACACGTTAGGGTGGTAATGTCTCTTAAACCCATAGTTTTGAATGCAGATTTCATCATCCTCTAGTATTTCTTGCTCCCAAATCTGGTTCGGTTTGGTTTACTTTGCTACATCCTTGTGGAAATGTTACATAACAGATGATATCTTTCATTAATAGGTAGTATAATATTCTAATTAAGTTAAAATCGTTAAACGATAGTAAACACCGTGAGTTAATCTGTTTAAACTGACAGTTGAATTCGAGATCAAATGAAGCTTGCTTTTAATCAGATGATAAAAAACGGTTCTAGAAATTAAGATTACGTTAATCAGTCAGAAAACTCGCTCGATTTGATGGCCGTAAAATCCCGCCTCTGCTCTATTGGTTGCCTCATCGACAAAACGGTTGATGTCAAACAGTTGTCGAGAAATGATAAATTATTTACTCATGAAAATGTGTCTGTTGTCAGTCATACCAACATAGCGGTAAGATTAGTTTGTGTCGGATCATGAATAAGCAAGAAGTGGCATTTTTGTGACAATATGGAAAATGTAGCAACGCAGAGTGACACACCAGATTAAAGATTTAAGATGGACAATCGGTCTGGGTGATAGTCTGAGAAAGGACTTAGAAATAGAAAAAGAGTTGTGGTACTCTTTAACCTCTAGATTACCGGTGGTAAATGAGTTCTAACCCTTCCCAAGAGTTTTAGTACGAAAGCTATCATAATAGCGTGATTAGTGTTCGAATTTGCTTACTATGATGTCGAAGCTCATCGTGTTAACCGCTTCATCACGAAAATAACCTGCCTAGTCTGCTATTTCATTTTAGAATTAGCTTAGAGAAAAAAAGTTTGCATTAATTATTTTTGAAATGGTACGTTTTATATTAGATGTAAACATCCACAACCAGGATTAAATTTAGTTTAGCTATTTCAATTCCCAGTTTATAGCTCCGCCACAAACAGTTTCATATAGATAATTTTGAAAGTGAAATAATTGTAAAAATAGTTAATCATTTTTATATACGTGATCGGATATTTCAGTGTACGTGTATTCACTTCTGCTTATATTTATGTTTTGACGAATTCTCGCAGAAACTGACACAGACTACACAGCGGATTAAGACAAATCTCTTCTGCATGTGCTGAGGCAAGTAGCAATACGCATTGGCCTTCAAGTGAACTTAGATGAAACACAGTCAATATATTTTTCTATCAGGAGAGTTCCATAACCTCATTAAATCTCAAGCAACTGAAATTAGTATTCTAGTTCAAATACCTTGGTAGCAGTATTTAATCTACTGAAAGCGATGTGATTATACACATCAGTAAAGTATAGGCTGCTGTCAACCCCTTATCGATCATAATGAAAGGTGATCTCTGGGATAGCCGTGTCAATACTACTGTATGGTGTAGGAGTTGTTTCTCTTGACCTCTATAAATATACTGATAACAAAGTTCTGTAGGTAAACAACAAATATAATCCCCGACTGATTTTCGTTGCCGAAATCATATCAAATTTAGGATCAGCTCTATGTATCATATATACTTGCATGTCACTGTACGTAGGATAATAAATGGCAAGATATATACTCAGGGTTCGTTAGATAATAACAATAGGCTCGAGGTATTCTGCAATACAGCAACTCTCTTATCCAAAGCATTGGTCCATTATCGACACGACTTCTTCACCGCTGCGATTTCATTCTTTCAAAACCCATCCTTTACGAGCCCCACCTAGAATGGACAGATGCAGTAAAACAACTTAAGGGAGTGGCCTCGTGGTGTAATGGTTAAAATGTTGGACTGCAGAATCGTAGTACGCGAGTTCGTACTCCAGTCGCGCTATTACGTTCACTTTCGGGCAAATACCCTTGGGAAAGGTATGAGTCCCCTTATCCTCCCAGCTATGGGTTATAGAGTACCACTACTATTCTTCTAGGAGAATGGATTTGGCATTAAATAACCTAAAAAGAGTTGATATGCCATTAAACAAAGAAACCAAACCAAAACACCTAAAGGCCAGTCAACACAAACGCAAAGTACAAATGAAGAGGGGTTAATACAGGTATGCACATAAATTGCTCTTTCCTGAATCATTTTATTGTAGCTATCTAAAATCAACTGAACCACTGGTGAAGCAGTTCGGACGAAGGAGTTATTTTCCTTCAAGATTATTAAGATAAAATCGAAAGTTTAGACAACATTACTCGTAGGGAACGCCGTCTCTTGAAAAAGTCGGAGGGTAGAACCTAACCCACTCCAATGCCCAGCGCAATGCCAGAGTCCACAAGTGCAGGAATGTTTTGTTCGTACGACCCAATCCTTTTCGTCAAGACATGGTGCGTAAAACAAGGACAGTCCTCAGTAGGATATTCTCAATATAATTGCCGAGCAAGTGCTTTCCATAAAAGCTGCAAAGAGGATAAAAAATGGCAACACAGCTCTCCCTGATACATCAGATAATGACAACGCAACCCTGACCATTTAAGAGTTGTTCCCTTTTGTCTTGTATGAATATGCTGGTAACAAGCTTTGTAAGTACAAAATAAAGATATCCGCCGACTATTATTTGTCGACTAAGTAATATTAAGTTTTGTATCACCTTGATTTATCCTATATTCCTGCATAAGTTTGAGTCTCTCAGACTCTAATGAAATGTTCGCAGAAAATGCTTAATAGGTAATACACTTGAATGCTACGTGTTGCTTTAGACAAAACCTGGAAGTAGCATTTTATAAACCAGCTGCTCTTTGGCCATCTACCTCGAATCTCGAAAAACATCGAATTGTGACAAGCAAGACATCGTGGACACTGTTGGTGAAGTCAGGAGAAACTCATAAGCAACATTTTCCCGAAGATTCCTATAAAATAGCACACTATTTTTTACTGAAGAGCAAAATTTATATTCAGCTCAGTAAGAAAACACTAGGAGCCGTTTGGAGTTCTTGTAAAATACGATTTTCGATAAGGACGAATGGCGGCTACAGATAGTCAAATAAATCGGTGCTTTTAATATTTCGTGCAGTTGACGCTAACGATGATGTTTTACCAACATGCACTGGTAAGGAGAAAAGAATACCCCGTGGGATTAAAGAGAAATTAACATGTTTAATAAATAAATATAACACACACACACACACACACACTCTCTCTCTCTCTCTCTCTCTCTCTCTCTCTCTGTCTCTGTATCTCGCTCACTATCTCACACAAACGCACACACACACAAACATATATAAATATATATATATAAGCAGGGATGAGCTCATAAGTGATGTACTCCTATAGACCCCACACAAATGGCCGAGCAAAAGCAGGACGACCAGCTCTAACATACATTCAGAAGCTATGTGAGGATACGGGATGTAGCCCTGAAGACCAGCCAGAAGCGATGAACGATAGGGAGAAGTGGCGAGAGAGGGTCAGGAATATCCGTGCTAGTTACATGACATGATGATATATATATATATATATATATATATACACCATTCAATGCATAAGGTAATTTTCTTATATATATATATATATATAGTTTCTTATAAGAAGCCTTCGAAAACGAATACAATAACGCAGCCTGGTGGGAATATGCTATTCCTACTCATAATAAGTTAGAAACGATATTACAGATATCCAACCCAATGAATGCAGATAAATGAAAATGCGCCGTCAAACGGCAAGTATTTTGATGACATAGTCGTCTACACAAACTCAGGCAGCACACACACAGTCACATACACGATGGCAGCTTAACATTGCTCTTTAACAGTAATGGGTCCTTTTATATCCTAGATGACTGGTCACTTCTCTCGGAAATTTTTTTTTTACTGGGGAGTTAGAATGTTTCCACTCAATGAAATGTCGTTTTAACTAAAGATCATAATGGTAAACTCATGTTTAGCCCATTTGAAAACGTTTTTTAACTAAAGCATTCTGTGCACTTCTCAACCCCTTTACATTTCATTTCAGACCTATCTTCTATTCTTGACCGAGCCGATTCTTTCCCTTCTCAAAAGAAGTATTTTTTCAAGATTAGAATATATTTTTTCTATAAGTTAATTCCAAAGAATGAAGTGATTACAATTTAGGATATAAAATCTGAAACAATAAAAAGATTTTGCTTTTTCGAAAAGAAAACTTATTTATTGAATTACACTCAGATAGATAGATAGATAGATAGCATGTATTTACCCATCTTTGTGCACGAGCAGGATAGGACACAAGGCCAGTTTTTAAGCGGAGTTCTACTAGTTTGAATTCATAGAATTCCTTCTATACTTGTTTCCATAACACGATTAAGGGGATCAATCTGACCGACAATTCATCCATTACTTTAAGAATGATAAATGTTCTTATACCGTCCAAAAAATTATTAGCGTTAAGTGAAATGCAAGTATACATGACCAGAACTCAAACTTGATTCACCGAGTCCATTTCCTACGACAATAATCGTTTCACCACCAGCGTGTACAGAGAGGGGAAAAATAAAGCGACAGAGGGTATAGCTGCCGTTTGATTCTCGAATAAAAAATGATGCGTTCTATACGTTGATGAAAACAGATTATTGAAAAGTAGAAACGAATTTATATTTAAGTTTAGATATGTTAACAGATTTACCCTGTATCATTTACCACCAGATATATTCCATAATTTATTCTCTATTATTCACATAGCTGTAAATTAAATGTACATGTTTTTCGTTTCACTATTACTTGTACTAATGACATATCATGTGACTCTACTCAAACAATAGAGATTGATTAGCAACTTTTCTCACATTTACTTCTGATGGTCGTGCACACAAAGTGAAACTAAATTATGCTATTATTATTATTATATATGGAGGCTTTATACCTGCCCTACCATAATAACATAGAGTACATTTTCAGCATTTTCCTTATATATATATATATATATATATATATATATATATATATATATATCGGACAAATGGTTACTTGTAAGAAGCCTTCGGGGAGGAATGCAAAAAGTCAGTCTGGTATGAATATGCTATTCCAATTCATTATAAGTTAGAATCATTATTATATATAGCCATCCAGATGAATGCAATTAAAAGAAAATTCACGGTCAAACGGCAAGTATTTTGATGACATAGTTGTCTCCACAAACTCACGGAGCGCGCGCGCGCACACACACACACACACACACACACACACTAATGAAGGCCAAAACACACGCATGCGCATGCAAACACACTCAAAAACAAAGGCTCATGAACACTCATTCATAAAGGTGTAGAATTTTTTCAATGCAGCTTATATTAACAGAAAGGCTCTTCGGTAAAAATATATAACTGGATGAACAGATAAATTATGGTATTTTAACCGCAAAACTACCCTCTCTTTTTCTTCCTGTGTGCATCTCTCTCTCTCTCTCTCTCTCTCTCTCTCTCTCTCCATTTATCTCTCTCTCTCAATACATAGATATAAATATATGTATATACCGGAGTAAATATGTGTGGGTTTATATGGATGTGTGAGCATGCGTGCGTGCGTTTTTATATTGATGACGAATACACGTGAAAACTGATAGCCAGACCCAATATTTATTCAAACTAATAATATCTGTAGCTGATTTGTCCGCTTGAATGTTTTGCAGAAATAACTACCGCTCCCTAATGACAAGCCAAGAGTATGGAATATATCCTCTACAAGAATAAACAATATGATGGGAAAGCTTAGATTAATTGATCACTTGAAAAAAGCAGTCTTTGTGCAAGTTCTCTCTCTCTCTTTCTCTCTCTCTCTTTCTCTCTCTCTCTATCTATCTACTTCTCTCACTGTTTTTTTCTCTCGCTTTACCCAAATTATTCTATATTTTAAACACTGACATAACAATATAGATTTATCTTTCAATAATAGTTGTATCATATTGATATTCCTGAATACACCCACGCAGGTCATTATATTTTCAAAACATTTTTACGCGTATTCAAAATTTTTTCCAGTGCGTGAAGGTATGTAGAGATAATTGATAATAAACAGAATACCTCTATCTTTAGTCCTTGCCAAACTCTTTGAAAGGCATTTCAACAAGTACTTATACTTATATATATATATATATATATATATATATATATATATATATATATATATATATATATATAGAACTCCTACACAATGGATAGGACGACACACAAGGTATTTTTTAAAGAGTAATTTAAGTTTGAATTCAATATTCCTTTTCCTTGAATAAATGATTTACCAAGACTAAAATGCTCAGTCAGGAGGAACAATATATGGATTTAAGTCTTTTTAAGGGGATTATCATGAAGATGAAACGCAACCTTAGCCAGTATTTGAACCCGCATCTCCGATTAGATTTCTATGGTGATAACTGATACGCTTTTATATATATATATATATATATATATATATATATATATATATATATGCATTATATGTGTGTGTGTGTGCGCGCTTCTGTTTGCATATGTATATTGGTTCGTGTGTGTATATATGTATATATATAGAGAGAGAGACGTGATGAAATGGGAAAATAAATAGAATGTCTATTAAATATCATATATAATTTTTTCTATTCATGTCGATCCTCATAATCTCATCTCTTTTTTAACTGTTACCATCCGAAATATCTCTTTTGTTGAACGTTTGCCTTCTTGCGCAAAATAAGTGCATATCTTTTGTAGACTTTCATCAAATATCTATATTTCCTTTGTGCGGCTTCGAAAGCAGGATATTTCTCATAAATAACATATTTTTGTGAACAGATTTCTTGAACAGTTTCCAATAATATAACCTAGTCTTTTTGATGCCACCTGTAAATATTGATTCTCAAAACCCTGATTAGATTGGAATTCTGTCTGCAAGGAAACACTATATGCTCTTAAGATGTTAGCGTGGAATTTAAGATAAATGCCCGATGTCACCACAGAGAAATCAGTGCTTTTACCCTTTAGCATTCTCCCGAGTTAGACTGTGGAACTTTAACTTTTAAAATGTGATTAATAATAACAGTTTTTAAACTCTATGTCATGCAAAATTGAAACTTGTAAAAATATTTTAGTATTAAGTTGAAGATAAACAATATTTAGTGCAAATATGCACAATATTTTATTAAATATTTGATACTATATATTATCGAATACTTGATAACATCATTATTCACTCATCAAAATATATTCTCTTGATAGATTGATTGCTTTTAAAGGCATATTATTCCGTCTAAACATTTTTTTAAGAAATCACGTTCATTGTTAGGTCATATTTACATTTCTTGTTCAAATGTTTCTTAAGTATTTATTGTTTTTGCGTACGTTGTAAAAGCATAGAAAATGAAAATTATTCCTTTCAAAATTTGCTTTGTTATCCTGCAAACACTACAACATAATGTTTATTCCTTGATATTTTGATTAGTTGATTGCTTATGATTAAGAATAGAAAATGGATATTTGATTCCTCCATATGTGCGTTTATGCCCAGGACAAAATTAACTTATGTAAAAAAAACTGCCTAATTCGTACGTTTTCATTTACTCGTGAATCAGACGTTGCATGTAAACATACTAAGTTTATAAAAAAAAGGACAAAATATGTTCTAAAAAATTCTTTTCGCTCAGCACTGATTCTCCCTTGAACATACCGCCTTTTAAAGAAATCTTCCAAAAACCACAATTCCAACGAATCCACTTTCCTATTTTCCTGAAATTAAATGGATCTCATATATAATTCTCAACAATCCAATAATTGCACCGAATATAATTATAATATTTTCCTAAACTCAATTTATTTTTATTCGTAATAATGAGAGTTTGCCTTCATTATATCGTTTGTGCTACCTTATTTCATCTTGCTGCAAGTCACTAATCTCCCGCATGTTCAATGAAGACCAGGATCTTTTGTGCCATAATTTACCTCAGTTATTCCAGGTATCAACACCAAAGACTTTTCCGGATCTAAAAGAACCACGCAGGCAAGGAGAACGTTGGCTAATTATTCTAAGTGAGTAGAGAGATATTCATGGTGGCATGATGTAATTATACAAGCATATTCACTTAGAATTTTGCCGGTATACTATGTTCACGTTTCCTAAAGATTCTTAACAAATAAAAAATCTTGTATACGGGGAAACACTGGATTATTTGAAGATAACACACAGGATATTATTTTGCAGACCGGCAATTTTATGATATCAAAGTCAGGGACCGATTTTCCAGAGGAGAAGAAATATATTTTCTGTTTTACTGTCGGGCCAAGATGAATTACTTGTTCATTATAGATATGTTCAATCGGAATTATAGAAAGATCAAGATATCCACAATAAAGAATTCTTATGATTTCCAACAATCACAGATTGTTTACTCAATCTTGGGGTCTCAAAGGATTTCGTGGATGTAGGTATAATTCGGATTCACCTGTTATCTGCTTACATCACCAATGATTAACATTCCGAGAACTGTCGTCCTTTTGTACTGCGCAATATAAACAGGGTAATTAAGCCAAAGCTGACTGATATTTGATTTTGTCCATATAGGAGAAAGACTTTTATTCTAAACGGCGGAACACTTCCGAAGATTTTCAACGATATAGCACAGTTGAATGACTGCACGAACAGTAAATAGTTGGGTAAATATTAAAGACATTCTAAGGTTCCTCTGATATTTTTTCAAAATATGGCGGTGAGTGCGTTAGCTTCGAGTTAATGTTTTCCTCTAATATTTGCATAACACAATAAAGTGGTGTAAAAAAGTATTTTAGGTGTATTTTGTGAGAGCATTAACGCCTGATGTCACAGTAATCCTTAAAGTGCTAATAGATATCTTCAATTTTTTCTTTATTACTACCGCCCAATATGTGAGAACTAGAAGAAAATAAAACAGCCTATACATGTAAATATCCTCATTACGCCTCTTTCTCCCTCCTTCCATCTACCTGTCTCTCTCTTCTCTCTCTCTGTCCGTTAGTCTCTTTCTCTCTCTCTCTCTCTCTGTCTATATATATATATATATATATATACACCATAAAATGTTTCGTTATAGCGATCAAAATTTAACAACTTTCCATGCGCGTATATGAAGAGCGTTTCAAGTGCCTGATGGGAGAGCTGAAATATGGAAGACTAAAAATGTAATTCCAAGTTTTTAATTTTCTTTACGCATGTTATAAAAGTACATCTATTCAGGAAGGTCTCTTGAGATAGCTGATATATGGCTGATTAAATCTGATAAAACCTGAAATACACGAAAGTGAATTCATAACAGTATATTCACAACTAGCAAAAATAAAAATGGCCAAGGTACATTGATACTATCAAAAACGAGGCCGGACTGCACACACACACACACACACACACACACACACACACTCACACACACACACACACATATATATATATATATATATATATATATATATATATATGCATTAGGTGAAGTGGAAATAAATCTTAAAATATGTAAATATGAAAATATGAAAATCAAAATCTCAGATGTACTTGTCTATATGTGATAATATGTCAAGGCTTAAGGCTTTAGTTTAGCATCAAACAATCATCATGGCGATGCTAGAATGTTATGTGATAAGGCTTCATCCGGAAATTATTTTCAAAACATTATACGATTGCAATTTAACATGACTTTGAAGATTATTGATACTCACGTAAGAATCAATCTATGAGGAACATTAGAGATGTGTCCTGCTCAACTACCCATCAATGTGATTTGTTTATAATGTTGATATCTATCAAACAATAGTTCATCAATGGGCCACATATTTTCTCGAACAACAACCTTCATATTTTGAATTCAGATGCTGTACATTTTGGTGATGTTAATTTTAACAATGATGCACATACATATAAATATACAATACAGGCGGACTCTCTCGTTTCCGATAAGACCAGGTTTATTAACTTCTGACTTCGGTCCATAGCAACACCAGGAGAAAGACACAATTCTTAAAAGACTATGCTAACCATACGATGCTGACCCCACCCCAACGTGCAGCACATCTTGTGGTGTTTAAGATCTCAATTAATCCCTGCCGATGAGATCCGAAAAATCAAACCGCATACCTCAACGGTAGAAAACACAACTCTCATCTCTCAACGGTCGAATCCCCAACTACCGTCTTTTTAAAATCCTAAAATTCTCAGGACCATATCTTCTAGGCATGACGTCATCAACACTCCTGCCCTATTTCCTGTTTGGGGTTTTATTATGAAAAATGTTGACTGTCATATCCTTTGCGCACGATCGTAAGACTGCACCCAATGACTAAGAGACTTGAATAGTACAAATCCTTACCAAACTGAATGATAAAATATAATTAATGAAAAATGATTAATATAAAAAATCATTCCTAAATTATATAATAAAGATATTTTCATTTTCTTAGACCTGTTACCCTAATAAGTTAAGGAAACCTAATCTGTCCAAAGATTCTGTCAATAACTAAGCCTAAAAGTGATAGCTAAATGCTTTTCTCAAGGGCATGAGTACGGAAGTGTAATGTACAGAGCCTCGTCCTGGATCTTATGCATATATATATATATATATATATATATATATATATATATATTGTTCTTATATATTTCTCTTTACCTTTATATTTCCAACTCTTTTTTTATGAAACTCCTTGCTTGTTGGATCTCACCGTAATTTATTCTCGTTTTAATATTTTTGCCACTGTATGTTAATATTTGCTTTGCTTCACAATCTCATATTTCATCCTCTTTTTCCATATTTGTTACATTATATACACTTTTTGAAGACATTATAGGTTTCATTAAGTATCTTCAACATCCAGTTCAGTGATATTGTCTATGTCCACATAGAGCAATATTTGATTCCTATTCATCTCTTAAAATTCTCTGTCAATATTTTTCATAGATAAAAGTTTTCAGTTTTCTTACACTATTCGTTTTCTGTAATCGATTTTTTACATTTATTCAGTTAAATTTTACATTTCTCTTTATGTCTCTTTACATGTGCATATTATTGTCTTTTCTTTTTCTTCTATTCACTTGAATTGAACCTTGATAAAGGTAATTCCCCATTCCTTCCACTTAATTCTTTCTTTCTTATTATTCTGCCAAATACGTGGATCATTAAATAAGTTTCCAGACTTTTTTCGTATGGGCACCTTTATTGATAGTACTCACATAAAACTCTTGTCCCCTTCGAAGTAATCTCCTCCGACAGCTATGCACTTGTATCATTCCAACAATTTCTGGAAGACCCCATGGATGTCCTTTTGTGGGGGCGTGTCAATGACCTTCGTCACAGCCTCTTTCATCTCCTCAATTGTCTCATAACGACAGTCCCTGAGCTTAGAGAATATGCAAAACTCAAAGGAAGCAAGGTCTGGACAATAGAGAAGCTGAGGAACTGTCTTGATACCCATCTTGGTCAAGTAGTCTGTGACAAAGATGGAGTTGTGGACTGGTGGAAATGCCACTGAGACAATTTGAAGAGTGCTGGCTTTTTCCGACGGAATCTCTTCCTGATCTCCCTTAAAACCTCAACATAGTAGCCCTAACCCTAACCCTTTGGCCAATCAATAATCTATTTACTTTTTCGGTTACTACTTTGAATTTTTCCAGTTTGGCATAGCAATGCCGTCTTCTGCTGATTCAGGATTTTCTTTTAATTAATTCTACATTTTTTTCGTGTTTGCATTGATGTTGTGGTGCTGGATTTTCCTACTTTGTGTAAGATTACTATTAAAATAACAATAGATTATATTTTTGCTGTGGTCAATAGTTTTTTTTTCTATTTCATTGTCCCTTAGCTACATTGTACATTTAGTCGTTATTCGTATATTTGAAATTAGCCCTCTGTTTCAAGGTGTTGGCTATGAAGTGAGTACCTGCCTATGCTGACACTCAGATTTATCATTTGAGTCGACGTTGATTTGTGTTTGTATTTGTATTTTTTTATTAGTAGTATATTGTGGCTTTATATGTTAACTTTTATCTCAGATATTGACACCAATGTGACCTGGGTCCCTTTTAAGGAAGTGGACCATAAATAAATTATCAATTAAGTAATTAAAAGAAATATCTGAAGAAACCAACGCTTTTTCAGTTTATATGTTTGAAGTTAGTATTAGTCCGGAACGGCAATTTCATAGATAAAAACGCATTTTAATGAAAGACAGATAGTAAACATTCCCTGAAAACAATTCAAACTCCTCAAAGAATTTCTGGAAGATTCCAGTAAAATTTTAAAGTTAATAATTCAATATTTCTTGAAAACGACATTTTTTAAGTAAAGCGTTTTCACTGTACATAAAAAAAAAAACAATGAAAATAAAAGATATATTGCTTTCTATTCACTTTATTTAACATTCAGGATTAGAGCCTGGCACCGCAATTTCATTAATCAAATCGCATTTTTGAAACAAAGATAGTGCTGATTTTTTAGGCACCTGTTAATAGCATTAAATATACAGATAGTAGGTGACGCTAAAAAGATTCGATCAGCTTCATTTAACTCTTCCTCTCTTAAGAGTTTTCGGGAAGATTCTTCTCAATTCATAAAAGTTAATATTTCAATATTTCTTGCGAACACGATTTTTTACTATAAAGAATCAAGTTAAAGTATAAAACATTTTCAATAAAAGCTATTTCATTTCTTCTTCTTCTTCTTCTTCTTCTTCTTCTTCTTCTGGAGTTTTTCACATCAGTATTAGCTGATGGTTTTTCACTGGAGTTTGAGTGACAGCAAGTCTCCTCAAGTCTCCAGTACTCGTCTCAGTATTCTGGCCATCCTCAGCAATGCTGTCGTTTGGTTAGTCTCCACGCGTCCGCTAACTTCCAAGTCCTCCAGGCCCTTTAAATAATCCTTTAGTTACTGTACCTAATGCCCCAATCACAATTGGCACAATCGTTACTTTCATGTTCCAAAGTTTTTTCAATTCTCTAGCAAGGTCGAGGTACTTATCCTTCTTTTCATTTTCCTTCAGGTTTATTCTGTGGTCCGCCGGGACAGCAAAGTCAACAATTTTGCAGATTCTCTTTCTTTTGTTGATTATTACGAGGTCTGGTCTTGATTATTATGAGGTCTGGTCTTTATTATTATTATTATTATTACTTCTCTAGATTTTTTTACATCAGTGTTAGCTGATAGTTTTTCACTGGAGTTTGAGTGACAGCAAGTCTTCTCAAGTCTCCAGGACTCGTCTCAGTATTCTGGCCGTTTTCAATAATGTTGTCGTTTGGATGGTTTCCTCACGATCGACATTTCCCATGTCCTCCAGGCCCTTTAATAATCCTTTAGTTCCTGTGTCAGAAGCACCACTCACAATTGGTACAATCGCTACCCTCATGTTCCACAGTTTTTTTTTTAATTCTGTAGGAAGCCCGAGGTACTTATCCTTATTTTCACATTTTTTCAGTTATATTCTGTGGTCAGCAGGGAGAGCAAATTCGACAATTTTGCAAATTCTCCTTTTTTATATTATTATAAGATCTGGTCTTCAGGTCGTGATTAGGTGATCCGTGTGTATGTCAAAGTCCCATAGGAGTTTATGTGTGTCATTTTCTTGGACAGGTTCTGTGTTGTGCATATACCATTTCTTCGTATGGTCAAATTTAAATTTCTTGCACATTTCCCAGTGGATCACCTTGCCCACCCAGTCGTGTCTAGTCTTGTAGTCTTTCCGTGTTAATTCACTACTTTCTCATTATTGTGGTACCCAACCTGTGGTCTGTAATGAACTCTCCGTGTTGCTATTAATGCCGGGAGGGTATTCATTTCGGTGGTGAGTTCTCCCCAGCCTCGGTCAGCTGTGTTTGATTCAGGGCACGGATATGGCCGAGTGCTGGTTGGTTGACTCATCATTTCCTCTGGCCTCAGGGGGCTATCCGCCAGGCTTTTACCCCCTCAGGGGGTTGAGTTTATTGCCTGGCGCCTGAGGCGCACCTAAAAAGGGAAATGCCGAAGAGGTCAAAGGTATTTTTAGCATTGCCGGACGAGTGTGGTCTTCGGCACTGCGACCGGATCCACCTCAAAAACGGCCTAGTGCCATACTTCTCCGGTGGTGGGACGCAAAACAAATACCTGAGTTCTCCCCAGCCTAACACTTTGGCAGTCAGACTGACGCTCAACACCTTTTTACCGATGTTGTATAATACTTTCGTTAATATACATTGTTCCACGTAAACCCGAGTTCGTGTCTTTCTTCCGGACCCTTACTTGTCGACAACACCCATAATATATGATTGATCGTTTCACTAAATAGCCTATATTTCCTATTTTGTTGAGTCTTATCTATCCTGACTTTTATGCGATTGATTTTTATAGCGTTATCTTGTGCTACTACTAGGAAAGATTCTGTTTCTTTCTTAAAGTTTCCTTTTCTTAGCCATGTCCGGGTTTTGTCGTGTGAGATGTTGTTTATTAGTTGTTTAAAACGCCCATAGAGTTGTTTTTATTATTATTATTATTATTATTATTATTATTATTATTATTATTATTATTATTCACTCATAAGAGCTTTTCACATCAGCCTTAGCCAATGGTTTTTCACTGGAGTCTCCTCAAGTGTTCAGGACTCTTCTTAGTATTCTGGCCGTTCTCAATAATGCTGTTGTTTGTATGGTCTCCACTCGTCCGCCAACTTGCTGCATTTGCTTATTATATGATATCTCTATCACCACACAACCGACATTTGCTATTTTGTTGTGTTATTATTATTATTATTATTATTATTATTTTGGTCTTTATGAATTTTTCACTCTAGTTATGAGTGGTGATTTTCGTTGAAGTCCTAGTGACCGGCACCTCTCTCAATGTCTTTCCGGTCTTTTTTTCTGCTGCGCTTAAAATGTACAAATCTTTTCCTTTTGTAGTTTCTTTTAGAGATGAGTTTTTTTTTTCTATTTTTTAAGAAATCTGTAAATGGGAAATTGAAGCGCATATTTTTTTTTATTCTTGTGACATGGGAGAGAATAAATGGTTTCAAGTATATGGTAGCCCATAAAAAAGTGAGGAAATAAAAAAAAATGTAAAAATTCTAGCAGTTGTAGCGGTAATAATTATAGACATCATTATCATTATTATTATTATTATTATTATTATTTTTAATGACGATGATGATTGGGAAATATGATTTTATATGTTATTTAAATGTTGTAGACTTCGTGGTAGATATAGGGAATTCAAATTTTTATATACAAATACAAAATGATGCATTACGTGGAGTATTATGAAATAGCCAATCACGACTGCCCTTGATTCCATGTTATCACATAAATATATCAAAACATTTCTGTTGGAGCTATTGACGAGGAAAATCAATTGTTCTAGCCCTAATGAGTTGCCACGAAAAAGAACTGAAATTATATGGCTGCTTATTGTTTAGCTGCAGGCAATCATATGGTATTTAATTATTTTAGCCGGATTTAAAATGTTTTAGCTGAGTTCCATCCGTGAAAAATAACGTTTTATTATCTGAGATTTAAGTAAAAAGTCCCTCTAGGAAGTGTCTTAGAAATAAAATATGACTTTCTTTCTCTGTTGACTAAAAGACACTACACATGCACCTTTTAGACTGAGTGGTCTATCGAAATATAAATATGAAACAAACGTCCCTGACTCTTCAATCAGAGCGTTGTTCTCGTGTCCTTCCTAATATCAAGATCAATTGGTATTCTTTGAAATCCGCTCAATATAAAACCACAATGGGTACAGTCCACAGTGAGTAACAATACCCATTTCCTTGATCCTTCTTGTGGGCATATTTTGGACCAGTTTACAAAATCTACTTCTTTTTTAACATTTCTGTGGTCCACATAGTCTAGTTGCCCTTGTCTCATTGAAGGTTATTGAGAGATTTGAGAGCGCCAATTACAGTTGATATCTCAACTACCTTAATGTTCTGCAGTCTTCTTATAAACTCTTTGGTAAGATTTGGTTATTTGCCAATATTTTCTCTTTCTTTTATTTTTACTCAAGGTTCACTGTAGTGGCAAAACACACTGGATGGCATATTCTTTTTTTTTGTTTGTTAATACTACGTATCGTCTAGAGACCAGGATTGGGAGATACGTTTGTTTGTCAAAACTATTATTACTTCTGGTATGATTTTATAGCAACATTGCTTATTCTACTCATCTCTCCTGCAAGGTATTAGTATTTTCGATCTTTTCCTTTTTATATTTTCCATTCATATCGGCAGATATGGTTACATCTATACAGATATAAAGATATTTCCTTTGGTGTTCTTGTCCAGGATTAAAATATATGTATAATGTTTGACCAGCATACCTGTTAAGTGTGGTAAGGTTGGGTTTGGTTTTAAGGCATAGCAATCATTATAGGTTATTTAATGTCAACTCGATTTTATGTACATAAAGAGTTTAATTTCAAATAGTTAGATTTAGCATCAGTACATTTTCTGTTTAGACACAGTTAAATGTAAAAAAAAAATATCATATTTCAAATAATTCAGTTTATCATAAGTACGTACTTTAAATGTCAATACAATTCTATTTCAAACAATTCAATTTAGCTTAAGTACACTGTTTAGTTCTATTTGATTCATAGATAGGACCCTATAAGGTTCTCTCACTGCTGACCAGAGTGGACCTAGGAGCGATAGCAATAAATGATTACTCCGCATTCCCCAAAGCTCCAGTATTACAGGAACCTCATCATCAGATTGTTTAGTATTATATCCCAGACACTTATTGGGGAGTTTTTTTCCCTATGCAGCGATACAGTTGGTGTATTCTGAATTCCAAGCAAAATGGACCCAGCATGAGTGGATTTCATTCACATTTTCTGTAAAATCATCTGGTTAGTATTGATACAATTTACTGATTAGATGGGACTCGTGTTGTTACAAAACATCACGGTGTTTTGCTTTGCCTACTCAATGATATCTGAGCTTGAATTATTCCTTTGTCATTCTAATACAAACACTTTTTTTGGTGTGTTTAATGTAAGGACTATGATAGGAAATGGAATTTTCGACTCGAGATCAAATTCTAGACTTGGCTGTTTTTCGTTCGATTTCGCGCTAATACTCCTTAGAAAGGCATGCATCTCTCGGATCTTGTAGTAATGGAAAAATTGTAGGACAGACTAGGTGATTTAGTTTTGGTTAGGGGACTACTTAAAACTTTAAATACAGGAGGATAACGGAGCTGACAGCATCGGCTATAGATCATAACGTAGACATAATATGCATATAAGAACTGAGGTACACTCATAGCGAGAATATTAAATATTACGATATTGGCAATGGATGGACGCTCGGCACTGTATCTACATGGAAAAACTCTATCAATGCCTTGATAGGAGGTGAAGGTATGCTTATAGGAACACAGGCCCGAAAATCACTTAATAGCATGGAGAAAATAAAACCGAGGATGATGGTAGCTACTTTTAATGGCAACCTCAGCGAAACAACAATCTCCTGCTACAGCCCTACCAATGTTAGTGAAGAAACTGACCTCATTGTTTTCTATTATGGTCGTAGCATCCCAAAACACAACGTTCTCGTCATTGGTTGACACAAGAATGCCCAAATTGTTAAAAACGTAAACCACAAATTCAGCTTACACAACACGCTAAACAGAAACGGGGAATATTTAACAGATTTTACGCTAGAAAATAGATTAACATAGCTCAATATAAAATTTCAGAAGAGTGAGGGAAAACTATCGGCCTACGCCGAAGCTAATAATACTAAAGCTCAGATTGACATCGTCTTTATAAATAAGAAATTGAATAATAGCGCAGTGAATTGGGAAGCATATTTCTCTTTCGAGGGTGTGTCTCCCGATCATAGAATTGTCACGGCAAAGATACGACTGAGTCTATGAAGGAATACGGCCTGGAAAACAACCACTGTATACTATGACTGGTTCCTGCTTAATAACAGGGATATTAGAGATAAATATCCGTTAACACTAAGAAAGAAATTCGATGCACTACACGAGAGGACAGAAACACATACTCCGAATGACGAATATGAGAATTTAGTCAATGCCCACTTAGAAGCGGCAGCAGAATTCATACCAACTAAACAAAGAGCTAAGCATAGAGTCCCATGGTAGACATTAGTAGTTAGAAAAAGCTTGCAGACGCAAAAATTGTTTCCACATGCAACAGGAAGAATCCAATCAATACCAAAGCCCTGAAACTTAAAAAAGGCACGAAATAAATTGGCTAACATACACCTAAAAATCAAACAGAATACACCCCAAATCAGATCAATAAGATTAGATACTTGGTTGAAAATAGAGAATCTAGGAAAGCATGGCAAACGGTAAAGGAAGTGATTAGAAGGAAGTGCACAGCGAAAGCTAAGCTGAAAACCCCCAGCGAACAAGAACGACTACAACTATGGAAACAACATTTCGAGAATTTGCTCGGAACTTCTCCGAAAGTTACACATGAACCAATCACGAAAATTATTAGTAAACAATTAGATATCAAACTAGGAAAGTTTATGCAAGAAGAACTCGACTGTGTACGAAGAAAAATAAAAATAGAACAGCAGCAGGCCTTGATCAAATACTCCCAGAAGTATAGAAGACCAGGAAATTTGACGATATACTGCTCCAACACAGTGTTGCCGTATATAATCAAAACACAATAGACGGATGGACAAAAGGATATATCCTCCCCTTACCTAAGAAGGGCGACCTCAGAGTAGCCAAAAACTACCGAGGTATAACCCTTACATCCATAGCAGCCAATCCATATAATGCTCTACGACGCATAGAAACCAAAATTAAGAAGATACTTAGGAAGAACAAAAATGACTTTCGCTGAACTCGATCAACGATTTCTCCAATTTTAACAGTCCGTCGGATTCCTGAATGTGTATGCGCAAAAAACCTTGAATCAACAATATTTTTTTATTGAATTCGCCAAGGCCTTTGAATCTTTACCAAGAGGGAAGATGGAGCAAATACTACTCGCATAAAGCCAACCCAAAAGAAACCATCGCAGCCATAATGATGCTAAACAGAAACACGAATGTAAAAGTCTTCTTGTCGGATGGAGACACAGACTACTTCGATATTGTAGCAGGTGTGCTGCAAGGAGAAACATTAGCCTCATACCTCTTTATTATCTGTCTAGACAACGTGCTTAGAACGTCTATTGATAAAATGAAATACAACGGTTTCAAGCTGACAAAGGAAAGAAGCAGAAGTTATCCCTCACTTAGAATTACGGACGCGGACTATGCCGATGACATAGCGCTTCTGGCAAATACATCCACCCAAGCTACATACTCTGGAATGAGCAGCTACAGGCATAGGCCTCTATGTCAATGCACACAAGACGGAATACATGAGTTTTAATCAAAGGGGTGAAATCCCCATACTAAACGGTAGTTCTCTGAAACTAGAGGACAATTTCACCTACCTAGGAAGCAGTGTCTCATAAACCGAGACAGAAATCAACACATGACTAGAAAAGGCATAGATTTCTATCGATAGTCTATCAGTCATATAGAAGTCAAACCAGACCGATTAAATAAAACGCAGTTTTTTCCTAGCAGCGTTCGTGTCGATACTGCAATATGGACGCCCTACGTGGACGCCTACTAAACGTATGGAGAAAAAGATTGACGGCAGTTATGCAAGAATGCTGCGAACAATATTAAACAAGTCCTGGAAGCAGCACCTAAGAAAGCAGCAGCTGAACAGCCACTTACCACCCATCACAAAACTATGCAAGTTAGACGAACCAGACATACGGGACACGGCTTGAGAAATAAGTACAAACTCATAAGTGACTTACTGTGGACCCCTTCATATGAAAGAGCAAACACAGAACAACCAAGTAAAACCTACATACAACAGCTCTGTGTCAATGTAGCCTTGAATGAAGACCTTCTGGGAACGATGGATGAGTCGGGTGGAGGGAGAGGGTCAGGGAGATCCACGAAGGCGGTGTGATATGATGTCGATCATGATGTTGATGATAAGAGAAGGAAAGCTATAAGTTCAATTCCGTATTATTCCGTTTTAAATTGATCATGTGTCATTTCCTGCAAGAGTGGGGCGGGTTGTATGAATTTTTACAGCCACTTAAAATAACGCTTTCTTTTTGCACATTGTGCTTTTCGGTCGATCACAATTCTCATTTATTCTTGCTTTTTATCATATTTGTCTTTAGGGCAAGTAACTGAACGACCATAACAAACCATTCTGTCTCTTCCTTTAACCCACAAAATCTACTGCTTTTTCTGCTTGCTTAAACTGTCGGTTTAGTCATCGTTCCTCTTTTAGTCTTGCATGCTTTAGCACTTGCTACCTCTTCTTGCTAACTTCTTCTTGCTGCTGAAATCAATAAGTCAATTCTATCTCATGCCATTCATACAGTTCTAGTTGTGTCATGTCTACACTATCTTCAATTGATATCAACCATTTTCCACTTATTCACTCAGTAGATATAATCAATCAACACTGTCTCTTGAGCACATGGTCCTATGCATTTGTCATTAATCTTCTCATCTTTCTATCTAAATTTCAAAGTTGCTCCCTCATCCAATTAACAAATGTATTAAAGTATCTGAATAATAACTGCTCAGGTATTTTTGCAGTAGTACTGTTTCCCCTGTTCCATTCTTATTTAGACGATTAATATTTGGTCAGGTTTTATGATCATTTATTTTATAGCATTTTCAGATTCTTGGACACGGAATATTACTTTAAAACTTCTTCGCTTATTACTTTGATGCGTGTAACAGATAATGATTCTATATCCATTGAACAACCGTCCGTCTACCTGATGAGTTTGGCATTAAATAAACCTCAAAGGTTGAAACAAACCAACCAACTTTATCCTTTGGTAAAGATACCTTGTGTAAGGTACTATTTACCCAACCCCTCCGCTCGGGCAGGATATGACACAAGGTCAATTTTTAAGCGGAGTTTAACAGGTTTGAATTCAGAGTTTTCCTTCTCCTAGACTAGTTGCCTCACCAAGGCTGAAGAACCTAGTCCGTCCTACTATTTATCCATAGCTGGAGGGAGAATAAGGGGGTTCATACCTTTCCCAAGGGTATTTGCCCGAAAGTGAACGTAATAGCGCGACTGGAGTACGAACTCGCGTACTACGATTCCGCAGTTCATCGCTTTAACCATTACACCATGAGGACTTGTTTAAGGTAGTAGCAGCCTTTAAGTCTTCCATGAACTTGGTCGCCGTCTTTGGGTCAACCTCATGAACTCTCGTACTAAATACGAGGATCGGTTACACGGGATTTTGGAATCTGTCATTATCATCATGTCATGCTTCCAGCATGAATCTCCCTGACCCTCTCACACAACCCTTCTCTATCGTCCATCGCTCCTGTGAGGTCTTTAAGGCTATATCCTGTATCGGCACAGAGCTGTTGTATGTAGGTTCTAGCTGGCCGCCCTACCTTTTCTCGTCCATCTAAAGAGGTTCACTGGAGTGTATTGCTTATGAGTTCGTCCTTACTTCTCCAGCAATGTCCCGCATATCTGGTTCATCTCACCTGGATAGTTTTCGCGATGGGTGGTAAGTGGCCGTATAGTAGCTGCTTTGTAGGGTGTTTCCTCCATGACTTATTCAATATTGCTCACAGAGAACAACTAAAGATCTAAAATTACAGAGCTGAAAAAAGTGCACCTCATTATTCACAGAAGAGAGACACGTCACCTTTTAATTATCAGTTAAATACATTAATATTAATTGTCTTTGAAATACATTTAATAGGACCGTAAAAACCTTAAATTAAATTCAAGAGATTATCTAACGGCAGATATTAACACTCTCGTCGGCGTAAAATCATTTAACCTGCAGCATATGTTATGCAAAAGACGATAGGTTCAGTAATACTGTATAGACAAAGTTCATTTTAGAGAATGTGTATTAAAATGTACAATGTAGGGAGCTTCAACTCTGAGCTATTTGCGATATCCGTATAAAACTCATTGTAAGTTTTCAACTTGCGGCACCTGGTGAGGTTCTGTGAAGTATTAGTAACATCACGTTACTTAAGCACACCATAACCCTTTCAATTATTTTCGCAGATCTCAGCATGATGGGGTAAGGGTTTTCAATTTGGACTCAGGTTACTACTTCCTTAACAACTCTTCGGTTTCTTCGGGATTTTTCGGATTCCTTTAAATATCATTTGTGTCACTATCACCTTTAAGTTCAATAGCTTTTTTTCAACTCATTTATTACTCTCTGGAGATTTTAACTGAAGTCTAAGTAAAAATAGCTTTTCTCGGGCTTTCAAGAGTTTTCAAAGTATTCTGGCCGACTTTAACAATGAGAAATCTAAATGGTTTTGATTCTTTTTTCTGATCTTCACTTATCCCAGTCTCTTTTCAAAAATTATGTAAAACGTTGATAATTTGCCCCTTTGATCCTTTTCTTGACCTTTTTCTTCTTTTTTCTAGAAAACAGTATCCTTCTTAATTTTCATTCATATAACCGGTAAGCAGTTTCTACATCAGCGGTAAACGTGGTTTCAACCTTTAATTTTTTATTGCAAAATCTTCTTCGTATTCTTCACCATAAAAAAATCGCTCGACCTTTCCTTATTCTCAGTGGAAAATTGCTACTTTTTTCAATCATATATTTAGTTAATTGAATTATATCGTTCAGATCACCTGAACCAGACCTGCACCTTGTTATTTTCTATTACGTATACATTAAGTATTTCCTTTCTACTTTAAATATGTATTTTCAATTGCCTCGTTGACATTTACTAGCTTTGTTATCTCATTTTTCGATTGCCTTATCGTTTTTAACCATTCTCAGTCTTTGTAATGTTTCATGTCAATACGTCATTTATGACTTCAAAATTCCATTGCATCATCTTTATCAAGTAGTGGATTTCTTCAGCTATTTATACAACTTAATTCGATCTGTCTGAAACAATTTATTTTGTCTAAACTGTTCAATTGTGTTATTATATCGTTTCATCTTTTCTGTATTTGCTTTGATTATTTGGTTTAGTTCCTTTTAAACTCGTTTATATCCTATTTTAACCAGTATTTCTGGAGAGCTTCTTTAAATCAGATTTCTATCTTAACTTTTACTCAGAATCACCGGCTGAACAAAGTTTTTTTCTCATAAGATCTATCTCTCTACGCAAATGTATTTTACACCACAGTCCTTTTCCTTTTTCTTTCCTGAAATCTTTACTCCAATAATTTTTGCTACAACATATCCCAGAACATTTTTTTTTATATCGGTAGTTCTAGTCTTGTCAAAGACCTTGATAAAATTATTTAATTCCTTCATTATAGTTTTATTGTTTATTTCCTTAAGTGATTGTAAATGTGTTTGTTCATTGCGATATATGATTTCTAGCAACTAATACTAATACATAGTAAACAATTTTAACCTAAAGTCACCATGGTTAATACAAATCAAGTATTCATATTATCAAACAAATAATTTTTAAATATATATATATAAATATATATAAATAGATGGAATACTGACAGGCATTACCTCTTCGGGTCAGAGTAGACTTAGAGGTAATGCTAATGAAGGGATATACCATATTCACCATCAGATGCATTTTAGTGTCATACCAAGGGCATCCATTTCTGGAAGTGTTATTTCCCTATACACAGGGATACAGTGAATGAATTCTAAGCACGGTAGACTGAACGGATTCAACAAATAATTGGAGGCCTTCTGTTTTTAAGAGCCTGCAATGTTCTGATCATTCATCTTCCATATCATTGACACAATAAAGGCTTCAATTTTAGCATTTAGCAATCTTCAATTTGTATTATTTTCATTGTTTATTCTTGTGCTTACTTCACTATCTGTCGTACATTGTTACATGATCAAACGTTCCTGTTTGAATCCAACCCTGCTAAATTATATTCTCATACCACAATATATTCCTTAAGTAAAAATGTTGTCTAGTCCAGTCTGTGTGTAGGTGTATTCTACAAACATTATGAAAATGGATCCTCTTCCACTTATGCAGTGAAATACACGTCAGATTTTTAAGGTGACACAAGTACCAGGACATTTGCCAAGACTCTTTACTTGTAGGATTACTATAAAATACTTTTAAAATATTATCATATATATAGTTCATCAAAAGCCTTATGTGTATCTGTAAAACAGACGACGTTAATTTCAGAAACTGGGTTGTAAAATATACAATCATGTTTGTCCTTCTGTTATTCTTGTTTTTGTGGTTGTTTTTTGCTGCTGTTATTTGAATCATTTTACAATTGTTTGTGCTTTCTTCAAGTCCTAAAATTGCCACAAAATATTCGATGAATATTTTTATTTGTGTCATAACCGAAGACTTTTAATGTATTTTCTTAACTGTTCGGTGCTGATTTTCAAATTTTTTTCGATGTTGATGACTATAAAAATGAGTTAAACGTATTTTTTGTATAAATATGACAGAATGTAATGTGACAGAATTTGATATAAAAAACAATCAAAAATTGAAATATTAAAATAAAACAGTCAAAAGTAATAATAATCCAGTATCTAAAAATAAATATTACTTGTGTAAAAGTACACAACAACGAGTGTGTGTGTGTGTGTGTGTGTGTGTGTGTGTGTGTGTGTGTGTGTGTGTGTGTGTGTTCGAGAGAGACAGACAGACAGACAGAGACAGACAGACAGAGGTAGAGAGAAAGAGGGTTTAAGCTTTTGTTTCTTTGTTTTATGACATCATTGTTTGTGTTCTTTTATGCCAACGCTTTTCTGGTAAAAAATAATAATAAATAAGATAAAAATACAAGAAGAGAAACTATTTAACCCATAGCTACGGGGTAAGATCAGTTTCATACATTTCCTAAGGGTATTAGTCCAAAAGTGAAAGCAATAGCGCGACTAAAGTTCGAACTATCGACGATGCAGAAGTCTTACCACTACACCACTTCATCCTCAATAGATTTATCATTTATAATCAAATTTACCTAAGTTTGGAAAAGCTGCATGAATATAGAGTAACAAATATCAATTTCTGTTTCTGAGTTTACTCTCTAACCTTGTACAATCAGTACCCCAGTTAAATGATTGCTGAAATATGCAGTGAAACAAGTGAATCACGCTGTCGGCGGAACGAATATGTTGGCTCTATCCCTTGGAAAGAGATAAATGAGCCCACCCAAAGGCGTTTTTTTTTGTATATAACACAAAGCTGAATGCGATGGTGAGGTTCCATTTACAAAGATCTTGGGATTGTGAAACTAACCCTTAAGGCTATTACTTCCAAGTCCACTCTGAAGCGGAATGGCAATAACAAGCTGTGTTTCAAATAGATATGTTCGAAGTTATTCGTATTTAATACAGCCAGGTGTAAAAATGCTTAAAAAAACAACTACTCAAGCAAATGTAAATATGAATGGACATTAAACGCAGTTCCATGTAATCGAGGCATAAAATAACGAGTAGAAGGGTTGACGAGCCGTAAAAATCAAACGATCACGATTCAAATAATTAAAGAAAGATAACAAAACAGTCTTAATTAAGACAATTGACAGTCTCAGTTCTACGAAACGTGAGATATAAAGGCATTTTTCTTCTTAACCTTGCATATATAATTCGCTTGCAACAAAAAAAGATTGGTATGAACTTGATCTAAGAGATGGTTTGCAGAATTATTTTCGTGTGGTAAACATTTCTCTGAAGATACTTCTATAAATATCCAGTTTATTATTATTATTATTATTATTATTATTATTGAACACATTTCTGTGATGTTGTCACCTTTGGGTGGTGAGATACATGTATATTTAATTTTTGTCTAGCGTCAGCATGTCTTGCGAGACGTGGTTTTTATAGAACACGATCTTGTATAAACAAAGTAATCCAACCCAACAAGTGGGTGGCACTTTGTTCTATAAAGTCAATTCTTCTCTCCAAAAGTGTGATTCTTGAAGTGAAAACATTAGACAACCATAACGAAACAACGGTTGTGTATGTGTGTGTGCGTGTGTGTGCGTGTGTGTGCGTATGAATATGTGCCCATGCTAGTCAGTTTGTGTAAGCGTGTTCATACTTTGGTGAGTGTGATAGTTGTCGGACGAGATGGATCCTCGTTTGTATTGCTCCTTCTGTTGTGTTTTTCAAAGACAGCAAGGAGGACCTGAACGAAGCATAAGAGAATATCGATAAAAGAAAATTGTAAATGTCATCGTTTTTCAATGCATCTCCTCGTTTCACTTATTTATGTTACAATTTAATTCTGTTATATAACATTTTCGATAGACTGAACATTGATAAGCAAGAAAATAATTACGTTGATATCTTGTTATACAGAATACCATAAAACTTCGAAACTTTCAGTGGAATTTCCAGTTTTTACCTCAAAACAAAGCTAGTAAAATGAAACTGTGAATGTTAAAATACCTGTTTCTCTCCACACACACACACACACACACACACACACACACATATATATATATATATATATATATATATATAAACTAAAAGTAATTGAAATCTCTCTTTTGAATTGTTTCATTACTATGAATTCCCTGTCTCATTTATGGTACGGAACAGATAATTATGGGATGAGAGCTTATTTGAAAATAAATTTTCATTTCATGATTGTAACTTGCATTGTGTCAAGGATAAATTAACCTATTAGTAATGAAGAATTTGGTTCCTTTGTTTTAATGACATATCAACCACCCTGGTTTCTTCTCTGCCAAAGCTATACCAGTATAAGATGAGTAATGGTACAAATTAACCGACAATTAGGAATAATAAAAGGGGGTTAATACCTTTCTCAAGCGTATTCGCCCCAAAGTGAACGTAAAAGCACGACAGGTGTTCAAACTTGCAATCTACGATCTCCCAGTTCAGCACTTTAGCCGATTCACGATAGGGATTCCTCCTTTGATGAAAGGATAAATTTAGTTTTATACGCCTCTGTTTGCTAAAATTCAGCCCGTTTTTTTATGAATTTTTTTTGTTAATGATTGTTGAAAATCATGTCTTTAATATATATATATATATATATATATGTATATATATATATATATATATATGTGTGTGTGTGTGTGTGTGTGTGTGTGTATAAGTAAGTAAAGTTGGCGACCTTAGTTAAGGGTGATCAGAAGGAGCCCTTTAAATAGCAACCACAACGAGGTGTAGGGGAGGGTTCTACACCCATTCACTAGATTACTCCACTTTACCCTTGATCCTTACCTTAAGTCTTAAGCAAGGTGGCATCAGGTATAATTTTTTGCGTCTTTGGTATGACTCGACTTGGGATTGAATCCCCGTTTATATATATATATATATATATATATATATATATATATATATATATATATATTACTTCGACATTGTAGCAGGTGAGCTGCAAGAAGATATATTAGTCTCATACCACTTTATCATCTCTCTAGACTACGTGCTTAAAATATCTATCGATAAAATCCCAAGAAAACGGTTTCAAGCTAACAAAAGAAAGAAGCAGAAGGTGCCCCGCAAAAACAATTACCGACGCTGACTACGCCGATGTTATAGCGCTTCTGGCAAATGCACACGCCCAAGCCAAAACCCTACTTCATAATCAGGAACGAGCTGCTGCAGGCTTAGCCCTCCATGTCAATGCACACAAGACGGAATATATGTGTTTTGATTAAACAGACGACATCTCCACCCTAAACGGTAGCTCTCTGAAGCTAGTTCACAAGTTCACCTACTAAGGAAACAGTGTCTTATCAACCGAGATAGACATCGACACGCAACTAGTAAAGTCGTGGACAGCTATTCATAGACTATCGGTTATATGGAAGTCAGACTTCACCCATAACATGAGGCGTGGTTTCTTCCAAGCAGCGGGCGTGTCGACCCGTCTATATGGATGAACTACATGGACGCTAACTGAAGGTATGGAGAAAAAGATTGATGGCAACTACACAAGAATGATGCGAGCAATATTGAATAAGTCTTGGAGACACTACCTAATAAAGCAGCAGTTGTACGACCTCCTACCAGCCATCACGAAAACTATTAAAATTAGACGAACCAGATATGCGGGACACTGCTGAAGATGTAGGGATGAGATCATAAGTGATATATTCCCGTGGACCTCTTCAAATGGACGAGCAAAAGCAGAAGGACCAGCTATAACCTACAAACAGCAGTTCTTTGCCGATACGGGATGTAGCCCTGAAGACCTACCGGAAGAAATGGACGATAGGAAGGGATGATGAGAGAGGTCAAGGATATCCGTGCTGATAGCGTGACATGATGATGATGATGATATATGCATACACCGGGCCATTTTACTCAGTGTCACCCACATTTTAAAATGCCTCTGAAATTCGATCATTTTTTTGTCTTGTGTAATTACTTGAATGTATCTCGTTGTTTACTACCCCGAGAAAAACATCGGAAGCTATAAATTTGATTATACATAACCTTCTGAAAAAGATCATTGGCTAGTTTTTTTAATAATGTGTTTCTCCTTTTTGAAGCCACCATCTACTTTCCTAGAAGTCAAAATAGGGGTTACATCCATGGCAGCAACCACATTAAAAGTAGATCACGGAAAAATAAGTGTCCTTTGAGTTTGATGGAAATTTGATTGATTCGTTTACAGTACAAAAGCTGTACCAACTATAATTACGTAACTTTTCAGTGATCAAAAGTTTCTTTGAATGAGAGATATGAAGAGAAAATATATTTTTTTCGATAGACATTTTTATTAGCGATGAAAGGGCTTTCCTTCTATAGAAATTATGACGCGGGAACGAATTATAGATCTCACTGAGGAACGCTCTCCGCGTGTGATGTATTTCCTTGAACTGTTATCTTCACACTGTCACTTGTTGCATTCATATGAATAGTCTTGTCAAGTCAGCTCTTCCAACAATTTCAAGATGTCAATCAGTTTCACAAAATATTCTTTGAATAAAATTAGAATCATTATTTTATGCTTAAATATACAAGGCATTTGAAATTTGTCGTACATTATTTTAGACTAAATAAGAGAGCTCTGTATTTATGAGAATACACCTTTTGTGAAACTCCTCTGAAGGTTGTAAAATGCGCAACAGCCTCTCTGCAGAGGATTTAAACCCTTCCCCAAAACGAGACCAACATGGGTTGTTACCCATAATTCATTAAGACGAGATCATAATGATTGAGCAATTCTTGACCCGGCAACCGAGAAGTCAAGTGTCTTAAAACAAACGAATTTGGCACTTACCGGCAATAAGACTCGACTCTGTAAACCACGTAGTTGCGCCAAGCATAAGCATGTATATGCGCCATATCAACCATATTCTTCAATCTGTACTTTCTGCAAACTCCCGACTTTTTTTTATTGTAGAGGGTTATAAGTCAATAGCGTTGAGAGAATAAGAATTTTATAACTGTTATGGAACAATTCATTGTCAACTGAGAGGAGAAATTCTACTCTCAGTTCCATTATACTGTTTAGTGCATCGCCATCTTAATCAAGACGAATGGGTTTCTTCGTTGGTAAATTCCAAACACAAGTTGGACTCTGTGGTGGGTAGGAAAGCATAGGGCTTCACAAGAACTAACGGTACATATGGCTTCTTCAAATAACAAAAACAAAACGAAAGCCTTCTGAGTCTGATTTGGAGAATGATGATGCAGCTTCATTGATTCATTTTACTTAAGTCTTTTGAAGAAATTATCTTCTTTCTTACTAGAGAAGGTTATGTCAAGCAGAGCAACCTTTCCGACAGTCAAGATTTCCTTGCAAGGGTGGACAACCGTAGGAATTTCAAAAATATCCTTCAAATACATACGTTCTACTCTATAAAATACCAAGTGTAATAAAGTAGATATCTCGAAAGGAGCTCTGAAGTGAAAGCAGCATAAGGAAAATAACTGTTCATTGGCTAAAAAGAATGACAATTAGAATCGGCAGAGAAAAAATTAAGACCAATTCATTTATACATCTTCAGGTTACCTCTTCTTAAAATATCTAAAGAAGTAAAAGTTTCTCAAGATATCGGAACAAAATATATCCATAAATTTGAGATGCTTCAAATATCCATATGTCCAGGGAATGCTGCAAAGGACGCTATGTGGAAGGTGTGACCGAGAAGACTGAGACCAGCGTAGGAAGTTTGACCAAAAATAACTAAAGGCCTAAACTCTGAAGAAAACCATCCCATCTTCTCATTGTGAAATATGCGAGATATACAGAGACATAGACAGAGAAATACCGGAAGATAAATATGAATGATATGTGACTTTTTTAAGCAAGGTGGATTGTATGGTCCTACATATGAGAGAACATTTACGGAGGATGAACCCAATCAGAATCAGCTATCAAATAGACAACTTCAAAGCTATTGGAGAGAAAGTAATATAACTGAGACCAAATTAATGAGCAATGTTAAAGCAACACCAGAAAAAATCTACACTTGGTCGAAATTCACCACACAGAAATACAAAGGAAACTAAAAAAATAAAATCACAATTAACCAAAAAAATATAAACAAAAAATCTACCGCTCAAACACAAACCGCTGCTCCAATAATACAACATCTCCAACAAATCAAAGGTCACACAGATCTCCAATCCATCCATAAAAAACCCATCAAAGATACACTAAAAAGACTTCTCACCAACACCAGATGCTTCCATTGATTAATCGAGAATAAAACATATAAACACTCAAGTGAATAATGTAAGACTGGAAGCCCATCTAAAGCCACCCCCACAAAAGAAAAATCAGTAGAGACCCCTTAACATCAATATTAAAATCCCCTAAAAAGAATTAATAAACAATGCAACATTTAGGGATCAAGCAAATGAATAAATAGAAACTGGAGAGTAGAAAATCTGGATATTGAAACAGACAGCATAACTGAAAACCTTGATAAAGGAGATATATAAAGTATGGGTGAAAGCAAGCGGATTTGACACAGAAATTTGAATATATATAATTGCTGTAGTTTTTTTGCTATTAGCGATCTAAAAAATCACGATTAATTATTAATGCAATACTTTCAACCATATGACTGTTTTCAGCTTCACCAATAATCCAATCACTAAAAATAATATGTATAAAAAAATAGGTTTTGAATTACCAATAAGGTTTTATATCCAAATAAAGCAAAAAAGCTAATCTAGCCTTTTGTAAAAAAAAAGATGCTTGTAAAGTGTGCTGCCGGCACTTAAGGAATTGTAAGTAACTTTTACGTTGTCTGGTTATAATAAGGAGATGCACAATATGTAAAGCTTTTAAAATATGAAGTTGAATAAACGTCTAATTATCAATTCTATTAATTCGAATAACATCTAATCTTATGCCATAAAACGGTTATTGTTCTTAATCAGGATTAGTATTTGAAAAACACACTCGCATACACATGTATATATATATATATATATATATATAGATTGATTGATTGGTTTATATGTTTACTACATCCTACTAGCACACCAAAGCTGTATTAATACACACACCTATATTATATAAAGTAACGCTTACTCAAGCACCCGTGTATAGCTTAACACACGCACACCTACACCAGCACACACGGATGTATATGAGTAGATACGTAACTGCATGATTCTAAGTGGTCAGCATATGTCACCATATTTCTACCAGGAAGGGACTTTTTCGAGATAAAGTTTGGTAGATAATAAAAAAAAACAAAATAGAAGTTTATAGCTCCAAGGAAAACAATAGATCTTGTTTAGGCTACACCACTACATAGAAGCGTGTAACACCAACCATCAAAATAGTCTACTGAGGTAGCACCACCCCGTTACTTTCAGTCGGACTCCTGTTGTTACCTGGCCGTGAGACGGACTGACAGAGATACAAAACACCGTCTGTTGATTCGTTTGATATTAACTTTATTTGCTACGATCTTTTTCTGTGGGTCGCCGACAAAAGAGAAAAGGAATATGAACTGAGAACAACAGTTTTAGATTAACAGAAAAAAATAAACTGTCTCACGATGATAGAAGCAGACACTGACCTTGATATGATCTTTCTCGTTTGCTAATTTAGATCCCTGTCTACTCAGGTTGCTTATTCACGATCGCCTAGCCCAGTGCGTTGGTGTAGGTTAACCGTTACGCAGAGCTCACCCAGAATGAGTGTCGTGATTTTTGGCTCATCTTCACATCTCCGCAGCTCGTCTCTAATTCCTGCACTTTTCCTCTTTCCTATACTGTGTGCACTTTAACGGCTTTTCTGTTTGAGTTTCTTTCAGCCAATCAAAGATTTCGGCCGAGTTGCTGCTAATCCATTTCTATTTTTCACTTGAGTGTCTTCTACATTCCTGACCTAGATTTGAGGAATCTCTCGTTCATTTCCCTATTCATTTCTCCCTTATCATTGTATCTCTCTCTCTCTCTCTCTCTCTCTCTCTCTCTCTCTCTTTCTCTCTCTCTCTCTTACTGCCACGGATATCTTTCTCATCTATGTTCCTCTTTTTTTTTACTGAATCCTGGTTGAGCTCGAAATTTAGCCGGGAAACAAATTGCTAATAAATAAAATAAACCTAAATATATTACAGTAAGATATTGTACAGGACCATTTGTGTCTCGTGGTATCATAGTGACCAACGCTTGTAAACCTTTAAAACCTTTCAGAAAGAGTTCATGATTATTTTCCAATGGCTAACAGCCCTTTAAGTGAACTGATACACACACACACACACACACACATATTCATATATCTATCTATATATATATATTGCAACACACACACACGCACACACACACACACACACACACACACACACACACACATATATATATATATATATATATATATATATTGCAACTGCATAATCTCTTAGTGATCACTCCCATCCAATAACCCCTCAATTAGCACCACTCCGTTCATACTCCCTCTAGTGACTCATTAATTCATCTACAAGTCCACAAAGACTGAAGCAAATGTGAGAAGGAAAGACACCTCCTTTAATTGATTCATTTTATTAGCTTGTAGAATTTTATTCTTCTCACCAACGTATTTCTCTTGAAACCAGAAACCAATTTTAAAAACTTTCGTAAAAATTGTCCGAGTCACATTGTCTGTTTCTGGAGAGAAACTTTTTTCGGATGCTTAAGATATCCAGCCTTAGACATCAAAATCCAATCATATGTTTGCCATCTCCAGACATCCACCTTGTCATCAACATTATAACTGTTTCCCTTCCGACATTGACCGTTGAAGTTGCATGCTCAATGCGGTCATTCTCAAAAGTGCTACAGCCATCATCCACATAGATTCTCTATTCAAACCTTTTTAACGCCAACCTTTCCCATTTAACAGGATTTATTTAATCTTTTACAATTGTTATTTTTAAGTAATCGTTATAATTCTTCCATGACTAATTATACGGACGTCTGTTCGCATGTAGCTGACCGTTACGTTGTTGTTTCACTAATATATCATCAAACATACGCACAACATATCGGCCCGCCGCATTTGGGCAGTTATCATAAGAGGCACCAGGTTTGTACATCTTGGCCTTGGAAGGATTTCTGTGTTAGGTTTTTTAGTATTCCACTTGAGAGTTAAAATATGTCTCGATGATTTCTGATGAAAGAGCTTAAATATTTTCAGAGCTGTAGGAAGTAATATCCATGTTTCAGTTGAATACAAAAGAATAGGGGGGTGTCCTCGTGGTGTAATGGTTAAAGCGATGCACTGCGGAATCGTAGGACGCGAGTTTGTACTCCAGTAGTGCTATTACGTTCACTTTCGGGCAAATACCCTTGGGAAAGGTATGAACCCCCTTATCCTCCCAGCTATGGGGTAAATAGTACCACTATTGTTTTTCTAGGAGAATAGCTTTGGCATTAAATAATCTGCAAAGGTTGATATGCCATTAAACAAAGAAACCAAACCAAACTAAACAAAAGAATATTCAATATGCACGACCTATAAACGTTTTATAGGTATTATGGATATTAGTTCATACCCGTTTTTTAGGCTCCCAAAATTAAAAATGCCATTTGAATATGTAGATAAATTTTAAAATCCAAGTAGCCATGTACTTTCAGAATAAGTCAAAATCTCAGCCATAGCCAAATTAGTAACATGAACAGTTATATTTTGCTTAATATGCAGCTCATCTATTATGGGGTAAACATTACATTTGTTTTTACCAAGCTAATTTTAAAAACAAATGCTGTACATGAGGCTGCAATTAAATGCTCAATATGATGAAGTTTGTCTTCAGTATGCGCCAGAATGTCAATATTGTCAGTGTAAAGGAACTCTCTTGAAATTGAACCTTCTCAAATCAAAAACCCATCTATTAAAAGAACACATCTCTCTCATTACTGACACGTGTGAATAAGCAACACAGAAAAGAATATTAATCATAGTGTTAGAGCTAAAATGTTTCCCTGCTTAACCCCGTTATCTATTGAAATTTCATCCGACAATCTGCCACTCATGAAAACTATAGCCTTTATACTTCGGCATCTTTTGAGGCATATTTACAAATATTGGTGGCCACTGTATTTTTCCAGGTATTATCCAAAATGCATCTCTATTAACTGTGTGAAAAGTTTTAGTCAAAACGAGAAAAAAACATGATACAGAAAAACATGTTTCTCCATACGCACCTTCGGCACCTGCCTAGCTGAAAATATAATGTCGGTTGTTCCTCAGTCAGATGCAAACCAACTTTGTGATTCTGGAATGACAGCAGGACAGATGGTCTAAAGCAGTTAATTCAATAAAACCCAAGAAACAACCTCGCCAACTGCATCCAGATGTGTGACTCCACGGTGGTAGTCACAAATTCCTATATCTCCTTTGCTCTGTCACAGGCTCTATAGAACCGTCAACTCAATTATTTGGTATTATCATATTTGATTATATTGAACTTCCAGCACTCTGTATAAATCGGTAAAATCATGTTCAGAATTTCCACTTTTTACTTTCAACTGTGAGGCCATCTAATCCGGGTAACCTCCAAGTGTAAAATTGTTTCATTACTTATTTAGTTTCCGTATACGTTGGCTATTTGTCTTCACAATTTTTGTCACGCACTGAAGAAAACCTTCCGCTACATAAGTAGTAATCATTGATGGATTATTGAATATAATGGTGAATCCTGCTGTCATCACTTGAGGATTTTTTCTTGGGCTTTGATAAAATTAATGCTCTCTCTAGATCTCAGAGGATCAAAATCTTCATGCATGACACCGGAGAACAATTTCCGAAACTTTTTTGTAAGCACTCTGAAATTCAGAAGAAATGGTCGAACATCGCTTCTTTTTATATTCTCCACACTTCATGTTGTAATATTCGTTTGTATTCTTTTTCTTTCTCTGCTAATCTGTCTATCTGTCTATCTATTTATATTCATATGTGCATTGATATATATATATATATATATATATATATATATAGTCATCCACAGACAGATCTGTTTCGTTCTATCAGACCTCATCAGTGTGGCTAGACATACTAGCTTCCCATAGCTGGGATCGAAACCTGGTTGACTCAAACGCCAATCCAAGTCTCTAAACCTCAGCCACGAAGGAACAAATAGCAGCGAAGTAAATTTTAAATGGTTTTAAATCACAATTTCTATTGTTTACATACATTCGCTTAACGGGTACCGAGAACGCCATTCATATATGAAGAGCCTTGCATGAAAGCTAATGGCAACACGATTACTTCATTCGCTAGAGAGCTCAAACCTACGGGGGTAGGGGAGCATATATATATATATATATATATATATATATATATATATATATATATATATATAGTCTGTGTATCCGTGTATATATATATATATATATATATATACATGGATACACAGACCCGCACACAAATATTCATAAATAAATATATGCGATCGTAATGATTTTAAAGTCTTATCGCAGGCTTTCTTCTATACTAATTACATATTGATGTGTACCACATTAATGAAAGATTCTTCTCGAACTTAAAAGATTTGAGAGATTTTGTCGGTATCATACAATAAGACATTAGAAATCGTCTAATTGTCACTGCCTCAGGCATAAAACCTATGTTATGAAGTTCATCAATATAAATCAATGTAAATCAATATTTTTTACTGAATAAAAGTCTGCTTAAAACCCAGAAATGTTATAAAAATTATCATATTTGATTATATTGAACTTCAAATCTGATTTTATTTATATATTTCGATAAAAAAGAAAACATCCATAACTGCTATTTTATTAGAAAAAATTCAATAACTTATTAGAAATCTGTAATTAAACAATTTTATATTGAAATGAAATTATTATTATTATTATTATTATTATTATTATTATTACTCCTTTAGAGTTTTTCACATCAGTATTAACTGATGGTTTTTCACAGGAGTTTGAGTGACAGCAAGTCTCCTCAAGTCTCCAGGACTCTTCTCTGTATTCTAGCCGTTCTCAGTAATGCTGTCATGTGGATCGTCTCTACTCGTCCGCCAAATTCCAAGTCCTCCAAGCCTTTTATTATTATTATTATTATTATTATTATTATTATTATTATTATTATTTACTTCTTTAGAATTTTTCACATCAGCGTTAGCTAATGGTTTTCACTGGAGTTTGAGTGAGAGCAAGAGTTCTCAAGTCTCTAGGACAAATCTCTGTATTCAGGCCGTTCTCAATAATGCTGTTGTTTGGATGGTCTTCACTCGTCCACCAACTTCCAAGTCATCTAGGCTATTTAATAATCTTTTAGGTACTGTACCAACAGCACCAGTCACAATTGGTATAATCGTCACCTTCATAATCCATAGTTTTTTTCAATTCCCTGGCAAGGTTTTTTAGAACGCTCAAAGAGTTGTGTTTCTTACTATTGTTGTTTCTAAGTTATTGTCATTCCGTTGTCTATCGTGTTGTCAGTATTGTCTCTGATGGCTGAAATCAGTCCTCATATGTGTTTCCCTATGTAGTCTTCAAGTCGTTGTATCGATGCGTCAACACTGTCTTCGATGCTGGCAAGTCCTCTCCCCGCTTCTTTTCTTGATACGTATAGTCTGTCAATGTCGTCTCTAGGATGTAATTATTATTATTCTCATTATTATTATTATTATTCAATCATTAGAGTTTTTCACATCAGCGTTAGCTGGTGGTATTTCACTGGAGTTTGAGTGACAGCAAGGCTCCTCATGTCTCCAGGACTATTCTCAGTTTTCTGGCCGTTCATAAAAGTGCAGTAGTTTGAACAGTCTCCAATTATCCACCAATTTCTAAGTCCTCCAGTCCTTTTAGTAATCCTTTAGTTACTGTTCCAAATGCACCAATTACAATTGCATGTTCCATTTTTTTTCTATTCTGTGGCAAGATCGGGGTACTTAGCCTTTTTTTCACATTCTTTCAGTTTTATTCTGTGGTCAGTCGGGACAACAATGTCGAAAATTTCGCAAGTTCTCTTTATTATTATTATTATTATTATTATTATTATTATTATTAGGTCTGGTCTTCTTGCCGAGATTAGGCAATCTGTGTGTATGCCAAAGACCCATAGGCGTTTATGTGTGTTATTTTCTAGGACAGTTGCTGGGTTGTGCATATACCATTTGTTTGTATGATGAAATTTAAATTTCTTGCACATCTCCCAGTGGATTACCTTGCCCACCCAGTTGTGTCTATTATCATTATTATAATTTGCTCCTTTAAAGTTTTTCACATCAGTGTTAGCTGATGGTTTTTCACTGGAGTTTGAGTTACAGCAAATCTCCTCAAGTCTCCAGGACTCGTCCCAGGATTCTGGCCGTTCTGAGCAATGCTGTCGTTTGGATTGTCTCTACCCGTCCGTCAACTTCCAGGTCTTTCGTTTAGTAATATTTTTAATAATAATATCGTCCGACTGGTTTTAATTTACCCTAACCTCATCTAATATATTGTTCTTGTTTCATGAACTTGTAATAAATATAAATTCCAAATCAACGAATTCCATGATTTGTTCAATAAATAAATCAATGAGTCAGAAGATCGATTACAAATGAATATTGGATTCTTTTTTTAAATCAATGAACCTCATTGTTTATTACACATTTTGTATAGTGATATTGGCTGGTGATTCTTGATAAAAAAATCGGGACAGCAAAGTTCACAATTTGGCAGATTTTCTTTTTTTTTTTTTTTGTTGATTATTATAAGGTTTGGTGTTCTGGCCGAGATTAGGTGATCCGTTTGTATATTAAAGTCACATAGGAGTTTGTGTGTGTCATTTTCAAGGACAGATGCTGGGTTGTGCATATACCATTTGTTGGCATGGTCAAATTTAAATTTCTTGCACATTTCCCAGTGGATCAGCTTGCCCACCCAGTCGTGTCTAGCTTTGTACTCCTTCTGTGCCAGTTTGCTGCATTTCCTTATTTTCTGTGCCAGTTTGCTGCATTATTATTATTATTATTATTATTATTTTGAGAGTTTATAACGCCAGGATTAACCAATGGTTTTACACTGGAGTTTGAATGATTGTACGTTCCCGCAAGGCTTTTGGACTCTTCTCAGTACACTGGCCACTCTTACTAATGCTTTAGTGTGGACGGCTTCCATTCATCCTCTTATTTCAAGTGTTGCAGTCCTTTTATCAATCATTTGGTGACTGTACCGAGTGCTCCTAGTACAAATGGTATCACCATCATCCATGCTTTTACTAGTTCTCCAGTAACCATGTTTTTACTATTTATCCAGCAAGGTTTAGGTATGAATCTCATTTTTCGCTTTCTTTCAGTTTTTATCTCAGGTCCAACTGGACGGCAAAGTCCACTATTCGGCAAGTTCTCTTTATGCTTTGATGTCTATCCCTAGCTTTAGTCATCTGGCCGACATTATAGACCTATTTGAATCTAAAAGTCCAAGTGAAGTTTGCGCATCTCATTCTCCGTGCCGAATTCAACGTTCAGTATATACCATTCGTTTATATGGTCAAATTTAAACTCCGTGAACAATTCTCAGAAGATCACATTCCCCACGCAGCTGTGTCTTTTCTTATACTCTTTTTTGCACTAATTTGTTGTTCTGTCAGCAGTACGTGTTGTTTTTATTGAAGTGTGAGGGATAGAAATATTTCTTCAACTCCCTATTCCTCTTCTAAGTAATCCAGTGTTTCTCAGCATTGCTGTGGTTAATATAGTCTCATGTCTCTTCTTTGATTTTTACTTCCTTTATACAATTATATTGGTTCGTAGGGATTATTCCGAGAGCTCTATTTCTCCCAATGCGCTATTCAGAAGATTTTTAGTCACATTTCCAAGAAGTTCTTGTTGAGTGCATTTCCCATTTCTCTCCATGATTAAACCATAGTTATATTTGCAATATTCACAGTAATGTATCCTCCCGACCCATTCATGTATGTTGTGCTTTTATTAATTAATTTATTTTTTATAGCATCTGCCGCTTGAGTAAATCTTTCTTTATATATATATATAAATCTTTCTTGTATATTCTTTGAGCTCATAGGTTTTCAATACTACACATTGCTCGGTGCTGGTTTTTCCTCTTCCTACTTCTTTCTTTTCGAGGTACAGTAAGCCAACATCATATTGGCTGAAAGGCTTTAGGTTTAGTCAATAGTTTTCTTATGACCTTGCACATGTTTCTGAGCTATATTCTTGTCAAGTTTAGGATGGATTCGGAATAGCTTACCAGGGACTGTCCAGATATTTATTCTTGTCATTATGCTATTTAACAAAAGTTTAATTTCTTGAAGTTTCTTCTTTCTTTGATATTTCAACTAATTTTCTTTTTCATTTCCTTTTGCTTCATTATATCTTATTTTTATATTATCAACTATTTTCAATTTTCATTTTTTCAAGTAGGATGGCGCTTTCCTGAGTGGATCATTCTATTTTTTCTGTTGCTTCTTTTTCTTTCAATAAATTATAATACATTTGCATATTTCCTAATTCACATTCCATCCCTATGTTTTAGATAAAGTTTTTAAGTATATACTTAAATATTTCAAGCACATATCAATTTTTGACAATAAGTTGTACCTCATTCATTACACGTTGCTTTTTTGTTTACCGGCATTTTTTTAATTAATATCCTCCTTTACATTTTCTTAAGATCTTATTCAAAGTTATCATCACTTAGGGGAATAATAGTGGAATCTATGGATTTCTTTGAAAATATACATCTTTTAATATGGTTATCTTCTTAGCGTTATCCTTCAACTGTTAGTTCAATTATTCAGTTCTTCGTGGTAAAACTGATTATATTTAGGTAAATTTTGAACATACGAAGTGCATTCAATAAGTTTTCAGATTTTTTTCTTATTGGCATTTGAATTTGTCGTAGACTCTTGAAAATTCAGTAGGTAATTGCTATACATCTTAAGAGAAGACTGACCAATTCTTATGACTTCAGGTTCAAATGAACTGCTACAGAAACAATTGGAATACACCCTACTAAAGCCTGATTGTCACAACAGGTGAATTTCAAAAATGCAATCTGACACTTTAGAAGAACGATATGCAATAAAATTATGTTTTAAACTTGCAAAAAATGCCACAGAAACGTATGAAATGCTTCAGACTGCTTTTGGACCATCTTGCATGAATCGAGCATCAGTTTTTGAGTGACATAAGAGATTCAAGGAAGGCACGGAGTCTGTGAGGGAGGATGAGAGGTGTCGGAGGAGTAAGGAACTCAACACACCAGAGTTGATTGGCCAAAAGGGTCAGGGTTAGGGTTACTATGTTGCGGTTTTAATGAAGTTCAGGAAGAGATTCCGTCAGAAGAGGTCAGCATTCTTCAAATTGGGTCAGTGGCATTTCCAACAGAATAATGCACCAGGCCACAAATCCATCCTTGTCACAGACTATTTGACCAAGATGGACATCAAGATAGTTACTCAGCCTCCCTATCGTTTAGAGCTTGCTCCCTGTGACATTTGGTTATTCCCTAATCTCAGAGGCTGTCGTTATGAGAAAATTGAGGCGATGAAAAAGGCTGTGACGAAGGCCATTGACACGCTCACACAAGAGGACTTGCATGGGGCCTTCCAGAAATTTTTGGAACGGTACAACAAGTGCATAGCAGTCGGAGGAGATTACTTCGAAGGGGACTCGAGTTTCAGGTGTCTACTATCAATAAAAGTGTCCACTGGAAAAAAAAAAAAAACCCTGGAAACTTATCGTATGCACCTCGTAAATTGGGTGAGCAATACCAATATTTAACGGTTCTGGCCTCCTATCCTTCTAAAATCTATGCAAGGTATAGCTAACTTTTCCTCCTTATATTTACATTGATCACAATCTGAATACTGATGTTCAGTAAGACATACGTTCTTATATTTCCACTGTGAGATCGTTTAATTTTCATGTAGAATGTTACTGGTTTTCCAGCGAATAGCAGAATTATTTTGTCTAAGATCAGGATACTTAGCAAATAACTTTATAGGAATTTTTCCCACCAGTTACACCTTTGTTTTTCATTAGAGTCTGATTGACGTAAATTCTCCTAACCTCTACAGAACACTTATAAATATTCATATCTATTCAAAAAGTTATGTGACCGTGCTGGTTTCTATTCTTCTTCTGATTTTCCCTTGCTCCAGTCCCTTTGACATTCTTTTAAGATAAGTTCCACGGGTAACTGCTACAGTTGGTGTCTGCGACACCTTAATGTTCCAAAGCCTTTCGACGTCGAGGAGAATGTGATTAGAGTTCTTAAATCTTGTACAAAAGCCCCCTCTCCCATTATATACAAATTCCACTTCATTGTCAAGCAGTTCAACGGATATATTATTTCTCAATTTTCTTTAACTCATAAAACAAATTAATCATAATTGCTTGAAAAGGGAGTTGTTTCTTTGTTAGGGCTAAGTACTTTGTATATATATATATATATATATATATATATATATATATATATATATATATATATATATCTTTTGTGAATATTTTGATAATAGCATAATTATTGATTACTTTTAGAAACACGTAATACATTAAACATGGCCTGACCTGTTTTATGTATCATTTAAGAGTTGTATAATTAAATAAAGACATTTGGAATGACAAAGTAATATCTTCAGGTAATGATAAAAGTAAACTAACGGCTTTTTGATTTGAGTATACAAATGAATAAAAATTAAATCACAAATTTTAAAGAAATTACTCGTCGTTTTTCTGACTCAACTTAAGAAAAAAAAAGATATATATTTTATTATATTCATGTGCATTTTGGCGGAAACACATTTAAAGAAACGGTCCATACAGTGGAAAGAAAATATATAAAATTTTCAAATTCTTCGTTTATTTACATTGAAACAGGAATAACAGTCTTAAAAGGCATTTTTCTCATGGTGGTGATCTACCAAACTTGAAAAGAAAAAAAAGAGAAAGAAAAAAACACAAAGAATACAAAGACTAAAAAATTCAAAATGGGTATGAACATTTCTCTGCCCCACGAATACAAAGAAAATAACAGCGGGGTTGTACCTTCCCACCCACACCGCACAGTTGTGCAGAAATAATCAAATCTTATCAATCAAAAACCCAACCATGTGTTCTGGTACAATTTAGCATACCTTATTTGATCGAATTACTGCCGAGCCTGTACTATGTTCGAGACAAATTATTACCTTGTCACTGTCGTCTGTTCAGAAAAGAATTTGAATAACCAACACTCCCAATAACAGAACAAATATTTTGATTGTGACAGAGATTGGAGGTCAAATAACATGACGGTACTGCGAGAATAAATCGACCATTAAATTACAGTTTTTCTCATATAATTATTTTTAACAACTCAATGTTAATAAAAATAATAATAAAAGTACAAATAATAGACAAAAACAAAGACACAGGAAAGGATAGTGAAACTAAGTGACTCATAAAGCCTTCAAAGCTTGAACTTTAAGTGTATATTTTTGGATTGTGAAGCAGCTAAATTTCCACCAAAATATAGAATCATGGTGATTGTTACTGGTGATAGAAAAATAGCTGAAAAAAAGATAAAGTGACATTACTCTAATTTAATTTTTTTTTTTTAACAGGAACGATTATACTACTGACTATAAGAGGGTAGGAAGAGGAAAGAAACATGACACAAGTGGCTTGTTTGAATATATATATATATATATATATATATATATATATATATATATATATATATATATGTGTGTGTGTGTGTGTGTGTGTGTGTGTGTGTGTGTGTGTGTGTGTGTGATTATGAATTATTAGTAAGCCGAAAAGAGAGAAAAGAAATACAGAAAAACACATTGCATTGTAATGATAAAGTAATGATTTTGCTCTAAGATAAAGATTAAACTCGTAATAATCTAATGTACGTATTAAGAAATCCAAGTCTAAATCTACGAGATAGATCAACCCACAATGCCCAATTAAAACCTAAATGGGTAGTCTAATACTAATTTTGAAACATACAATTTTACTCTTTGATTAGTAGCTTTTATCGTGTTTTTGTGTCTCGCGGAAGTTATTCATACTTGCGGTAAAGTGAGGTAGTATCTGTAACAAGTGTACTGATATCAATCCCCCTCTCGGTCTGCAATAGCCACTACTTGTTGCAAATGAAAAATGAAAAGGTAAATACTATCAAACATGGGGATCAAAGGACAGATTTGAATGTCATGATCGACTAGGGCTCCCTTAATAATCAAGATGGGGGATGCAATCGGAATTCTGCGAATGTAAGCCGTTTTAATGCCAGATACTTTAACAATGGCCGAAGTAACGATACATATTAAGTACACCAAAATAAATTGGGTTGAGTCACCAAAAAATGTAGTTCACCAAAAGAAAAAATAGCAAAGAGTTTATTGATAAACAAAGATAGAAATAAGGAAAGAAACTACTGATTTTGATAAAACAAGGTAAACGGTGGCTGTATATTCTTGTAATTTTTCAAAGCCAGGTCATATACAAACTTAGTTCTACTTTAGAGAAATACATATTTTCTAATCTTGAGATAATCGAAATATATGGAGAGGTATGCAATGAGGAGTAAGATGATTAAGGTCTACTCCAATGAAATTACAACACAAAATACGGAAAACCAAACCTTAAAGGAACCCACCACCACAACACCAACGATTACATCAAATAAAAGAAAGGCGGAAGAACTTTTAAAAGCATCACTGAAAAGAAGGGGACATTAAAATCTTTAAGGAATGAAGACTGGACAAAAGTAATACTTCC
>OY757904.1:135352539-135362539 GCA_963585895.1 Sepioteuthis lessoniana
TTCTGATTCGCTTTATTGTGTGCATTTCTTGCTTCTTTGTGCTTCATCAATTAGTTGTAAAATGAAATATTTCATATCCTATTAGTCCTTGGATGTTAAAAAAATGCTTGAGAAACGCTTCTCCCGGACAACTATTGCTGTCATAAGATCTAAAAAATAACATGACCTAATTACAGTGACTTCTTGACATTCTGTTTGGGGCATACTAAATGAAGACTTCGTGCCCAATTTCGAGTGTAACAATGTAGAAAAATATCTATCACATAGTAAATTTTTCAGCAATTTTTCTTTTGAGAATTTGAAAACAACTTACTACTCAGGCATTTACCGCTGCTTTTAGATTGATCTTCGAAAGATACGTGACACTATAGATTCTTAACTGAGTTAATCTTTAAAATACTGGTCATATAAGTCTCTTTTCTGATTGACCAGGTATTTCGTCTGACTGCTGCTTGTCTACTTCGATAGAACTTTATTCGTAAAATCACTTTTTCTCGGTATGCAGAGTCACTAAGATACTCCAGTATTAAAAGCGGCACAAGTGTTTGTTATTTACGTCTAAGCTACAGCCAATATGTCCTATGCGCATTTCTTAGAGCCACCAGGCACTCAATATTTGAAAAATGGTTACTTCACAAAATGCGTGTACTATGTGAAATAGGTCTCATTAAACATCATCCTTTTCTCTCTCTCTGTGTCTCTCTCTCTCTATCTGTCTCTCTCTCTATCTTTCACAACCCCACTCACAAACTCAAACAAACATACACACATATGTGCGCTTGTGTGTATTGGGAGTCGCAATTAGTGTGTCTATTGTCACCGAATAAAATGGAATTGTCAACAGAGTTCAAATCCTTGAGAAGCTTAGTTGCATTTCTCTTTACACTTTAATCACTTTGGAAAAGGCGTGAACTGATTTTTGCAATCCTAAGTATGGGTAGCTCGTAAGGCAACCAGTCCAGAGGAAGGAAAACTAAAGTTAAACCAGCTGTCCTCTTATTGAAAATTGGCCAGGGGTCATGTCCTTCCCGTAATGATATGGTTGATCAAATTCACACACACACACACACACACACACACACACACACACACACACACACACACACACACATATATATATATATGTGTGTGTGTGTGTGTGTGTGTGTGTGTGTGTGTGTGTGTATTGTCATCCAAAGACAGACTCTTTCATTGTATCACAACTCTTCAGTGTGGCTAGACACGCAAAATTCTTCAAGCTAGGCTCCAAACACGGTTGACTTTACGTCAGTGGCATATCTTTTTTCAGAACCATCGTCAGTCTTTACGTTAGTGAAGAAATTTTTTTTTCGCAAACCATTTATATACACGTTATCAGCTACCGGTATATGAATAGAGTTATTGCATTTCAGTTTATATGGTAGCCGGCAAATTCCCCACTAGAAGTCTCAAACCACAGCATCAAGGGAGCATATATAGTTATGATTTAATGATTAACCTCTGACAGCTTTTTCTCTTGAATAATTAATGTTGTATTATGCAAATGTGGTCTACGATTGTTTATCAAACTGTAGTGGAAATAGCATATATATATATATATATATATATATATACAAAGTAGGTCATTCGATAAACATGGAGATTGATTTTATTGAAAACGAAATCCGTTATTTTCCGGTATTTTTTCCATAAATATCGATTTCACATTTTTCGGAAATGTTTTATAGTTGAAAATGTTTAATGTAGTAAGAACACTTTTGACGACATTCAAAATATTTGAACATATATCTGTCAGCAAATTTCTGGTGTGAATTTTGCAAAATTTTCAGGAGCACATTTTTGTCCAAATTATGTTTGCAAATGGGCTAAACACGACTAACCTTATGGTGCTTTTAGTGGAAATAGTCAAACGATCTGACTAAAATGTTCCGTGAGCAGAGTTCAGTAAAAATAGTTATCATGCTGACCGTCTTCAGCGACATGAAAGGAATCATGACTATTGATTCCAGTAAAAGAAAAGATTCGACCTTATGCACTGCTTGCTATTGCAAACAGTGAATAAATTTGCATCGTTGCCAAAATCAAATTTATCTATTGAATCACCCTATATATATATATATATATATATATATATATATATATGTGTGTGTGTGTGTGTGTGTGTGTGTGTGTGTAGATATATATTACCTTCCATGACAACACATGTAAAGATTGAACCAAAAGAAAATAATTGTGAACATAAGAAAACAATTACGACAGTTAACCGGGAAGCTGTTCATTTGCTCAAAATAACGATCATTGAATGACAATGTTCAAAATCAGGAGACCTGTTTATACAATACTGTGATAAAGATCAGACTAAAAAAATATCACGGTAAGAACCGGTTCTCAAACAATATATAACGAAAACCGGATTTACTTTAAAGGAATCAACATCCGACCAACTAAAGATGAAACGTGAGGGAGATTGACTTTAAAGATACGTATCACGGTCCTTCTCTGACTTTATCCCCTACAGGCTACCACCACCGACCATTTCACTCGTACATACAAGGATTTCATGAACAATAATTCGTACTGACGTGCTGACCTAGGCGGTAATTAATAAGTGTCCCGTATCGTATGCTATTCGGCTCTCCTGTACCTTGAGGATAGACCGCTTTTTCAAGGAGCTAAGAATGAATGAACACCATCCAGACGTTGCTCCCAATCTACTCCAGAAAAGTTTTCCTTTTTTTTTCTTTTTTCTTTTTCTTTTCTCATCTGACATTTTCAATCACTAAGCCTCTGTGGAAAAATTGGACGATCACCCCATCGATCATGTGAATTTGGAATACTTGCTAAAAGCGACATATTATGGTCCAAATAATGACTCTCCAATCGTGATGGCAACTCTCCAAAATATTTTTAGTCAACACATTGCATTGTGAGATATCACAACAGGTCTCAGTTTATTTAAACACTTGTGGGTTGAATCTTACATGCAAATGGAAATGGGAAAGTGTTAAACACTATCTTTTGATAGATAAAAGATATGAGGAAATGATTTCAAGGGGAGATCGAGGACAACAAAGATGTACGCCTTTTTCAATTTCTTATGTTTTGGGATATTTTTGAACCATTAAAGCAGCTGCACATGAAGGTAAGAGCACTTATTTTGATGATAAATTATTCTAAACTCTCACAATTTTGCTTGAGATTTTTATAGATAGACAAAGAGAGTAATAGAGAAAAAAGTATTTATAACAAAATGTGTTTGTCAAAAACATTTTTTTTAAACTTCTAGATTTTCTACAAGTCAGTCACTGGCATCAATTTACGTGCACAACTGATATCTTCAAGGGATTTGGAATTGGATTGAAGTCTGAACTCTTTAAGAAATATGCCATGACTTCAAAGTTATCAGCTTGTGAGAATTGTTTTACATTTTCAGTGAGAACCAATATGATGTCCTATAACACTCTTAAAAGGTTACGAGAAAGGTTTGCCTGTTGAAAATCAAAATAATTAGCATGTATTGAAATATACATATTTTTAATGCCTTTTGTTAAAAATATAGGATTGAACGCAATCCTTCATAAGTTTATTGTTCGTTAATAATTTAAAAGAATAGCCGGGGAAAGCAATGTCTAAATTAGTGGCATATTTCTTTCATTCTTTCATTCTTTCTTTCTTGCACTCTTGGACTTTTTCTTTATCTATGGCTTCTCTTCCTTTTTACCTATCTCTCTCTCTCTATATATATATATATATAATATCTAAACAAAATATATTGATGATATTATTTTTATCGTACTCATTATCTATATTTGTGCGTGTTTTATAACATATAAATCTTAATGGTTTATTTAATTTCAAATCCTATATATATATATATATATATATATATATATATGTGTGTGTGTGTGTGTGTGTGTGTAAGCGAAACGTTTCTAGATCACATTATTTTAAAACGAGCCCGAGGTCCTTTCTTTGCTCACACTTAAATGGTTTCAAGAATCGTTATTTAAAGCTATCAAATCAATTTACTACTAAATATGTTTCTCAATTGTTTCAAATATTACGAGCTAACATTAATAATTTTATCTATATTAATCATTTGTTAGCTCTTATAATAATCGTCCGTTTGCACACAGCTAAATAGATGCAAGCACTACAATCTAACACCGATACTTCTAATCATCCATTTTTCCAATATAATCCGAATAACTTGCAGAAAGCTGTAAGGTTTTAAATAACTAATGATAATCCCAGTAAAATATTAAACAGTTCTGTTTAACCCATAGATAGAACCCGAACAGGAACAATGACTATGCGTCTGAGTTAAACTGGAAGTAACGGCAGTGAATGAGTTCTCCACATTCCCCAAGGCTACATGATCAGATTTTTACCATTAAGTGGTATATATTATAGCTCAGGAGACTCGGTGAATGTGTCTTACCCTTTTTCAGAAGTGCAGTCGGCTGATTCTCCCGCCCAAAATGAATGGGCTGCATTATCCATGGATAGATTTACTTGAAAAGTATCGATTATTAATACAGTGTTGAAAAATTCATACCCAGAAATGGGTTTAAAATGGCCCAATTCGACATGCTGATAATTCAGGGTTATCCCTTAAAATGTTAGAAGATTCAATGACTTTTGTGACATGGACAGTTACGAAAAGGACTTGTCTTTTTATAACGCACCCACTTTTGGACGTCAGTTTTAAGATTTTCCATAATATATATATATATATATATATATATATATATATACTCACACCCACCCAGCCACACGCACGCACCCCCCCATATATATATATATATATATATATATATATATATAGTGGAGCTATAAACCGCTGGTAAATAAAGAGGTAGAGCATTTAGATAGCAAATACGTGAAAAAAATCGTATTATACTTCAGAATTAATTATCTCAATATTTTATTAGATTTGTTATATTACATTAATAATTTTATTTTAGATAAAAGTAAATTTGATACGGCTGATTTTCCCTTGTGGTAAATAAATAGGGGAACTTATGTACGTTTTTATTCAAATACCATTCCTGTTATATTGCCTTAAGAGATAATATTTATTAAATACATAAAGTTTCTACTAGATAAAATCGTATACTAGACTTAATAGACAGCAATACTTTTAAAATTAGGAGATTGATTTACATAACACGAATCCCCCGGAAATAACTTATCAACGAAATACAGTAAATGTTTATTACAGATGCAATTCAAATAAGATTAATAATTCAATATATACCGATTTCAATCATTGCTATGCGCATTGAAATAAAACAGATTTACGTAAATGTTGCAGTTAGTAAATGATAATAATAATAATAATAATAATAATAATAATAATAATAATAACAATATATATATATATATATATAAGTATATACTAAAACTAAAGCTGCTGCTGTAGTTACTGAGATCGTAAGGAACTATAAATAAACGTTAATTTCCGTCAAAATTCTTTTCTTCTGATTTAACACACTTATTCGAGAGAGTTTTTGATTGTTCGAAGCACCTCTAAGCTAAATTTTTTATCTAAGGCCAAGATACGTCGTCGCGTATTTTTATATCCATGACCTTTTAAATTTTTAGTTTTTCAAAAAAACTGGAGTTCCATATAAAATTTTAAAAAAAGATTGAAGCTCTCCTGAGATATTTTTTAATGACTGCACGCACACAAACACACACGCACGCAAATATGTATATGTGTTGGACTTTGGGGCAAAATACACAAAAATACGTATACATACAGGCGTTGGACAAAAATGGAAACGCTCAAAAACAAATTCATTTTAGTATGGTTTTCTGATTACAGCCCATCCCCGTGAAATCTGGCTTTATGCAGCTCAGTTCTAACTGTTTTTGAGGAATCTGGTTTCTCGAGATAGTCATTAAGTTTTCCTGTAATTTTCACAGCTCTATTCTGATCCTTCCTAAAAGTCCACGTACAGATCCGACGGTCCCAACCAGACAGATTTCGCTTACTTCAAGAGTTTTGCTTCAGTGAGGAGGTTTTTATTTCTTTCTCAAATGCTATCATTATTTTCGAGACAGAACTCCCAGCCAAACCAAATAGTCTATTAGTTGTTTTTTTACATTAGCACCGGCCATACGAGTATCATCTATTGGACCTGTTTTAATATGGAAATCAGACCAGACAGATAAAATGAAACCCAGTTTCTTCCAGGCAGCGCTTGTATCGATACTGCTATATGGATGCACTACATGGACGCTAACTAAACGGCTGGAGAAGAAACTTGACGGCAACTACACAAGAATGTTGAGAGCAATATTGAACAGGTCCTGGCGACAACACCCCACGAGACTCCAACTATACGGCCACCTGCCACCCATCACGAAAACTATACAAGTTAGACGAACCAGACACGCAGGACTCTGCTGGAGAAGCAAGGACGAGCTCATAAGTGATAATACTCCTATGGACCCCCACATATAGCCAAGCAAAAGCAGGACGACCAGCCCGAACTTACAGCTATGTGAGGACACAGGATGTAACCCTGAAGACCTGCCGGAGGCGATGAATGATAGGGAGAAGTGGCGAGATAGGGTCAGGGATATCCGTGCTGGCAGCATGGGATGATGATGATGATGATATCAGCAATTTTAATGAATTTTGATTATTTTTTCCAGATGATATCAGTAAAAGACAACACTTTTTGTAAAGAAAGATGATAGAAATAAATATCAAATAAAAAAGCATAAAAATGAGAAACGTTTGAGAGTTTTATAGAAGTTTCAAAATCATGATACTTCCGTTATTTTATTCAACCTCTGTATACCTCATTATTTTGAGAGATAAGATCCACACATATAACAAATTTTCATTTCAAGTAACCGAATTCGGCGAAACATTGCTGCTCCCTTTCATTACTCATACATTTTCTGGATTTCCGGTACTTTTCTATGCTGACATTGCCTTAATAAATTTGTAAACGTTTCAATTGTAGTGTTTATTCCAAAGTAAAATGAATGAACTGTGTGTATAAAGAGGGATCTGCTTGTGGATAACAATGGTATGCAATATTTAATTGATCTATAGTTTAAATCAGCTTTCAAACTACTTTTCTATAATGTCACTAACACATTTTTTGACTCTACCGATCACAAGAAGAAAAAAAAAAGAAAATAAACACTGTTAGGAAGATATAGTAATTTACAAATCTTTTTGCTTAGATATGGCACAAGGTCGTATGAATGGGGTAGCCAGTTTGACTCAACTTATTTGTGTTGGTTTGCTTGTCTACTTTCCTAACCGTTATACCACCCGTGGTGTACTGTTAGGGATATTTAGAGTTCATATTTGCATTGTTACTTGTCATGATATCTTCTATTATATCAACATTTTCATAGATTCATTCTTCATGTTTTTGAAGAACGTATATCTACGGTTGTGATAGTAAAATGCCTTAAGTATATTATTATAAGTCACACAAAATTTGAGACCAAATCTTTAATCCAAGCATCAACATAAACACTGGCACATTACGCTTTCCAATGAAATATTAACTTCATTTAAAATATTTACGCAGTTTTTCTCTTATTTTCTGATTCAGTCCATGTCAAGTAATGATGGAAATACATGAAGGTCAAGAGTTCGATCCCTGTCAAGATAATTTTCGAAGCGTGTTGCTACGTTGTGGAGGACTCTAAAGTTTTGCTGATGAAAAGCAGATAAAGAAACAAATCGAGGTGAGAAAAAGAAAAAACAAACAGGCTATAACAAAAAATAAATCACGTTTCTTTTTAATCTGATAGGTTCTTTTCGGATCACAATTACTAACAAGAAGATTTGAGTTTTTTTTGTTTTTTTTTGTTCAGGCGATGGAGAAAATAGTCCTCTTTTATAAATCGTAGACAATACTAATGTAGGAGGGTGGTCTGATTAACCTCTACAATATATGTTTGCTTCACTTGGTATCAGAAATTTAACTCATTACTTTCTTGGATCTAACAAACCCTCGTTTAACTCACACATGACTGTTTATAGCCCACCAAAAGGACTCGTTTATATTTTCCAACTGTTTGGGGAATCGATCCCCGAAAAGTTATCCATCAATCCCTCGAACCAACTGATCCCCACATCTAGTAGATTTGTAGAAGTGTAAACACGAGGATTTCTGGTCTGTATCTAAGATTGTTAGTTTAAATATGGGGAATATTCCCTTTTCTCCCTTTAACTATTTAATTCACAGATATGTTCAAATATTATGAAATAATATCCTGTTTGATAAAGAACCAATAGAAAATGAAGTACATTTATTTGATTCTTTTTTTTTTTTGGCGTGAACGCCATTGAGATACGTATGAAAAGTCAACTCTATTTCGAGCAATGGAGAATAGAAGGGAATACTTGGTTTGTTAGCCTCGAATAGGTAACCTGTTCAAGAGAGGGAAATGTCTCAGTTCAAACCAGTTAACTCCACTTAATGACTTGTTCTGGCTCACATTTACTCTATAGTAGAGGAGATGGGTAAATACCTACTTAAATTCATCTTTTAAAGCCTGCCACTTAATCCAAAATTGTTTAAATCATTGACTTTCGTCAATGACAATATTTAAACGTGTCCTGAGGAGGAAATTAAACTCGATCTGTAGATGAGGTTTCAATTCTGTACTTCTTGACAGTGTGGAGTACTCAATTATCATTACACCCACATTCAAATTTTCTGCCATTGATATAGAGTCATCTAACCTGATGTCCTCATAACTATGCTTGAAAGATGTCTATTCGTGTTTAAATAAATTTTTTACAATTTCTTTGAAATTACAAATCGTTTTCTTTAGTTTATTTAGATAAGAATAAGCGCTAATACTGGGCTATCTTAATTATAACATGTAACTATCAATGTTCAGGAGGAGAATATTATACCATTTATGTATTTAGTAAATATGTAAGATTGACGAATATGTAGATTTTTGCAGAATACTTTATCAATGACTTCTGTTGATTTAACACATAATCTTAACAGCTCCTGAATAAGAACAGGGAGCTGATCTTGGGGAAGTGTAAATAGTCCAAAACACTAGATTCTCTAGTTGTAAGGTTGCAGTGATATCCCCAGAATATTATTTTGCAGCTAAAATTCATTCAGTGAAAGCGAATATAACTTAATGAGACTAATATATATATATATATATATATATATATATATATATATATATATATATATATATATATATATATCAGGGGCAGAGACGGGACTAGTGCTACTCGTGCCCGGCACGACCAATAACTCGGTCAATGTTATTCAAAATGGATTAAAAATCATCCATTAATTTCAAGCAAACATACTTAGTCTGATCTCAATTAAATTACGTATCTATTCAAGTTTCGATAACTAAGTAGCCAAAAGTTCATAAATATATCTGGGAATAATACAACGATGCTGTTTTGAACGGATGGTATTTGTCCGGCCACCGTCAGATTCATTGAACATCCCATAAAATCGGCTATAATTTTGAACACGCCCAAATCCGTGCCGAGCACTAGACCCTTATAATAACAGTAATGTTAGAGAAATCCGCTTTTGGCTGTAGCCAATAGCAAGAGCAACCCAAACACCGTGCTCAAATATCTAACACATTCTGACTGCTAGGGATGTCTTGGGAAGAGGGAGAGGGACAGAGAGAGAGAGAGAGAGAGAGAGAGAGAGAGAGAGAGGGGGGTAGCAGATTAGAGCCGTCGTCGAGTCATCATCATCGCTATGGTAAATGTTGGTTAAACGGCGTGTTTTAATTCGTTTTTTCACTAACAGATATCTATTTCTTTAATGAATGTTGCATATATTACATTCTGTAACTAAAATTTGTTTATTTGAATACATTTTCAACAAATAATCTTTATTTTAAGCGAAATTGAACCTACTAGCTGTGTCTGTGTATATTGTCATCAGTTTCTTTATTCTAATAAACATATTTTTCTCGTCATAGTAATGAACATCTTCGCTTTTCTTCTATACTTTTGAAAGGAAAAAAAATTATCTTA
>OY757904.1:135367539-135477539 GCA_963585895.1 Sepioteuthis lessoniana
CAGACTGATGTTCTTAATTTCTCCTTGTGCGAATAAAAATGCTTTTTTTCTTTCAAATTATCAAATCAAGTATTTGTACCCTACGGTTTACAGACGAGAGAATAAAACACTGACTTTCTTTTTTCGTAAGACGATTACCGACTGAGCCAGCGACTGTATAATTCGTTTGATCTGCAGCCACCAGAAAAGTTCGAAATAGCAGAACGACTATAGATCCGAACTTAGATGCACATGTCTAGACAACAGCAAAGCTGTACCAGAGGGGTTCAGAAGACGTGTAAAAGCGGTTTATGAGCGTGATAATTCTTGACTTATAGACAGTCCTATTTTCCCATATTTTTATCAGCAGTTTCGATGCTCTTTTTTTTAATAGAATAACTGAATCCACCAGAATATATCAGCATTCGTTCTGCTTTTTTCTAATTTTCCATCATGATAATACATTGCAAGGGTACGTTTTCGGGATGAGCAGGACATAAAATAATTCACCGTCAAGAATATGTGCTAAATATAAAATGGACGATTTTGATGATGATTAAAGTTTCGTTTGTTATTTCTTTGTGACACATTAACAACTGCTCCAGTTATATCACACACGTGTACGCTCACAGTCATATGCACACAAAAAGTTTTATTGTAGACATATGTCGACACAAGCCATGGGAAGCAGTAGGGTGGATGTGAAGTAAGGCGGAAGTCCCAAAAGTTAGGTGAATAACACCCTTCACCTGATACTGGGCGCAAGGGCATAACATATCAACGCCTAAGATCAAATAGTTCAGTCAGGAAACTACTGCTACGCATCTATAGTGCTGGTGTCTACTGATGAGATAAAATAACAGCCATGGAAAGGTTATCATAACTCCAAACCACATTGCCCTTTGCGCAGGAAAACAAAGTTTAAGTTCCGCTGAGGTTGAAGCTTAGACCAATTGTTCAAAAACTTGGCAACATAACTCACACTTAAACCCGAGCAAATGTTACTTAGATGCAAATGCTCAGCACATATAGCAACACTTAACATTAAAACTTTAAATGGAATAGGCCAGTTACTTAAGCTAACTGCATCTGTGGCAGATCATAATTGAGACACTGTATGCATACAAGAACATAGACACAACCATGGAGAACTAGATAAAAAATACCAGGATAGCGACAATAAATAGACTTTTGTTTCAGCTTCTTCACCAAAAGAATCTGTTAATGCAGTCATAAGAGGGATAGGAAAACTTTACAAAAATTAAATCCTGTAATAGCATTGAAAAATACGACCGAGAATGATGGTAGCAACATTTAACGGCAACCCTAGCCCAACAATCATCTCCTTCTATAGTCCAACCAATGGCAGTGATAAACTGGATCTCATCACCTTTTAAAACAAGACTTCTTCCCTGTCTGTCGTATTTGCAAATTCAACGTTCCAGTTATCAACGGAAACATGAATGCTCAAACAGGTAAATAGAAAAAAGTAAATACTGATTACATAACTTGTCAAATTGAAATGGGGAATATCTAACAGACATCTTACTCGAAAACAGATAAATATGCCTTTATACTAAATTCCAGAAAAAAGGAGGGAAATTATAATGCTTAAGAACAGACAGATTACATAATCATAAACAAGAAATGGATGAATAACGATCTGAACTGTGTGCATATTCCTCATTCGAAAGATTATCTTCCGATCAGAGAATTGTTACAGCAAACATACGGCTGATCCTACACAGTAATAAGACACAAACAATCAAAACCATACGAAACAACTGATCCTCTCTAAACAATGGAGATATTAACAATAAATATACGATAGTTGAAGGGAAAAATTCGATACTCTTCAGAAGATATCTGAAAAACATACTACAAAAGATAAATACAAAAGCTTCATCAACGCCTACATGGATGCAGCGGCAGAACGCATACCTACTAAACTAAAGGTCAAGTAAAGAGTTTTATAGGAGACATTAGCACTTAGGAAAACAACGATAAATTGAAAACAGCATCCTTTTGTAATTAAAAAAACAAAACAAAAACAAACAAAAAAACAACAAAAAATACCAAAGCGCTGAAAATTACGAGGGTACAAAGGAAACTAACACAAACTAATGTTATATAGCCATCTACATCATCATTCAGCATCACAACGACACAATATCAAAGACAGACGCATGAATAAACGACGCATGATAAAGACGCTGGAAGGAAGACGCAAGAAGACTTCTTTAGAAAAATATTCCCCTCTCACTTTATTGCAAGTGTTCGAAAGGGTTGTTCAAGGTTTGCATGTGAGAGGATGCTGGAGACCGAACATAAACTTCATATTTTGACCCCATTGTTATGACCGACACGTTGTGTCTTTCTTGTTCTCCTGATGTTGGGGTATACTCCATCGGGGGGTTCCGAGCGCCCCATCGGTCGGGTGTGGCTTTCCCTACCACATCTCGTCTCTAACTCCCTGGAAGTCTGCTGGCAACTGCTTTGGCACCCAACTCAACTCAATTATATAATAATTCAACGCCCACACGATCGCCCACTGGATCTTTGAAATCGAATGTTTAATCGTCATCAAGCGGAAATAACTGTCATGCAGTTCAGAGGTTACTCTCTTCCGGTGCATCACTGTAGTGGCACAATGGGACCTTCACCTTGTCCCATATCATAAGCCTTAATCCGTCCACGCGATCTCTTTCGATTACTGGCCATTGAAATGTGTCACATCCTTCCGGTGTATCACCTTGGAATAGCATTTTTGGGCCGGGGCGAGGGTCAAAATATAACACTAAGAAGAAAAAAAGAAAATTCATTCAAGGTCAGATAAAGTATATTAGAAATTTGGTAGAATATAAACATCGCGAATAGCATGGCAGACAACAAATGAAGTGAGCAAGAGGAAGAGCAACTCAAGAGTAAAACAAAAAGCTTCCAGCCAAAAAGAACGAAAACAGATGTATAAAGAACATTTCGAGAATCTGCTTGGAAATTCCCTCAAGTCACAGCTGAACCAATCACAAAAATTTGGAATAGCCTTCAAGACATCAAACAAATACAGTTCACTCCAGAAGCACCCAATGAAGTTCTTAGAAAAATTAAAAGCAGAAAAGCTGCAGGCCTTGAGAAAATGCATTCGGAAGTATGGAAGACAAGCTACTTCAATTTTAAAATGACGTATGCAATCAGAATGCAACTGAAATATGATCAACAGGCTTCACCACTCTTCTCTGAGAAAAGTGTCCTCGGAATCTGTGAAAAATATTGAGGCATAATACTTACTTCTATAGTTGCTAAGGTTTACAATGCTGCACTTCTCAATTACATCGAACTAGAAAGTGAATAAGTTCTTAGAAAAAAAAATTAGAATAGTTTTTAAAGAAATTGATCCACAGCATCGCAGATTCTAACAACCCTTCGAATCATGGGAGTTCAAGCAAAAATCTTCAAGGTGACATTCCCGTTTGTAGATTTCTCCAAAGCATTTGATTACATTTACTGAATGAATAATTTTCGAAAAACAGGCCTGTTGCTGTGTCAAGTTAACCTTCAATTCCTTGAGTCTTGAAACACGCATTTGGCCTTCATATCTATCGTAGGATCAATGGTTTCTTTTATAATGTCTTTTTAAGTTATATTCTTTCGGAGTGGCAATGCAGTTGTAGCAAATTAGACAATATATGTGCAGTAAAAATATTGTAATCCCTACTTTTCTTGAAACCCCTGATTATTTTCATTCTTTTTTTTTTATTTTTCTCTTATCTGGAGCAGCACTAGTCATTTTAAAGTTGAATCTGTAGAAGAAAATCAATCTTAATTATTAGTAAACTGAATAACAAAAAAAAAAAACCATACACACTTTATTTGGGTAAGGATTTGTTGTGTTTTTTTTTGTCCAATTCCAGAGGCATCTCACTAAGGAAATATCGAGAGGAGAAGTATTTGACTATTTTTGATACAATGTCTCGTGACCGAAGAGTAAAATAATCACAGATTCCTTTTGTCAAAAAACCCCATAGTTTGGGTTCAACTAGGTAAATAAAACAGACTTTCGGTAGAGCCTGATAAGATGATTGCGCAACCATACTTTATATTTCGTTCACCGGGAATTTACAATATGAACACTTTCAAAATAAATACATTAAGTTTTATATGATATTCCCAGCGTTTTTTTACAATATTAAAAACAAATATAGAATTATTCAGAATTAGATTATATAATTATACGACATAATATTTACATTGAAATACACTTTAACCTTTGTTGTTCATTTTGTACTATGAAAATATTACATTTGCGTCTGTGTCACGTTTTCAATTGTAGATTTTAAACTAAACTAAAATTGTATTCTAAATCGTTTGATGTTTAAAATAAAAAACAAATTATTGATAAAAAATTTCATTAATTAATAATTCTTATGAATCACTATATCAAAGGAAAACATCAACATTGTGACACTTGACAAATAATAGCATTTTATTTTAACTTTAGATAAATAAATTTTTCAGAAAAACAGAAATGTGGTAAAAAGTCTTCGAAAAATCTAATATTAACGACAGTTTAATTTATAAAGTACTGACATTAATTTTATTTTAAAAGATTATTGATCATGTGTAGATGTGTCTTTTATATACATTCAGTACAGTACTAAAACTTGAGGTGAAATGAAAATTAATAAAACTTTTTTACCACTTAGAAATGAATAGATATTGCCAAAAATATTCAACATGGACAAAGCTTTGCCTATTGTTTTGAGAAATATCATGTACATTGACTCTAAGAGAACGAAGTTGTTCAAACATTCGGGGAAATTGTTAATTACATTCTAATTTTAAAATGTTATATAAGGAGGTTAATGTTCTAAGTAACAAGTACAAAAAATTCTAAAAAAATACTTTTACGTAATGAATTACAGCTCCACCCAGTTTATTTTTAAAATCTCCATAAAAGTAATATAATATTTCACGTAAAACTAAATAAATGTTACACTTACTTCCATAAATAGGGAAACAGTTGAACCAAATTGAAAAGTTAAAAAAAGATCTTTTTTAAGCTGATAACACAGGAATCTAGTAATCATCTTAATATTAAACTAAAATAATATGCTGTTATTGGATCAAAGAACGTTTATAACTGGTCTCCATTAATGTCTGACTTTTACAATATCAAATAATTTTGTTCATTTTCGGTGATAAAGCAAACACTTATAAGTTAGTAAAGTAACTTACAAGTGTTTTCTTTATCACCGAAATTGAACAATAATCGCTAATGAAAATAGCAAACTGCATATATATATATATATATATATATATATATATATATATATATATATATATATATATATATATATATAGGAGGATCATTAAATAATTTTCCAGACTTTATTCGTATCGGCACTTTTATTGATAGTACACACATGAAACTCTAGCACCTTTCGAAGTAATCTCCCCCGGCTGCAATGCACTTGTACCGTTCCAACAACTTCTGGAAGTATTCATGAAAGTCCTCTCGTGTGAGCGTGTCAATGACCTTCGTCAGAACCTCTTTCCTCTCCTCAATTGCCCCATAACAATAGTCTCTAAGCTTAGGGAATAACCAAAAGTCACAGGGAGCAAGGTCTGGACAAGAGGGAGGGTGAGGAACTATATATATATATATATATATATATAGAGAGAGAGAGAGAGAGAGGCTGAGAAAGAAAGAGCGAGAGAAATTAAGTATTGCCCATTAACAAGAACACTCCAAACTATTAATCTTTATACTGTTCTTTGAATTCAAACATATCAGGATTACTTTGTTTTTTAATAAATCTATACAAAGGAGATTGATATTCTTAAGAATTATCTATTACTGATAATCTATACCGTTGAAGCTTTGTCTAGAAAAAAACAATATTGTATGGATATAATCAACGATGGTTTTGTTTGGTTTGGTTTTATGGCATATCAACCTTTGTAGGTTATTTAACGCCATATCCATTTTTATGTAAAAAACAGTTCTATTTCAAACAATTCAGTTTAGCATGCGTCCGCAGTTTAAATTTCACGACAGTCCCACCTTAAACAATTTCGTTCAGCATAAATACGCAAGTTAATTCAAAAATCAATATAGTGAAAGAAGCACGGTTTAGTTCTATTTAACCCATTGATAGGACCCTCATCAGGTGCTACCACTCCGGGCTAGAGTGGACCTGGGAGCGATGGCAATAAAGGGGTACTCTGCATTCCCCAAAGCTCCAGAATCACTGGAACCTCACCATCAGATTGTTTAATGTCATTTCACGATATTCGTTAGGGGTGTCTGACCCCTCTGCAGATCTTCAGTCGGTATATTCCACAACCCCAGCCGACTGGACAATATAATCAACGAAAGTATTTACGTTTTTGTATATTCTAGAGTCGTGGTTGGTGAGGAATAAGTTTTCTAAAATAATATACCATAAGAAAAAAATCATAGCATCATATTTTTTGTCTGAACAAGTAAAATAGAAGTTTCATTCAGTTTGATATATTTATCACTGATGTAGCCAAGTGTACTTTTCAATAAAACAACAGCAAAAAATATCACAATAAAAAACGAAAGAAACAAGCAAACAGTCTTTATCATCTTTGATTGCGACAATCTGCCACATCACTTTTTCCTAGTTTTCATACATAACATTCACCAACATTTATTAATATAACAAGAACCGCGTAAGAAGTATAATCGTCTTCAACAAAATTAATTTATGCAGTGATTGTCAAGATAAACTTAAGTTGTTATTACATGTAATCGGGATGTGCCCGTGGTCTAATGGTTATAGACGTAGGAAATGGACACGGCGACACGAGTTCAAATCCTGGACGAGACTGATAGCATTTCACATAGCACTAATACCCTTGGGAAAGGTATGAATCCAATTATTCTCCCTCCAGCTATGGGTAAATAGTAGGGCAGACTGGGTTCTTCAGCCTTGGTGAGGCAACTAGTCTAGGAGAAGGAAAATACCAACCTGTTAAACTCCGCTTAAAATTGACCTTGTGTCATATCCTGCCCGAGCGGAGGGGTTGGTAAATATGATTACATGTAATCGAAAACTCCCAAAGAAGACATCCATATATTAGAAGTGCTACCATAAGAATGTACACCACCAGCTATTAAGTTTGTAAAGGGTAAAAATCCATATATTCCCCTGCACTTATGCGTTAATTGTAAAACCGATTTTAAAATTGGTATGGGAACCAGTCTAGGATAAAATAAATTCCGCTTAAAAGTTAACCATTTTATAGATTCCTGCTCATGGTGCAGACGATTGGTAAATACATACACTCTAACAGGCGGACAACTGTAAATGTATTCTACCAAGCAGAATTCAACTGTTACGCCAAATTTGCTCCAAACCGGATTTACCTAAACTGGCAAACATCTGCCAGTTTTTTTTTCTGAGGTCACATTAACGGTAGTCTAATCTGGAGCAAAAGCATTAACCTTGTCGTTAGTTTTATAAGCTTGACCTGAAGCCAGTTTTAGTAAGCTCCGTCTGATGTCAGTAATGCTCAGCTTGACTTGGTGTCATTTATGGTAAGCTTGACCTGGTGTCAGTAATGGTAAAGTTAATTTTGCATTAGTCATAGAAAACTTGAACTGGGGTCGCTTATAATATGCTTGACCTGGTGTCAGCTATGGTAAACTTGATTTGGCATTAGTCATAGAAAACTTGAACTGGGGTCACTTGAACTGGTGTCAGTTATGGTAAGCTTGGCTAAGTATAAGTTATAGAACTAACATGCAGGCAGTTATTGTAGACTTGGCCTGGTGTAAGTTATGGTAAATTTGATTCGACATTAGTTATAGAAAACTTGAACTGGTGTCAGTTTAAGTAGGTCTGACCTGGTGTCAGCTATGGTAAACTTGATTCGACATTAGTCATAGAAAACTTAGACTGGGGTCACTCATTGTAGGCTTGACCTGGTGTCAGCTATAGTAAACTTGATTTGGCATTAGACATAGAAAACTTGAACTGGGGTCACTTGAACTGGTGTCAGTTATGTTAAGCTTGGCCAAGTATAAGTTATAGAACTAACGTGCTGGCATTTATTGTAAACTCAACCTGGAGTCAATTATGATAAGCATAACCTGGTGTCAGTCATGGTAAGATCTATGTTCAAGTGAATTTAATACACAGCAAGTTAAAGAGTGCATTGATTCATAATATGTGTAGAATAAGGTTTTATTCGGTATGTTATTTGGTATAAGTTTTACTTTCGGTGAGTGGTTCCTATTTTAACTATTGATGTTTTCTTTCTTGCGTGAATTGTGAGCATCTCCAGTGTTTCATTAATGTTGTTTTCTTAGGGAATGTATATATATTGTAATCACATTGCACAATAATCTGAGGAAAACATAAAGCTGTTAATACGTCGGTAACAGAGTGCCATAATTTTCGTCCCAGATCAGAATATGTTGACACCTTTCCACTTTGCATGATTACCATTGTAAAATGGCTATTGTTTTAAGAACTCATTAGCTATTCAGTTGATTTGGAATAGTTTGTTACAAAATTTTGGTTGGGTGTTGCAATTTTACACTTTAATCATATAAGATGCCGCTAAATTCACTTAGTCTTAAAAAAGGAGATTTTTCGAATGGACAAAGACAAAGAATTTTTTTAAAAATTATATTAATTTTGAATTGTAAACTTTACTTTGAACTAATTGCCGATTATAATACCTCTCTCAGTCTCTCTTTCTCGGTCTGTCTGTCTGTCAGTCTGTGTCTCTCTTTCTCGCAGACATATATATCAGAGATATATATTCAGCCGAAACTTATATATATATATATATATATATATATATATATATATGTGTGTGTGTGTGTGTGTGTGTGTGTGTGTGTGTGTGTGTGTGTGTGTGTGTGTGTAAATGTATATATATATATATATATATATATATATATATATATGTTTGTGTGTGTGTGCATGCTGAACACTCTTCTCGTGTGGTTTGAAGGTAAAAATAATTGCAAGGAGAAACTTGGTCGTCACACTTTACTAATCATAATAAATAATTTCGTTTCAAATCAAATTAATTGCAGAAATGTCTGGTATTTGACTGACTGAATCTTATCTATTATACGTTTTTAAAAAAGTTTAAAGAAATGCTGTATATTAGAAATGAACGTGCTTTAATCAACTGTATGTAGTTTCCTGCCGCAACGTAATTAAACATGATTTTTTTATGTTAACATATTACCTCGAAAGAGTGGGTCTAAATTCCATTCTCTATATTTTAACATAGAAAAATTATTGTGAGTCTCATATTAACCTCATATTATTTACTCCAAATGAAATCAAAAGTAGATAATTTTATATTAGATTTAATGTATTTGGTTACTAATTAGCTTAACACATAATTTGTTTTCGATGTTTAACACAACGTTTAATCTCATTACTTAATTAAATAGATATTTACGTAAACAGGGATGTCACGTGCATGGATTATAGAATTAACCAGGCAAATATCTTTTTCCTTTGGATGGTAATGTATATATATACACACATATATATATATATATATATATATATATATGTGTGTGTGTGTGTGTGTGTGTGTGTGTGTGTGTGTTGGTCTTAAATTTATACATATACACACATACACAAGCAGAGAAACACACATACGGAAAGAGAAACATTGATCTATATATGTATACATAAATGCACATACACACATATACCAATAGACACACATTGACATATATATATATATATATATATATATATATATATATATATATATATATATATGTATATATCTAAATGTATAGCTATATCAACATTACAATAATCCTAATCATGTTTTGTTGATAACTCTGAGTTCTCTGACTCTGGCTCTCTCTCTGTTTTCTGTCTCTGTCTCTCTCGTTTTTCTTCCTTCTCATCCATCACTGTGAAAAAAAAGCCTTTTAGACTTCATTTATTGTCCGAACAGAACTGCTGTATGCAAGTCCTTACTGATCGGCAAACACTGGTGCGTCTATCCGTAGGAGTCCATGAAAACGTTTCCATTGAGTCCTGTTTACTTCTCCCAACAGTGGCCGGCATTTCGTTTTCGTCTTACTCGAATAGATTTTGAGTTGTGTGGTAAGTGGCTGTTCAGCTGCTGTTTTGTAGGATGTGGCTTCTAGGAGTTTTTCAAAATTACACGTAGATTTTTTTTGTGTAGTTCCCATCAATACGTTTTTTTTTCCTCTTCGCGTTTCGTTAGAGTTCAGATGGTACTATTATTTCTGACACAGGCAAAGCTAAGAAAAAATCCCGTTATATTTTATCAGAAATATCAGATTTCCATATGATCGACAGCCATTCAAAAACTGTCCAGGACTTACCTATGCGTATGATCACATCGTCTGCAGTAGATGAGATCTTGCTTCTTTAGTATATATACTGATCTACTAATTTCAGATGATTGTAAGTTGAGGTGGAGAATTTTCCTCCTTGTTTAATATGCACATATTACATAACACGCGTGTTTTAAATAAGATAGAGTTAATACTTCAACTGGCAATCTTCTAAAATTAATCGACCAGTTTATGTGCCGAGACAGTGATATCTCATCTTCTAAATACTTGCTGCTTGCTTTGGTCTATGCATCTAAGATTCGGCTTGGGCTTGTGTATTTTACAGAAGCCCTTGATGATCGTCATTGACTGTCTCTCTGATTGTTGCTCGGGCATGTCACCGACTTCTTGACTTTTTTTATGGGAAACATTCTTTTTTATTCAATCTATTGACATTCATTGTTGTTGATCATGGAAGATAATTAACTTATATAGTGTTAATGCATTTCCTTGATGGATGCTGCCGACTATTTCAAAGAAGTCGGTATCACCATCGGGTTAGCTCAACATTACTTTTGTGTTTTTATTAAGCATGATTATAGCGTTAACGTTTCTTTTGGGAGAACATACGCGAAAATAGAAGTCTTCTTGGCGGGGAGAAAAATTTGCTGGACAGTGACATCATTGTATACGAGTTCGAACTCTCGTCGGGCTTTTACATGCTTTTTCAAACTTTTGAAATGTATTGTTGCAGAGTTGATGCCTCATAACTTTTCCTAATAATAATCAAAAAAGAAAAAAAAAAGAAGAAGATGCAAAAATGGCCCTGTTGATACAGCGAACATTTACAAAAATTAAGCAGTAAAACTTTGCACTCTTTCCTTTCCATCAATCACTGTTGAGGTAAGGACGTAATATTTTGTTCTCTTGTTAAGGATTTAGGTTTCTATAGAAAGACACGTTTTTTGTATCGAAAATTATTTTTACAAAGCCTTGCATATATATAATACTCAGCTAGTTAGATAATATCTCTTGAGAGAAGTGTTTATAACTTTCATTTTATACAAGAACATTGTTAAAACTTTGTTAAATACTGTACATTTTTTATTTTATTACATTTCGTTTTTTTACTTGTAATTTAATCTTGTGCACGAGTTATTTTACCTTTTAGAGTTTTTTACAAAACCTTATTTGTTTTCTGCAAGCTGATAATATTTGTTGAATCATGGTTTATAATTTATGTCGAAGACTTCAATTATACACTTAAGTCAACATGTGAAAGCACATATCCACCAGTTTTGGTTATTTAACTATTTAATACCAACGAATTGTAGTACCGCTACTTTTTAATACAAGAATAGTTTTGGCAGCAAATAACCCAGGATGGCTGCTAGGAGGGGTCTTAATGGTGAGTACTGGACTGCCACCGGAAGTAAGCCGTGCTATCAAGTATACTTGGTGAATATATGAAACCACTTATCCTGATTTTAAATCCTTGAAGGTGTACGGGCAAAGAACCTACAAGCGACATTAATATTTGTCGACTTTACCAAGGCTTTCGACTCCATTCACAGAGGAAAGATGGAACAAATCCTACTAGCGTACGGCATACCTAAAGAAACCGTAGCGGCAATAACGATTCTCTATAGAAACACTAAAGTAAAAGTACGATCACCAGATGGAGACACAGAATACTTCGACATAGTAGCAGGAGTACTACAAGGAGACACGCTGGCTCCGTATCTCTTTATCATTTGTCTAGACTACGTACTTAGAACATCGATTGACAAAATCAAAGAGAATGGCTTCGAACTGACGAAGAAAAGAAGCAGAAGATACCCCGCAACAACAATTACCGACGCCGACTACGCCGATGACATAGCGATACTGGCAAATACACCTGACCAAGCCGAAACACTTCTGCATAGTTTGGAACGAGCAGCAGCAAGCATAGGCCTCCATGTTAATGCACATAAAACGGAATAAATGTGCTATAACCAAACGGGGGACATCTACACTCTAGAAGGAACCCCTCTTAAACTAGTAGACAAATTCACGTACCTAGGAAGCAGCGTCGAATCAACCGAAAAGGACATCGAAACGAGGTTAACGAAAGCATGGACAGCTATCAATAGGCTATCAACTATATGGAAATCAGACCTAACCGATAAAATGAAACGCAGTTTCTTCCAGGCAGCGGTCACATCGATACTGCTATATGGATGCACTACATGGACGCTAACAAAACGGCTGGAGAAGAAACTAGATGGCAAATACACAAGAATGCTGCGTGCAATCCTCAACAAGTCCTGGCGGCAACACCCAACAAGACACCAACTGTACGGACACCTGCCCCCTATCACGAAAACTATTCAAGTTAGGCGAACCAGACATGCAGGACATTGCTGGAGAAGCAGAGATGAACTCATAAGAGATGTACTCTTATGGATCCCCACACACGGCCGCGCAAAAGCCGGACGACCAGCACGAACGTACATTCAGCAGCTATGTGAGGATACAGGTTGTTGTCCTGAAGACCTACCTAGGGCGATGAACGATAGGGAGGAGTGGCGAAAGAGGGTCAGGGATATCCGTGCTGCCAGCACGATATGATGATGATGATGATGATCCTGATTTTATTGATTTAGCCAAGTGCGTTCCTATGCTAGTCACGGAGCCCAATGTGGTGTGTCTATTAGTCACAGCACTGTTATTTTCGTGACTACCAAGTTTGATTGCGACTGTTTGCTTTGTCAAATCCTTCCGTGCCCACGCTGTATTTGACAGATCCACGAAGGGGTTCACACAATTCAGCCGGATCGTCTTCTGACGGTAAGGTAATTTGAGTGGATAGATTGTCTAGCAACTTAAAGAATAGCGAAAGCACGCTATTAACAAATAACAAAAATTGCTTTGTTGAAACACATTTGTGAGACAATAAGTAAGAAGTAAATAATGTTTGTTTTTCTAGCAAAAGAAAATAAAGAATATCGATAGAGGAAGAGTGTCGATGAGGTGCGGTTAGTATGACACTAATCTTTTTAAAGTCTGGGACATTGCATTTTTGTAAAGTCTGTTGGTTGTTCGGAGTGCCTTGGGTCTAGTATAGATAGGATACTTCTTTGGAAGTCTTGAGTTTCTTTTTAGTCTCTTTCCTCATCCTCTCTGATGATTTATTTTACCATCCTGGTTTTATAGATCAATATCTGGACTAAAAAAGGTTTCTGACTGGTTGTCTAATAAGAGACAATTAGGCTCATATTCCCATTGGTCAGCCAATCATAGTTCAGGATTATACCTTACAGATATTGGGAAAATCCTTTTTAGATGCTTTGACTAGATGGTTTAGAGCAATGGGGATGAAGTAAAAATTCCCAGGCTCACCTGACTGGATGAGCCATGCCCAGCTCACCTTTATTAAGGGGGAGGCGTAATTAAATCTCCCTTTTGACATTAATCTTTAAGATAAGGACTTTAAAAAATATGTTTACGAAATGACCAGTTTCATGATTATCATCAACGACGTTAGTTGACAATCGAAAAATTAAATAAATTCGCTGACCTTTAAAATCAAAAACAATTGTCTCGCACTTAACTTACTTTTAGGAACAATCAACCAGATTTTTAGGTCAATTTAAGCCTTGAACAAAAAGGTACTTACTTTAAGGATCTGTTTACTTTTGAAATATATGTAAATCAATTTTCATATATTTCATGAATTTTAATCTTTACATGTTAATTAAATATTTAACCGAACATTGTGTCACACAAGGATCTATTCTAATTATTCTCTTCGGTATATCTTAGTTTGTTCCTTCTATTCTTTATTATTTTTCTGCACATTTTCATTTTTCATTAACCTGCAACTAGCAAGGGCATGGACAGCTATTGATAGACTATTGGTCATATGGAAGTCAGACTTGTGCAAATAGAGAATGTAGCCCTGAAAACATGAGGAAAGCAATAGATGATAGAGAAGTGTAGCGCGAAAGGTACAGGGATATCCGTGCTGATGGGGTGACATGATGATGATCGTCTACTTCTTACTTTTTTTTAGAGTTATCCATTTTCTGTGCCTAGATCTATCAACGTTTGAAGTACGTTGTCTTGGCTGATGATGAACAGATATGTTGCTAAAGTATCACCATGCAGAACGCCAGCAACAATGTCAAAGAAGTCGGTGTCTTCATCCATTGAGCTAACATTTCCTTTTTTTTGTTTTTATAGAGTATCATTATGGCTGTAACATTTTCTTTGGAGAGACCATAAGCAAGAAGTATTTGCTCAATCTTCCAACTGTGTATGGAGTCAAATGCCTTGGAGAAATCTACAAATAAGAGTGTCACCCGGAGGTTTTTTGCAAAAGATTCTGAAATTCAACGGATTGTTTGAATCTATGATTTTGTGGATAAAACATAGAAATTTTCTTTTCCAAGGCTATTATCACTATGTGAAATGCAAGTAGCCTCCTCTGGGGGTGGAGCCCGAGTAAGCGTCTCCAATTACTACGATGGTAACCCTTACACCACGAGCGCCACACACACAGACACACACACACACGAGCACCACACACATGCACATATATATATATATATATATATATATGTATAATGGCTAATTGTGTAGTTCTTACAATAGAAGGAGGAAATAGTCACTGTGACCGAGATCAAACCTTGGAAGACTCTGTTTGCATTTCACATATTTCTAATTCGTTTGGGAAAGGTATGCATCCAACTACATTTGCCCTAGCTAAGGGTGAAAGGAATGGTGGACTGAGCTCTTTAACCTTGTTATGGTAACCAATGTGGAAGAAGGGAAACTCTGAAATCAAATCCTGAAAAAATCCGCTGAAACAATTGACCTTATGTCATATTTAGTTCGCCGCGATGTGTTGGTATGAATATGTATACGTATATTTACATTCATTGATACATATACATGCACACATAGTCATTCACATACATATACACATAACCGGCTACTCACAAATACACATGTATACGTGCACTTCCCACTTATATATATATATATATATATATATATATATATATATATATATATATATATATATATATATGCTTGTAGGTGGGTTTTAAAAGTACAGTCAAAGTTAAACTAATAAACGCAAACCGAATTTTTATGAATATAGAAGTTTATTATTTTATACTTTATTGAATTTTGCCAAAAAATACAACTTTCAGAAATGTTGATTCTATATTAATATATGCCATCGTGGATAAAGTCTTGCCTCTTCATTTAAAAGACTTATCATTAATCCGATATTTTTATGAATGATCATCATCTTAAAAGAAATTGAAAAAAAAAGTTATAATGTAGTAACTTAACTGGCTGAACACGAAATAAGTTTATCATCGGTAAACGTCTAATCGTCAAATAACTCCGTGCGAACTAATTTATACCTCTGTATCGGTGAACTAGTTGACTTTTACCCAACAATTTTAGCGGTAAAAAGCTATTGTTTTATTTTGGCCTTCGACCCGGCCCAAAACGCCATTCAAGGTGATGCACCGGAAGGAAGTGACACATTCCAATGGCCAGTAATCGAAAGAGATCGCGTGGGTGGATTTGGCTGATTAAATGGGACAAGGTAAAGGCCATGATACACTCATAGACTGACGCACCGGAAGAGAGTGACCTCTGAACCGCATGACAGTTATTTCCGCTTGATGACGATTAAACATGCGATTTCAAAGATCGAGTGGGCGATCGAGTGGGCGTTGAACTATTATATAACTCAGTCAAGACAGAAGTCAGGCCTGTGAGTGTTGGAGGGGGAGATAGACGAGATGTGGTAGGTAAAGCCACACCAGGCCGAAGGGGCTTGGGGCCCTGATGAGTTGGGGTCCAGGCAAGATGCTGATAAGATGCTGTAAAGAAAGCCAGCACCCAGCAGAATGGACCCCAGGGCCTCTGGTTGAGCATCAGGAGAACGAGAAAGACGAAACGTTGACGACCATAGGACTGGGGGGTGGTCAATATATTACAGTTTATGTTCGGTCTCTAGCTTCCTCTCACACGCAAACTTTGAGTAACCCTTTTCGAACCCTTGAAATAAAGTGAGAGGTAAATATTTTGTTAAAGAAGTCTTCCTGCGTCTATTATTTATTGCGTCAGTATGTATCCTGCGTGAACATGTATATGAGGATGCAACACTATATAATTCATTAACCACAGTACCAGTAAACTTGTAATAAGGCGCACCACAAGCTTAGAAGCTAATCTCGTTGACCCAGAAAAGGGCAAATGTATTCAAATTAAACTCGTAGAATTTTACAAAAATACTATTTATCCTAGTGGTCCCAAGTACCCTGTAAAATTAGTCAAACTGAATGTCAGCATCTTTTTTGTGGTCTTTTAGAGTCTTATTGACAAGAGAAAAAATTAAAATCTCCTTGGCAAATAGTAGAGATTTAATCAGAAAGAAAAACCAGGTACTAAAATCCAGTAAGATAAAAGGGAAATTAAATCTACAATTCAGAGATAAAGTATCATGGCAATTTTTGTTTAGAACATGGAAACACTGAGTAAACCTATAGATATAAACGGAACCGCAGTTAATAGCTGCGCTAAACATCGCTATAAGGAAACAAAAACGAACCAACTTAAAAACTGAACATATATGTTGCAAGAGAATATGCATGTATATATTTACTTACCAAACTCCTTCGTTACTATCAGAAAATGCCCCACAATAAGAGAGACATTGTGATTCTCCATGATAACGCAAGAAGAAATTTAGTAAGAATCATATAGGAAAATTGTTATATTTAGGCTGATATTTCTACCCCAAGTTCCATATTCACCAGATCTTACACTAAATAATTTTCGTCTTTTTAGTTCTCTACAAAATACTCTCTATGATAATATTTTTTCTCAAGATCAGTTTTAAATATTTATAGAAAACTTCTTAAGCTCAAAACCAGCTAAATTTTACATGAAAGGAAAAAAAAAATCAAAACAGAAGTCATATACATTTACCTCCCCAACTCTTCCGCTACAATCAGTAAGTGGTAAAAAAGGACCGTGTTTAAACTAGGTACAACAAGGAAGTATTCAGTGTGTATCTTTTCCTAGACTGGTTGCCTTATTTAGGTTAAGGAACTTAATCTGCTTTATTTACCCATAGATTGAAAAAGAAGAGATTAATCCATGTATTTTTCTATGACTTTAGTTCGTACTGAACAGCAGTTTATTAGCAAGTAAATTATTCGTGGTGAGAGAGGCGAGACTCTCAACCTCAGAATAAGTAAATGCAAGGAATTCAGAGAAATAGTAGAATAATAATCACAACCTGGTGGCGAAAGTATTCTACTAGAAACCTAAAAACAACTGATATTAGACCATACAAACCAATAATAGATATAGAGAACATTACCCGTTTTGGAAAATGACTCTCCAGATTCTCAAGGATTTTGAGATAAAAATGATTTTGTCATTAGACTCCAGTAAAATATTATTATAGTCTGGAGATTACATGAAATTGTACGGATATTGTGAAGTATCTGTAATATATGAAATCACTACCGGTTAATTATAATTTTTTGAAATAGTTATTCGTGTTTCGCTTTCACATTCGTATCCACTCATTATGCAATTTTTTTTGTACATACTCAACTTTTTTAACTAATGGTTTTCACTGAATGTCGTGGTGGACACAGTTACCCTCAGCTCTCTAAGACTCCACAGTATTCGAGCCAACCTCAGTAGTGGTGTAAATCGTATCAATTATTTTACCCACTTCTTATCTATTTTTTTTTTAAATCTTGGTGCAAGGGTTTATACAGCAATTCGTATCCCATTCATTTTCATGTTAAAAACTTTCTTCATCTCTCTAGTAATATACTGGTAATTATCTTGGTTTTCGCTTTCTCGCTAATATGCTGGAACTGCAAGATACACTAATTGATAAGTTATTTTCTTTATCTGCAGTATTTCAGAAAAAAAAACTGATCTAATTTTGTAATCTAATAACTTGATTAATTCTTGTTCCAACGATCACAAATTTCAAGTCTGCGTAGAAACTACTCAACATTTTATTTAGAATGAATCTTATTTTTGTTTCAGTTATAAAAGTGTCAGTCTTTAGAAAAGATAATACACTTAAAAATCAAGCAGAGTATTTTAAGCTGTTTCCACAGGTAATGTTTAAATTTGAGATCATTTGATTGGGAATTGGTCGTCACGAAATATCAAGTTTTCTAAAACGCCAAGTACATTACAAACGATATTAATTTTTTAAAATAACCAATACATTCATCGTATGCTTCAAGGGAAGTATATATATTAAATAATAATTGAAATATACTTGTCCTTTTTGTGTAGCTTTATTTTTAAATGATAATAAATTCTATTCTCCCGATATTCAGGGAATAAATCGACTTCTCAATATCATCGGTGAAGTTGCATAACTATTGCATTGAAAATAGATATTGGAAGCTTCTTTACGGAAACTAATTTCAAGTGGCCACTATAGTTTTTCAACTCAAGCACAATTATTTATAAGTCAGTATCTTTCCAGAAGAGCGTTCTTCAAATGGTCACCTTCAAACATTCATGAATATGGTGTTCTTCATTAGAGTATTACCAGCACTGTGTCACTTGCACGATTCCAGTCTTTTCAAATGTGTCAGTGGTTAGTCGAGAGGAGGAGTTGAAATCCCTCTTTACTTCATACGCCTAATTCCTCACGTAACCGCCCACAAATAAAAGAAAGTCAATGTCAATTTATCATTACAATACCAGGTCCACGGTAAGGCATTATCTAAATCTACAATTTTCGATTAAATGCGTATCAGGCTACAATTATCAACTAGTATTTCGAATATTAGCAAAACCCATGAACCATGCTCGGTGAATATGTATAGTTTTCTGTAACGCCCATCTTTTAATGTGAAAAGTATCCACCCACCTTAAGTCAATATTCCAGCTTCCTTTGGAGGATTCATTCGTTATTTATTCATTACAGAATTTCATGATCTGAATAAATATTTTTACACTTTTAAAGTATCACTTGAAAATAAAAACAGCTTCTATCATTCATATGGGAAAGAAAAATACGAATATCATATTCATAATCGTTTTACATCATCCTCATTCGACTTTGAAATAATAACGTTGTCAAAACAAGATACGTGGCTTCTCTTAAAAATTCCTTGTTAACATATCTTCAAGTTTTTATTTCTTTTTTTTTAACAGCAAACATTCAGATCAGAAAAAGTGATTAATCGAAAAGTTATTTTAAAATTTAAAGAGGTGCAGTTTTCAATGCATGTTAATGTTTACTAAAGACTACATTTTTCTAGTAACATTAAAGTAAGTTAAGTTAAAATCAAATTGTTCCGTGCCGACTTTAATGAAACCATGAACACACACATTGCACACGCATATATATGGTTGCGGACTTCTTTTTCATACATCATCATTAAATGTTTATTGAGTGATGGTGATATTCGTATATGTTGCATATTGACTCTTGACCACGCTGTGAATAAGTGATTTCTCAGGACAGGAAGCACCTGTGTAAATAAGTGGGATCAGTCACGTGGTTGATCGGAAGTCATGGGCGTTATAAAATAATATCTGCAGATACCCTCGTGAGGGTCCTAGTCATTTGCAATCTGTTGGAGTCAATGCGACTCTTCAGTCAGACCCAGCTTGCAGTCACTGACAACGCTCCGCTAGGGTGTGTGGCCCACAGTGGCCTCCTATTGAGTATCCCGGCTGAGAAGCAGAAGTGCTAAGTGGGGGCTTGAAAATAACACAGCATCGTATGGTCAAAAGAAGAAGTTATCGGCCAACAAAGCAGTCTGTTTTTGTCTCCCTCCATTTGTGTGTCTCTCACACAAAAGAAACTTCAACCCTTTTCAAGAATAACATGTGAGAATTATATTTTTATAAAGAAGCACTTTGGTTATTATTCCTCCATGCAATTGGTACTTATTCTATTATAGTTTTATAACATATGCAAAAGAAAGTTTAGAACTTTAATCAAGCAGTGGTGATTTTGTAAATTTTTTTGATGGAAGGTAAAAATAACTTTTCTATGAAAAAAAAGGCAATCATAATTTGAATCTTCATGGATTAGGACTTTAAAAATACAAAGAATACTTTGTGTAGTTGTTGCTGTAAATATTTTTTTTATTTAAATGTTGGGTGCCTATTACTACACTTAAACGCTTCCCTTCAATCCCTGGCAGAAATATAGATTCACCACTTTAATGCACGGTTTTATACGTAATTTATAATCCATAAAAATAAACTGATGTCAAATCGGAGACAAAGACTATTATATTTAATAGCAAAACTTTCAAGATTAATGGAACATCAAATTCATTTTTCAAATCCCCAAAAAACGTAATAGCTGAGACTTTTTTCAACATAACATAGACTAACAACAAATGAAAACCCATGATGCTGATAGTATTTTACCTTTTGAAACATAACTGTTTAACCTATACTATAATACCTATTTTTGACAAAAATTTATTTTCGTTAAAATCAAATTTGTAGTAAAGTGTTTTCTTTTGGTTTCATTGTAAAGAATGAGAGAAAAGGCTGGTTACACATTCTTATAATTTATTGGAATATAGACAAAACCAATAACATTTGACAAAATATGAGGCAATTAATTTTAATCATAGAAAATAGTAGTGTTCTTCGCTACAAAACCATAAGTGGGTAACTGTTACGGCTAGCTCTGCCAAGGGCGAGTAAATCCAGTAATTATATAGTCAAAATAATACATACAGAAGCCGCCTGTACTAAATCTGATGCAATTTAGAAAATAAATGTATTATGATTGTTAGATTTGATATCACTGACTGATAATTGGAACATTTGTAACTGTGAAAAGTTTGCTACTTTGGGATGTGCTAAACTAGTACAAATAACAAAATCTTGCCACTTCACTGCAAGGCGTTTAAGTTTTTGTTTACTGTAAGGATATGTTTTTATTATTAACTAATTTCCATAGTGGTAAATTATTTTCTTGCATTTAAACGAAGGATTGATTATCGATGATCATAATCATTATCATGTCGTGCCATCGGCCCTTTATCGCCACCTCTCCCTATCGTTCATCGATTCCGGCCAGTCCTCAGGTCTACACCCCGTATCCTCACAGAGCTGCTGTATATTGGTTCGTGCTGGTCGACCTGCTTTTGTTCGGCCATGTGACGGGGTCCATGGAAGTACACCACTAATGATCTCGTCTCTACTACTCCAACAGTGTCCTGCATGTCTGATTCGTTTGGATAGTTTTCGTGATGGGTGGTAGGTGGCCGTATAGCTGCTGCTTTGTGAGGTGTTGCCGCATTGACTTGTTCAAAATTGCTCGCAGCATTCTTGTGTAGTTGCCGTCAAGCTTTTTCTACAGCCGTTTCGTTAGTGTCTATGTAGTGCATCCATATAGCAGTATCGACATGACCGCTGCTTGAAAGAAAGTGCGTTTTATTTTATCGGTCAGGTCTGACTCCCATATGACCGATAGCCTATTGATAGCTCTCCATGCCTTTGTTTGTCACGTGTCGATGTCTGTCTCGGTCGATGAGACACTGCTTCCCCGGTAGGTGAACTTGTTAACTAGTTTCAGAGAGCTACCGTTTAGTGTAGAATGGTGCCTGTTAAATTAAAGCACATACATTCCGTTTTGTGTGCACTGACATGGAGGCCAATGTCTGCAGAAGTTCGTTCAAGACATTGCAGTAGGGTTTCGGCTTGGGCTGGTGCATTTGCCAGAACCGCTATGTCATCGGCGAAGTCAGCGTCGGTAATTGTTTTTGCGGGATACCTTCTGCTTCTTTTCTTTATCAGCTCGAAACTGTTTTCTTTGATTCTATCGATCGATGTTCTAATCACGTAGTCAACACAGTTCATAAAGAGGTGTGGGGCTAATGTGTCTCCTTGCAGTACCCCAGCTATAATGTCGAAGTAGTCTGTGTCTCCATCCGGGAAACACACTTTCACTTTGGTGTTTCTGTTGAGAATCATTATGGTTGTGATTGTTTCTTTTGGTAGACCATATGCGAGTAGAATTTGCTCCATCTACCCTCTGTGTATGGAATCATAGGTATTTGTAAAGTCGGCAAATGATATTGTTGCCTGTAGGTTTTCTGCCCATACGCCTTCTAGAATTCTATGGATATTTAATATTTGTGAGGTCATGGATCTATTCCTCCGGAACCCATTTTGGTTCTTCCTGAGAATGTTGTCAATCTTAGATTCTATGCAGTTGCGTAGTAAGGCATTGTATATTTTTGCTGCTATGGATGTAAGTGTTATAACTCGATAGTTCTTGGCTAATCCGAGGTCGCCCTTTTTAGGGAAAGTGGGGATGCATCTCTTCACCCATCTGTCTATCGGGTTTTCATTATAAACTGCATTTCTCTTTCCTTTTCTATTTTTGATTTTTCAAAGTACCGAGTCAAGTTCTTCTTGAATAAACGGTCCCAGTTTGATGTCTAATTGCTTACTAGTAATTTTGGTGATTGGTTCATGTGTAACTTTTGGTGGGTTTCCAAGTAGATTCTGGAAATGTTATTTCCACAGTTTTATTCGTTCTTGTTGGTTTGTAGCTTTCAGATTAGCTTTGGCAGGGCTATTCTTCTGCTTTTTCCGTCTATCGTTTGCCATGCTATCCTAGATTGCCTGTATTCAACTGAGTTTCTAATCTTATCTATTTGATTTTGTATATATATGTTCTTTTTGGTATATGCTTGCTAATTCATTTTGTGCCTTTTTTTAGTTTCAGGGCATTTGCGTTAGTTGGGTTCTTCCTCTTGCATTTGGAGGCCGTTTTCACTTCTGCACGTTTTTCTATAACCGCTAATGTCTTCATGGGACTCAATATTTAGTTCTATGTTTTGTTGATATGTATTTCGCTGCTGCTTCTAGATGGGCGTTGACGAAATTCTCATATTCGTCATTCGCTGTACGTGCTTCTGTCTTCTCCTGTTGTGCATCGAATTTGTTTCTTTATCCCATTACATATTTATCTCTAGGTTATCTTTAAAAGGTGTAATATAGTAGCAACCTTCCATAACCAGTGAACATGATTACAATTGTGTGATCGACATCAAAGATCAATCACAGAAATTCTTGTGGTTGGTGCAGACTACGAAATATGAGAAATCGTCAGGCTGTTGTTTATTAACCGGTAAGAGACAAAGAAAAGACTTAATATTCGTGGTTAGTGAAACCGTGCTCCGCCTTAAGAGGTGTGTCAGGACTTAGCAATTCTTTTACCGACACTTTCTGATTTAAGACCGGTCTAGAGGGAGATTGAAACACAGGAATAGAGTGAGTAATATTTTTCTTTGACTAAGTATCTGACTTTTTCCTTTTCCATCTACTTGTCGCTATCTCTTTACATCGTCTTTGTCACCACCGAAATTGGCGAGAACAAGCATCCAATGGAGGACGAAAAAAAAAAAGCATTTATAATTTCAGATATAGTTCACGCCGGAATATTTTCTGTTCCTTTTAGGTCTCATATATCTGAGGTGTACAGATGTAAACCCTTCAATTGTGGAAACTAAATTGTTTTTCGGAACCGGCTCGAAAACCACGATTAGTAAATACGTAAATCATACGTCATTCAAGGATAAGTTGGAAGCGTAAAATATACTGAAAACGCTGGAAAAAAACGGCATCAACAATTCCTATCAGAAAATTCCTTTGAAAAAAAAAAAAGAAAAAAAAAGGATAAGATTAAAGCTTTAACAGTCTGTCGATATATTTTATAAGATAGTTCATTCTAATTGATGAGGTATGAACTACAAAACCATATCAAACTAAAATGTTATCTGGGAGAACATTAGGTAACTGGTCGGTATTTGAAAAATCAGTCTTTATCTGATTGCAAACAGTTTGAACTATAGCAAGAATGATGTCATCGCTGCTAATGTCAGCCAGTCTGTCGGCCCATAACTATAGAATCTCTAGCTCAGTTCGTTCAAGAAAATATTGAATTGCTTCCATGTCTTGATTCTGTCAAAGTTATACAGAGAAAAAAAGAAATGTTTTCTGTCTAGCCACTGAACCGGAACTGCAACATTTTCATACCCATATATTGTCAATCATCATCATCATCGTCAAGAAATAGTTTTTTTTTCATTTTTATAACCCTTCAACATACTGCTTGCTCATAGAACAAGATGTGAGAATTTCTAGCTGTTACATGTTTGTTTATTCTTTACAAACAAATCAATAAGCATGTAAGTAAAAGTAAGTAAAGTTGGCGACCATAGTCGAGGGTAACCCGACGGCTCCTTTTTCGATAGCTACTACAACAAGGTGTAGGGGAGGGTTCTACTCCTTCCCTGGATTGCTCTACTTTACCCTTGATCCGTACCTTATAATGCTGTGTTAAGCAAGGAGGCATCAAGTACCATTTTTTGAGTCTTTGGTATGACTCGACCTGGGATTGAACCCAGGTCTCCCGGGCCATTGGCGAACACTCTAACCGCTAGGCCAATGTCCGGTATAATGGAAAGGTTCCTAGAAAATTAAAATTGAATAAATGAATAAAGCATACAGTTTCCGAATAGCAATTGTTGAGAATCACCAAAGACATTTACTAGAAGTCTGGGTTAGCCTGAGGAGATACGATCTAAGATTGAAGCCTGCAAAATGTGAGAGTTGTATCATTGCGGTACCAAAGAGAATTTAGACCCCCACAGTGGTAAAAGTTGACGAACGCAAGGAACTCTGTTTAACTACCCAAAGGTTTATTCACTACTACCAAATCTATGTAGTCGCTGGTAGAAAGAAAGAGAGTATGAAACTGAGACGTCTGCTTTAGTGAGACAAAGATAAGCAATATATCCTGGTGAGAGAAAGAGACCTGACACAGACCTAGATTTTTTTCTCCGGTTTTCTGTTCTATTGTTAACATGCTTGTCCGTTTGTCGCATCTAGTGTAAGGCCCTCTTTGGAGTGCATCTCTAAACTTTCGTCGTTTTACACCTTAGTTGATGACGTTCAACAGTACGTCTTTAACAAACTACGTCTCGCAGACGAGTCGTTTCCTTCCTTTCGACTGTCGTGTCGAGAGGGAGAAATATATCCGCTTTCGGTGGTTCTACACATGTGCAGAAGGTTACAAAAACGGGATTTTTTCAAGTAATTTTTAATTACAATGAGTGCTTTGGCCTGGGTATTCAGAGACTGAATGTTTTATTTATTTTTTATTTATTTATTCATTCAATATCAATTATCAATGAACCGTTCCATTACGTTACATATATTAAAAGTTTCTTTGTGTGAGTGTACCTTGTTTTACTTCAATATAAGTGTATCATAGATATATTAATCTTAGTATTAGCAGCCAAAATCTACAATGCCCTACTACGAAACCGCATAGAACCCAAAATAGACAACATCCTTAGGAAAAACCAAAATGGCTTCCGGAGAAATAGATCCACAACCTCACAAATACTGACCATCCGTAGAATCCTGGAAGGCGTTCGGGCAAAAAACTTACAGGCGACATTACTATTTGTCGACTTTACCAAGGCATTCGATTCCATACACAGAGGGAAGATGGAGCAAATCCTACTAGCATACGGCCTACCAAAAGAAACCGTAGCAGCGATTATGATTCTCTACAGAAACACCAAAGTGAAAGTACGTTCACCAGATGGAGACACGGAATACTTCGACATTGTTGCAGGAGTACTACAAGGAGACACACTAGCCCCGTACCTCTTTATCATCTGTCTAGACTATGTGCTTAGGACTTCGATCGACAAAATCAGAGAAAATGGCTTCGAGCTGACTAAGAGAAGAAGCAAAAGGTACCCCACAAAAACAATCACGGACGCCGACTACACTGATGACTTTGCGTTACTAGCGAATACGCCTAATCAAGCAGAGACACTACTGCATAGTCTGGAACGAGCCGCAGCTGGCATTGGCCTCCATGTCAATGCAAACAAAACCGAATATATGTGTTACAACCAAACGGGCAACATTGCCACACTAGACGGAGCCTCTCTGAAACCTGTCGACAAATTCACCTACCTAGGAAGCAGCGTCTCATCAACCGAAAAAGATATCGACACACGACTGACGAAGGCATGGACAGCTATCAATAGGCTCTCGATCATATGGAAGTCGGACCTAACTGATAAAATGAAACGCAGTTTCTTCCAGGCAGCGGTTGTGTCGATACTGCTATATGGATGCACCACATGGACGCTTACGAAGCGGTTGGAGAGGAGGCTGGACGGAAATTATACAAGAATGTTGAGAGCAGTATTAAACAAGTCCTGGCGACAACACCCCACGAGACTCCAACTATACGGACACTTGCCCCCCATCACAAAAACTATACAAGTTCGACGAACCAGACACGCAGGACACTGCTGGAGAAGCAAGGACGAGCTCATAAGCGATGTACTCCTGTGGACCCCCACACATGGATATGCAAGAGTGGGACGACCAGCACGAACTTACATACAGCAGCTATGTGAGGACACGGGATGTAACCCTGAAGACCTGCCGGAGGCGATGAAAGATAGGGAGAAATGGCGAGAGACGGTCAGGGATATCCGCGCAGGCGGCGCGACATGATGATGATGATTGGTCCCTCGCTGATTAAGGATTCCACTTAATATCTTCACTACTTCCAAGCAGTCCATAAAGAGAATGAAAACCCAGACAAAATCGCTCTGCAGACATTGATGTAATTTTATACACATTTAACCATACGTATACTGATTTATTGGTTAAGACAAATAGATTTCTAGATTTTTGTAATTTATCAGTCTCCGAAACTGGAATAATGAGCCGCCACGTACCGACAGCTTACTCATTTTCCTGGGTCGATTTGAAGGAACATGGCCACTTGCATGATTCTGCCTTTTTACCATATCATTTATGCTGACTGATCGACTCTTTTTTTCATTTCACAAGATTTTGAACATAGACTTGAATATAAGGGGAAAAAATCATCTAAGTTGCCAAACAAGTTTTATCGCAAGAAGCAATGATTGGTGGCCCCAAAGTTACATTTCGGACTTCAGCTGCCGGCACAGACGCGGCATGGAAGGACATTTTTTTCAACTTAAGACAAAATTCTGTTTTTTACTGAATAAATTTTAAGGTTTGCTCTTCATAAGAATAGTATGGTGAGGGGAAGGAGTGAAAGAAAAAATCAACAACCCGGAAAACATATTTGGGTAGGTGTTTGAGCTATGCATGGTTTTATGTCCGTGTATGCGAAATAAACAATCACTCACACCCAGAATACTCACACACACACACACACACACACACACACACACATGTATATATATATATATATATATATATATTGATTTAATAAATAAGAAAACATATCTATAGAGCCCAGAGGTCTTCACTTCACTGGCAACATTGGCCTGCGATGTTTTCAGGGTCATTTTTATAATAGCTGATTTTTTCTACTCGGATAAAATTTGTAAGATAAAAGCTCTTACTTGAAGCGTATAAAACAGTGTAATAACTTTATTTTTTAATGAGCAAAAATAACTAATTTAGGGCTGTTATAGTCGCAGAAAGCTCACATTGTATCATAGTAAACTGAAAAATGCACAAAAGAAACTATTAATTGATTTCAATCTTTTCAGAGACTTCCCCCTGTGTTTGGCAGCCATGGCATCATGTTTCAAGCACCACCAGCAGCATGCAAGGAAGTTTGCATTCCGCTGGCCTTAGTAGTGCTCTTCCATAATGCAAATGTCTTTGTGAAAGAGCTCACTTTGATATTTACTCAAATCTCCACAGTTCTTTGGAAAATTATCCAAATCTGCCGATTAAAAGTGCAGTTTCACTGACATACATGCCCCAAATTAGCGGAAAGTCTTCAGTAGCTCTTGAATTTCCCTCATGTCTTGCGCTCTTCGGTGTTTTCCTGGAAAATTTGTAAAAACTGACTCTGGCTGCCAGGAAGAAAGTTCAGCTTTGCACAGTACTTCGTCAAATACTGGGTACTTCATAAGTTCTCTTATTTGAGGGCCGTCAAATACATTAGCCACGAGTTTCTCCATGCTTATCTGTGGGAACCTTTCCTGGACGAAAGCAAACTTTCTACCTTCCTTGTCCTTTGCCTGCACAAAGTTCTTTATTACTCCTAAGTTGAAATTTAATTGTGGAAGCAGTATTTTGTTATGTTCATTGAGAGGGTGAGACAATGCTATGTGGGCCCGATTTTAACCCTTGTCCTAACGGCCACTCTTGTCTGACCTTATATTGGTCATCAGCCAGGCTATCCAAGAGACACAGAAAACAAGGATTCTCTATGTACCCGACTTGAAGTGATAGGAGCAGTCCCGTGACTTTATGCTCTAGACAGACCAACCATTTTTGCTCTCAGTAGTTAACAAATGATCAGAATTTTTGTTTCTTTTGTTTTTACTGAATGCCCAGTAGTGAAAGATGCAAAAACTATTCCCATTATGTAGAAGAACTCCTTTGAGTCTTCTGCCGGATGAGTAAAAAAAGTCTCTATTCTGTAACATCATACTCAAAGCCCATAGATTCGATCAATTCAGCAATGTTGATGCAATAAATCAATGAGGACTTATTCTGGAAGGTGAAAATATGGTTGAATTCTCTCACGGTCTCCATACTAGTAGAACGTTTTTCCTGGTGCCCACAGACGTTTCTCTTTGAGACATAAACTCAGCATCTGAGCATATTCCTTTGAAAGCTTCCTATTTGGTGTCAGGTCTCTGAGTTCTACTTGTATTAAGGGTACTTGGTGTTCATCCTCTTCTGGCTTGTAAGCATATCCAACAACAACAGTTCAGTAATGTCGCTAACGTCGGAATCAGAGCAAAATTCCTTGTTATAATCAGGCTGGAGAACAAGTAAGTATGGGCCATGAGGGATTTGCCTAATGGCTGGACGAACATTGGCGTATTAGATATGTGGCTTTTTCTTGTGATTTATTCCTTTTATATTTATGCAAAAATAGCAGTCCGCAATGTGTTCTCTTCTTTCCCTCCAAATCATTTCTATAGCAAATGGCATACTTTTCCTTTTTACCATTTCTTCCACTTCGTGGTGTAATGGTTAAAGCGATGAACAGCGGAATCGTAGTACGCGAGTTCGTACTCCAGTCGCGCTATTACGTTCACTTTCGGCCAAATACCCTTGGGAAAGGTATGAACCCCCTTATTCTCCCTCCAGCTATGGGTAAATAATAGAACGGACTAGGTTCTTCAGCCTTGGTGAGGCAACTAGTCTAGGAGAAGGAAAAACTCTGAATTCAAACCTGTTGAACTCCGCTTAAAATTGACCTTGTTTCATATCCTGCCCGAGCGGAGGGGTTGGTAAATAGTACCATTTCTTCCAATCCCTTGAGTTATCCACACAAGTTTTACAGTAAACATGGGGAGTAAATAGCTTATCCGATCTCCTAGTTTGACTCCAAAATAATCGCGATATGCCAAGTCAGTGATTTTTGCTTGACGGTTAAGAAGAACCACACTAACGCCGATATAACAGAAACTGTCTGGATTATTCTAAAAGTTGAGATGCATTTTTATAGGAATACATGTGTAAAGCTGAAAAGAAAAAAATAAATCAGCCCTCAGCTCATCTTTGAAACTTGACACAGCACCTTAAAATCATTTTAAGCTGAGGGATAAGATCCGCCTCTTCTAGCTATGTGGATGTTAGCGAGTAGGTTGGTACTTGTATTTACTCATAAAATATTATCGGCTACAATAAACGTTAGGAACTCACGATCCGCTCTGACAAGTACAATCTACAGTCTTTAGTAAAGTGCAATTATTGTGTACAACTTGTGAAGTATTCAAGCATTTCATAAAAACTAGATCAAACGCAATGAATGTTATTTTTTAATTAAGCATAAAATTATAACCACATATCACTTGAAAAACCTTCTACATGAGGAAGAAAATTTAACGGGAACCATGCGTTTCCTTTTATCGCTCTGGGCTGAATCCCATATGACCGATAGACTATCGTTAGTCGTCCATGACTTTGTCAGTCGCGTGTTGATGTCTGTCTCGGTTGATGAGACACTGCTTCTTAGGTAGCAGAAATGGTCTACTAGTTTCATAGATCTACCGTTTAGTGTGGAGATGTCGCCTCTTTGATTAAAGCACGTATATTCCGTCTTGTGTGCATTGACATAGAGGCGTATACTTGCCCCTGCTCGTTCCAGACTATATAGCAGGATATCGGCTTTGGTGGGTGCATTTGCCAGAAGCGCAATGTCATCGACGTAGTCGGCATCTGTAATTGTTTGTGCGAGGTACCTTCAGCTTCTTTCCTTTGTTAGCTTGGCACCTTTTTCTTGCATTTTATCAGTAGATGTCCTAAGCATGTACTCTAGACAGATGATAAAGAGGTATGGGGCTAATGTGTCTCCTTGCAGTAGAACTGCTACAATGTCGAAGTTATCTGTGTCTCCATCCGGGGAACGGACTTTTACTTTTTTATTTCTATATAACATCATTATGGCTGTGATGTTTTTTTGGGGTAGGCCGAAGGCGAGTAGTATTTGCTCTACCATTCCTCTGTGTATAGAATAAAAGGCTTTACGAAGTCAACAAATACTATTGTTGCCCTCAGGTTATTTTCACGATATATATATATATATATATATATATATATATATATATATATATATAAAAATTTATAGTTGCTCATACACGGAGCACTATCCTAAATTTATACAAGCTATTGTCTTTTATCTGGCTATATATTAATTGGATCTATCTCATGTAATATTTTCGAACGAAAAATATATTTATAATTATATGGAGTTTTCAAACTAATTTACTATCTTTTTATTTAGTAAGTACGTACATTTCTATTGACAAAAAGAAAAAGTGAAAAACAATTCAAGATAAAATGGTAAGAAACAGTGCTTAACAATTTGCAGATTCAGAATGAATAGGTCACCTCGATTTAAAAAACAACAACAAAAAACTTCTTTAATTGTAAACGGTTCAAGTAGAAAATGATAAAACCAATTGAGATAGATAAATAGATAGATATGCAGCTTTTATTTTATTTACCTTTTTAAAAGTACATATTGACCTTCTCGAAAATCTAATGAATAATTTCATTGAGGTTTGTGGTTTAATATCTTAGACATTTTATCAGCTTTAATTTTATCAGGTTTAATAGTATCTTAGATATTTTATCAGCTTTAATTTTATCAGGTTTAATAGTATTTTAGATATTTTATCAGCTTCAATTTTATCAGGTTTAATAGTATCTTAGGCATTTTATCAGCTTTTTAAGTGACGAATGCCTTTGGAAAATGGAAGAAATGCATCAAACAGGATTGTCGTATAAAAAGTAAACTTTATGAAAATTACTTGAGATTTCAATGACTTTTCAGGACAGGCTGATTGGTCTTCCTCGAAAGGATATCGTATAAAAGTATTACTATATTTAACTATAACATAAAATAAATCACAAATAACAGTATTGTAGGAATGAGAGTAATGCTGAGAACAAAATACGTGTCAACTCATTCAAGGGAGTATTTTTTGAATACTTTGGTTTGGCATGCACAGTAAATTTTCTACACGACTGAGTCAAAGGTTTTGCAATAACAAAAATAGAAAGTATTTATGTACATGCTAATTTGTGTGTCTATATTAAGTGGCCGAAGCTGTTCAAGCCACAGTATGGATTTACTGTGTTTGGTATAAAGTCATAGACGGTTTTAGTTTAGTTTGGTTTGCTTTGATTTTATGTCATATCAACCATAGTAAGATATCTAAAGACAAATCCTGTTTATACATGTATATTAAATACTTATTTGTGAACACGTACGAATAAGTACATTTACAATTCACCATTTCTTTGTACATAGTTACACGGTTTCTAGCACTGCTATAAACAGTAACAATTTAACATGTCATTTGTTTGTACACATTTAAAAAGGTATACAAGATACGTAAGAGATTCGTTACTAAGCAATTCCATTTTTAAATGAGTATAGCTATTGTTTCTGTATATTTAAATGGTTTCAATTGTTGCTAACACTAATTATTCTGTTTAAAATTACTCATTCGTTTTCATAGAGTTAAATAATCAAACGGTTCTATTTAAAACAATTCAATTTAACAATTCCAGTAAGCCGGTATTCATGTCATGCGTGCTTAGATCGGCATCCTCGAGCCTCACGGGGCTATCCTCTGAGCTCCTAACCCACCTGGAGGGTCTAGGTTTATTGCCCTCGCTTGAGGTGCCCCTTTATAGGGAAAGGCCAATGGGGCCGGAGGCATTTTTGGAACCGCTGGGTGTGTCTGGGCTTCGGCTCTGCATCCAGACCCACCTAAAAAGGCCTTGTGCCACACTCGTCCGGTCAATTGGACGAACAAAAAATTCCAACTTTCTCCCAGTGGCAGCCGGGGCACATTTCGGTCGGCCGTGTTCGTCGGTACACGGATCTCATCTGGTGTGCCCTGATTCTGGTGGCAGTCAATCGAGAGGTGCCTAGACCGGCATCTTCGAGCTTCTGGGGGTGGGGGGCATCTCGCTCAGTCAGCTCTAACCTTCCTTGGAGATGCTAGGTTTATCGCCTAGCGCCTGAGGAGACCTTTTTGGGGAATGCCGACGGGGCCAAAGGCATTCCTAGAGCCGCTGGGCTTGACTAGGCTAAGGCTCTGCGCTCGAACCTTCCGGAAAAAAAGCCCCGTACCACACTCGTTCGGTCGTTGGGACGACTGACAAATACTGACTTTCTCCCAACAGTCAAACATGACAGCTCGGACGGAATCTTCTACCTACGGTACTAACACTCCTATTTTGTATATATGTTCTCTTTATTCAATACACTTGTTCAACCTATTTTCTCTTCATCCGTGTCTTCTATCTGGCCACTAACTGGCCACTACAAAAATATTGCCAAACTTTTGACTTACATTGGTATCAGCATTTCAAGAAAAACCTCTTTGCATTATATTTAGCCAAACATCCAATTTGCCTTTGTATATGGAACATTCCAAGCCGAAAAAAAAAACGTATTTAATTGGTTTCGTAAAATAACTAATAAAATTTCTGATGACATTGATTCGTTGGTGATCTTATATCATGGGGTGTTTTTACTTCAACAAAAATATTGATATTAAAAATAGTTATTGCCACTGAGTGGAAAAGACATCGTGTTGCTAAAGTGTAGAGTTTATTACTTCCACACCGTTGTTGACACCAGTTTATCCAGAAAAAAATATTTATTTATCGCTGGAAGGGTCGAGGAAAACTAAACAGCGTTCCATCCTTCCGAATTTCAAAATGATAGGGCTTTATTAATGTCGACTTTCTTGAGAATTTCCATTTTTATAGAATAGCATATTCATATATGAATCACGTTTTCTGCTATTTGACCCCCTCTCTGGTCTCTGTCTCTGTATCTCTGTCTCTCTCGCTCTTTCTTTCTCTCTCTCTCTCTCACTGGTACTTTTAGCAGAGGAAATAATATTAAAGTTAATTAGATGTCAAGCATACTAACGTTCTATATAAACAGATTCAACATCGCTTATATAATATTTATGTCCGGATATTTACAAAATAAATCGTTTTGTTACATCTCTAAATAGATTCTAATTTTTGCAGATACGTATTTGTTCCAGGATTTTACTGTTTCTATCGGTGTGTGTGCATGTGTGTGTGTGTGTGTGTGTGTGTGTGTGTGTGTGTGTGTGTGTGTGTGTGTGACTCTCTCTCTCTCTGTATTTATTTCTATCTCTCTTTTTCTCTATCTCTGTCTCTCGGTTTCCATTTGTTTGTCTACGTGTGTCTGTCTCTGTCTTCCTCTCTCTCTCTCTATATATATATATATATATATGTATATATATATGACAATACCTATTTTTTCTGTGTATTTCTGTCTGTACCCCACACGTGTACATAGATAGATAGATAGATAGATAGATAGATAGATAGATAGAGTTCCAATAGAGGAGAGAGACAGAATAGTGATTCGGAGAGAGAGAGAGAGAGAGAGAGAGAGAGAGAGAGAGAGAGAGAGAGAGAGGAGATAAATATACCGACATATAAAGATAGGTATGATGTAAGGGTGAAAGCATAGGAAAATGAGGTTAACATGACATTATTGCATTGACCAATCAACTCAAATTTCATAAGATTTTATTAATGTCTTCTAAACACAAGTACGCATACGCACACGTAAGTATTTATGCTTGAACACACACACACACACACACACACACACACATATATATATATATATATATATATATATATATATATATATATATATATATATATATATAGTATATTTCGTTGTGCAGCTACATACATACAATCATATTTTTGCTGATTTTATCTTATGTAGCTGGTTAAGGTACATATTGACCTTGTTGAAAGTCAAAAGAATGATTTTATAGAGTTCTTTTTGGTTTTAAGAGTTTAGGAATTTTAGCAGCTTTAAAAGTGACGAATCCCTAAGGAAACTGGAAGAAGTTCATCAGTCAGGATTGTTATATATAATTTACACTTAAAGGGAATTACTTGTAACTTTACCTAATTTGTTGGTTGCTGCCCGATAGAGTAAAATTCAATTTACCAATCCTATCGATCTTACCTAAAAGCAAATTTGCTACAATGTAATATTCTTGTAGCTTCCAGTACACAACAATTTCACTATCAATGGCTTTTCGATAACTCGATAAAGTTTGCCCAAAGAAAAACATTAGTCGAAATCTACTGAGGACCACAATATTTCGCAGAATAAGGACGTTGCACACGTTCATCTGATTTGTACTCCAAATTATTACTTTTTATTTTCATCTGGAATAAATATATTAAAAAAATGTTTTTGTTAAATTTTTTTCACAATCGTATCGTTAGAAACATTAACATTTTAATTGATTTATATTCTTTTTTTCTTTTAATGTAACATATGACCAACGTGTTGTGTTTTAAAGAAAGGTGTCCGCAGAAAAAGAAATACTCAAACTCGAAGTTTAGGGAAGAAAATATACTAGTCGTTTATTATTCACTTAAGGGTACGATCTTTGCAACTCGAAAAGTTAATTTCATTACGTTCTTCTCCCTTCCTCTTGGTGGCGACGGCGGGTGTCGGTGAGAGCTGGCTGTTGACACACGCCTGACAGATGGGCCGTAGCAGACTGGGTAGGACCGGTCGGGGCCTCGGAACCTTTGATACGCCTGTTTTGAAAGCTGCCTTCAACTCTCCCAAAATCTGGTGTCTTGTTTTCTTATATAGAGATTTTGGGGAACAAATCGAAGATCCCCGAATGTTCGATGTCACCAGTGAAACTGTCGTGAAACACGAGATAATTCATGTGATTATTTTAAAATCACGTCTAACTTTGCAGGTCATTCTGCCCGCACGTGCTAGTCTCGAGACACCTTCACTGATTGAATACAGCCGATGCGCTCGCGCACTTTTAAGGACAGCACCCTTCCGTAATATTACATTAATACAATTTAAGAACTGCTATAATTTTCCAAATACTGTTTTCTTTTAAACTAATTCAAACTCATATACCACAATTACAACTGTTATTACCGTACATATTTTTAAGTAGCATTAAGTTAGCAGTATCCATCAGTAGTAATATCTCATCTACTATAACTAATGTCAATATACTTATCGGTAAGAATAAACTTCTGTTGACGCGTTATCTCCACTGTGGAAATTTTATCTCTTTAATAAAATAAAGCGGGAATCCTTTCAAGCTGGAGCCATGTCAGAACTATTTCATGGCTTCATCACTTGGACGAAACGCTTAGTGAAAAAGCTAGGTGGCAACAATAAAATGGCTTCTGCGTGATGTTTTGAAAAATATCTTGGAAGCAGCACTTTATAACCATCAACTTTACGGCTATTTATTTTCTATCACACAAATATGCAAGTAAATAAAACAAAACATTGGATGCCACCGAGAAGATCAGCCAAGATCGATGACCGATAGAGATGGATAATAAGAAAGCCAAAGGATTCCGTTATATCTGCACGTTTAATGCTGCTACTGTTGATGATGATATTGAAATATTAGGACTTTTCTTGATTGACAACCAATTATCTAATACGGAGTGACGACTTATGGTATATGTATTTAGTGGTTGACGAAGAAACTCCCAGGCTAAAACTTGTTTCACAGTAGATTTCATGACGAAAGGGTCCAGAGGAAAATAGCGTTGCGAGTCGTACTAAATGAAATTTTACAAATATAAATTAAAGAATAATTAAAGAAATTATGCTGCGAACTATATTAATCATAACCGGTCTATTGGTCTAATGAATAGAGTGTTCGCCAATGATCCAGGAAACCGGGGTTCAATCCCAGGTCGAGTCATACCAAAGACTAAAAAAATAGTACTCGATGCTGCCTTGCTTAACACTCAGCATTATAAGGTAAGGATCAAGGGTAAAGTGGAGCAATCCAGGGAATGAAGTAGCGCCTACCCCTACATCTCGGAGTTTTAGCTTTTGAAAGGGAGCCATCAGGTCACCCTCAACTAAGGCCGTCAATTTCACTAATATAATTATACTCATTTAATTGAACAATGCAAATTAATTTAAGATAAACGTCTTTATAGTGAGAAAATAAAACAGTCGCGGTGCATTAATGCTAACTCAGGAATAACAATATGTATATTTTCTTGAAAATCCATAATGTGCCACTCTTATTAAAAAAATCATTACATTTTTTTTTAAATTATATTATATTTCATGTAATTCTTATAAAAAACAAAAACAAAATAACATACCATTTTATTTTTCCTTTCATTACTATTATCTGAATTCCTATTCTATACTTTTTTGAAACAATTAATGTTTGAAACCATTCACTGTAAATTTTTGATTGGCCAAAAAATGTTTTTAAAGCAATTATTTCTAAGCCAAGTTCTTGCGTCTTCAGCTCATAACAATGGTGATCAGCGTGTTCATTGCCTATATGCACCCAACATGAACGAAAGTGGCCGAAGCGAGACCCAAAAATTCATGATTTTAGGAAGTGATTCTCAAATGAATTGGGAATGTGGTTAGGTTCCGCCAACGTAAATACGTCATATAAAGACAAACCAATAAAAGTAAAAAAGAAGTATGACTTCAGCATTTGAGATTAAAGCGGATCCAGTTCACTCATTTATTTCACGCTTTGCTGTATATAATGAGAAAAAGGTAGATCCAAGAGAAAATCAGACTTACCTGGAGGAATAAAGGAAACCAAATATTTAAAATAAATAAGTCGTAATATTAACATAACGCCAAAAAGAGGATATGTCTAAAAAATCTCATGAAAGTTTAATTTTGTATCTATTCTTATAGTTCTCTGAGAGGTTTTCACAATAGCCATAGCTGATGGTCTTCTTAAGTTTTTAGGACTCTTTTCAGTATTCTGGCCGATCTTTATAATGCAGTACTCTCGATGGGCTCCACTTTTTCTCCTATTGACAAGTTTTCCAGTCTCAAAATCAATCATTTGAGGATTGTTCTAAGCACACCAATTATAATTGATATCACCATCACCTTCATGTTCCATCGTTTTTTAATTTTGATTTTTGTTCGCCCGCAAGGTCTTGGTACTTATGTGTTTTTTCTTTGTTTGGAATTTACTCATTGGTACGCCGAGACGGCAGAGCCCATTATTCAGAATGTTCTCTCTTTTTTTTGTTATTAAGCATGACTAGGTCTGGGCGTCTGGTCGGGATCAGGTGATCCGTTAGCATCTTAAAATCCCAGATAACTTTGAGCATCGCTTTATCCAGTTTGTGCATATACCACTTGTTCATCTGGTCAAATTTCAGTCTCTAGCACTATTTTCCATGGATCAACATTCCCACCAGATTGTTTCTAGCCTTTCTCTTCCTGCGTTCATTTGAGGAAACTGTCATTAATTCTTCTTCTTATTATTATTATTTTCAAATTTTTTCAAACCGTTGTGAGCTGCTTGTTTCTTACTTAACTTTGAGGAATAGCAAGTCTTCTCAAGTCTCTAGGACTCCAGTATTCTGGCCGATCTCAAGAATGCTTTAGTTTAGATGGTCTCTGCACGTCCTCTAATTTCTAATCCCTCCAGTCCTTGTATCATTCCTTTGCTGACTGTACCAAGAGCAGCAATTACAATTGATATCACTGTAACTTTCATGTTTTTGATTCCCACACCAGACTCAAGAACTTATAATTCTTTTTCTTTCTTTCAGTACTACTCTGTAATCAGCCAATACAGTAACGTCCACAATTCGGTACGTTCTCTTTTTTGTTGTTGATTATTTCTAGATCTGGTCGTCTGATCAGAGATTAGATGATCCGTTGTATCTCGAAATCCCAGAGGAGTTTGTGCATCTCGTTCTCCATTACAGATGCTTGATTGTACATATACCATTTGTTCGTATGGTCAAATTTTAATTTCTTGCACAATTCCCAGTCGTGTCTATTCTTATACTCTTTCTGTGCTAATTTGTTGCATTCACTTATTTTGTTATTGATCGTTTAGTCTCTACCACATAACCTGCATCTGTTCTTTTGTTGCGTCTTATCTATTCTTGCTTTGACATGATTGGTCCTAATGGCATTGTTTTGTGCTGCTATTTGAAGAGATTGAGTTTCTCTCTTAAGGTTTTCTTTTCTTGGCCACGTCCCTAATTTCTTATGTGAGATGTCACTTGTTAGTCGTTTAAAACGTTCATGCAGTTGTTTATCTTTTCATCTTTGTTTCCTGGTCATTTCTGTTCTGTTTATCAACGTGTGGTCAGGATTGTTTCTGGTGACTGTAATCAGTCTTCAGAGCTAGCAAATCGTCTTCCTCCTTCTTTTCTTGGCACATGTACTGTATTTTCGTCATCTCTGGCATGTAAGGACTTATGCATGGCCATTAATTTTCTTGTTCACTGGCCCATTTGTTTAAGTTCTTCTTTGGTCCACTTCAAAAATGGTTCCGAATATTTCACGACGAGAACAGCCCAAGTGTTTATCTCCTTAATAAGATTCCTGCTAAATGATTTGATTTCAAGTTGCTTTTTCCTGAGATACTCTTTTTTTTTTGCTTTCATCGCCACTTGTTAGATAGTGTCAGCTTCCAATATTCCCAAATATTTGTAAGGTTCTTTTTCTCGAAGCTTTCTGATTTTTCTTGTTTACGTTGTTCCATTCATTCCATCGTCTGTCGTTTCCTACTTTTTCCGATAAACACGGAACATTTTTCAATGCCAAATTCAATCCCTTATGTCCTGATAATATTCTCACTGTCTGAATGAGGGTTTCCCATTTTCTTTGGTTTTTGTAGATAGTTTGACGATGGAATTACCTTCGTTCTATCATTTTATTATGATAATAATTTCACTAAGATGAGCATGGTACATGAGTAAGAAATTTTCAACAGTGAGTGCCAAGAATTCCATGGACAAATTTAATGAACTTCATTTTTGAATAGCTCATTGGTCCCAAACCAACTGGTATTGTGTTTTAATTTTGTTGCTGCACTTAGTACATTTTAACTTTCATATCAATAAACTAACGAATGTTTTAAAATTATTTCCGTGTAATATTTCTTTCAAATGCAAAAAATATAACGATCAAGTGAAATAATTATGCTTAAAATAGTTTACTATTATATCTGTCCGGTGTAGAGTTGTAGTGTTCACAGATGATCACTATCTAATTATGTTATGCCTCTATTGATTTTCTTTTGCTGCGAGAAAGGAGCTTTTTGGTAAATAATGATCAATTGTTGAAGTTTTATCCTCACATAAACTATTATTGCTATAATTATTATTCCTCACAAGTTTTTCATACCAGCGTTAATTGATTTTTTTTTACTTTAGTCTGAGGGACTGCTAGACTCCCCAAATCTCTTTGACTCTTCTTGGTATACTGGCCAATATCGACAGTGTTGTAGTCTTAATGTTTTTTTTCTTGTCCCTCTATTTCCAATTCTTCTAGTTCCTTTATCAAACATTTTGGGATCGTCAAAGGCACACTAATTTCATTTGATAATATTTTCGCCTTCATGTTTCATAGCCATTATGTGTTCTCTGTCAATGTCTATGTACTTGTCTCTCATGAGGTTTTCTTTGATTTTCACTTTGAGGTATACCTAGACTGACTAAAGTCATGATCAAGTTCATTTTTTCGTGCTTTTTTTAAAATATCGCTAGATCTGATCTTCTGGCCGGGATTAGTTGATCTCTTTGTATCTCAATATCCCAGAGAGTTTTGTGTGTCTCATTCTCCGATATGGATCTTTGTTTGTGTTTATACTATTGGGTAGCATAATGAAGTTTTAGTTTCTGGATCAATTCCGGATGGATCACCCTCCCCATCAAATCATGACTAATTTTCTACTCTTTTTGAGCTAATTTGCTGCTTTCGCTTATTATGTGATTAATCGTTTCGTCTCTATCACTACATAACCTACGCTTGCTTTTATGTTATGTCTTATTCCTTTTATATTTAACATTGTTGGTCCTTATGGCGTTTCTTTGTGATGCTATTAGATGTGATTCACTTTCTCTCCTTATGTTTCTTTTACTTAGTCATGTCCTGGTCTCCTCGTTTGAGACTTCGTCAGTCTTTTGGTTGAAATATCCATGCCGTTTTCCTTTCTTCTGATTCTATTTCCTAATCATTCGTGTACTGTTATACTGCCTGAGCAGTATCTGGTCGGCTTACATAATTTTTCTTCCATCTTTTTCCGAGTCTTCTTATTGATGCCACCATACTATCTTCAATCTTGGCGAATCCTCTTTTTGCTTCTTTTCTTTACACAAATAGTCAATCTATGATATCTTTCAGGTGTAAACCCATGTGCATCGTCATTAGATTACGTGTCCTCTGATTCATTCGTTCAAGCTCTTCCCTCCTCTATTTCTCAGAAAGTTCCGAGAATATTACCTGGGGACAGCTCAGATATTTATTCCTTTGATGGAATTACTGCTGTAGAATTTCGTTTCAAGAAGTTTTCTCGTTAATCTAAGATATTTTTTTTATTCATTCTTTCACCTCCACTTGCTGGACGATGTCGGCTTCCAAAATTCTCAAGTTCTTGTATTTTTCCATTTCTCTAAGCGCTCTGATTTTTTGTTGGTTTAGCAGTGCTATATATTCCGTTGTGTTTCTTTTTCTGCTTCTCATTATTATCAAGACAGATTTTACTATGCAAAACTCCATTCTTATTTCGTGAATATATAGTGTTATTGGATGCATTAGAGTCCCCTATTTTTTTTAAAGATAGAGTTTTATGGTTGTGGTTAATTTTTTCTTGCGATTTTTGTGCCTTTTCTACATAGATGACTGAGTGGCACCATCGCTATTACAAATATCATTGGTGATCATATATTTCCCATGAGGATCCCCCTCTTTGGTTTTCACTGTACCTAAATTTTTCTTCCAATGATTACTTGCCCTTCCCGTTTTTCATGGTTTCAATAATGAACAATATAACTGTGATATATTGTTCATTTCAAGACAATCTATTATCCAGCTTTAATGTACTAAACTTCTGACTTTTTGTAGTTAATCAAGGCAGGGGCTACATTTGTGCGCTTAGTTTTCCTCTCCTTGAGGATCAGTGTATTGTAGATACGCTATTTGTCTAGTTCCCTTGAGACATACTTTATATTCTACAGAGAATATGAAATTACAAGCGAGCTATAGATATCATATTTAATCTGTGCTGTTAGGGTTTTCCACATAGGTAAACATGTAACCAGTTGATAGTGGTTGGGACGGTTCATTTTTAAAGGACTTTCTGGATCAGGGCTATTTTTTCTTTACTCATTTAATAGGGTATATTTCTTTTTTCTAAGCATCTACTCAATTCAAGAGCTAATCTATCATGGATGATGGTGAATTTTTAAACCAGAATACATGTATGCATCATGGCCTGGCGTTTCCTCAATTCGGTACTTTTTTTCTGAGTTCATTGTGATTCCACGTATATTATCACCTCAGGACCCTCTTCGAGTCCTTGGAAATCTTTGTACATTTTTTACTAAATTCGTCTTTTCGGTTTAATTTTTTCGTTCTCATATTTTACTGCACAATTGATTTTCTTCCTTTGCATTCGGTCTTTGGTATGTCCTCATACCTTTTCTTCGTATTTGTTGGTAGAATTTTTTTTTCGTTATTTTAGAAAATCCTGTTTTGATTTCATTGCTTGACCCAAGTTCGGTATCTTTTAAGCCCCCTTTTTTTCGCTAATATATTTTCTTTTTATCTCTTCAAGTTGATTTATGAGAATATTCTTCTATTTATTTTTCTCTTTTTAGTTCTACATATCCCTGGGTTTTTTTCCCCTCTATTGGCATGTTTGCTGGTTGCTGCAATTTCCTTATCTGTCTTCCTAGTCTAATTTTCTGTCCTGGTTTTGTATTTCTGTTCGGGGTCCTTAGGGGCACACCGATTTTATCACAGGCTAATTTCACTCCGGCATAAATCAGCTTGTTTAATTCAATGATGTCCTCTGCTGGGATATTTGGAAATATTTTGTTTACCTTTCTGCTTTCTGTCTTGACTTTCTTCTTGTCCTGATTCCTGAGAGATGGTAATGTAGTCTTCCTTTCAGTCGTAATTTTCTTTATCAACTCTACATTTATTTTGTATTAAGGTTTATTTTGTGTTGCTGAGGTGTGTTTTTTCGGTATTATAATTATTATTATTATTCAATTTTCCGTTTTACTTTCGATTTCTTACAATCGTTTCCTTTTCATTTACCCACAATCTAAGAAAGGAGAAAAATTTTTTTTATATATATTCACATTTTTGCTGGATATTTTGGGTGATATTTTTCAGTGAAACTGATTTACTTACCAAAGGAGATGAGCAGTTTCGTAAAGTGTAATTTTATACAGGGCTCCCACAAATATTGGCACAGGGGTAGTTTTATGATACTACTTTTTTTCAACTTCTCTTTCCAGATCACTGTAGTTACCTATTTCTTTATATTATTCTACGTATCTGTTATAATATATTGGTACTGACATACATATTTGAACGCATGTTTTTTTAAATACTGTCAACCACTATATCTGGTATATTGCTCTTTATTTTGCTGTCAGTTTTGTCGGGGAAGTCTAAGAAAATGTTTAGCCATTTGGCCTATGTTATTGGTTTTGGTTTGTCTTCATATAGCATTGATAGGATTGGGCAATCGGACTGGTCAATTGATTCAGTTTTTTGTTCGTTCAGTCTACATCTTCGGTTTCATCATTTTTTAATAGTTTTTACTTTGAGGGTTCGAGTCAATAGGTTCTGGTATTGTGCTGCTAATATTAACCAGTTTTTCTCCACCTTGAGTCGATAATTTTTCAAAGATTTCACTAATCACTTCTATATCTATATTAGAATTTCTAATTTTTTTCTGTATATCATCATTTTAAATTTGTTCCTCTATTTTTCCAATTGTACTTACTCCTTGATTTCTTTTTTTACATCAGCGATAGATAATGTTCTTCCAGTAGAGTTTGAGTGACAGCAAGTCTCCTGAATGCTCCAGGGTTCTTCTCAGTATTCTGGTTTATCTTAATAATGCTGCAGTTTGGATGCTCTCCACTCGTAATCTTATTTCCAAGTCCTCCTTTCCTTGTATCAATCATTTGGTGACTGTATCAAGAGCACTAATTACAATTGGTATAATTCTTCACTTCCAGGTTCCACAATTTTTTCAATTCCCTAGTAAGGTCGAGGTACTTATCTTTCTTTCAATTCAACTCAGTGGTCAGCCAGAACAGTAAAGTCAACAATTTTTCTAGTTCTCTTTTTCTGGTTGATTATTATCAGGTCTGGTCGTCTGGCTGAGATATGGGTATCCATTTTTATCTTAAAATCCCAGATGAATGTCTGCGTCTTATTTACCAGGAGATATGCTGGGTTGTGCATATACCATCAGTTCGAATGGTCAAATTTCAGTTTATTTACCAATTCCCAGTAGATCACATTGCCCACCCAGTCGTATCTATTTTTATTCTCTCTCTGTGCCAACTTGCTGCATTCGCTTATTATGTGATTGATCGTTTCATCTCTGCCACCACATAAATAACCTACATCTGCGGGTGTTTGTTGCATCTTATCTTGTCTTGCTTTAATATTATTGGTCCTGATAGCGTTGTTTTTGTCCTGCTATAGAAGAGATTCAGTTTCTCTCTTAAGATGTCCCTTTCTTATCCACATCTACGTTTTCTCGTGAGAGATAGCGCTTTCTCACCGGAGTTTGAGTGACAGCAAATTTCATCATGTCCCTAGGACTCTTCTCTTTATTCTAGCCGATCTTAATAAAGCTACATTCTGTATGGTCTTCACTCGTCCTCTTCTTTCCAAGTCATCCATTTCCTATATCAATCTTTTCTTGACTGTTACAAGATCACCAATTCCAAATAGTTCCATAGTCACTTTTATGTTCAGCATTTTTTCACTTCTCAAGGAAGACCTAGGTACTTATCCTTCTTTTTGCTTTCTTTCAATTTAACTCAGCGGTCAGCCGACACAGCAAAGTCCACATTTCGACACATTTTTTTTTGGTGGTTATTATTAGGTCTTGTCGTCTGCCCGAGATTAGGTGATCTGTTTGTATTTCAAAATTGCAAAGGAGTTGTGTCACTCATTTTCTAAGACGGATTCTGTGTTTTTCTCATACCATTTTTTCATAGGGGCAAAATTAATCAATTGTTTTTCTCTGAAATCAGAGAGAGAGCAAGTCACCTCAAGTATCCAAGATGTTTCTTAGTATTCTGGCCGATCTCAACAATGCTATTGTTTGGATGGTCTCTAATCGTCCTCTTATTTCCAAGTACTCCATTTCCTGAACCAATCCTTTTTCAGTTGTACTGGGAGCTCCAATTACAATTGGTATCTTAGTCGTTTTCATATTCCATAGATTTTTTCAATTCTCAAGCAAGGCCTTGGTAGTCATTTCTTTTTTCGCTTTCCTTCAGTTTTACCTTGTGATCGGCTGGAACGGTAAAGTCAACTATTCGGCGGGTTCTCTTTTTTTGTTGACTATCACAAGGTCTGATCGTCTGGCCGAAATTAGATGATCTGTTTGTACCTAAAAATCCAAAAAACTTTGTGCGTTTCATTTTCTAGGACAGATTCAGGGTTAAGCATATACCATTTATTCTTATGGTCAAATTAAAACTTCTTGCACAAGTCTCTGTGAATCACATTCCTCACCCAGTCGTGTCAAGTCTAATACTCTCTTTGTGCAAATTCACTGCATTGGCTTATCCTGGGGTTAATCGCTTTGTTTCTATCACCACTTAATCTATATTTGCTATTTTCTTGCATCTTGTCTATATTTGTTCTTTTGGCGTTGTTTTGTGTTGCTCTCAGATGTGATTCTATTTCTCTCATTAGGTTTCTTATGCCAAGTTTTATCGTGTGATATTTTGTCAGTCTGTTGCTTGAAATGTCTATCAAGTTAGTTTTCTTCCCATCTTTGTTTTATGGTTATTTTTGTTCTGTTAGTACTTGTGTTGCATTTATTTTTCTGGTGGCTGTAATTAGTCTTTTTCCGAGCTTTTTTTTATGTAGTATCCTAGCATGAATACTATCTTCAATGATAGCAATTCCACTTCCTCTTCTTTTCTTGATCCATTCAATTTTTCTCCGTCGTCTCTGGGATTCATAGTCAAAAGTTTTCTTGTTCTCTGATTCGTATATTGAAGTTCTTCTCTCGTCCACTTTATGAATGGTGCCAAATATTTTACCGGGGTGGGGGCAACCTCGGTATTTATCCCTTCGATGAGATTTTTGCTATTTTATTTGCCTTTTGGTAGTTTACCCTTTCTCCAGAGGTATTCTTTTATAAATTCATAAGTTGGTGATTAAGTGGAATCATCGCTATTACAAATAGTAATGCTGATATAGCATCTACTTGAAAGATCTCTTTCTGGATTTTTACCTCTGTTAAGCTTTTTCCTCCAGCTGTCCGTTCGATCCTCCAGTTTCATATAGTATTTTCGATAAACTTCGCTGGATATTTTGTACATTTAGAGAAACAGTTTATTATCAAGTTTGCGGGACTATATCACATGCCTTAGCTAGGTTATTCGTCTCGTTTTGCTGTCCTTAAAAAAGTGTTGATCAATATATTGCAGCTCTCCTGTTCTTCTGGTCCACTTGTGGCATCCTTTCTGTTCCTCGGCGAACAATTCGTGGCTTATAAGCGAAAAGTAAATCTCCTCCCTAATTAGTGCCGTTAATATTTTCCACATCATTGGTAGACACGTAATTGTTCTGCAGTTGTTAAGGGCGTTTCCTTTTTAGGGATCTTTTTTAATCAGCTTGGTCTTTATTTTTAATATAGTTCAGCTATGTGTATTTTTCGGAAGCATCTATTCATTTCGAGAACGAGTCTATCATGGATGGAAGTGATTTTTTTTAATCCACGTTTGCCATCATTGCTTGGGGTTTTCCAAGTTGGTATCTTTTTCAGCGTTGCTCTAAGTAAATTTATTTAGTCTTTGGTCCTTCTGCGAGTCTTTCAGACTCCTTTTTATGTTACTTATTCATTTGGCTTTTCCGTTATGTTCTTTTCGTTCCCATATTCTGTTAAAAAAATATTTGTATTTCTAGGTATTCCTTCGTACATTGTCCCGAAAGTAGCTGGTCGATATTTTTTCGTTGTTTCGGAATGTCTTGTGTTTTCTGTATTGTTTTATACTGTCTAGATATCATCCTTCTTTAGCCAGTACCGTCTGCTTTATTTAATCGAGATTTATAGTCTGTTTTACTTGTGTTGCTTTTTTGTCCCAACATGATCTAGCATTCCACTTCCGTCCAATCATTTTTGCTTGTTTCGTTGATTTCTTATCTGCGTTTCCAGTCGAATTTTTACAGCGTCTTGTTGCCTGGATTCTTGAATCTTTTTCCTATTTTTTTTATATTTCAAGGTCTTAAAACCGATCCGTCTTTATCATCGTAATAGTTTGGTCCGCAAGTCTTTGGCTTATCACTGAAATCCAACCCCTTCTATCCTGATTTTTATCATTGTTTTCCCATTGCCCCTCTGTGTAGGGTTGCTCCTAAAATAACAGTTATATAATTTTTCCCGACTCCATTTTCGCTATTGGTGTCTATGGTTTGTATGGTTGTAGCAGAAAGATAAACAGCCAACATGCGAAAGATGACGATCGTATTCCGTTTCTGACTATCAGGGAAGTGCCTGCCGATCATGACACGCAAACCTGTTGTCTGCGTTCTACGTTGAGCTATATTTCTTTTTGTCAATTTTATCATGAAGAGTATATTGTGGCTATACCAGGTCTATAGATTTTTAAAGCCTGCGCACCTGTCACAGATGTGACTTTATACTCTTTAAGTAAGAGAACTCATAAGCAGGTCGCAAAAATTATAGAATAGCTGTTTTTCTTTTATCAATAGACGACACACTTATCAAAGTGTAGCAGTAGTCCCCTGATTGAACTATTTGACACTGGGTGTTGAACTATAAAGTTCTTCCACCTAGCAACTAGTGAGGCTCAACTTTGACCCAACTTTGTATTCATTCGCCTTTCTTCACATCCAACATGCTGCTTCCCATGGTTTCTGATTATATGTATTCATTGAAACTTTATTCAGTTTTTTAAATAATTTTCCCTTTATTTTCTGTTAAGTTTCAATTTGATTTAAGTCCAGTTTTCAAAATGTTTCTTTATTTTAATCATTAAATATTAAATACATTAAATTTACTTAAATTACTGCTATGCTAAACAAACGATTATCATCCACTTTCGAAACAGAAAAGATTTCAACAGACCACAGCAAAACCCATAAACAAAAGTAAACAAGACATAGGTTCTAAAAAGTTATAGCAAGGACAAAAATACGTACTAAATGTCGGCTTCCTGGACCGTCGTCTTTCATTTTCTTTTGAGAGATTTTCACACCAGGATTAGCTGATGGTTTTTCTCTGGAGTTTGATCCACAGAAACACTCCTCAAGTCTCCAGCAGCGGGACGGTTGTGTTGACAGTGTTAACTCTTTCTTATGTTTAGAGGTCCTTCCGTCTTTTCTCACATACTTAGAGATGGTTCAAATGCCCCTAAAAATAATCAATTGAAGTACCGGTCCATAACCGTCTTTGCAAGGATTTCTGAAGTTACATATGTTAACAGCTGATATTTTCTCACAGAGTTTAAAAAAAAACAGTCCGTGGAAGAAGAGGTTGAGAGAGGTGACAATTGCAATTGCTCAACCTGGTGCATTGCTGAGATCGGCCAGAATACTGAGTAGAGTCCTCTAGACATGAGCAGGCTTACTGTCACACTTGTAAAATTTCATCAGCATACTCTGATATGATGAAGTCACAAAGAGTAATGTGATAATAATTTGTACATTAAAAAATATGTTACTTCTAAGAAAAGACGAAAGTTATCCTTATAGGTAAAAGCTCATCTCAATTTTATTCCTACTAAGTTGCGACTTTCATACACGTGGATATCTTATAGTTATGACTTTCAACGTTTATTTGTCCAGCTTAGGAAATTCTGTGAAAAAATTAAGAATAAATTAAGCAGAAATTTAGCAAGGTAGTTAGTAACTAACAAAGACAGGAATGAAAAATAATAATGTAAAATTGACATTATTATAAATGTATGTGCTCAAGTAAAGTAAGAAAAAAGTTAACTACTTCCTATGACATACAATAGAATTTTTTTTCGCGTCAAATAATGTTTACTTTAGATAATGCAAAGAAAATGAACCTAGTACTTTCACTGATTTGCCATCGGTAAATGGCAAATTGCCAAAATTGATGTACTTGTCGCTTTGAGCAACACTCACAGACATCATTGACTTGCGTTCTTCTTTGAAGTGAAGTAGGTGATGTCATTAGTTTCATGGTTTATTACTAAGTTCCAAACGTATCGTTTTCTTTCCAATTCCATATATATGACAGACAAAAGTGACAAATCTTAACGTGTTTCAATACATCTCACTTTGAACCATTTGTATCTATTCAGGATCGTCAATGGATATGTATATTAGCTATAAACGAGTGATCAAAAATCTACAAAGGAAAAGACACGCTCTTGTGCAAGAGGAAGCCGTGTTTACTGATATATTTTTATAAAAATGAATAAAGATGATTTTGATATCTTCAATGAATTAGCTGGTGTAGGTTTAGGTGTTTTTTTTAAAAATGTTTTGAGTCTTGATTGAAAAGTTTCTGTAGGAAATATTTAGCATTTCATTTGTGTCTACTTTTTAATAGCCGAGTCGGTTGGGGCTGTAGAATATACCGCCTACATCTTTTCGGCGGGATAAGAACACCTTCCCAACGACTATCCCGGATTTGACATTAAATTATCTGATGTCAGTACTCCAGCCTTTGAGATTTGGTGAATGTGGAGTTTCCCTATATTGCCATTTTCCCAGGTACACTATGAGCCTTAGTGGTATCACCTGATAGGGTTCTGTATATGGGTAAAAAAAACAAACTATGTGTGCTAAAAAATAGCCGAAGTTAAATTGAGACAGTAATTTACCAATACATGAAACCATTTAACCTTGTACGAAAATGAGCTGAGGATCGCTTAAGAATGTTATCTAAAAAATGTGTTTACAAGTCATATATATATATATATATATATATATATATATATATATATATATATATGTTTCTCTGCTTAACTCATAAGAGATGTACTCTTATGGATCCCCACACATGGCCGCGCAAAAGCAGGACGACCAGCTCGAACATACATTCAGCAGCTATGTGAGGATACAGGCTGTTGTCCTGAAGACCTACCTAGGGCGATGAACGATAGAGAGGAGTGGCGAGAGAGGGTGAGGGTCAGGGATATCCGTGCTACCACCGCGATATGATGATGATGATGATGATATATATATGTTTAAACCGGGCTTAGTGTTAAGTGATCTATTATGGAGGATATTCAATAAAACCCAACCAAACCAAACTTTCTTAAAGCTGTTATGCTTTATCTATATGTATTTTCTGTCATTCTTTATGAATTAGGGTCAGATTTGTTTCCAATGCATTTTCCATGTGCATTTTTTTCTTTTTATATTTATGATTCTCTGCGACATGCCCCATTTAGATTTCGTTTTACCGAAATGAAATTAATTTCTGAAAGATCTATTGTCACTAAATTCAGTTTTATTCTTCTTACTGTATTTCTTTTAATGTATATATATAAGTAAGTAAAGTTGGCGACCATAGTCGAGGGTAACCCGAAGGCTCCCTTTTCGATAGCTACTACACCAATGTGTAGGGGAGGGTGCTACTCGTTTCCCTGGATTGCTCTACTTTACCCTTGATCCGTACCTTATAATGCTGAGTGTTAAGCAAGGAAGCATCAAGTACCATTTTTTGAGTCTTTGGTATGACTCGACCTGGGATTGAACCCAGGTCTCCCGGGCCATTGGCGAACACTCTAACCCCTAGGCCAATGTCCGGTAGTATATATATATATATATATATATATATATATATATATATAACACCCCACAAAGTCCCCAACATTACATTACGAAAACTATCAAAGTTAGACGAACAAGACATTCAAGACGTTGCTGAAGAAGCAGAGACGAGCTCATAAGTGATGTTCTCCTATGGACTCCCTCATATGGCCGAACAAAAGCAGGGCAACCAGCTCGAACCTACATACAGCAGCTTTATGAGGATACATGATGTACCCCTGAGGACCTGCCAGAAGGAGGAGTTGCGAGAGAGTGTCAGGGATATTCGTGCTGGCGGCACGACACCGTGATGATAATGATGATGATGTATATATATATATATATATATATATATATATATATATATATATGTACACTTTTCGTGAGAGACCATGTGGAAAAACCACACAATTATACTGACACGGCCATTGAATGGAAGAAATACTGTTTTCTTGTTTCAGAGAGTTTGGGAACTGCACAAAATGTTACGTGCGCTTGGGAATAAATCCAGGAAGCAAGATCCTACAAAACAACAGCGGTACAGTCACTTACAACCCATCTCCCTAGCCACCCTGGTAATCCGAACACATGGATGAACTATTGTTGACCGACAAGCTAGGACTTACGTCAACTCTCTGCGGATACTGAATGCCGTCCACAGGACCTGCTAGAATCTTTGGTTGATACAGACGGATGGAGAAAGTGAATTAATGAACTCTGTGCTCTTAGTATGACTTGATAATGTATATACGTATATATATATATATATATATATGTGTGTGTGTGTGTGTGTGTGTGTGTGTGTGTGTGTGTGTGTGTGTGTGTGTGTGACTTCCTTTGGGATGCATGGGTGTGTATGTGTTTTTACATGTGTGCATTGTCAGATTGTCTTTCATAAATAAGTTGATTTCTGCGAGTTTAGAATGTCAAATAAACAGTTATACCAATAACTGTTATAGCATTAAATACACATCAAGACATTCTAGTCTTTTAACCAATGGTAACATAGGTGATTTCAGTTGGCACAATTTTCGGCTCTATTTCCAATCACCAACTTTCCCTTTACAAAGGTATGCTTGCAATGAACGATCTAAATCTTTTATTTAGCGGAGGAATTAATATCTTGCAATATCTTGAACGCAAAAATTTTTGATAATAGAAAGGATCTCGTGTTAACGTGAATACATAAATATAATTATTACTGTCATCTGTATTACTATATATGAATATATCTTCTGTTACCGAAATATAAGCGTTTAGTGGAAGACACGCATACAATACGAATTATACGGGTTTAAGCATAACTGCTGAACGAGCCGTGTGCAGAATGGAATTCTTGAAAATCGTTAAAGAGCGTGAAATTCTAAGGAACAATTTAAATATTTATTTTTTCAGTGCCTATTTTCTTTTATCTCAATTTTATAGAGTATTTTAATTCATTTATGTATTAAAAGACATGAGAGTTTAATTACACGCGTGTACATTTTCCTTACTTTTTGCTTGAAATATCCATACATTTGTTTTTCTTCTCACTTTTGCTCTCTAGATTGTTTTCATTTTTACCATTAACTTATTTTTGTTAATTTTACTTTTACTAGCGGCTTGAATCCTTCATTTTTTCCACTTATTAAGATATTACTGAAATCCTTCGATTGTAGCATTTGCGCAATTCTCTATGCTACCATCCCCCTTCCTCTTTTTTCTTGAAAAATAGAGTCTGTCAATATCATGTCTTTGTTTTAAAATACTGTGAATCAAGATAATTCGTATCCGAATAAAAAATTTTGAGTAGGTAATATATACAGTGAAATTGAAATATACTAGCCTCCTTTATTGTCCTACGATCGTGAGACGTGAAACTTACAGTCACGATTGATGTTTTCATATAACATTTTAACAATTTAAGGGCTTAAATATGAATAATATTTATTTGTGAACATCAGATTTTCAAACACGTAGATATGTCTAAACTTGTCATCATCTTGTAGTTTTCCAGCAATAGAAGTTGTATATTTCTCTCATTTAAATATATTATATCAATATTTACATGTACACATACAAAAAAAAACATTATATATTTTTGTAGATTTAGACTTATACAACATATATTGTATGCTAAAATACTAGTTTAAGGCAACTGCAAATCTATTCATCATTAATCAACTTAAATTTTCTAAATGAACGCGGCTTTATTTTCTTTGCTTTTCTCGCTTGTATCGATTATTCTATTTACCAGCTTTGCACTATATCAGCATTTTTCATTTTGATTCCGAGAGAATCAGGGTAAAAATATTAATTCTCTTTGGTTGATTTTGAAAAACGCTAGAAGGTTGTAAAGCTTGTAAATTTTCTCTATTCCTACTTGTCTGCCAAATTAGGTTTGAAAGTTTTTTTTCTGTCAAGTGGGAATTTTAACTTGCAAATATATTTATGCAAATATTGAGAAACGCGCATTTTGTAGACTTATGCGAATGTTTGTCTAGTTGGTTTTTGTAGCGTTCTGTGTGAATGTAGCCAGCATTTTAATATGAAAATATACAATGTTTCTATTTAAAGAACTCTATAATTGTTTGCCTTCAATGATGTTCAACATTGGCGTGAAGTTGTTGAAGATATACTGAATTATACATATATTTCTGTCCCTAGAAATCTATTCACGAATTTATTGATAGTTGTGAGCCAACGACAAGGTAAAAGTAACTATTGTATATAGTTAAAATCCTTCCTAACGGTGCTAAGTTCGAAGAACCATGTACCCACTAAGAAATATCGTTGCACATAGAGTTTTATATGAACGTGATTTTATTTTGAAAATGCTATCTAATATATATATATATATATATATATATATATATATATATATATATATATATATATATATATATATGTGTGTGTGTATATATATAGTATATGAGGAGAAAAATCACAGCTCTAGGAATATATCAAGTTTGAGAGATCACTGCAAACTTCTATCGACTGTATAATTACTTTGTAATTAAAATTACATCAAATTCAAGTGCAGAGCAAAAAACAAAGTTTAATAAAAAGAAAAAATTCAATTCCTTGGTGTCATTATAAATTTATTTCAGCTCTACGATAACCCTCTTCAGATGGATATTTCTTTAAACTATTTAATAACACTAATACTATACCAACATACATTAATGATAGTTCTCACTACACAACATCCATAATTAAACAAACTCCTAATGCGATTAATATTAGAATAAATAGATTGTAATCTTAAAAAAACATAGTAATCATAAAAACTGTTATAATGAAGCCATACATAATGATGGCTATAAAATGAATATAAGTACTTGAAAACCTAAAAGACATCACGATAATAGGGATTAGGGTTTAGGAAATTACAGAACTAATAATGATCAATAGGAATGATATAATAAACAAAAATAATAATAAAATTAGTTGTAGAAATATTATCTGGATTAACCTCCCCTCTTCGCAAATTCTCTAATATCAATATTGGGAAACATTTTTAAGTTTAAATATTTAAACATTTTACAGACGATAACCCCCCTAAGAAAAATAATTAATAAGAATAATTTAAAAATAGTTATATTTGTACTGAAAATATCTTTAAAATAACGGATAACTGCAACCAAAAATTAATAAACAAGCTATACTAGAATAATAATAATCATCATCATCATGTCGTGCTGGTAGCACGGATATCCCTGACCCTCTCTCGCCACTCCTCCCTATCGTTCATCGCCCTAGGCAGGTCTTCAGGACAACATTGGCAACTCAAAAATATGTAGTAATTGTAAAATAAAAAAAAGAATGAGAGTAATGAAAAAGCTTACTAATGTAAACTGGAAATGTAGTTATTAAAACCACCTCCAATCATTCAAAAATCCAACATTAAAAAATCAAAATGTCCTATCTAAGTATTTTAGCTGTCTGAAAGAACTACGACAAACACCTATTATAAATCATAATTAAAAGATTTTCATCGACAAACAATTTACATGATTGGTGTAAATTTATGCTTTATGGAGATTTTTATAAGTCCCGAAAAGCCCGGTTTAACTTCCACGTTTTGTAAAAGAATTAATCGTACTTCGACCGCAGTAGGGAGGTGGGTGGCTGCTTTTGAAGAAAGGAGACAAACGACTTTATATATATATATATATATATATATATATATATATATATATATATATATATATATATATAAGCTCAATCATTGATGTTGAGAACTATTTGATAATACCACAAAATTTTGTCCACTGTTGACTCACCAAGTGAACTCGTGAGAACAATTGTAGTGGGTACATGTAATTGTTTAGTGGATATGTTACTCTCCAATTTTTAGTGAGTGAGACTAAGATCTCGTCCGTATTTTACGGGTATTACTTTCACGAGTAGTTCCACCACAAATACAACACAAATTTTACAAGAACGTAAAACAAATCGAATATGACAACAATGAACACTAAAAAACAAACAATTTAATATTCATAACAAAGCAGGATAAAAAATTAATTGGAAACATAACGTACGAGCGGCCTTTGTAGAAATACAGTTATGGCTGGTTAAATGAAAATAGGGTTGTTCGCTCGTGTGTGTGTGTCTGTGTGTTTAAATGTTAGTAAAAGTCAATCAAATAAATGGGTCCATAGTTGGACAAAGTATGGAAGATAAAAATTGTGTCTTTACTTACATAGATAGGTATGAAGGTAGCAGGAAAAATATAATCCAAATAGGTGAATATATCATGAGGTGAAGTCGACGTTAACGATTCGGTTATAATAACCATCGTCAGGACTTAGATATAAAATAGTTCACAATATAGATGGGTGATTGTTGAGATGACAGGAGCAAATGAGAAATATACAACGAAAAGATAGATAAATTATATTATAACCGAAACGTTAACGTCGACTTCACATCATGATATTTTCACCTATTTGGATTATATTTTTCCTGCTACCTTCATACTGTCGGATTTTATCCATATTTACTTTCATAGATAGGTATGTGTGTGTATATGAATGATGGACCGTAAGTACTGGTCTACGCTTTCATTACGTTCGCACATGTGTTTTCTTAAGATTTTGGCGACAACGTGTCGCATTGATAAAATAAAGTCGTATGCTTTTCCTTAGAGTTTTAATACGTGGCTCTCTGCTGTCCGTTCATGACCTCGTTGTGAAAAGTCTTTTTGGTAGTAGACGGAATGAACTTTTGGCTGTGGAAGAAATGAATTGAATGAACGAATGACCTGATTGATTAAATTATTCGTTATTTATACTTTAGTAGCGGATCAAAAACAATTTCATTATGGGTCCTAAAATTCAAGCGCGTAGACATTTCTTGACTAATCAGATTCGTATATTTACTTATTTGATTTTGAGCCTAAAATTTTTCTGTTAAATAATTTTGAGCAGGATTTTCTAGAATGTTCTTATTCTATGTTTTTTGCTGATTGGTTGAAAAATATAAAAATGTAACTTCAATCCTAATGCCGTATTGATCCAACATTTCTTATGCAACTTTTTGTTGATTATGTTAAGGTTAAAAATGTGTATTCTATACCATAAACCTCAACAATACTACACACGGACACACACATCCATATAAATATCCCGTATCCTCACATAGCTGCTGTATATATGTTTGAGCTGGTAGTCCTGCTTTTGCTCGGCCATATGTGGGTGTCCATAGGAGTACATCATTTATGAGCTCGTACCTGCTTCTCCAGCAGTGTCCTGCATGTCTGGTTCGTCTAATTTGGATAGTTTTCGTGATGGGAGGCAGGTGGCCGTATAGGTGGTGCATTGTAGGGTGCTGCCTCCAGTACTTGTTCAATATTGCTCGCAGCATTCTTGTGTAATTGCAGTCTAGCTTTTTCTCATGCCATTTTTTAGCATCCAAGTAGTGCATCCATGTAGCACTATCGATATTACCACTGCTTGGAAGAAACCGCGTTTCATTTTATCGGTTCTGCCTTCCAAATGATCGATAGCTTATCGAGAGATGTCCATGCCTTCGTTAGCCGCGTGTCGATGTGTTTTTCGTTTGATGAGACACTGCTTATATATAAGGCTAGGAAATATATATCGGTTACTTCGGATTGAGCCACGTTATTCATGTCAACGGCACTTGGCTCCCAAAAAGTATAACAGGTCGTGTAATTTTTTTCTGTTAAAAGAATAATCAACGTTCAATCCTAGCTCAAGTCTTGATAGAAAATGTTAAACTGTAAAACGTGATTTTTTGTCATGTGTTGCATCATTTCGTCCTACTTTATTTTCGAATTCAATTTATAATTTATTGTTGCAATGCATTATCGAGTATGGAGTACTATCAACTCATTACGCATTAAAATTGACTCTATCATTTTTTTTTTTATCATATATATATATATATATATGTGTGTGTGTGTGTGTGTGTGTGTGTGTGGTGGTTGTGTGTACGCATGAGCGTCTGTAGAAAGCAAAAGCAAAAAATTCATAATGACTTATTTTTGCCTAGTACTCCAGAAGCAATGCAATGTTTAATGTATAGAGCTGCTTTGGGAATTTGGCATTACAGCTTGAACTGAGTGATTTAACTAATCGTTACATCTCTTCCGGTCATCTGAATTATCAGTTGAATTTTTGCAATTCCTACTTGATAGTTGTTAGCTTTCGAAGAGATACAATCAAATATTGATATACCGGCAAAAGTCCAACCAACCAAGTGATATTAAGTTAGATTTGGTGATAAATTAGGTGGACTCTATGAAATAACAAACATGAACAAAGAGTTGTTTATTAAGGAGAAGCTGTTAGTTAGAATTAGCTTTATACACACACACACACGCACACACACACACACATATATATATATATATATATATATATATATATATATATATATATATATATATACATATACATATATATATATATATATATTGACAATTTACAAAAGAAGAACATAAAGTGCATGATGACTTTCAATTTCTTCATGCTCCAGGAAGATAACAATTGTCAGGGTTCATAAGTGATTTGAGAATACTGAATCTAGTTTTGGATTATGTGATTTATCAAATGACAGTGTCTCTTTAGGTCATGTGAGTTATGAGAAATTGTGTCACCATGTGAGGTGACGAAGAGATACAATTTTATTTAGTTTTGCTAGAGATTTTATCCAAATCACAAGAACAATACCGTTGGCTGATTGTGTGTTTTATGACCCAACAAACCAAGTAAGCTACAGCTGAATTTATTAACAAGCGTAACAGAGTACTCTGAGCAAAAAGGGATGAAGAACATTTTTTTTAGCGTTAACGAATTAATTTTTTTTTATTGGTATTTATTTTCAAGTTTCCGGAAAAAACGAAGTACTATTTCTTGTGTTTCAATAATTCAAAGGTTGGTGTGGAACATTAGTGTCAAATGAAACGAGAAAAACGAACGCATAGATGTCGCGCATGGAATTATCTTCTCTAATCTAATTCTTTTTTATGGCGAAGCACTTGTTCTTCATACCAGGAGTGTGAGAATTACCACTTCTTTACCACAACTCACCGGTAAAATCAGCTACAGATTGCTAGTACCAGTAAGAGTCCATATATACGGGCCAATAATTGGTTTGTTGCCAGGCTGGTTGGTTGGATTTATGGCATATCAAGCATTCCTGGTTTTATAAAGCCAAATTCTGCTTATATATATATATATATATATATATATATATATATATATATATATATAATGAATAAGCATAGTTTTATCTATCTATCTATATATATATATATATATAATTAGTAAACACATTTTCCTGATTACTTTTTTAAATCCAGCTGAGCTTATATTTTTAGCATAGATAACAATGATTTCAAGTATTGCTACATATAAGTTACAATATAATATTCGTCATTTTTTGCACCCATAGTTTGTAGGTAAATTCAATTTACTTGCACAGTAGTATTGCTCTTGTTTCAGCGGTTAAATATTTTCAATATTGCAATCCATTCTATATTAAGCATTTGTTAGCACACAGTAAACTGGTTACAAATAGTACTATTTAACGCTTCTTATTCTAATCCACACTATTTATCCATTTGCACGCAGTCAACTTTTTGATGTATTGTTATGTAATACCAAAATGTCAATTTATGCTCACAGTTAAAGTGTTTGAAGCACTCTTATTTAAAACTAATAATTAATCTCTATATCCCTTATTTGTTTTGCAATAATGTAAGTGGTTTCAAGTATTGCTATATATCACAAACAATTTCATTAAACGTCAGTCATTTGTTTATTTGTGGTTAAATTATCAAACACTTAATTTTCACACAATTTAGCATAAGTCATTTATTTGCTCTCAGTTTAAATATCAAACAGTTCTATTTAGTTAATTGATAGGCCCCAATAAGTTGCTACTATTTTGAGCTGGAGTGGACCAGGCAGCAATGGCAATAAAGATGTACATTGCATTCTCCAAAGCTCGAAAGACTACACACTCACAATCGGATTGTTTAATGTCATATACAGCCTACTCGTTTGGGGTGTCTTAACCCTCAGCTGAGAGGCAGTTGGCGTATTTAGCAGCCCCGGTCGATTGGGCGTTAAACAAATGTTTAAACACATTTTGATTTGTAGAATCATGTGCAAAAACAACAAAAAACACCAAAAACATATTTTAAGTATCAACTACTCAGAAAAGTAAACATTAAAGTACATTGAACTTTTTGAATATCTTTAATCTTACTTTTCAATTCAAGGTGTTTTATTCAGACATTTCTATTTAATTAATTAAGTAAGATCTTTATATATATATATATATATATATATATATATATATATATATATATATATATATAGAGAGAGAGAGAGAGAGAGAGAGAGAGACCACAGGTTCTTGCTGACTGAGTCATATCTTATAATAAATGAATGGATATACGGAAAACAAGAAAGGAAAAAATTGGTGACAATGAAATTATCAAAAATAGAACATAATTATTCCTTGTAATTTAACAGCAAGACGCAATTAAATCGCACAAAGTACAAGTGTGTCACACGCAACAACGTCTTGGCAGTGAAAACGAGATTAGTTGCACGCTATATTTGAGAATGTGTTATGACCCATTTTATTATTCTGGATTAAATCTATGTCTTTATTCTGAGATTAAGATTAATGGTTTTGTTTGCTAAAAAGGTGAAGTTTCGTTTTAAATATTTTAACCGAGTATGGTGATTGATAAATGTAAGATCTGAGACAAGCAGACGAGTGGCACTTCTTTCTAAAAAATTAGGAAAATTCTTGATATCGATGAATCTTTTAGTTATCTCATCTCTCGAGTAGGAATTCAGTTATACCTCATTAAATTTCACACATAAAACTTGCATGTATGTCAATCTTTATATATATATATATATATATATATATATATATATATATATATATATATATATATATATATACGTAACATTTATTTAAGGAATGCTGACGACATACTTCTTCTTACCAAAAGCACATAAGAAATTAAGAAAATACAAGAGACTTTTACAACTAATACTCTTTCAAGATGACTTATAATGCACCTTAATTACTCCAGTTATTTTCCTTCCATCTTAAGAACCATTCTATTCCTAAATCAAATTTTCGAAAAATTCTAGTTGAAAACATTTCTATTATCACCCACGAAATTGATAAACTACGACCACAAATCCTAGAAGCCCTACATATAAAAAAACAAACAAACTACAATCAATAGAATTAATTACGAAAATAGCGCCAAAGTTTTGAAATGCTTTTAGCATTTTTCATCCTGTTTCCTATAGTATTCTATTTCTGTTGATAGCATTCCCTTTTTAAATACATAAGTTACCCAGTTTTATCCAACTCTGTGTTCCTATATTTTTGTTATGGTATAAACTTTCGAAAACTTTCAAAACTCTTTTAAAAAACAAACACACCTTACACAAGAAATCAACCTCCGATGATGGCGAATGAAAGGTCCAAAAGCGCTCGGGTCAATTTTCTGAAATTCATGTACCAATTCCAACCTCCAACTAAGACACTCATCAGGAAACTTTAAAGGATGTTAAATGAATTATACTGACAAAGTTTGTCGTTATTATTTAATGAAACATGCTTAAATGAGCGACTGCTGCCTAACTAAGCACACACACACTCGTATATATATATATATATATATATATATATATATATATATATATATAATCTGGTCAGCGTTCAAAGACAATGCATTTATGAGGAATTTCATATAAATTTATAGGAGTGCTCGATATATGGCTTCTTTATATATTTCCAATCTAGGTTTATATAATAACTCACATTCAAAGCGTACACAATGTAATTTGAAGAAAACCCAAACCTGTTTTAAATTTCATATTAAATTCATTTCGACGAATAATATCATTATACTCTCTGCCTCATCAGGTGACTTCATACGTTTAATTTACGGTTGAAAAATTAAACGTATGAAGTCATCTGATGAGACGGAGAGTATAACGATATTCTTCGCCAGAATAAATTTATAATGACAATTTTACGTTTTCTTATAATTGAATTATATATATAGTCATCCACAGACAGACTGTTTCGTTCTACCAGAACTCTTAAGAGTGGCTAGACAGGCAGGATGCTCGAAGCCGTAATCGAAACCCGTCCAACTTTACGATAGACTAAGGTTTCAGACCACACGGCCACAAGCGGCTAAGTGAATTTTTAAGTATTTTTATCTTTAGCAAATAGCAGCAGCAGCCTTTGTTTACATTTTTTCTTACCCTATCGGCTACCAGAGAGCTCAATTCTTTCGAAGAGCCTTGCATTACGAAGAGACAAAGAGAGTTGTTTATCTAAGATTATTCTTAAGTAGATTCCCATGCAATGTGTCAATCATATTTTTTTGAATACAATCTCCCTTGAATTTCATATACTACATCCATTGGTGTTCCAATGCTTTCATCCCATTAGCAAAAAAAAAAAAAAAAAGCCATGAACAGTAGATTTTAATTAATCATATGAACTATTCAGCCGATCAATTTTTCAGATCCCGCCCTTATATGAATATCATCTGCATACTTAAATATTTTACACCCAAGAAGAATTTTTAGTTCAGAAAACAAAAACAAAAATCTATTTTCAACAACCTTCTCACAATATAAAGAATCGTACTTTTTTCTTCTTTTTGGAACCAACTTATCTAGTAGCTATGGGTTAAATAGTATCACTACTGTTTTTTACAAGGATAGCTTTGGAGTGAAATAACTCACGTTGGTTAATATACCATTAAAACAAAAAAAATTACTCTGCCACTTCAGCCGTTACAAGCTGGTTATTGAGTTGTATCAAATGAGAAGGTGTTATTATTAAATGTCCATTTCCATGAGCGCTAAGTTGACTCCAAATATAAAATAACTTTATTCCCTCAGTAATGAGTTTAATAGCACCGCTACCATTATTCTAGTAGAATGGCTTTGGAATTAAATGATCCATTAATGTTAAAATGCGAAGAAACAAAGAAGCTAGACATTTTAAAAATACATTTAACCCTATGTATTCTCTGCTCCCAACTCGGCTAGATAAATACAATTTTCATTTTGGTATGTCATTTCAACTTTTAAGGGACTCTTGTCTAATTTTTCAGTTCTCTTGATAGGTAGGAAGGTTCGTTCGCGTAGGCCAAAATCTCAAGGATAAATGCCCCAAATGGCTATTAGTTGATAAATTTTATAAAAATTAAGAATATATGCGCAAAATACACTCATTATTTTTAAAAGGTAAAATGTCTGAGATAATTAATTCAGTCTTCATCAGCAACTTCCTTCTTTCTAGACAACAAAACCTGTCAGATTTCATGGAATTGATAAACGTCGATGATGTTCACTTTGTTTAATATGATTATTATTATCATTTTACCCCTTTCAGAGTTTTCCTCACCAACTTTAGCTGATTGTTTTTGACTGGAGTTTAAGTGACAGCAAATCTCTTTAAGTCCTCACGTCTTTTTCTCAGTATTCGAGCCGATCTTAATAGTAACGTAGTTTTAATGGTCTGCACTTGTCCGCTTATTTATAAGTCTTTCCTTCAGCAAACCTTTGGGGATCGTTCCAAATACACCAACTACGAGTAATATATCTGTCACTTTCATGTTCCATACTTTCTTCGGTTTTATAGCCAAGTGCACTTATTTATACCTCTTTTCAAATTCTTTTAATTTTACACAGTGGTCCGCCGAGATACATAGTGAACTATTGGGCAGGTTCTCTTTTTTTTTTTTTTCGTTTGTTGATTATCACTAAATGTGGTCGTCTGAACAAGATTAGGTTATCCGTTTGTATCTCAAAATCACTGAGAAATTTGTGCGTCTCATTCATCAGGATGGATTACGGGTTGGGTATATTCAACATGTTCGTATGGTCAAATTTCAGATTCTAGCACAATTCCTAATGGATAACTTTTCCCATTCAGCAGAGTCTAGTCTTACACGCTTTTTACGCAAATTTGCCCCATTCGATTCATGGTTTTGTCTCTATTACTACATAACCTACATCAACTATTTCGTTGCATCTTATAAATTTTTATTTTTAGTTTGTACTTACGGTGTTGTTTTTGCTGCTATCAGATGAGGTTCCGTTTCTCTCTTAAGTTTTCCCTTTCTTAGCTATGTCTACATCTTTTTGCGTGAGATTTCGCTTCTTTGCCGTTTGAAATATCCATCAACTTCCTTTCATTCCTATTTTTGTTTTCTAGTTATTCTTGTTCTGTTGTTCCTTATACTGTTTGTGTTCTTGATGGTCACCGTAAATTAGCTTTTCTATCTTATTTTTTATGATGTCCTCGAAACGTGTCATCGATGTATCGACGCTATCTTTAAAGATGAAGAGTCCTCTTCTACCTTAACTTCTGGAGACATGCAGTCTCTTTCTGTCATATCTGGGATGCAAAGCCTTAAGCATTGTCATGAGCTTTTATTACTTTCTGGTACATTTGTTCCCTGGTCCACTTTAAGAATGGTCCCTTATATCTTATATGGGGATATCCCCGGTGTTTATCCCTTTCATGAGGTTTCTTCAATATATTGTGGTTTCGAGTAGTTTTCTCGTTACTCTGATATACACTTTTTAAAATGTTTTCTCTCCTCTGCGCTTATTTGATAGTGTCCAGTTCCAATATTTAAATTTCCTGATTTTTTCGTGATTTTGTAGTTCTATACCTTCTGTCATCAGACGTTTTCCGCTTCTCATTATCAGCATGGCACATTTTCCACGCCTTATATATTTATTGACTGTATAACCTCACAGCCTTTTGAAAGGTTTTCATTTTTTTTTAAATTTTAGGCAAACAGTTTGATGTCGTCAGTGTACATTGGGTGTTTAATCTTTTCTTGCGATACATTTAGTATGCAGCCCCGTGTGTATTTCCGAGGTATGAATTTGAGTGAGATGATCGCTATTACAAATAGTAATGGTGACAGCGAATTTCCCTTGAATATCCCTCTCTTGATTTTTACCTCAGCTAAATTTTTGCCTCCAGCTGTCTATTCCACTCTTCAGTTTTTCCAGTTTTCTCGATAAACTTTATGACTTCACCGGATATTTTGTACACTTAGTGACAGTCTATTATCAAGCTAGTAACACCCTATCGTATGCCTTTTTGTAATCAATCCATGCCATAGTTAATATTTCGTCTCATTTTGTTTTTTTGGAGAATGTGTTGATCAATTTATAGAAGCTCCCCTGTTCTTCTTGTTCCATTGCGGTATCCTATCTGTTCTTTGGATAACAGTCGGCTGCTTATTAGCAAGTAGTAAATCTCCTCTCTGATTGATGCCATCGATTCCTTTTTGGAGGTCCTTTTGGATCAGGGTGATCTTTTCTTTGGTCATCCGTTCGGGTATGTCTTTTTCTTGTAGGCATCTATTGATTTCGATTGCTTGTCTCTCGTGGATGCAGGTTTTTTTTTTACAACCAGTATCCATACGTAACAACATAGCCAAGTGTTTTCCAATTTGGTATCTTTTTAGTTGTTGATTTGAATAAATCGACATGTATTTTCGCCAAATAGCTGTTTTTGAGTTGCGGCAGTTCTATTCCGCTGATAATTATCCATTCGGTTTTTCAGTTATAAATCTATCGGTTCACATAGTTTGCACCAACATAGTTTTGTCTCACTTTACATCCAGACGTTGCTCTGCTTTCGTGCATTCTTCCTTTATTTTTTGGTAGAAATATTTTTCGTTGTTTTGAAATGACCTGTTTTGTCTGTATTGTTTGATCAGGTCTTGGAATCTTTTTAGTTTTCCTTCTTTCGCTAGTACCCTCTGATTAATTTATTTTTCGGTCAGCAGTGATATTCGGCAAACAAATCTGGCAGTCAGTCGAGGTTTGCCTTGATCTGCATCCTCGAGCTTCTGACAGCCGTACTCCAGCCTGTAAATCTCCTTGGAGAGGGCTAGGTTTATCCCTGGCATCTGAGGCAGCCTTTTTAGGGGAATGCCGACCGGGTTCGAGGCATTTTCGAGGCGGCTAGGGGTTAAACGCTCTTATTTTGTATCTTCTTCCGAGAATTCTTCCTTGGTCCTAATAGACCACAACAGTTTTCGGTCTAATTTCCAATCCACGTTTTGAGTTACTGTCCGTGTTTTTCCGGAACGCCAATTTTACTACTGATTAATTTGTATCCGGTGTAGTTTACTTTGTTTAATTACTTCACGTTGTTCGTTGATAGATGTGTTAATAATTTGTTTATTTTGACAGTTTCTGCTTTGACTGTTTCCAGTCTATATTCCTGAGAGATCTTAATGTGGTTTTCTTGTCAGTTATCATTCGCTTCCGTTAGAACCTAATGGTATAAAAAAAAAAGCAATATAAAATGAATGCGATGACTTAGAGGAAAATTCGAAGCCAAAATGAAAAACCCTTTACTTAGATCTCTCTCTCTCTCTCTCTCTCCCGATATATATATATATATATATATATATATATATATATATATATATATATATATATATATATATGTATATATACGTGCTTACAATATGTAAGATCTGTGCTTTCCACCCTATCTTAAATGGGTATCTATTCCAGTGTTCTGTCTTATGGGAAATTCAAATGCTAATTTTAAAACAAGACATATATTCAAAATTTGCATAATCCATTAAATTATTGATAGTTCAGATTCATTAAAAATTACATGAAGAAAATATTCCTTGCTTTTGTTTCTTAATTCAAAATTCCCACACTGTATAATATAACATAACTATAGTTTAAACGAGCATAATTTCAAATTTGATATCAGCGCTCAGTTCGTTCAGTTCACTTTCAAAATTGCGAAAAAATGAAGCCCCCTCACGAAATCTACGTTAGTTGAGAACTAAAAAGAATTACGTAAAGGACACTTAAAAGATATGGTCCTTTTCTAGATCTAAACTAAGAATAAATTATTGAGAATAAGGTAAAGATGAATGTTTTCGAAGATCTAAATACAGTTTCATTATGATATATTTCGAGGTCGATCAATTGATCATAATATTCTAAAGGAATTTGTGTCAGTTTACATTGAAATTTTCTTCCATCAACTCACGGCATAATTATATGCAAATAATTCATGGATATTGTATATTGGATGGAAATAATGGATTTTAGAAAAAAAAAGAATAGAAGAAAGAAAAAGAAATAATGAACGAATGAATGAATGAATGAAAGAAGAAAGATTAATGAAATAAAGACAAACATCAAAAGAACTTCGATAAGATTGCATACAAGAAAAGAAGAAAAAGCGATTCTAAAATATTTTCCCTTGTTACAGGATAATTTATTGCATTGAGAATACTGACTGATTTTTCTATGAACGAGTTAAATAAAGTGAACAATGTACACGCAAACGTATGTACATACTTGCCTATCTATCTATCAATCTATCTACGCTTATATTTTAGAGAAACGCACACACACACATACAAACACACACACACACACACACATACATACACATATATACATATGTATGTGTGTGTGGGGGTTGCCTACTGAACGGTCATCTTTTGACTAAAAGATGGAACTGGAGACACGAGTTAAAATTCTAGATAAAGCTGTTTATTATACTCATTATCCTAACACTCTCAGAAAACTAATTAATCCATTTTTCCTTTCCTTATTTTTTTTTTTTTAATGGGCAAGGATGGGTTTATCAGCATTGTTACAGAAAACGGTCAAGGAGATGGAAAATTCAGAATTTAAATCAGCAGTACTCCGTTTAAAAATACCTTTTTCAGGCCCTGTCGGTGCTGGAAGGGTAGGATAAACACAAATATGTACTCTAATACGCACACACACACCGACACACATACGTATATATATATATATATATATATATATATATATATATATATATATATTGCACATGATGTATACAAAAGTTTTAGTTCCTGAAACGAGACATTTGGCATTCTCGCTACTGATTATATAATTACCTTTATTAAGGCCACTGCGGTAGTACACGGAATCAAAGAATTAGATTTTCAGAAAGTGTATACAATAATTTGCTTTGATTCTGAATGACAGCTGGATTAGCAATGGAATGTAACATATATACAATAACAAATTAATTTGCAACATCGTAAATTACACTGATGTCAAAGACAACAACAGGCCCACAAAACTGGGGCTGTAGAATACACCGACTTCATCTCTGCACAAGGTTAAGATTCCCCGACTAAGTGCAAACAAATGACTAATTCTAAATTTAATTACTTGAAATAGAACTGTTTTATCAATTACTGGTGTTTAAAAAATCACTGATATTTAATTGAAGTGTTGGTGATTCATAGCAATACTTAGAATTACTTGACTTTGTTGACATACTGAACTGAGTTGTTGGGAAATAGAACTGTATGTTTTAACTGTTGTAACGGGTACTGTATCTTTGCTCCTAGGTTACATTATCCTCGAAAGATGGGAAGAATCTCCGTCGACAGTATCCATACCACCCAAGCTCTAAATATTCTCCGTAACTAGTTATATTTTATTGATAGCTTTGAAAGCCCATATAACTAGCTAAGAATAGAGCTTGCGTATAGGTTTAATTTTTCGAGAAACGGACGAAGTCCTATGTGAGGGTTACTGAGACCACGGACGAATGAGGGTGTGTCAAGGTCAAAGAGGTCGATGTGATATGAATGAACACGTGGGGAATTCTGAACCGGACAAACAATATGACGCGTAGTTGTTTTTCTTCTTTTCTTTATACATGTATCGTTTTTACATTTTTTTTTTATTTTAAAGAAAACACAATTGCAACAACAGACAAACAAAGAGCAAAACAAATACAACAAAAAATATATAGGAAAGTGGAGAACAAGTCGCTTCCAATAGTATTTGCCTATGTCCTTCCAATAAGACAAAGTTCTCGTTTTTCTTTTCTCTTTTTTTTTCACTTGTTTTAAAATTATATCCGTATCTTGTTCCCTTTACAATTAAAGGGAAGGAACTTACTCGTTCTCTTTCACATTCGTTTTACTTCCCCTTTTTTTTCTTTTTTTTCTTTTACCAAAGAACAAAAGTCTCTCCTCTTCGTCTTTAATATGGATATACAAATTTTAAACATATGTTTTCCGCCGAAACTAGCTGCTAATGAACAACCTCAAAATGTTTCTTTGGAAAAGTCTTGATACGGACCCTTTATTTAGGTTACGTATATTATTCGTAATAAAATTTTTGACTAACCTTTTTTTTTCTTTCCTTTCTTTTGGTAATTTTTTTTTCTTATATCCGTTAATCTCTTATTAACGAGTCACAAGGTACCAGTTTTTGTTTTTCTTTTCTTTTACGTTGAGCCTCAGTTTCTTACCCAACGGAGTCGACGGCTTCTATTAGGCCATTCTGTGACTAGAATTTCCCCTTTCACCGGACCACGTGAAAAGGCGACCTTTCTCTTCCTTGGCGAAGCTCGAAACTGACTTTTTGGGTTTCGTTTCTTTTTGGCGGTAAAAGGCCCTCGCTGCCTCGACCAATGGCATGTCTTTTCCTTATCTGGGTCAAGACCTTTGCCCCTTCTCGGCTGCTTCTTCCACAGTTGCTAGGGCTCGGAGACCCGCCAATCGTCTGCCCCCACTTCCGGTCCTCATAGTAGTCCTTGCTCCCTGCATTATAATCCTACCGTGGCCGATGGCCATAACACTGTGTATAAACAAATGAATGATTCTTAATTGAGTTTTTAGTATCAAATTGCAATGCTTGAAAACACTGATCTGTGAGCAAAAATGATTAATATTAAATGGAATTATTAGTCATCATCATCATCATCATCATGTCGTGCCGCTAGCACGGATATCCCTGATCCTCTCTCGCCACATCTCCCTATCGTTCATGACTTCTGTTAGGTCTTCAGGGCTACATCCTGTATTCTTACATAGCTGCTGAATGTATGTTCGAGCTAGTCGTCCTGCTGTGGGGGTCCATAGGAGTACATCACTTATGAGCTCGTCCCTGCTTCTCCAGCAGTGTCCTGCATGTCTGGTTCGTCTCACTTGGATAGTTTTCTTGATGGGAGGCAGGTGGCCGTATAGTTGGTGCCTTGTGGGGTGAATTATTAGTAATTGATAGAAATAAGTGAAATCATTTAATTTGTGCTAAAAATGTTAATTCTGGCTTGTTAAAAATGTTTTCTACGAAATGGGTGTAGAAATCTTATATACTTAATATATGTGTATAAGGAGAATTTGGCATTAAATAACCAAAAATGTTTGATATAAAACCAAGCCGAACCAAACCAAAGACAACAACTAAACCGTTTGGATGTTTATAGATTAAGTATTCAACAATCTATATATTATTTAGTCTCAAAAATGAAGAAATATTTCTCTGTTGATAACCTACCCTGTGAGATGGTAATGAGAATACGTGACAGTATCTTATTAATAGGGCTAGAACCCCCCAAAAGGGTGTCTGGGGTATTTCACTAAATTACATCTGGTAGGAAGTAAGAAACCGAAGTAGTGGGTAGAGTGCTCGCCTATGCCCTGGAGACTGAGGTTTAATCCCGAATCAAGCCATACAAAAGACTCAAAAATCTTTCTGTATCTCGCTTTGCTTAACACTCAGCTGTGTAAGGTACAGATCAAGAGTAAAGTGGTACAATCAAGCGAAATGAGTTGCCTCTCTTCACTACACCTTCGTGTTGTAGCTATTGAATAGTGAACCTTCGGGTTGTCCTAGACTACGGTCGCCATTTTTTACATCTGGGGGTCAGATTCCACTTCTGGGCATTAAAACATAAGACGAGCTGACATCAATCAATCAATCAGTCAATCAGGAGGTGACAGTAAAATTCACTAAATTCACTGCAAGATTTAGCTATGTCCTTATGTTTTTTGATCATTAATAGAAGCCGAGTGATAACAATACATTTCTAATCTCCAATACATATCTTCACTGATTTCGATCAAGGAAGCATCACCTTAATCTGGATTGTCTCAAGCTACCAGTTAAATTATAGATTAACTGTTATTTAAGAGGTAGTGTATATAATTTTAAAATACTTAAACAGTTGTCCCAAAGTGAAAACCATTAATATCAAATAAGTCTGACAGGTGATGACCCCAAGATCAATTTGAGAACTTGACTGTAATTGGATAATATCTGTCAGGTGACCGTGGGTTTCTAGAAGTTAGATGTTAGATTGAAACTTTAAATTAGTTTGCGGAGAAGCGCTGAAGATCTGGTACCTAATTTTCACCATTGGCTCACGATAACTCCACGATATTGCGACCTGGGTAATGTGTTGAAAAGATGTCTAGGGTAATAAAGAAATGTGTACACAAGAAATGTCTTTGATATTTATCCCATTAAAGATCATCGAACAGCCTGGATTGCACATGTCATGTTCGTCTTATTTGGATGGTTTTACACATTGAAGGTAAGTCGCCGTGTAGCTGTTGTTTCTTGTGTTTATACTTATCGAATTTATTCAACGTAGCTCATAACAAACTAGACAGACAACACGATGATCAACAGAATGACAATAAATAAGAAAAAATAATGGGGAGAAAAAACTCTTTTGACGTTTTAAAAGACTAATAAAAAACATCTCACACGACGGAACCTTGATGTAGCTAAGAAAAAAAAAATTATCGGAGAAACAAAATATCTCCTAATAGCAGCACACAATAACGCCATCAAAACCAATCATATCAAAGCAAGAATAGATAAGACCCAACAAAATTGCAAATATAGGTTATGTGGTTATCGAGAAGAAACAATCAATCACATAATCATCAAATGCAGCAAATTAGCACTGAAGGAGTATAAGACTAGACTCGACTGGGTGGGCAAGGTAATCAAATGGGGAATGTGCAATGAATTTAAGTTTGGCCATAGGAAAAAGTGGTATATGCACGACCTAACACCTGTCCTAGTGAACGACTCCCATAAACTCCTGTGGGATTTTGACATACGTATGGATCACCTGATCCCGGCCAAAAGACCAAACAAAATAATAATCAACAAAAAAAAAGAGAATTTGCAAAATTGTGGACATTGCTGTCCCGGCTGACCACAGAATAAAACTGAAAGAATATGAAAAGAAGGATAAATACCACGATCTTGCTAGAGAATTGAAAAAAATTGTGGAACATTAAGGGGATAATTATAACAATTGTGATTGGTGCTTCTGGTACAGTGACTGAAGGATTATTAAAGGGACTGGAGGACTTGGAGATTGGAGGAAGAGCAAAGACCATCCAAACTACAGCATTATTGGGAACGGCCCCAATACTGAGAAGAGTCCTGCTGACTCGGGGAAAGTTGATGTCACTCATACTCCTGGGAAAGACCATCAGCTGACATTGATGTGAAAAACTCCAATGGAGATAATAATAATAATAATAATAATAATAATAATAAGAAGAAGAAGAAGAAGAAGAAGAAGAAGAAGAAGAAGAAGACTTGCTGTCACTCAAACTCCAGAGAAAAACCATCTGCTAATACTGATGAGAAAAACTCTAAGAGAGAAAACAATAACAATAACAATAATAATAATAATAATAATAATAAGAATAATTCAGGGCAGAAATGGTAAACAGAAAGATACTGGAATATATGGGAACAGAATGCAAAAGATAACACGAGAAAAAATAACAGTACAACTTGAGGAAATAAACCAGAAAGTTCTGGCGAAAGAGGGAGATTAAAGAGATATCGACAAAGGTTAAAACAATGCAGACAAAATAGGACATTCCAAAACAACGAAAGAAAATTCTATCAACAATTGAGAGGGCATGACAAAAAACACATAGCAACAACCAGACGCCAAAGAAACCTAACAATTTTGGACGAGAATATGGAGAGTTGAATTAACAGCAGAACAAAAAAGCTTGGCTTAAACAAAGATCCAAAGAGGTATCTTCCAAGGAGATGCACAGTCAACCCTACTATTTATAATTGCTATGATGGCACTAAACCATATAATAAGAAAATGTACAGCCGGATACAAACTTAGCAGTTCGCAAGAAAAGATCAACCACATAATGTACATGGAGGGCATAAAACTATTTGCAAAAAAATGAAAAAGAATTGGAAACCCTAATACACACTGTTAGAATATAGAGCCAAGGCATAAGAATGGAATTTGGCATTGAAAATGCGCTCTACTCGTCATGAAAAGTGGCAAACGACATCTAACTAATGGAATAGAACTACCAAATCAAGACAAGATCAGAACGCTCGCAGAAAACGAGACCTACAAATACTTCGGAATCTTGGAGGCGGACAACATCAAACAAGTGGAAATTCAAAAAGAATATCTCAGGAGAACTAGAAAACTACTCGAGAGGAAGCTCTCAAGCAGAAACCTTATCAAATGAATAAATACTTGGGATCTGCTCCACGTTAGATACTCAGGACCCTTTCTCAAGTGGACCAGAGATGAACTTAGACAAATGGGCCAAAGAACTAAAAAACTAATGACCATGCACAAGGCATTACATCCAAGTGACCAAGTTGACAGACTATATGTACCAAGAAAAGTTGGCGGAAGCGGACTTGCCAGCATCGAAGAGAGCGTTGGCACATCGATACAACAACTCGAAGACTACATAGAAAAACACGAACCAGGACAGATTACGGCCATCAGAAACAATACAGACAACACGATAGATAACAGAATGATAATAACTAGGAAACAAAAATGGGAAGGAAAACAACTGTATGTGCGTTTTAAACGACTAATAAGCAACATCTCACACAACAAAATCTGGACATGGCAAAGAAAAGGAAAATTTAAGAGAAAAATAGAATCTCTCCTAATGGCAGCTCAAAACAGCGCCATAAATGTGCAAGAAACTTAAATTTGACCATACCAACAAATGGTATATGCACAACCCACCACATGTCCAAGAAAATGACACTCATGAACTCCTATGGGATTTTGACATACAAACGAATCACCTAATCTCGTCCAGAAGACCAGACCTTATTATAATCAACAACAAAAAATAGAAAATTTGCAAAATTGTCGACTTTGCTGTCCCGGCTGACCACAGAATAAAACTGAAAGAATGTGAAAAAAGAGATAAGTACCTTGACCTTGCTAGAGAAGTGAAAAAATATGGAACATGAAGGGGACAATTATACCAATTGTCACTGGTGCTTTTGACACGGTAACTAAAGGAGATTGAAAGGCCTGGAAGATTTTGAAGTTGGCGGCCGAGTGGAGACCATCCAAATAACAACATTATTGAAAACGGTCAGACTATTGAGAAGAGTCCAGGAGACTTGGGGAGACTTGCTGTTACTCAATCTCCAGTGAAAGATCATCAGCTAACGCTGATGTGAAAAACGATAATAATAATAATGATAATAATAATAATAATAAGAAGAAGAAGAAGAAGAAATTATGTAATATACGGCTGATTATTATTTGACAAAAACAGTTTACAGATCCCCAATTACTTCATGTGGAATAGTAATCGAGGCATACATTAAAGGTGTTAACATTCCCCATGTTTTTTGAGTTTTGATATAAATATTAGACTTGGTTTCCTTTCGTAAGGTTCAAGTAAAATGACTTGGTTAATATGAGTCATCTGACATTTTTCTTTAAAAATTTAGTTTTCACCAAGTTCGCATTTCTATTTTCTATTCATTTAACTTTTATTCTGTTTGAGAATACTTTAAAATTATTCCCTCTTTTTCACTTCTACGTGGATCTCATTTGGAGTAGAGTCATCCACATTCTGACCGGCGTAATTTTCTGTGGTTATGAAGGAGCGATCTCTTCTGTCACGATTACCTGATCAATGTTAATTTTTCGATTTTTTATCTATTTTAATTTCGGTATATTTCATAAAGTGTTTTCTTCCCCAATAATTATATCATATAGCACTGATGGGATTTGTTTATATAGTTAAATTCAGAATATATCTTTTTTAAGATAGTTCTCATACTACGTCAAGAATTTTCATTTGAAAGTCGCTAGATATATTTTTATCTCGATAGAATATATTGGATACTTTTATTAGGAAGCCAAAATTCTCCTTCCGCTACCGACGTTAAATACAATGAGAAATGTTTACTTATAATTAGAGACAGAGTAAAAAGAGAGACTGAGAGTCAGAAAGCGGGTGAGATTTCTACCATCAGATGATCTGGCTGTTGTGGCGCAAGTTTTGTTGTTTCTCTGTGGCAGAAATATCCAGGCAGAATCCCGACCTCTCCAAGTTTGATTTGAATTCAGATTTTTCTGTCTCCCAGACCAGTTACAGTACCATGGTTAAAGAGTCTTGGCAGTCTCAACATTTACCAATAACTATACGGCTCATAATTGAATTCAGAACTTTCCAAGGAAAAACAGTGGAAATATAAACAGCCTCATTCAGAATTTGAACTCAGGAAGCAAAGTTTACTTCCTACGAAGATATTTCTGACAGTACATATGCTCTAACTTATGGAAAACTTTTTTTTTTAAATAAAAAAAGAACAATTTTTGGTCCTTTTAATTGCAGTATCTGTTATCCTTTTTTCAAAATATTTGATCAAGTTTATCATTTTATTACTTTAACTTTAAATAAAAGAAAATAATTTACTATTTCTGACAGTGAAATTCAAATGGATATGAATATTCAATTTAACACAAACATAGTTGTACGGTTTCTGAAGAAATTACTTGAGCACGTCATAAGTGGTCTGCGTGGGATGTCCTCATTAAATGCAATTCCACGATCGAGTTGACATGTTAAGCTTGACATCGATCACATCTTAATATTATATAATATGAATTAAACCACCAAAGGGGAAATATCCAGATCAAGCAATGAAAGTAATTGTTATCATTATTTCTATAACAGTCGGTGTTACGTGTGCTTTCTACATGATATAACCAAAAATTGGTACATGATCTGATTTCAATTTAAGATTTGCTTCTCAAAACTAACAAACGTCATTTAATAAACATTCTGATGAGTAATGAAATGCCGATAATTTACGTGGAAAAGGAAAGACACTTAATGCAAATGCGCGGAGGTCTTGAAAAAATAACCTGAGATAAAAAGAAATTGATGAGATGAGATGATGAGAAGATAAGGTTCAAATCCAGAAAGGAAACGTTAGACACATGATCGTAAAAAAACACCAACTTATTCCAGAGGTTATAACTATCAGATGGAAAAGTCTCAAAAACAGGAATATATATAGCGGTACGCTCTAAGTCTTTCGGTTTTTAAGATCTTTTGAAGACGATCATGAAAATATCTATTCTTTGTCATTATTTGTCACTACGATAGTAACTAATCGCCAATTTAAAAAAAATACCATGTGTGACCCTCTCTTGCCCCGACAATGTAAGTTAGTTGTCAGTGACATTGCTGGACACTAGGTTCACAAGTGGTAGGGGATGGTTACTATATTTCACTAACTTTTACAAATGCTGTCTTTTTCATAAAAAAAGTCTGATTTGTGTAGAAGTTGATTTGCCTCACTAATATCTATTCTGCAGGAAGGAAAAGCTGATATAATTAGTAGTTTTACTTGTCGGACGAACTAAATTTAGCGACCAAAGAAAAATATTTGGAGTTAATTGGGCAGAAAGAACACACTATTTATTTGCATAACGCTCGGTAGCAGTTTTATTTAGCTACAATACAGTGTCGCACTGTTGAGTTTTGAAGACATTTTTCACTGTCAAAGAATAGATGGATGAGGAGAAGACATCGGTTTCTCATTGGGAAATAGGAAAAACTCAAACACATTGTAATAAAAATACCGCTCATTTTATAAGTAATCCTCAGCATTCTATGTACCAGTCAAAAATCTGAGAGACGGGAAGAGGTATATTTTTTAGTCGGTGAAAGAAAGATCCTCCCTTTCGATCAATCATAGCCCGATCCAAATGGAGTGTGGGTGCTTGCTTCAAAATTTGAGCTCCTGGCTTGTCTTTTATCGCCCAAAGACTGCTCTATTCTTTTAGATATTCTCCAGTCTTGTGCGATTATATCTCTCATTTTCTCCAAGTATTCTCGTGGTTTACTCTTATTGGTCAAACAGACGGTCACCGATTTCACCAGGTTTCTGTCGCAAGGTTCACCGCTGTTAGAAATACTGCTTATTACATTAAAGCTCAAATCTTTTCATTTTGGCTTGGGATTTTTTATTAGGTCATCGCAGTCACTATATATTGCATATTTTGGACACGATTAGTTTTTAACAGAATTTTCTAACTTTTATTTAGTTTTAGTCTTGTAAAGTTGCGAGTATTATTTACCAAAGCCTTTCTCCTTCAAGTTTCATTCTCTTTACCTGGTTGCCTGACAAAAGTTAAAGAACACTGTTCAACAATTTACCCATAGTTGGAAGGAAAAGGAAAGATTCATGCCTTTTGCAAGAACATTACATTTAAGTGAAACGTAAACATCTTCGCCTAGAAATTGAACTCAGGTTGCAGATTCCATTTCCAATGAAGATAACCGTTATATTGATGGTACCTTCAAAAGTTTCCTTGTTTTGTTGAGAATAGCGATATCAAATTTAAATGACAACTGCTATTTATTTCTCCTTAAACTTCTCATCGATTCAAAAAATTAAAGGTTGTGCTGAAGGGATAACAGATATTGATTTTCTAGTTCAAATATTTAATTTAAGAAATGTCCAGAATATTTCATTATTTCACAATTGATCTCTTACTCCTTGATCTCGTCTCAAATCCATTAGTTGTGTTTACCTTGACGTTACTTAAAGTTGCTTAATTCAACTCTGTCTTAATCTCCTTCCTCTATGGAGAAAGTTAACTTTTCCCTTAAAATGAACTGATTATTAGACTGTTTTATAATTGAATCAATTCCGATTTACTCTTTCCGTCAGTAAATTATACTTTATCACAATGCATATTATTCAATTATTCTTTATCACAATGCATATTATTCGACGGTAAGGGTATTTATTATTTCATTATATTTTTCAAGCAGGTGCCCATGTTTGTTTCTATGAATTAAGAAAAATAATTCTTTAAAAAAAAAACGCCGGTATCGTCATATGCAAAAATCCTTACCTGGCGTTACACCACGCTAGAGAAAATTTCAGATATATAACGAATATATTCAAAATTATGAACAGAAAAGGAAGCACAATTATTAAAATTTTAATGGTTACATTTATACGCAATGCTATATCGTGGTTACATAAGCTTGAAAGAATTCCTTTCAAAGACAAATGAGGAAATAACAGAAGAAAGATTCGTGCAACTCATTATTACAGCAGATAAAATTATATTCATCTAGAAAATCTATGTTATAAAACCAAGCGCAAAAACTGGCTAAAATCTAACTCAACAATTTCTCACTCAGCATGTACGTTCATATCTATCTATCTATCTATCAGAAATTATTTGTTACACTCACAGACACAAACACAGACAGACACACACACACACACAGACACACACACACACACACACACACATATATATATATACAATAATACTTAAACACTCTAAATACCATGACTCAGAGTTTCACGTTATCTATTCTCAGTAGAGATACTGTTTGGCACATCTAACTCTGTTAGATTCAATTAAAGTCAAACAATTTTGAAACACTTTTTTTCACACTTTCTGAATACATCTTTGCACAGTTGATTCTAACAGAATTCAGACGCGTCAATCCATTGCTTATTTGTTGATCAACATAAAAAAATTATGAGTCGTTAGGTATTATCTTGTTTTGTTATAATACTATTGTATACTTGATATTGTTCTTCCTTTTCGTGCATAGAGTACTGTAATCACTTTACGGATTAAAAACCCTTTGAGAGTTCCCGTGAGAACGGGGTGCAATACCACGTCGAGTTATACCAAAGGCTTAAAAAATGGTACTTGACACCTCCTTGCTTAACACTCAGCATTATAAGGTACGTATCAAGGGTAAAGTTGAGCAATCTATGGAAAGGAATAAACCCCTCCCCTACACCTCCGTGTTGTAGCAACTGAAAAGGGAGCCTTTGGGTCGCCCTAGACAACAGTCACCAACTTTACTTATATATATATATATATATATATATATATATATATATATATATATATATATATATGTCATTTAGATTTCGATTTGAAAATTTCACTTAATGATGTTCAAAAGCCGTGAATAATACCCAATATTGTATTTACAACGCTGACACACACACACACACACACACATATATATATATATATGAATATATATATATATATATATATATATATATATATATATATATATATATATATATAGATCATGTTGAAAAATAAGTATTTCTAGTATTTCCTTTGTTCTTTACCCTTGGTCATTGTTGATGTACCTTTTTATATATGTGGTTATATTCATTTATGGGTTATTTGTCTCTTAGACTGACATTTAAAATGATATTTTTCGCAAGCAATCTTACTACCATCAACTTTTTTTTAGGCAAGGAATATTTAAGCAGATATTTATCGATATTTTCATCAGGCCATGAATGCCAGGATGTATTAACGGTTACTTGCACAATCTCAGCGGGAATAATCTATATCTCATCAAATAACTGCCATCGAATACGGTGCCTATAAAAATAAGAATGGTTTTAGCTGACAAGTCCACGAAAAAACTTTCAATTATGAACCTCTTTTTTTGCTATATTATTTCGAAATGTATCTTGAAGAAATCTCTCATCTCTAAAATATGTTTAAAAAACTTAGTCAACCATTTTATCCTTGCGTTAATATCTTACCTTAGAGGCGAAAAAATTTCAATTAGAAACATTCAGTATTTTAAAGTTTTATGAAAATTTAGTATGCTTTCTTTAGTTGTGGCACAAGGCCTGCTATGTGGAATAATCACTTATATTCGAACTTAGAAGTAATGCTTTTATTTGTCTATCTTTCTAATCACTTAACCACAGAAGGTTCTTAATTTATAAGATACTAGTTTTACTTATTACCAAATTGAGAATCAAATACAATTCAGTGGAAGGACACATCTTTAAGAATTAATTATTTCCTATGTATGTGGTATGTTTTATGTACGTGGTACTATTGGTCAAATAATCCATTCGAAAGTACATCTCTTATATTGAATACTATTATTTCAACATGGATATTTACTTAGTTTTGCTTAGTTGTGGCATAATGCCAGAAGTATGCTCTATCTAGTATAACTCGAAATCACAAGTAAATGTTTGTTACAGTACCTTCCTAGGCAATATAAAACGGAAGTAAAGTAAAGTTGGTTATCGGAGTCGAGGGCGAACAGAAGGCTACTTTTTCAATAGCTACTACACCGAAGTGTAGGGGAGGGCGCTAATCTTTTCCTTGGATTGCTTCACTTTACCGTTGATACGTACGTTATATTGCTGAGTGTTAAGCAAGGAGGTATTAAGTACCATTTTAAAAGTCTTTGGTATATACGCGACCCATTGTGACTCGAACTCACTTCTAATAGTCCGCTAGAGCAGCGTCCCAAACATTATCCCAGGTGAGGAGCTCGATTTCAAAGAATGTAACATTGTGTATTGTTAACTTGGGAAATTCCATTCTGTATTGGTTAAAGTTTTCAAGACGGTGACTTTTCCAATGTATAAAGAATATTGTAAATCACTTGTGATGTGTATCATTATTTCATTGAAGCTTTACTGTAAAACAAAGTAAAAATTTAATCAAATATCTAAACATGTATAAGAGTTTGAATATGATTGTGTATATTTGAATATATACGCACACACACACCCAAATATGAATATATCTCTTGTGAATATCTCGTGACCATTCAGTGTTATAATACAGAATAACAAACTAATTCTCACTGAAAAAGAAGAAACGCAGAGAAATTAAGAAAAATGGTGGAAAATTAAGAACGAAAGGAAAATCGGAACAAAGGGAATATAAATGAAATGCGGAAAGAAAAATATAGATAAGAAAGCGTCTCGTTTAATGGGAATCGATAAAAACTGAACGAGCCAATGAAAACGAACAATTGGTCCCCAGCATCAATGCCTTGTTCTACAGAAGAGAGATGAAAAAGTTGAGGACCTTATCCTTTGAAGTAAAAGCAAAAGTACATTAAACTAGTTATTTCCATTTTCGAAGTGGGAAAAATATGGCTCTGATCAAATGCTGAAACGGTTTGGATAAAGACATTTTATAGCGACAAACCCGTTAGGTTCGCTAGCTTTATGCAACCGCATTCACTAATTACATGATATTTCGTAATACAAAACCAAACGAATGACTTCATCGATAGCAGAATCATCTGCATTGCTTTTCTAAAAGCAAAGAGACCCACAATGAAACAAGAGTTTCATCCAAATGCATTTTATATCGCTGTAGAAGGGATTCTTTTGCTTATGGCTTCCTCGTAGTTTCTATGGGAATTTAGCGGACAATAATGTCTAAGTTTGTACGATGAAGGGATTTAACGAACTGTATTATGTCATTTGACTACAAAGCATATGCTGAAGATTGATAGGATCCTAAAAAAAACTCTTTTGCAAGTCAGTTTTTAATTTGCTGTCGGAAACGTTTCTTGATATTCCTAAGTTGCGTAGTATAGTGCAAAATTCCAAAATAAATGTTATGATGATTGTGTAATTATACCCTTTCTCTGTCTCAAGTTTAAATCAAACAAAACATAAACAAATCCTTCAACGTTGATTTTAAAAAAAAAGATCGTATAATTTCTCCTGTAAAGACATGGAAGTACTTTTTTTTTCAAGTAAACGTGGATTACCCAATAAAATCAGGACTTATATTCCTGCCCTTGTAACAAACCCGCTGCATCCCAGACTAGTGATTTCGATGTCAAGCTGCGTGACGAAAACTGAATGATCAAACATAGCTGGTACGAGACACCATCATATAAAACGATTGGGATTTTTTCCGAAACGTAAGTTCATAAGTTATTGTCAGAGCAACCAATAACAACCAGAATTTCAAAGCTTAGCAAAATCCCCTCGTCATTAAGGTTGAATAAAAAAGATATCAAATAATATATATTTCCTGGATTGACCTGAGAATATCACTTCACGTCTTCTTGTTTTTGAAGCCACCCACTAGTAAGTTGGAACATCGACAATAAAGAGACATATTTTCAGTGACAACGTGTCTCGTCGCCACCTATTCGTATTATTTGTCCTTTTTCTGCGTAAAGCTTCTTTTTTTTTCTTTTTTTTTTTTTTTAACTCGGAACGCCGCACTTTTTACAACCTTCATTGAGAACTTAAAATTTACCGTGATGATTTGCTGAGTGAAATTTAAAAATTCAAGGTAAAATCAATCAAGAGGTGCACCTGTGTAGATAAGCGGAAGAACAGCAGAAGTAGGTTGATGTTAGAAAATGATATAACCAGGTTCCCGGTGGTTCGAGTCAGCTGGAACCAGGATGCCAGCGTGAGAACCAGCTTGCAGACTGAGAGCTTTGCTGCCCTCAGTGACCCACAGTTGAGCAACTCAGCTAAGATGAGGAAGAAGTGCTGCTTTGGTCGAAAGAAGAAGTTGGGTCAATATAGCAGTCCGTCCTTGTCTCCACTCATTTCTCACACACAACAAACATCACCCTTTCGAAAATAAATTGTGAGAGATTTATATCTTTATAAAAAATTGTATTCGTTCGTTATTGAAGTCGTCATTATGATATGATTAAGTTCCCATGAATATTTGTATATGTATACGTGGCTATACAACAAAAATCCCATACTTGAAATGATATTTGTCCATCTAATATCTTATATGATTTTGTAAAATTAGTAAGGACCTCTTTAGCTCAGTGAACAGGAGCTGCAGAAAACGCCGACTGCATCTGCTTAGGAGGATAAAACCTCCACAGAAAATATCATTGATAAAACATTAAACCATAAGAGGGTGAGGTTCTGAAGCTTTGGTGAATATAAACGATCCTTTTATTGCTATTAGTAACCGGTGAACTTTGATTTGGAGAAGAACTTGTTAAGAGTTCCATTTATGTGTCAATATAAACGAATGTCCCGAGTATGGTATTTGTCGCTGCCTCCCACCAGACAGGACTTGACACAAGTCGAAGAATGTCCGGAGTATAACACTCCACTCTATTTGGTGTTGTGGCTCCAGATCTAGAGCTTTGGAGGATGCGATAACTAGGCAGAAAAGTAAAACTCCCATAGAGAATGTCCTCGATAAGACACTAAACCATCTGATAGTGAGGCTCCAGTTCAGGATCTTTTGGGGAATATGGAATGCGCATCCACTAACACTTCACTCAGATCTGCTCTGGATCGTAATAGTAATACCAATTATGGTCACATCTATGCGTCAATTACAAATATGTATTCATTTTCTATACTTGATAACATTTCAGCGTGCAAATGGAAGAATTATGTTGAATTGGTAATTTAGTAGAAAGCATTTAACTAGATACAAATAGAATTTTTAGTAATTGATAGGAATACTTGATGAAATTTTACTTTTACCAAAAAAAAGTTTAACAAAATAGAGTTGTCAGTGTTGGATAGCAATACTTGAAACCAATTAAATGTATGCCTAAAAAAGACTGAGATCTGGTTCGTTTAAAAATAATGTTACTTAAACACAATTTGTTTACAAATGGTATATATTTGATATATATGCTTTAACAAGGTTTAGCATTAACTAATCTGCAAGGGTTATTTTGCCATAAAACACAACCAGCCAATCAAATGCCTTCTTAAAATTATGTAATATTTGGAGAGGAATGAAACTGAAGGTGAATCTATTTAAATATTTTATATTTTATGAAGATTGTAATCCCAATTTACTTATGAATCCGTTAAATTATTTTATCCTCGGAAAACAAACTAAAATCCTATGTTTTAATCATTAATTAAAGGGGGATGATTATTTTTCTTGGACAAATAATTTGTCAATATTCTTAAATTTTGAAATTTAGTCTTTCTTTGAAATTATTTATATATTTTAGCAACATGTATTCACAAAGATATTTGTATTTTTGAGACTTACCTCAACAACGTCTTCCATTATTGTCAAGAAAATATTAAAACAATTTCCTTGGAGCTGTTCGTATGAATGGCAATTTTTGTTGCTGTCATGAAGTTGCGCCTTTCATACCTAATGCGTCTGGCGCCTGGCTGTGAGTCTGACAATAAGTGTAAAATCACGGAAACTCTCAGGGTAGGTTACTGGAATTAGTCATACTCAAGATTCGTCGATTTTTGTAAAGGATCACTAAGCTATTAATTATCAGAGGACACGGAATAACTTAAATTTCGAGGCATGGTGGGTGGACTACGATTCATTGTCTCAAAAATATGACTTCAAATCTCCCTGATTGGAGACGGGTGTAAATGGAGTTCGAAACTCTTATAAAGTGAGTGATATTTTTCCTGTAACCACGTGTCTAACTTTCTCTTTTTCTTGATGTGAACTCATCGACCTCTCTTCATGTAATCTTTGTCTCATTAAACCCAGTAATACAACGTACGCTTACTGCCATACATTCGGCTGTTTACCAAGAAAATATGTTTAACTATTTCAATAACTAATTTTAATATAATGCTGTTAAAGCTAATAAAGTACACGCAATATAGATATGCCAAATATTATTATCATTAAAAAATCCTAGGTGTGTCTAAATTGTCTTGAGCAAACCCACAATTTGTTTCTGTCTCTGTAATCATTCGGAATTTAATTTTCGTATTGTAATCCTTTACTCTATGTAGAGAGTTGGCTTTAGAGATGTCTTTTTGTGAAAGCAGGTTTTTTATATATAAGTGGTTCTTCAAAGGAGAGAAGCTATGTGACTAACAAAGTCTAAATCGGGAATATATGTAGAAGTGTCACCGTTGAATGTTCTGTCGTTGATGATAAGAAGTTTGTGGGTGAGGAAAACCGCAAAAACACAACTCGATCCGAATGTAGGCTCTTCTGTTTGTTTGCCCCTTTGTTCAGTAACTGAATTCAAGAAAAATACGTAGAAATTGTGAGTGTGCCGTGTAGATTTGTGGGTCTTTTTTTTTCCATTAAGAACAGGATCTTCTCGCATTTTTGAGTTGTTATTTCTCTCGCAGTCCATGGTATCGCTTGTTTTTCTTGTCCATCCAAACACAAAAGGGTCAAAAAGAGAAAAAAGTACAGTTTTTGCAATTGGGTTGCTTGGAACACTGAATTCCCACTCGAAATTGCGTGACTTATGCTTCTAACCTCCTGGTTGATAGTCTGATTATTTGAGCAAGCGAGGGTTTATTGCTGTTTTACGGCTGGAGTGTGGATAAAGCATATATTTTTCAATTTGGTGTACTGGATGAGATTTTGATCAATGTGAAATCATTTACCTTCAGCTGTTGGCTATTTTCAAACTCATGTGAACGGTCCCCGTGACAAATCGTTTACATTCTTACACCGATTTCGACTAGAAGGATCATTAACACTGACTTAAAACAAACCGACGTAATTTATTTGCTTTGGAAAAATAGCAAAATTACTTCAGATTGTTCTAAGTTATGTTCGAAATGTCAAATGAAAATGCCACCACTTCATATAAGTATTATATTATTTAAAGCTCGCGTTTCTAATGGAATTTACAAACATGAAACGTAATTTAACTGATGCAAAATTAGAATTAAATTACTGAATCTATATATCTATATATCTAGAGAGAGAGAGAGAGAGAGAGAGAGAGAGAGAGAGAGAGAGAGAGTTGAAATTTGGCCTAAAAGTCTTGATGATATGCTAACAATTAAGCACTCATCTCTCCCGGTATGATTTTTGCTTTCATTGTCTACTTCATTATCTATTGATTGTCTTAAATCCCGATTTATTGGTAGAATAAACAGTTCTAAAATCTTTGATAATGTTGCAAATTATTCATAAGTATATATATATATATATATATATATATATATATAGTGCAATTAAAAGGAAAGTCAAACCTGGTTAAATTGCCATTATAATTATTTCGGCGGAGAATATTATACTCTCCGTCTTATCAGATGACTGCACATGTTTAATATGAGGTTGAAAAATATATTCTATACGTGAATAATCCACACCCACTGTCTTCGGACGCTGACTGGATATATATATATATACACACACACACACACACACACATATATATATATATATATATATGTTGTGTGTGTGTGTGTGTGTGTGTGTGTGTGTATACGTGGTGCAATCAATACGTTACAGACATTTTTTGTACACGCATTTAAAATTGTCGTAGACTCTTAAAAATTCAGTATGTCATTGCTATACATGTTATGAGATGACTGAATTTTTATGATTTCTGGTTCAAATGAACTGCTACAGCAGGAATTGGAATACACCCTACTAACACCTGATTGTCACAGCTGGAGGACACTTTTGCAATAAAATCCTGTTTTAAACTTGGAAAAAATGACAAAGAAACGTATGGAATGCTTCTGACTGATTTTCGACCATCTTGCATCAATCGATCATCAGTTTTTGAGTGGCATAAGAGATTTAAGGAAGGCAGGAGTTTGTGAAAGATAATGAGAGATCTAGGAGGAGTAAGGAAGTCAATACACGAGAGTTGATTGGCCAAAGAGTTAGGGTTAGGGTTATTATGTTTAGGTTTTAAGTGAGTTCAGGAAGAGATTCTTCGAAGAGGCCAGCCCTCTTCAAATCGGGTCAGTGGTATTTCCACCGGGACAATGCAACAGTCTGCAACTCCATCCTTGTCACTGACTATTTGACCAAGATGGCCATCAAGACAGTTGCTCACCCTCCCTATAGTCCAGACGTTGGTCCCTGTGACTTTTGGTTATTCCCTAAGCTCAGAGGCTGTCGTTATAAGTCAAATGAGGAAATGAAAGAGGTTGTGACGAAGGTCATTGACACGCTCACACGAAAGGACTTCCATGGGACCTTTCAGTAGTTGTTGGAACGGTACAACAAGTGCATTGCAGCCGGATGAGATTACTTCGAAGGGGAGTAGAGTTTCATGTGCTTACTATCAATAAAAGTGCCCATACGAAAATGTCTGGAAAATTATTTAATGATCCTCGTGCGTATATATATATATATATATATATATATATATATATATATATATATATATATATATATATATATATATATATATATATATAAAATCAATACAAAATAGCCATTTTAAATACTGAAACGATGATCACAATCTTCAGTTTAAGAACATTTTAATATTTTCATATAAATATTGACGCTATAATAAAGATATAAAAATCATCATTTAGTTGAGCAAATGTAGTTATGAATATTAGTGTTATATGAAACTATCATCATGAAATATCTAAAAACGGTGTAAAAATGTATATTTTACAGTCATTTACTTTATTCTGTTGATTCAATAGATACTGAATATCACAACCAAATAGACTATAAACGCTATTATAATGGGATCATACTTTATGTCTGTATGAATATATATTGATCTCGGTAAACGAATCTAATGCTAATTCCACAATTCCACATTAACAAAAATCTTTCAAAATCACCAAATCATGAATTAAGTCTGAAGAAATGATTTAACAAAAAACGACCATTTGGAAATTTTATAAAACTAACAGAAAGTATTTTTTCTGGGAGTAAAACAAGTTATTACAGATGATGATTTTTTGATTGTGTTATTGATTGATTGGAATTAACGGCATGCCAACCGTTATCGTGTTATTTTATACCGATGGCTCAGAGATTAACTTTTATTGTAAGTTCCTATTTACAATATTGCGTAGTTGGTTCTCAAGTGTTTTTTACACGCAGTTCTATCGAATAAGAACAATTTTTATACATGAATATTTTACCCATATATGGGACGATAACCAATTATATTGGGAGTAAAGGCAACTCAACAGTCACTCAATCTCCGGAACTACGGTTTCTTTGTTTAATGGCATATCAGCCTTCGTGGTTTATTTAATGCCAAAGCCATCCTCATAGAGGAACCGCCATTTTGGTACTTAACCCAAAGCTGGAGGATAAAACGGTTTATACGTTTCCTAACTGAATATAATTATGTAAGAGGCTCTCAACTATCATTCCAACTCTTAAGAGATTACGCCACATCGACGAGCCAAATACCATCAATTGCAATTTAATATCGTAATCAGGGGATCCAATATTTCAGGTGCTCTTAACCTCACAGGAGACAGCGAATTCGAAGCTGCACAGGGAATACTTAGTCTTTGTTTTGCAGAAAAAAATGATAATTCATGTGAATTACACGGGCGAAATCTGCAGATTTCTCAAAAAATGTAACGTCTAATTGGATTTATGGCATATCAACCATTGTTGGTTATTTAATGCAAAATCCTATTTTTACATATATATCAAAGATGTATGGTTTCCAACAATTCAATTTGGCTTGAGTCAGCAAAGGTAACTGATTCCTTGTATTGTCATGTATAACTTACAATTCAATTGAACATCAGTCATTTTTATACCCAGTTAAATGATAAAAAAAGCTCTATTTTAAACAGTTTATTTTAGCATCAGTCATTTATTTGCATAAGGTTTAAATGTCAAACAGTTCTATTTGACCTTTTGATATGATCCTATCAAGGGGTACAATTCTTGACTAGAGTGGAACTGGCAGCAAGGGCAATGAATGGATACTACGCATTCCCCAAAGCTCCAGTATTATGCGAGGCTCATCATTAAACCGTTTACTCTAATATTCAGGACACTTGTGTGGGTCTTACTCCTTTGCAGTGATACAGTCGGGGTATTATACAGCCTCCGCCGACTGGGCTTATAATCTCGGCATCATATTTGAATTTTCTTTTTTAATTGAAGAAATATAGCACATAATGTTAAACCTCATGTGTAATTTATGCCACGTATTAGTTAATCGATGGATAGACATATGTTAACAGAGTGGGATAGATAGATAGATAGATAGATGTGAACAGACTGGGATGGATAGATAAATAGATAGACTAAGATACGTGTGCCTTAACATGTATATATTTTAAAACCTCGTGAAAGACTTTATCGAATAGGCATCGAATGAAAATGAGTTGCAAGAAAAGAACAAAAAAAAAATCATTTATTTGAAATGTCAGATCAATTTTCTTGCTAAGATTGTTTTATCTGGCGCCCTTTTGGTCTTTTAAATGTAAAATTGATTAGCGTTCGAAATAATTTAACCGAATTCTTCAGGCCTAAATCTGTGAAAGAACAGAGGACGCTAAAAATGTCTAAGATAGCAGACAACTTCCGAAATTCCCAGGCTGATAATTTGATTGAATAATGTTGCCTAATTTGTTACAAATTCATTTCATTCAAATTTTTACGAGGTGTAAAGACCAAAAGAGATTTCACTCAATTAAGAAGAGTTAAGGTTAATACAACTGAAATGATAGGTTCTTGTTAAATTAGCAGAGTTAACCGTATATTTGTCTGCTCACTGTTGCTATGGGTAACCAGATACAAAAAGCTGCCACTTTTACCAACTTGAAGAAGTTTTAACTTGTACGGCATTTGCGCGTAGCATTAATGATCCAAATGCAAAACAGAAATTTAAAGTGGACAATGACTTTTGAGTCTTTGCTTTAAAATATTATTTTATATAATTTCTTAGATTTTATTACAAAAGAAAATGGTTCACTTTAAGATATCACTTATTTCACCGCTGTATTTTTATGACAATTAAAAGATACGTTAACGATAAGGTTTATATTTTAATTCAGAGAGACAAAACAGGAAAATAATCTATTTGTGCACTGTCTGTTAGTTTGCCTCTCTGTATCACTCTCTGTAAATATATATATATATATATATATATAAATATATATATATATATATATATATATATATATATATATGTGTGTGTGTGTGTGTGTGTGTGTAGAGGTATGCGTTGTGTTGTGGTTTCTATCGTAGGAATTGAACCGTCTTTAAACTATGGATGAGGTTGTTACCATTCACATAGCGCTTATACCATTCGGAAAGTTATGAATACAAATAATATTTCTCCAACTAAGAGCAGACTCACTTCTACATATTTTCTATGGCAAGTGATTAAGAAGGAATTTTACTAGCTAACTTTCCTATAAAATGTGACCTTGTGTTAAATCCTGCTCGAGCCAAGACAGTGAGCATATATATATATATATATATATATATATATATATATATATATATATATATATATATATATATCATCATGTCATGCCTCTAGCACCTATCTCCATGACCCTCTCATGCCACCCGTCTCTATCGTCCATCGCTCCCCGGAGGTCTTCCAGGTTACATCTAGCATCGGCACAGAGCTGTTGTACATAGGTTCTAGCTGCTCGTCCAACCTTTGTTCGTCCATGTGCTGGGGTCCACAGAGGTACATCACTTTGGTCTTTACCTCTCCAGCAGTGTCCCACATGTCAGGTACGTTTAATTTGGATAGTTTTCGTGATGGGTGTTGGGTGGCCGTATAGCTGCTGTTTTGTAAGGTGTGGGCTCCAGGATTTGTCCTTTATGGCCCACAGTGTTATTGCGTAATTGCCATCAAGTTTTTTCTCCATATGTTTAGTTAGCGTCCATGTGCTGCATCGATGTAACAGTATCGATACGACAGCTGCTTGGAAAAAAATCTGCGTTTTATTTTTTCGGTCAGGTCGGAAATCCATATCCCTGATTGCCTCTCGATAGCTGTTCATGACTTTGCTAGTCACGTGTTAATGTCATTGTTGTTTGATGAGACGTGAGGTAGAACATGTCCGCTATTTTCTGAGGACCACCAATTAATGTGGAGATGTCGGCTCTTTGATTAAAGCATACGTATTCTGTTTTTGCTGCGTTGACATGGATGCCTATGCCACGTGCCGCTCGTTCCAGTCTACGTAGCAGGATTTCGGGTTGGGTAGGTGAATTTGGTAGAAGCACCATGCCATCGGCGTAGTCTGCGTTCGCAATGATTTGCGTAGTGTTTCTTCTGCTTCTTTCCTTTGCCAGCTTGAGACCGTTTTCTTTCATTAAATCTTTAGACGTTCAAAGCAAGTAGTCGAGACAGATAATAAATAGTTATGGGGCTAATGTATCTCCTAGCAACACAACCGCTACAATGTTGAAGTAGTCTGTGTCACCATCCGGTGAGCGAACTTTTACTATAGTGTTTTTTATGTAGCATCGTTATGGCTGCGACGATTTCTTTGGGGAGGGCGTAGGCGAGAAATATTTACTCCATCTTCCCTATGGAGCAAAATGCATAGGAGATGTCGACGAATAATAGTGTTGCTTCAAGTTTTTTTGTTGTTGTCAGATCACCTACAATTCGATGGTTAATCAAAATTTGTGAGGTGGATCGATTCCTCCGAAAGCCATTTTGGTTCTTCCTCATTCTCAATTTTGTGTTCTACGCAGTTGTGTCTTTGAGCATTGTAGATCATGACTACGATGGATGTAAGGGTTATACTTCGGTAGTTCTTGGCAATTCCGAGGTCACTATTCTCGGAGAAAGCGCGGATGCATCTCTTTGTCCATCTATATACATATATATATATATATACATATATATAAAGTAAAGCTGGCGACCGGAGTGGAGGGTGACCAGAAGGCTCCCTTTTACATAGCTACTATACCGAGGTTTAAGGGAGGGCGGTACTCCTTTCTCTGGATTGCTCCACTTTACCCTTGATACGTACCTTATATTGCTGAGTGTTAAGCAAGGAGGTCTCAAATACCATTTTAAAGTCTTTGGTATGACGCGACCTTGGATTGAACCCTGGTCTACCGGACCATTAGCGAACACTCTACTCACTAGACCAATGAACCGATTATATATATATATATATATATATATATATATATATATATATATATGTTATTTTGAGTTGTAAATAATTTTTCCTTTTTTAAAGAAAAGTGTAACTATGCATTTTAAACTTGCACCGTTTTAAACGCGGCCTTTTCAGGCAGAAAATTGATCTGTTTCTCAAGAATATCATTGCGGGTTACGAAAAGGATTTTTTTTTATTAATGCACTGTGGATTGACAAGGATGAATTTCTTCTGCCTTCTCCAGTGGGAGTTAAAGATTCATATTAGAAAATTAGAAGAAGGCCCCTAAGTGTAAAAAATACTTCGATTCACTCAAACAACACTAAGAAAATAGAAAACTCCTGACCTTGATGGTATACATGGATTCTGGATTAAAAATTTGATTCTATCAAATGGAGACTGGTAACTGAACTGACTAGATATCTACAAGAAGAAGAGAGAGCCATATGGATGAGCATAAGAAAGACCACTCTGATCCAGAATCACCCAAAAAGACGAACCGAACTGAACAGCTATAGAACTATAACGTACAACCGATGATGTGGAAAATACTAATGGCACAAATTAGGGAGGTAATTTTATATTCATTAATAAGCCATGGGTATCGCTAAGGAACCAGGGGAACAGTAGAACGACTATACATTGATCAGCAAGAGTAAAACGAGTCAAAATCCTTTAGTTGTGGCAGGGATTGACCGCAAAAAAAGGCATACAATATTGTCATGCAAGGTTGGATAATAGATTGTTTCAAATAGTAGGAATTATCCGAAAAAATCATTAAGTTAATCGAGAAAACCATGGAAACCTGTAGAATGAAAGTGACAGCCAGAGTTAAAAGTTCAGCTGAAGATAAACTTTTAAGAGATATATTCTAAGGAGATTATTTTCAGTTGGGTGACATTATAAGAACTAAAAATAATTATTATTTGAAGTACTAATAATGCCACCCAACTACATACTTAGGAAATAGCCTGGTGGATAATAATAGTGAAAATTGGGAAACAGCCGACGATTGAAGGAATGGAACTATAAAATCAAGAAAAAGTCAGAACGCTCCGAGAAAAGGGAACTTACAGATATTCGAGAATTTTCAACGCGGGCACCATCAACTCGTAGAGTCGAAAGAAAATATTAAAAAAGAATATCTCAGGAGAACAAGAAAACTACTCGAAAATAATCTATATATCAGGGACCTTATAAAAGGAATAAACTCTTACGCTATCCTCCTCGTAAGATACTCGGGACTATTCTTGAAAAGGACTAGGGAAGAACGTAAACAAATGGATTAAAGTGCAAGAAAACGAAAGATGATACACAAAGCCTTACATTCAAGAGTATATATGTGAAAAATAGGAGGAAGAGGACTTACCAGCATTGAGGATAACGTGGATGCAACAATACAACGACACGAAGATTACATAAAATGGTAGCGAAGACGATTGATTACAGCCACCAGAAGCAATACAGACAACGCGAGGATCAAGATAACGAAAATAAGAAACAAATAGTAAGAAAAACAGCTGTATGCATTCTTCAAACGACAAACAAGTGATATCTTACACGAGAAGACATTGACGTGGCTTAGAAAGGAAAACTTAATAGAGAAATTGAGGGTCTTCTAATAAAAGCAGAAAACAACGCCATATAGACTAATTATATCAAAGCAAGATTAGATAAAACGCAACAAAATAGTAAATGTAGGTTCTGTAGTGATAGAGACGAAATGATCAAATACTGAATTATTATGAATGCAGCTAACTAGCATAGAAAGAGTACAAGACTAGATACGACTGGGTTAGTGAGGTGATCCACTGGGAATTGTGTAAGATATTAAAATTCGACCATACGAATACATGTTATATGCACAACCCAGAATACGTTCTGGATAATGAGATGCATGGACTTTACTGAGATTTTAAGATGCAAACGAATAAGCTAATCGCGTCCAGACTACCAGATATTGTGATAGTCATAAAAAAAAAATTACCGAATTGTTGATTTTGCGGACCACAGATTAAAATTAAAAGCTAGTGAAAAGAAAGAGAATCACCTTGATCTTGCTAGGGATCGGAAAATCTGTGGAACATGAAGGGAACGGTGATAATAAATCGAACTGGAGCATTCGGTAGAGCCACAAAAGAATTAGTTCAGGGAGTAGAGGATTTGGAAAAAGGAGGACAAGTAGAAACCATTCAAACGACAAGATTGTCGAAATCAGCCTGAATACTAAGAAGAATCTGTCACTTACACTCCAGTAAAGCATCAGCTATATATATATATATATATATATATATATATATATATATATATATATATATAAATATATATGTTGAAATGATAGATTGTAGTAATTCAGACAGTATTATGGAAATATGTAGAAAAGTTGAATAAATCAAACTCTTAACTCAAATATAGATGTCTGAAGAAGTTCGATGAAAAAAGGCGAACGAAATATCACACATCTAAGTTTGAGTTAATTGTTTGATTTATCCAATTTTTTCACATATTTCTATCATATATATATATATATATATATATATATATATATATATATATATATATATGCACATATGCTTGTGCGTACATGTGTGTGTGTGTGTGTGTGCACGTGCTTAATATGCCTGTTCTTGAATATTTCTTTTATAAATGCTTGTAATTTCACAAAAAATTACACTATACCAACAGAATAGCAAATGGATAGTCTTATTATTTACATATTTTATTTTAGTACATAAACAGATATTTATATTCGTCTGTGTATTTTCGTAACAACCAAAAAGTATGAAATACAATGAATACCTGCTTCCCTCGCAATGACTTGTGGCGAATCGCAAAAGGTAACATCATTACATTAATTACTCAATTTAAGAAATGTAAATCCATTAATCTATCTATTTCATAATATCCTGAATTATGAATTATGTAAAACATTTACTTGAAGTTTAAATACAGCGACGAAAATGTAATGGATGTATTTTACGAATAGGAATATTTTATCATTTACTGAAATACCTTTGTAATTACATAAGATACTGTGTATGCAATATGAAAACTATTTAAGATTAAAAAACAGAAATGGAATTACAGATTAAACTGAAATTACATAAAACAGAGGTAGCCTTAAATTATATGGGGCTTATTCTTCCATAAATGCTCATGGATATTGTTTTTTTTTAATTTATTGTATTTTTACAGCAATATTTACTCATCGAACGTATTAAAGTTTACACGAACAAAATGGTAATAGATATCTTAACGCACCGATAAATTCCTTTAGATAATTGATAAAATAAGTCATCGTCATAAGATGTCAGAATGTCGATAGTAGACCTGAAGCTGGTTCACGAATCTGAAAAAATGGATTCATTTTAACGACTTTCCTTAATCATAGAAGGGTTACATACAAAAAATAAAGTAAATTAGATACATTTTCATATAATGTAATTGATTATATTTTATAAATAAATCAACTTAGTTTGTTTTTCATTTTTGTTAGATTTAATTTTGTGCTCTTTAGAATATCATTCTTTATAATCTAGATTATAAAGCCAAAAATAATGCCTAATTCTATTCCGTTATCTTAGATATCCGCCTTAAATATGAACTTGGATGCTTTTTCGATAAGTGCTAATTAATCATATGATTATCGTCTTAGTAATTATTCCTTTAAAGTTTGAAGATTCAATTCCTGCAAGATATTTTATCTCTTGTAGCCATACAGCTTCCTTCAAATTAAATTTTTTTTTAAAGTGGTATCTTTTTAATCAAACCAAGATTTACTACGATTACTCAATGAATTTTTCGCTGAAGTTTTCATTTTGAGGGTATAAAATAGGCATATACAATTTTAAAGTTCAACTGATGCTGTTAAATATATATATATATATATATATATATGTATATATATATATATATGTGTGTGTGTGTGTGTGTGTGTGTGTGTGTGTGTGTGTGTGTGTGTGTGTGTGATCTTATAAGGTCAGAGATCAGTCAGAGGAGAAGGAAACTGATTTGGATTTTGGAAGAATAGTGTAATACATTACAGATGTCTAAAGGTGAAATGTATTTTTGAAATGAATGTTAGATAAAAATTATATTGTTTGATGAGAAGTATTTGGACAAAAACGAATTGTTATTGACAGAAGAACAGCAATTGTAATGCTGTTTGTTGAATCAAGGCGGCCAGAGGATGGGTGTATGGTTTTGACAGATCGCTGTGTTCTGCACTGTTCGAATTGAAAAATCGAATCTAGATCAGAAGCCTCAACTGTCAATCAACAAAAGCGACTCATCTAAAATTATAAAACCTATTACCTGAATTGAATATGGAGTTTTTAAAAAACAAACCCAAAATAATACTCGTCAGCGAAAATTATTGAAATCCAATTGATTTTTGTTTTAGTTTCGCCCCTCCCAATCGCCCAGATGAGTATATACATTATTCGGCAGGGTTTATCCCTCGCAGATGAACACTAACGACAGACGAGCAAGAGCCACATACTAAATTACACGAACTTAGGGTTATGACCTTGTGTCAGACTTCCCAGAAGAAAGCTGCAGAGAAAAGTTATATTACTTGTTCTTTGGACGAGTAGTAACTTTAACGATAAACAACTTTACAAAGAAGTGAAAGCAAGACTCGTGGAGATAAAGAAACTAAGAATAATCGAGATAATATGATATCTTAAAAAACAGCGTAGAGCGGATGAGAGATGTCCTCCAGCAAGACTCGTGGAGATAAAGAAACTAAAGATAATGGAGATAATATGATATCTTAAAAAACAGTGTAGAGCGGATGAGAGATGTCCTCCAGCAAGACTCGTGGAGATAAAGAAACTAAAAATAATCGAGATAATATGATATCTTAAAAAACAGTGCAGAGCGGTTGAGAGATGTCCTCCAGCAAGACTCGTGGAGATAAAGAAACTAAAAATAATCGAGATAATATGATATCTTAAAAAACAGTGTAGAGCGGATGAGAGATGTCCTCCAGCAAGACGCGTGGAGATAAAGAAACAAAAAATAATCGAGATAATATGATATCTTAAAAAACAGTGCAGAGCGGTTGAGAGTTGTCCTCCAGCAAGACTCGTGGAGATAAAGAAACTAAAAATAATCGAGATAATATGATATCTTAAAAAACAGTGTAGAGCGGATGAGAGATGTCCTCCAGCAAGACTCGTGGAGATAAAGAAACTAAAAATAATCGAGATAATATGATATCTTAAAAAACAGTGTAGAGCGGATGAGAGATGTCCTCCAGCAAGACTCGTGGAGATAAAGAAACTAAAAATAATCGAGATAATATGATATCTTAAAAAACAATGTAGAGCGGATGAGAGATGTCCTCCAGCAAGACTCGTGGAGGTAAAGAAACTAAAAATAATCGAGATAATATGATATCTTAAAAAACAGTGCAGAGCGGATGAGAGATGTCCTCCAGCAAGACTCGTGGAGATAAAAAAAACTAAAAATAATTGAGGTGATACGATGACTCAAGAAGGTCTTTTACCAGATTCATGGTGTGTGGAAAAAAAGCAAAGATAATTAAGAAAACATGACAATTGTAGAGAGAAAAGAAAAGTCCGAATTAGCCCGTCAGTAGAAAAACTGACAACTAGATTCCGCCTCTTTGACATTGTATCAGACTGACCTGAGTATAGAAAATGAAAGAATGTAGTTATAATACAACGCTGTGAAGAAACTGAAAAAAAAATTAACATAATAAGCACTCTAGACGCACTACTAAGCAAATATAACCGCCATTTTTGATTGCCTTACGCCAGACTATTGACAACTATTGACTACGAGCGTAAAAAAGAAATTGACAGACTGTTATTATGATAACAGGTCTCTGACAAAAACTTACCATCACCGGTTAGGGGGAATACATGTTTCATTTTCAAAAGACATTTTGTTCGCACTAATTATTGTTATTTTTTGCAAGCTGTGTTTTCTTCTTTATTTCTCGGAATCGACTGTTACTTTTTTTCGATATCTGAATTGTACGGTCTCATTCGTTTATTCACCGACCCGCGAATTTAACTAACGATTGATTTGTTTTCAAGATAATAAAAAACACAACGTGGACAGAGAGCGAATCGATCGTGTCATACGAAGATATATCCGACCAGTGGAACGATCAGCAGATCGGAAGCAAGATCAACCCCGTATTTGCCGAGGTCGGCTAAACAGTCATATATATATAATTTTTTCCAACATTCTTCATAAATTATTCATATAATTTACGTGATTCAGAATATTTTCCTATTTCTTCGTTGTTACGCTCACCAATTTTATGTCCCTGTATTGAAGTGTCATTGTCAGCAACGTTTAGGGAATTACGAACCAAAAATATTATTTAATCTATAGTGTCGGGCAAGTCTGTATCCACTGTGATGTCCATGCCCAGGGATTTGTCGTATCAGTTAAATTACCTTCTTACTTATTTCGACTTTGTAATGTCACTTCCCTTTTTTTGTTGTTAAGAAATAAAAAATTAAAAAAAAACTGGATCAACAAAAGCAACATCAACCAAATGCACACGCTTGAGTTCAAGTGTCACAAAAATAACAACAGGTTTGAGGCTGAGGTGAGATGATAAACTCGTTGATTAAGATCTACCAGTTGAAATATTTCTGGAACTCCGCAGTTCAATTCCCGGACCTTGGTTCAGCACAGAAAAGATAGAGTTCATTATAGAAGTGAAAGAAAACTGTTTTTTAACCAACTTTATAGATTCTTACATACTGTCTAAGGATGGTTAAATACTTATAAGAAAGAAACAAGAAAGAAATCAAATAAAGGTTTACAAGATATCCCAAGCATAGAAAGCGGAAAGAGGGAAATGTCATCGATTGAATAAAGGATTTGGTTCAAAAATCTCTTCAGAAGGTTACTAACGATGACAAAAATGTTGACAGTGGCCCGTGATTAGAACAATCATAACATCGTGTTTATTAAAACCAAAAAAGCGAAACAAATCCATATTTTCTTACCATTAACAGTGTATACATTAACACATTTTCTTTTCAGAAATCTAAACATATACTTTTCTGCTGAAAATCTCGTAATTTGGTGATGCAGTAAGTTTAACAGTATTTGTGTATCCATAACAAACCGTTATATACGTGTAAGAAAAGTACAGAAATGGGAAACGAAATCAAATGAAATAAACGAGAAATATTATATATATATATATATATATATATATATATATATATATATATATATATATATATATATATATAATTTAACACCAAAAATGGGACCTCGCAAGCAAAAATACGCTCATTGCATAGAATTAAGTAATTATTTGATAAAGATAAGAACATTGCAAAAAATAACATTAACTATTTTCTACGAAATACACTGTCAGATACAAACTATTAACCTGGAACACTAACTTTGATTAATTATAAGCAAAAAATCCGTTACTAAAAACACCAAAAGCAAAAACAGAACAAAACAAAAAAATAATACAACGACCGCCACCAACACCACCACCATCAAAGGAACAACAAGGACAACTATAATGACAACAACGATGTAATAATAATAATAATAATAATATAAAAAAAGCTGCTGTGATAAACTTTCAAAATAGCACAAATCCCGGTGGACCACAGGATAGATCTGAAGGAATGTGAAAAGAAGGATAAGTACCTCGACCTTGCTAGAGGATTGAAAAAGCTGTGGAACATGAAAGTGACGATTTTGCCAATTGTGATTGGTGCTTTTGGCACAATAACTAAAGGATTATTAAAAGGCCAGCAGGACTTGGATGTTGGCGGACGGGTAGAGACTATCCAAATGACAGCATTGCTAAGAACGGCCAGAATCCTGAGACGAGTCCTGGTGACTTGAGGAGACTGGCTGTCACTCAAACCCAAGTGAAAAACCATCTGCTAACACTGATCCGAAAAACTCCAAAGGAATAATAATAATAATAATAATAATAATAATAATAATAATAATAATAATAATAATAATGGAAAATTAATCGAGATTCTTATACAAAGAAGAATACACAGCCAGAAAAAAGGAATGATATAAGACAAAGAAAAATAGGTCGTGCTGATAAAGGAAATGGAAAAAAGAAAGGAATAGAACTGCCAAATCAGGAAAGCATCAGAACGCTTGAAGAGAAGGTAAATTACAAATTCATAGGAATATTGGAAGCAGATAAAATCAAAGAAGCGTGAAAATTGTGAAATGGGTACCTCAGAATGAGAAAGCGTCTCAAAACTAAGCTCTGTTGCTGAAATCTCATCAAAGGTATAAACAACTGAGCAGTCCTTCTTCTAAGACACTCAGAACCATTCTTAAAATAGAAAAGGATGGAACTCGGGCAAATAGACCAGAAAAAAATAATTTTGATGACGATGCACAACGCTTTACATTCATGAGATAAAAGAAGGACATTATATGTGAAAAAAAGAATATGGAAGAGGACTCGCCATCGTTGAGGATTGTGTATGCACATCGATGCTTGTCCTCGAGGACTACATTAGAAAGCCAAAAAAAGGCTAATTGCAGCAGCTGGTAACAACATTAACAACATAATAACTGACAGAAAAACAACAAAAACTTAGGAAAATCGGGATGGAAAACAGTTGAATGGATATTTCAACCGAAAAACTGGCGTAAGGACACACGATAAAAACAGAACAGGGAAATCTTCAGAGAAACTGAATCTCTTTTAATAGAGGCTCAAATGAATGCCATAAATACCAATTTGGTGAAAGCTAAAATTAATAATACACAACAGAATAACTAGTGTAACTTACGTGGACAAAAAGACGAAACGGTAAACCATATAATAAGTGAATTCAGAGGAATAGCTTGAGCAAGACAAGGAATGAGTAGGTGTAAAAGATGTTCCCCTGGGAATTGCGCAAGAAACTAAAAATTGATTATGCTACCACGAGGTATATTCTCAAATCAGTATATGTACGAGAAAATGAAACACAAAATTCTGTGATATTGAAGTACAAATGGTTCACGAAATCTTTACCAGTTGACTGGATTTATGTTGATTAAAAAATTAAAAAAAAAATGTTGTCTGGTTTATTTTGTCGTTCAATCAGATCACTGCGAAAGCAAAAATCTACTTAAATATTTGGAACTAAAAAGCTGTGTATTATGAGGTTGACAGTGATATTCATTGTCGTTTTGGGTTTGGAAATGGCCCCAAAGATTTAGACAAATGAAATGCAAACCTGGAAATCAGAAGATTCTAGACCATACAGACTGACCACACCATTGTTAAAATCGGCCAGAATATTAAAAAGATTTGAGGAGTCCTGTGGAGATTTGCTGTAACTCAATCTTCAGTTAAAGGAAAGACTAAATAATAATGATAATAATAATAATAATAATAATAATAATAATAATAACCCCCTTATACTTTTTTGTTTGTCTCGATTTGCATTTGCTTTTAGCAGGCAGTGTATAATTTAACTTTACAAAAGTATCTAAAAATGTCCAAAATTGTTTAAAATGTCCATTACTGTTATCAAACTCTATTTTATCAATGTAATAGTAATGTATTTTGTATTCTTTCCATTGGCGTTTCCTTTAAACTGGCTAATGTTCGAATTACTTTGAAACTGACTAAAATCGATGCTCGAAATTATTTTGTAACATTTCCAACATATATTGTCAGTGTATAGTGCTTGACTATGTTTCATATTGTTTGTTTTTTTGTAATCTTTCTGATATTAAAGTATGATATTCGATTTTTTTATTTTATTTTATTTTGTTCTCCTAATTTCTTTTATTTTTATGTGCCTAAATTGCATAACAACTCTATAGTGTTTTCTATGTTGAATAAATATTTGGCCCTTGAATGTACGCAACTTGTATGAAGCTTTTTTTTTTAGAAAAATAAGTACCCATTGACTAAAATCTGTATCGGTATGTAGATTATTCGAAACCCAAATAATACATTTAATTAAATACTATTTAATCTATCATCAGTAAGTATATTATTTTCAGACGTATAACAAGCATAAAGCGAAACAAAAAGTAGTTATATCTGAAGGAGCATGGGCACCTCTGGTAGTGTAATAGTTAGCAAGCTAGGTTAGACTAGCAATCCTACACGAGTGAGTTCGATTCTTATGGGGTGCGCCATTCATTCGACCTTATGCCACATTGAAACAAAGAACTTCGTAAATTGCTACATCTGAGGGGTCATTCTTTCGAAGTCAGTCACAAATACAATTTGGATTGTATAAGTTGATTTTCAAAGCAATATGGCGTAACCAATGCTCGATATTGACTCATTTACTTCATATCAGTGTGAGTCCTATATCTGGACCCAGAAAGAGTTGCCATATTTTTCTTTTTAAAAGTAAGAAAACATTTTTGAAGCACTGATGGTTGTATAATTTACTATAGCTTATCATTATCTATCCAAGTAAATAAAGATTATTTTCAAAGCAGGAAGTTTCACGTGGAGCTTAAATTTACGCTACCTCTCTGCCAAGAGAAAGATGTGATGGAATATATATTTTCCTGTTGATTTAAATCAATATTCTCCTTCTCCGAGTTTGTTTACTGCACCACTTCTAAATAACCCACTATTTAGAATTAGCTGCGTAGATGATAGATGTATCCATGCCTTTCAGAAGGACATTAGCCTTAACTGAAACGCAAGCAGGCTTGTTGAGTATTCAAACACAGGTCTCTGATTCCATTTCCCAAGACGATAACCATAACGTGGTGTAATGGTTATCGTTGTAGGAAATCTTGGACGAGACTGGTTGCATTTCACATAGCACTAAAACCATTGGGAAAGGTATGAATCAAATTATTCTCCCTCCAATTATGGGTAAATAGTAGGACAGACTGAGTTCTTCAGCCTTGGTTAGGCAACTAGTCTAGGAGAAGGAAAATTCTGAATTCAAACTTGTTAAACTCTGCTTAAAAATTGACCTTGTGTCATATCCTGCCCGAGTGGAGGGGTTGGTAAATAGGACCATAACGAGACACATGTTGAAATTGTTAGTGAGCTATTCCAACAGACTATTGTTAATGATTGTAATACTTCTGTTCTTGGTCCCTAATTAAGGTATGCTGACTGAATAACTCTTCAATGAAGAACAAGATTTTCAGTATTGGTCATTATCGAGTTATTATGACCCACACTGAAAAGTGTCTTTTCGTGACTTAGTACATCTGTACTAGGAATGTTATATTGGTAAGCAGACTGCATACTAATTGATGTAGAATCGTTTCACACACATTCTGGTTTTACCTCAGTTTAATAGGCGAGCCAGTCGCCTAATTGCTATATCTTGGAAATAAGCTGTTAAGACTTTATATTGGAAGTTTGGCAGCTTTTAAATGCTACATTGTATCAGTCGTCATCTGCGTAGAATTTGGACAATGAGATAATTGTTGGTAAGAACATACACATGCATACGTACAGATAGGTGTGCTTGTAAGTGCACGTAGGTAGATTGGTATATACATAGCGTTAGAGAGAGAGAGAGAGAGAGAGAGAGAGAGAGAGAGAGAGAGAGAGAGAGAGAGAGAGAACTGAGACATATTTACATATTGCACTGTTGAAGGAAGATAACATACACTTACTGTTTCATATTAAATAGGTCGTCCTGGATGTGCTACTAAATTGTATTAGATTTTGAGGCGTCACTTCTTGAGTTTTGAGGAGTGTTGTATGCCCCTTTCTAGCCGTTACTGCCAGGTTTTTCTGATGCTGAATGTACTTATTAGGCTCTTGTGTATGTGTCAAATAGTTATTTAAAAGTTCATAGTTTTGGATAGAAATGCTTAAAACCCTGTAGCTGTGTGCAAATAAATAATCATTATTGACAAAAAAGCACTATATATATATATATATATATATATATATATATGTGTGTGTGTGTGTGTGTGTGTGTGTGTGTGTGTGTATTAGAATACCAGAGACGCAATGTCATTGCTTCTTGTCAAATGTCAGTTTCTCGCTTATGCGTTCATCAGGCCAAGTGATTTCAGTTTTGTAGATGATGTCTTGTCATATGTTGTGTAGCAAACTACCTTATATATATATATATATATATATATATATATATATATATATATTCATCTCTACATACCATAAAGATACATCAAAATGTATTCATTCACCTCTCTACCATTAAAACCAAGGTAAAAGCCCCAATTTACTTACATAAAAACAGTTTGTCAAAAGCGAAGCCTTTTTTATCTCGGAAAAATTATGTTGATGTCGTCAAGGCGAATTATCTTTTGTCTAAAATGACGATTATATGAATGTTCAGTTATCGATGATTCGGTTTGTGGTGAGGTGTTTCAGATAATATGTCTAGTTTATTTTCGACGAGTCATCTTTGACAGGTTGTATTAATATCGAGATATTTCCAAATTCATCATGTTTTTTCGTATATGAATTGACCACTTCGACGTTTAGTCTTCCGGAATGAGAAACAGATTAATATAATTTTCCAAAGCTCCTTTTCAGTGCAATATATTTGTGATTCAGTAAAAAATCATAAAATTGCATATAACTTTAAAGATAGCTAAATACATAAAAATTGCTACTATTCTTTTATAATAGAAAAATTGACTCTTCAATTCTTAAATGATGGCTGCAACGGGCTAAATTTCAAATAATAATGCGGAGTAGGGGTTTCCTAGTTTAAGGCTTTATTGCTAAAATTGTTTTTTTTTTTTAATGAACCAGATATCTAATCAATTATCCAATTCTTAAATTCATTTGAATAAGGTTACGTAAAATTTCAGCAATGCAGAAACTTCTATTTTGTTCAGTCTTTTCTTCTGAAACTTAACAATAAATACAAATCTGATAACAAGAGAACAGATAAGTTTTTAACGATTGTACATAGAGATTTATTTTATTTGAAGAATAGATAACTAAAACCTTACAGGTTATGTTTTACGCAGCACAGGAAATATAGCTTAAGGTCCTTCTGATGATTGCGTTATAATCTGAATATAGTCCTGGCATGGTAGTCAATATCCATTTTTGTCAACTTTGATATTTTATATATCAACAACACAAGCAGTAAAGCTAAAAAAACTACCGTGAGATGTGCAGTGATTTCAAAGATACAGAAAATGGATTTTAATTCCCGCAGAGGGAATAATATAGGATAATATAGCGACGATGTCTACTCGTCAAAATTTCATACTGACGAAACAGTGTTGATTGACGATAATTAAATTTCTCTTAAACTTAAGATTTTAGTGTATACATGACTTAGAAATAACTACGACTATGCAGCTAGGAGAGATGAGTTGCATAGATAAAAGTTATGGGTTCTTGATGACTTGCTGCTTCTAGTTTACGCAATCATAGGACAATAAACTTCGTCTGATGATCTTATAAGAAAATGATAACAAAATTATTTAACTTGTGTCAACGCTTTCCTCACACACACACACACACACACACACACACACACACACACACACACACACACATATATATATATATGTCATTGAACAAAATCCTCAAATGTCAAAATATGGTTTAGAAGCCACTTTCCTCTTTCTGTTCGATGATTTTTGCTCCCCATGAAATTTTACGCAATATAAATTCTCATACAACCATGTATATATGAATAGGTAACTCGTGTTTTCCAAAGTGTTTTTGTGTAGCATTTTTCATCTTAGACCATTAAAATAACTTTCCACAGACGCCATTTTTTTTTATCGACGACAGGTAAACACTCATTTATTCCGATGCTCGTTTTCATTGTTGTCAGACTGTCTATATTCTGATATCTAAATCTCTATATGTTTCGAATATGCCAGACTAAATTTTAGACGAATCAATGCCTATCTATTTATCTGTCACTCTGCATGTACATATATATATATATATATATATATATAAGTTGAACTATATTCTTAAAATGCATATTCTCTATTTTAGTAGCGATCGATCAATCGTTCTATCTATCTTTGCACTGCTTATCGCAAAGTTGTAGACATGAAATACGTCTAGAAGATTAGCGAAGACTATTGATGTTTATTTTTGTAATACTGTACCAAGTTAAGATCATACTGCCAGTAAATAGAAATACACGAATTCTTTGAGTAGAAAACAGATTCATTTTACACTGAATATATGTATTTGATGAATCATTCAGCACAAACAGCATGTGACACAAGGTCAGGAAGGATTTTTATTCGGTTCTCATTCACATTGATTGATTTACGCACCATGCCTAAAGGGTCCTGTCTGCATTAGCGTTTTCCTATAACTCGGGAAAAGAGAGATATTCGTGTCTATCTCAAGAGTATTACAGTGAAGTGAAGCAAAAAACACCTTCGTCTATGACTTGAAATCGGTTCTTCGATTAAATGAGCTGATCCAATAATCAAATTATGATCCACTGTATATGTGTTTGTCAATCCTATAGTACGATAGAAGGTTTATTCCATTTTTTAATTACAAAAATTTGAAAAATACATTCCTACTTCAGTATGGGAGGGTATTCCTTATGGTGTTGGTGATCTCATTAGTGAGTACGAACTTCACTTATATTATTATATTCACTTTCATTCTAATACATTTGGGACAGGTATGCATCTCTTATTACTCCAGTTATGGGTTAATAGAACCAGTACTATTCATCTACAAGGCTGACTTTGCCATGATATAACAAATGAAGAGTAATATGCAATTAACCAAGCAAAACAAACTAAACTACACTGTTATATAATTAGGGGCAACGGTGGATTGTTTTAGTTGTATGTTGTTTCCTAACAAGATTTGAGGTCAACTAGACAACAGGGAAAAAGAAGGTATATATATATAAAGATATTCGTGGCAGCAGCAGCAGGAGAGAGAGAGAGGGGGCGACGATGTTGGAGTAATTAATGGAAAGGTGAAGGTAGAGTTATCCAAGTCTATATCAGCATACAGACTTTGTTTCCCTAGAAGAATCTACACTAGAAGCCGTTAGAGAGGACGTGGGTTTAGAAAATAGAATTAAAAAAAGATAGTTGAACAAAAGGATAGTGATGATATGAAAACGGGCCGAAAATTACTGCCCTCATTTTGGATGAGCCCTGCGAAGAAGACTGACCAGAGCCATGAAGAATAATAGCAAGCTCTGTGTTTGCCTCTATCTCTCCTCGAAAGTTCGTTTCTTTTTGTCGATCAAAATCGGTTGACACATCTTTCATATTGTTTTTCTCTCTTTCCGACGACTATAAATGATGGGTAGTAGCGAATAAGATTCATATCAAACTATCCTACTGACAGTGCTTTGTTTGTTCGTCACATTTCTCACAGCGTGCTTACAACTGGGTTCTGACTGTAACATACGGCGAAGAGCTAAACTCATAGGTTATTTACAACGATGGTGTTAGACGTGTCTATTCGGTGCCGCAGTGCAACAAATGATTATGTGATAACCGTGCTGGCAGAAAAAACTATTTGTCCAATTATATTGATTGATTGAATGATTATTTGGTTTTAATTGCAGGTCAGCCAGCCTGGGATTATTTAATGCCTTTAGTTAAGAGAACTTCAAACATTATTCGTTTATATTTAATTTTTGTATAGTTTCTGTTGTATATTGTTTCAAACAGAAAACAGGAATATTTTTTCTGCCATTCTTGTTCAACCAGATGTATTTTTTTGGCCATTGATTAGGAAAGTATCTTTTCATCCATGTTTGAAACGTTCTAATAAAACGTGTATAGTCCACCTGCTCAGTTAAAAATTGGAAATCGAGCTTGTTAATCATGTATTTTCTCTAAAACAACGTATTTCAAATTCTTTATGTTTTTATACAGTTATATTAAAGAAATATACCTATTAGATACAAAAGAAAACTTACAAATATCTGTTTTAGCTGTAAATGGGACTCTAAAATGAGTCGTGGATCATGGATACATAGTAAGAATAAGGTACTCCAATCTTTCTAGAACCCCAAGCCAGAAGATTCCACTACCAGATGCAGTTTCGTGTCACACTGAAGACACCGTTTCCACAGGGTTTTACACCATTTCGCACGATTAATGAATATACTGTAAACCTCGTTTAGAGTTCACAAAACCATTTATCAGTTATTTTATAATCGATTAAGTTGTTCTCACCGTTAGTAATATTTGATCGAGTCTGTTTGATATATCGAAGATTACAGTGTTCTATCACCAAAATCTGATATGCATTCTTTGTGTCACTTGGGTTTTGAATCGGGAATTAAAATCAGCCAGAATTAAGTGCAGATCCATGAGGGTTTCATGCTATCATCAATCTACATCGTCAGTTTAGCCCCGACGGTACCAGACATACGAAGAACGGAATATGATAGAGCACTGCAGTTCCAACAGGACGTACACATGAATAGATACTGGACCCTGAAGGAGATGTATCTTTCAGATAAACCTGAGGCGAAGAAGAAGAAGAAAAAAAAAAGAAATTAGACTATTTCACCAAAAATATCAGTTTTGCTAGTAAACTTACTGAGCATGTTTGAAGATCAGAACTTGTTTCAAAATACTAGGATTAAGAAAGTTGTTACTACATTGCATGTATTTGTCAACCTTTCAGCCGTGGCAGCATGCAACACAAGGCTGCCATACCAAGTTTAAAGAGTTCAGTCTACTCTACTATTTAAACTAAGCTTGAGGGGAAATAGTTGCATTCATACCTTTCCTATGGGTGTTAGAGCTATATGAAATGCAGACACATTTGTTGGATTCTTTTGAGGTGGGGGCGCTAATATATACAAGCCGTCTACGAATTGCTAACAATTATTTATAAACTTACCCGTCTGTAGCAGCAGAAAATCAGCCAATCAAAGATGACTGCAGAATATATGAGCAGCAGCAAGTACACTTTCCAGTCTTGTTCCTGAGAAGGTGTACATTTTAGTATCACATAACTGCCCGAATTTCCAAAAGCATCGTCCTGGTTTTAAAATCGGGTCGAGGTTTTAGGTTTAACACTCTTTGCCTGATCATCAGGTTTGTTTTAAACAGAGAGAAATTTCAGAAGGCATCACTTTACTGTAATCAATTGCACCGTCGCCTTTCGCACTATAAATGTATTGAATTGCTTCCGCGGAGTTATTGCTCAGTTAAAACTTGTAAATCATACGTTCGCAAATGTTCATTTAAGAGGTAATCATAATACGCCCGGAGTGAGAAAATACACAAAGAGCCACTGGACTATCTTCGACGATACTAACACAGCGCGTTCCTCCTACGGCTTGAAATGCTTCTGTCATATGATATACGCGCGTAAAAATATCCCAAACCCTTTGACTCACACTAGTAATTGGAAATAAATTAACAATTATTAAGAAGATAGTACGTGACAATTTTAGATTTACAATAGGTTCTGTGGTATTTTCTTGTGTTTAGGGGTCTCAATGAAAATAGCCGGTGATGAAGACCGTATGAAGAGAAACACGAAAAAATACCACTAACATTTTCACTGTGATTTGGAGGTGCACGTGGAGTAATGGTTATCGTCGTAGGAATTGGACACGGCGACACGAGTTCAAAACCTGGACGAGACTGATTGCATTTCACATAGCACTAATACCCTTGGGAAAGGTATGAATCCAATTATTCTCCCTCCAGCTATGGATAAATAGTAGGACAGACTAGGTTCTTCAGCCTTGGTTAGGCAACTAGTCTAGGAGAAGGAAAACTCTGAAATCAAACCTGTTGAACTTCGCTTAAAAATTGACCTTGTGTCATATCCTGCCCGAGCGGAGGGGTTGGGTAAATAGGATTTTCACTGTGATTTAACCTCCCTCAAAACTGGTCCTAAAGAACGAAGACATGAAGTGGTAGGGTTAGGGTTAATCGATTAAGGAAATGCAAACTCATAGCCTACCAATAATGTGGAGGGTCACCAGCCCCGAAATTTAAGTCGTTCCTTGTCATCTGAATTTTATTAACTGACTTAATTATCCCTTTTAAAAATACCCACAATTCTGGCGTGTGACCATCTTGCGTATTCCTTCTGAAAATTCCCGAGAATGACCTTTTGCTATCGGTCACACTGCTGAAGACCAGGTTTACAGGCAGTTGGAGGCTGCAACAACTTTACAATTTGTGAACACCGACGACCTGAGCGAAATAAACTGCTGACATGCTTGAAAAATAAATTGAACGGAACGAAATGAAAGCAAAGAAGAAAACAGCATAACTGAACTGAAAAAAAGGTGAAAATGTAAAATATATTTGAAAAATTTTGGAAATTTAAGGCCTTTTCGTAAATTAAATCTCACGTGTATGTATCTGAATTTAATTTTTTTTTCTTCCAGAAAATGGTTCCATAAACTTTTTCGGATATTTGTTAATGTAAATCCAGTTCAATTTTATAGAGTGTAATTTCTATGAACAACTAATGTACAACATGTTGGATTTGAAAGGTACTTTGAAATTTGTTGATTTTTTTTTTTATTGATGATCGTGAAAACATGAAACTGTCAATATTGTAACATTGTCAATGATTGATCGTGGGTTGCAGATAAAAAAAAAACGCCTGAAGCAGCAAGAGAGACGAATTGATAAAGATAAAAATATCATTCAGTAAAATATGTATAACAATGCATGCTTGATATAGCGTCTCGATTCGAAAACAGTAATTACCCAAAAGTTACCAAAATCACCAACTCAGTGGGTCATCTAAATGGTCCAATGAGCTAATAAGGCTGCAAAATGCAAGGTTTAAGTTGGTTTATTATTTTTGTTGATACCTATGAAAGATACCTGTTTTTTTTTTATTCGCTCCCTTTCATGGGTAGGGTAACGAAGAAACAAATAGTACCCTGAACAGAAAGACAATCAACTAACAAAAGTTAAACAAAGGGAGATTTACTACTAAAATAAGGAATCTTCTGCACTCATTGTGTCCGCTATTTGTTTTTATTGACTCAAACTTTTTCCGAAATTGAACAGATGAAATAAAATAACACAGCGTTGTAAGTTCAAGGAAAACTCTTTGAGTTGACCAATAATTTTCGGCATAAAAGGCATTGATGACTGTGCTACAATATGCAGTTATCCTATGTGCAATCATTTGTCAAACTGATTTTCTCAAATA